>OZ030020.1:56933847-57533847 GCA_964023405.1 Apodemus agrarius | reverse complement strand
CTCATGGACGCCCTCAGGCTGCTGAAGTTGGACGCTAACAGCGTCAAGAGACGCCTCCCAGCAAGACTCACTTACCAGCAGGTGTCCCATTGTGTCCCCATGTCCTCCCATTTCCATTTGCACTTAGGAAAGCTTATTAATTTTTCATCTTCCTTTAGGAATATCGACTTGAAAAACATAGCATGAGAGATGTCTGAAGGACGGCCACCCTCTGTCTGATGCTGTGGAGGAGGCCAGAGAGTCCTGCTGGCGGGGAATGAGCTACTGACTGCAGCAAGGAACAGATAGCGATGGAGAAGAGGCTTGTGGTTCCCTTATTCTTAGTTCTGTTGAAGGGAAGAAGACGTTAGGGCACCAGTTCTCAGTGTGCAGACCTCTGAGAGTAGTGCAAGGCCTTATTACTCTAAGGTCCAACATAGCATGACTAGCTGCATATCCTCTCTCAGACCGGCTGGATTCTTCAAGGGGTGACTCTGTTGTTATAACGAAAGGATAAGGTTGCAGGCTAGGAATCCCCCGGGCCTGAGTCTTGGGTGACCCCAAAGGAGCAGAGGTTCAGTCCACTCTTTGTTGGCCTGGAAGTGTGCACACGTCACACCCGCCTCCAGGGTCCGACTGCGAACCTCTGGGAGTGTCCCTGGTGTCTTTTCCTGTCTCGCCTCCGAGGAGTGGCTATGGCAAGGACAAGCGCCGCTGGGGCTGGCAGAATCACTGCGGGGGCTGAGGGGCTCCTGCCTGGGGGCAGACAGGTCCCCAACACCTACTGCCAGTGGGGGAGGGTGGGCTTTGAATACGTAATCCTGGCCCTGTAACAGGAAATGCGTAACGGGAATTACGCCTGTGACACTGTGCGTAACCCTGGCGCGACCCCGTGTGTGGAGGCCACATAGGCGGAGATGACTTAACCAGGTCCCATCTGGCCTCTGTGGGAGGCTGATTGGTTCTCAGAGAGTGCGGGCTCGGATGGTTTGAACTGATTGGCTTAGAAGCTATGGAGTGGCTTGTATAGGCGGGCTTTGCTGAAAATCTATAAAAGCAGTCGTGTTTCTGCAGCCGGGGTTCACGGTCCTCTACCCTGCGTGGGAGAGGGCCATGTCTCCAGGGCTCTGGAATTAAAACCTCTTGCTTTTTGCATCAAGACTGTTTCTCGTGTGTGATTGGGGTGACAGCTTCCGAGGCGTGGGGTGCTGGGGTGTCCCCGCTTTTTCTTTCGGGTCTTACAATACCTCTGTATATTCTTTCTTGGCTGAAAACGCCCCTGGTAGGGAAGAGTCATATGGCACTACATGCAGAAAATTCCCCTCAGTGTCTACACTGGGGAGTGTAGCATGGACTGGCACACTGGAGCTGACTTGGCGTTTCGGCTTCCACTAGGAGGCTAGGAGCCTTTTTCCTTCAGCGCTTTACAATCCTTCACAATTCTTCACTTTTCCTCTTGGAGGGAGATAATGGAGTCGGTGACCCACGGGAGGCAGGGTCAACTTGAACTTGGAGAGAATGGGGGGAATTTCATGGCTTTGGAGAAAGACGCAGGGACAAGAATGCACTTCACATCAAACATTCCGGATTCGAGGGGTGGTCTCCATGTGGGGAAAAATTGCAACAGCCTTTGTATGCAACTTTAAAAAAAAGAACTATTTTCCTGTTCATGGCGAGGAGGAGGCTGTTGGGTCCACATTGTCCCTTCCCCCAGTTTAGCATTCGAGCTAGGTGGTTTGGCCTCCGCCCTCCTCAGCCCGTGAATTTCCTGGCCTTTTGTTCTGTATAGAACAACCCAGCCTCACCTGGAAGCCACAAAAGCATTCCGGAGCTAACCACCTGCTGAGTCTGGAGCCAGCGAGACTTCACCCCAAGACTCCACCTCATGCCTGGGGGGAGGGAATCTTCCAGACTATATATTGGGTTACATTTATTAAAATTTGGGTCTTGAAAGGCAATGTCTCCTTGACCCAATTCTTTTGCGCCTCTTTCCCCATCCATCCCATAGTTTTCTCTTGCAGAGCCAGTCCGGAGTAGCTACAGATAGCTATGGAACCCAACACCACATTAATGGTGAATCAGGTTACTTCACTCCCCAGCAAAGCATTCAGGCTACAGTCAAGTACAGCATGGAACATCCCCCACACTGGCCCTGCCTGCAAATGTGTTGCTCAACTTCGCGAAACTAAAACAGTTGAAATCAAAATGATATAAAAACACTGTATGGTGTGTATTTCCATAAGAAAAATGCCCTCAAAGTTCTCCATTCAAATTTAAGACCAGCAAGGGCTTAGAAATGTTTCCCAAGAAGCATCTGTTTCCCAGGAATGCACAGGAGACAGTTGGTGTTGCAATTGGTAATAGCAGTGTCTTCACATTTTCGAGGTTCATCTCAGTGAGCCACTAATGTCAGACCTGGTTAATTTCTACTCTCTTCATTCAGACTTTATGTAGTTTTCCTATCAAATTTTGAACCACATACATAGCAGCAGACTGTTTTGTTGTTGCTGTTTTAGCTTTTGATTAGTTTCACGAAATATTTGGAGATAACTGACATAGAAAGAAAAATGCTTATCTTTGGCTCCCAGTTTTGAAGGCTCTGGTCCAATTTAGCTGGTTCATTGCTTTGAGCCTGTGACAAAGGGACAGATGATGGCAGAGAGGGACCAGAGACTGCGGGGGTGGGGGGTGCATAGTGGATGAGAACTGTTCATCTCATGGCCAGGAAGCAATGAGCAAGACAAAGAGGTTGGGTGTCTTAATTAGGGTTTCTATTGCTGTGAAGAGACACTCTATTGATTCTTTGTAAACTTCACATTATGCACCCCAGTCCCACTCACCTTCCCATCCCTCCAAACCCACCCTTCACCCATGCAACCTCCCCACCCGTCTCAGTTAGGGTTTCACTGCTGTGAACAGACACCACAACCCAAGGCAAGTCTTAAAAAGGACAACATTTAATTTGGGCTTACAGGTTCAGAGGCTCAGTCCATTATCATCAAGGTGGGAACATGGCTACATCCCAGCAGGCATGGTGCAGGAGAAGCTGAGAGTTCTACATCTTCATCTGAAGGCTGCTAGCAGAATACTGACTTCTAGGGTCTTAAAGTCAATACCCACAGTGACACACCTACTCCAACAAGGCCGCACCTACTCCAACAGGGCTACAGCTTCTAATAGTGCTATTCCCTGGGCTAAATATATATAAACTATCACACCACAAAAGAAAACAGATAGACAGATAGACAGTGTCACCATGAAAGCTGCTCTGTATCACAGTGTGTTAGACAGCATATATACCCTTTTGGGCCATAACAACTCTCATAATGGAAAACATTTAATGGGGTTGGCTTACAGTTTCAGTAGTTTAGTCCATTATCATCATGGCAGGAAGCATGGTGCCATTCAGGCAGACATGGTGCTGGAGAAGGAGCTGAGAGCTCTACAGTTTGATTCACAGGCAGCGGAAGGACACTGTGAGCCACGCTGTGTGTAGCTTGAGCAGGAGACTTCAAAGCCCGACCCCAGAGTGACACACTTCCTCCAATAAGGCCATACTTCCTAATAGCGCCCCTCCCTGTAGTCAAGCATTCAAACACATTAGTCTATGGAGGCCATTACTATTCAAGTCACCACACAGGGGTTTCCTTAAATTCTTGCCCAGTGACCTAACGTCCTTCCCCGTTCACCTTACTGCCACCTCCCAATGTCACCCAGAGACCATGCCTTTTAATAGACGAGCCTTTGAAAGACATAAACCTCCACTCCACAGCAGAGATGCAGGGGATACTTTGTCGCCATCGGCCTATTGGATGGAGCTCACACTCAAGGGCCTTGGCTTTTGACGCTCATAGTTGCGTTGGCTTTTGTAAGTGAAGCAAAGGCCGGAAGCCTGTGGGTAGACTCTTGAGCCTTTTCAAAAGCACGGTTCTGTTCAGGCAGACATTACTCGAGCTGGCAGGAGCTTCACCTGACCTTGTCCTTTGTTCTTGCTTTCATGGTCACTGCAGCTCTTGTCCCTCACTGGCAACAGCAGTCAAAGAGGAGAGCAAAGGGCGGTGTGTGTGTGTGTGTGTGTGTGTGTGTGTGTGTGTGTGTGTGTCAGTTTCTCTGGGTGGGTCTTCTGGGGCTCCACTGGTGACAGGAAGAACAGGCTTCTGCCGGCCCGAGTCTCGGTATTTTTATTTATAAGAAAACATTGTTCTCTTCACGCCGCAATCTGCAGACGACTGTGGCACATGGTAAGAAGGCAACGCACATTTTCCCCGTGTCACCTGCTTCGTGAAGTGCCGAGAACTGTCTGCCACCTTTCCTGTCTCGGTTTTGGCCTCTATTTTCTCAGGCTTAGACTTTGCTCCTACTGTCTCCTGAGAATGTTCAAAATGTTCTATTTCATCACTCTGTTCTGAGACCTAAATCAGAGGAGCTGAATCCTCCTTCCAGTGTTATAAAGAGGCCAAGGGAAAACTGGCCCCCGCCCCCAAACCATCTTTAGCATAAAGACCCAGCACATCCGAAGGACTAATGACTCAAGTTGTCTAGAAAACTGTGGCTGGGGGCAGCTGCCTCCGAGAGAAGAGCTCTTGACCCCGGAGTTGTCGTTAACATTTGTTTGGGGGCGAGGGGAAATAAACATGTCATTCGTAATTTAAATATGCCCAACTCACTCTAAGCCCATGGATAATCACCCCACAGCCTGATATTTGTAACTAGCCTGTAAATGTTGGCTACTGCTCTCTGGCTAACTTTGCGAGTGGTGGCTGGATCCTGTAACAAGGTTGGCCATGGCTGTAAATCCCTGGTAGACTGTGAAGCGTTTCTGCAGGAGGCTGGCTGCTCTTCTCCTTTTGCTTTGGGACTGCAAAGAGGCAGATGACAACGGCTGAGGAGACCTGTTCTGGGCTGGGCACCGGCATCCACCTCCCTGGTCCCACGCGTCTGAAGCCTGATCTTCTCCTGGCTGCTTTTCGTTGTGTCTCCTCAATTCCCTCATTCTCATAGCACACCTTGGTTTAAAAAGCCACAACAACAGCAGCAGCAACAAAAACTCCCATTACACTCAGTCATGAATAAAGCCATGATTGCTTTGAATTCCAGAACCCTTGGATGGATGTAGATGTTGGGATAAGGAACATCCTCTTCGTGGAACAAATCTCCTGCCCTTCTGAGGGAAACGGACTCACAGCAGTGCTCAATGCTTCAGTCAGTGTGAAGCCTGGTGATGAAGACAGAGATTGGCTTCAGAGAAATTTAGAGATGCCACTCAGAAGTCATCATTTGAAATCTTGGAGTGAGTGTTACCTACAGATTCACTAATCTGGCTTTCTTTCTTTCTTTCTTTCTTTCTTTTCTTTTCTTTTCTTTTCTTTTCTTTTCTTTTCTTTCTTTTCCCTTTCTTTCTTTTCCCTTTCTTTCTTTCTTTTTTTCTTTTCTTTTCTTTCTTTCTTTTTTTTTTTTTTTTTTTTTTTGAGACAGGGCTTCTCTGTGTAGCCCTGGCTGTCCTGGAACTCACTCTGTAGACCAGGCTGGCCTCAAACTCAGAGATCCACCTGCCTCTGCCTCCCAAATGTTGTGATTACAGGTGTGTGCCACCACTGCCCGGCTATAATCTGACTTTCTTAGGATAGGGTGGAGGTGATATTGTTGTTATTTTTATTTGAACAGGATTTCTCGGTGTAGCTCTGGCTGTCCTGAAACTTATTTTTTTTAGACCAGGCTGGCCTCAGACTCACCGAGATCTGCCTGCCCCTGCCAGTCAAGTGCTTAAAGGTGGCACACCGTTATCTGGCCAGGATGATAACTCTTGACCTATAATTACCAGATCTTGTTGTTGTTGTTGTTGTTGTTGTTGTTGTTGTGTGTCTTACTATATCAGTGTTAACTAGCCTCATTGAAATTCATGACAGTGTAATTTTATATAATACTAGAGATAATCTATCGGTATATTCAAATAAATCCTCGGGCAGTGGTAGCACACGCCTTCAATCCCAGCACTTGGGAGGCAGAGGCAGGCGGATTTCTGAGTTCAAGGCCAGCCTGGTCTACAGAATGAGATCCAGGACAGCCAGGGCTACACAGAGAAACCCTGTCTCAAAAAAAAAAACCAAAAACAAACAAACAAACAAAAAAACCTAAATAAATAAATAAATAAATCCTAAAATCAAAGAAGAATCTCCAAGAGAACTAGCCTAGTGTATTGTCGGTATATATGAGCTTGTAAGACATTTTGTTTGTCTCACAAATAAAGATTTGTATTTTATGTATATGAGTGTTTGCCTGCACGTCTGTATGTGTACCACGCCCGGTGTGAGAAATCAAGAAGACAGCGTCAGATCCCCTGGGGCTGAAGGAACAGAAGTTCTGAGCTGACACTTGGTTTCTGAGAAACAATGAGACCCCTGCGGGAGCATTAACTGCTCTGAGCATCTCCTCAGTCACCTCTCGGATAGTTATGAAAATAAAACACCTAAAATATTGTTGTTTGAAAAATTTTTAACCTTCAGATGAAGACAGTAGTGTCTAGAATGGGAGAATCCATTGATAGAGTCGAAACAACCCAAAACAAAACAAAAGAGGGATGGCTGTCTTCCCAAAGTCTGTGACCTTCTGCAAGAGCCACGTGTCACTGTGAAACCTGATGCTGGTCTCTGAGCCATCCGAGTTAACTGCCTTTGCTTTATGTAATCAGCTTGCTGATTATGGAGCTAATAATAAATGTAATTGAAAATCCGCTGTGGGATCCTTTGAAGTTTGCTGGTAAGTAATGTCTTGTGGAAGAAGGAGAGGGCAGGATTGTCCCTGGGGGACTTTTCAAACAATACTTTAAGAACTCAGCATCGTCAGTTATGCATTGAGGGTTACCTGGAGAAGTTCCTAGTGTTTATAAAACACAATGATCAACTCCAATTCCTTTCCCTCATAAACGTCCACCAAGTAGACATTGTCGCAGCTCCTCAGTATTGGAGAGGAGCTGATTGAAACTATTTTTTTTTAATTCTTAAATTAATACATGACCAGATCAAAGCACTACAATTAGTCACTGTCGGTGGTCCCCTTCACTCCTGACTTTTGAGACTTCAGGACAGAGGGCTTTAGCAGAAGCAGCCGCACACAGTACAGGTCTCCATTTTAGGGCAGGTGTCTGCCTGTGGGCTCATAGTCTTTGGAAACGGTGAGAACTCCACCAGCTTTCTGGTTTGGATCAGGAGGCAAATTGATTTCTGCTTTTCTCTATTATTTGCATTGTGAATGGGATTCTGTTTTTTTCTCTCTCACTTAAATGCAGTGATCAGGTAAGAGAAATCGGAGCCTGTTCCATCAAAGTCCTACTACCTACCCTATGATCAGAATACGAATGTTTTTATTTTTTAAAAAAATTATATAATATATATGTCTATGTGTATATATATGTCTACATATATACATACATATATGTGTGTATACATATATGTGGTATGTATACATGTATACATGTACACACACACACAACACACACGCACACTCCCTATTTAAAAACAGAGTCTTGGATAGCTCACAATGAGAACTTGAGATGGAATCAGGACACTATGTACACAGAAGGTGGAGTCATTGTTGCTGTTCCTCACGGAGCAGCTGGCGGCACAGCGCTCCATCCAGTGCATCCTTTACCCTCGCCTAAGAAACTAAGGTTTCAATCTGCTTAAACAGAGTCTTTCATTGTTGACTTGTTTCAGTTAGGTCCTCTTCCAAGCCTCTGATATTTCCTACAGACTAAGACTTTTAAAAAATCAGTTTGACTGTACATTGAGCGCTAATTTCTCTCCCATGTAGCTGTCCTAAAAAATATTTGGAACAGCTGCTATGATGCCCTTAAGTATTTCTCTCCAGGCTGGACAAGCATGGTCTTTCATCGCCGTGGCTGGAGGAGCTCTGATCTTAGGTCAGTGTGGAAGATGCGCTTTAATGGGAGATAGAGGAGTGGGATGGGGGAGGGCTCCCACTGGCACCCGACATGGTCGGGGGGGTGGGGGGAAGTCTGGCAAAATTCGTCACTTCAAGTATCCAGCCTACCATGGCTGTTTAAAGACAGCTGAAGTCCCCATCAGTTATTTTGGGAGACCACATCAGATCATTGGCTCATGTGGAACTTGGAATCTATTAAAGCCACAAGTCTTTTTCACACATGCTCCTGCTAAGCCACCGTGTGTGCGTACATCTATATATAGTTATTATCTGTCGAGAGCTTATTATGGGCAAGGCAATGTGCTAAATACTTCGCATCTCTTGCATCTCGTTTAGTTGCCGCGTCAACCCAGCGAGGCGGGCTGTAGGTATCCTTAGCAGTGTCGCCGCCATGCTGAGGAAGGACCCAATGTGTAGGGACTCAAGCAAAGATGTCTGACTCCAAAGCGGGTGCTTTTGAGGGGATTGTGTTGATGTGTTGATGTTGCCCTTTTGTTACCAGCCTATCCTGAAAGGGGCGTGCAGAGGACCCACCCTCACTGAGCAGAACTATTGACCGTAAACTGGGTTATGCCCATCCTTTTAGCCTGCTAAGTTCTTCTGGGAACCTTCATTTCATCCCCAGAGGATTTCGTCTGTCACCATTGATATCCCCTTCAAATCATTACAGTGGGACCAGGTCTAGAGCAGAGCCCCTAATCCACACCAGAGAGTCTACAGCAGGGACACCAGTCACCCCTGGTCACCACTGGTCACCACACTGTAGTTCTGAACCCTTTCTACTGGGACTCAGCTTTCATTCCCTACGCCACCCCCATCATTCATCATAGCAAGTATCTTGCTAAAGATCATGTGTAGAATTTCTAATGCATGAGTCTCATGAGAGAGAGATACAGAGAGCAATATCTACAGAGAGCAATATTGGCCAACTTGGTAGGACTTGTTCATAAAACATGTGTTGGTTTTAGATGGTAATTTCCCATACTAAGGTGGTAGGGGCCAGTCATAACCCTCTGTTCACCTACCGGTTCAGCATTCATCAAGGCGCCCAATGGTTAGCACACGGCACTGGCTTTTCCTTTGTGAACATTCGTGACCCGCTTAGGGTTTTTTTTTTTTCTTTTTTCTTCCCTATAGCTTTTCTACTTTTCAAAACTTAAGAAAGACCAGGCATAGTGGTTGGAGGCTTCCACAGACAGGTTATTTTTGTATTTTGGAAGTTCGACTTTTTCCTTTCTCGGCAGGAGATTTGAACATATTGGGCATATATTACCATATTTGTTGAAACTTGTCTGGATAAAATAACAAAAAAGTTTGAGAGAGATTGAGAGTCCAGTGGATCTGTAATATTCCATTCGGTGATTTGCATTTTATTCTGTTTGCTTTTAAAATTGGAATCAGGGAGATATCTTTGATCTGCAAGCTGGTGTGTAAGTACATCATTGATCATAGACCTTACTTCTCAGTTATGATTACCCTGAAAACTAGCTCTCTGTGGCATGCAAGCGCACCTAGGAAGGGGAGTTTATTTATTATTTTGTTTTGCAATGTTGGAGATTCAGCCCACAGTCTCAGGAATGCTAGGCACTCTACCACTAGCTGCAAACCCACTGCGGTGATATAATTTTTATTTTTAAGAAATGATATGATAATGTGAGATGTATTACTCTGTAAACTGCAGATTAGGAGGAAGATATCATACAATAGCATACTACTCAACTCAGTTGAATGGAGAAAATAAAGGAGCGTTGCTTTCATTGTTTCCAGAGAATTTCCTCAGACAAGTTCTCAGTACATAATAGTTCCATTGGTTTTTCTGCATTTTTCATTATATTTTACATTGTTTAACTTGAGTTTGAGGCGATAATAGAAACTGCAAAGAAAATGGTATAATTCAACTAGAAGCAATCCATATCTGAAGGTGGTTTTCTTTCTTTCTTTCTTTCTTTCTTTCTTTCTTTCTTTCTTTCTTTCTTTCTTTCTTTCCCCCGGTGGGAGGAGACTTACACGTCATCTGAACATTGCACAGAGCTGGGGTGCCTGGCCTCTTGGTGACTTTCCTTCTGTCTCAGATTCATCTTGATTTGCCTCTAAAGCAATGGCTTTGGAATGTTGTCTGTGACTATCCTGTTGGGCATCGTAGTTGCTGCTTATGACCAGGATTTATTGTCTGCTCTTTTGACTTTATCTAATATGCCAGGACTATCAAGCTACCTCCTCTGCAATGGCCCAACTCCCATAGGAGAGGAGGCAGACCCTTGCATTTTGAGGCATTCTCCATCCCATACCCTGGACGAGCAGTTCGTTCCAGCCTTTGCTTCAAGGTCACCTTGTCCCACTAGAGTGGATTTCAAGGCCAGCTTCCAATCCAATGTTCATTCAGTGAAGGTGCCAATCAAACCTCTCTCAAGGACTGTGAAATTTAACCTCTACTCTAGTGCAATACAGAACTGCCATGGTTTGAATCTTCCTATCAAAACTTACTCTCTGATGTGTTTAGAGGGTGGGAACTTAATTCAGCCATGTCATTTGGAGGTGGGTGTTTTGTGAAGCAGTTAAAGGGAAATGAGACCTTAACCGTGGCCCCGGGTCTGATGGCTTTATCCAAAGAGAAGACTGTTCAGTTGCTCTTCCTGTGTGATTCCCAGAATCACCTTGGGACCCTGTAGACCTCCCATCAGCAATAAATATCCCACCAGAAGTGGTGCCCAGTCTTGATTACCCTAGCCTTTAAAACCACAAACTGGCTAAACCTTTCCTTTATAAGAGACTGGTGCTCAGTCATAACAATAGAAAACAGACTAAGGCAGGAGCTAAGCTCTAATGTCCTGCCTACAGTATGTTTGACATCTCCACTCTTGCAAGCCAGGAGCCAAGGGCAGGAGTGAGCCTTCCCATGAGCCTCTCTGCCCCATCTCACTTCCATCCATGTCCTTGTTGAGCTGTTCATGATAGGAAAAAGCAAACGTCGCTTTGGTGTTCCTGACGTTGTGGTTCAATCTTCAGTAGCTTCAATGATATTTACTCTATACAAAGTCCTTGCCCTTTGAACCAAGCCCACAGACTTCCCATGCTAACAGACTTAGGGGAAGACAGAAAAATCTGAATAATTTTGTGTTAAGGCAACAAATATGATATATATGATATATATCATATGTCATATACCATATGTCATATACCATATATCATATATCATATATCACACATCACATATCATATATAACATATCATATACCATATACCATATATCATATATCATATATTATCTATAGATAGCCACAATAGTAGTAATAATATATATTATTAATATATATATATATATATATATATATATATATAATGTATAATCTTTACTTTCTCATTGTGATTTGATTTGCCCCCAATGGAATGCCTAGTATGGAGTGGGACACTTATATCCTTCTCCACTTTTGGAAACTTACTTTCATTCACGTGGGACAGCCAGACAGAATTGCTGATAGGCAGAGAAACAGGAAATTCTGTTCCCCAGGCCCCCCTTTCTTTCCTAGAGCCTGAACCCAGGGACTTGTGCACACCAAGCAGGGACTCCACTGCACGGCCATATCCCCAGCGCCAGCATGTACTTTTCTTGGGATAATAAAACCCGTACTTTGCTCTTGTGACATTTGTGACGAATGACTCTTGGGAAATCCACTTGGATTCTGGAGGTTTGCTTCTGTCGGTGCTAACGACGAGAGTTCGGTCAGACAGGAAACAGCTGTGGTGTAAGGCGGGCTGATGGACATGAAGTTAGGTTGACTTCTCAACCTCTCACAGGAACTTGCAGGGCCAGCTCCTGCTAGGCCTTTAGCCACTGCCTGCCCAGTTCCCTGCCTCTGACAAGGGCTGCCTGGGAGACTTACACCAGCAAAGCCGACACCGGGAAAGGAGGAAAGGAAGTAAGGAAGTGACTACGCCGCCCCCGCCTTGCTTCTGTTACTTTTGACCTCTTTTGCACACAGACTCTGCCAGGTGCCTCTAAAAATATCAAGCCTTAGCCAGTGTTCTAGAAGCTTGTGACTGTAACCCAACCCCTGGATCAAGCAGAGAAAGTGAAAATATTCCTTCTGCTAAACTGTCCCCCTGTCATTGTCACAGTGGATGAGCAAGGCCAAGATGGGGGAGAGAAACTCCTCGATGATAATATTGACACAGTGTGCTCAAATGTCCTCCACTTTTTTTAAGTTGGAAATTATTAGCCTCTGTGTATGCTTTTTGGAAAGTGCTGATCCAAGTCTCTTGACACTTTTTAATTAGGTAACAACATAATTATCACATTTTTATTATGTTTTTTTTATTACTGGTGGGTAATAGTTACTTTTATATTGTGTATAATTTTTGTGGGATAAACACAAATACACATGTATGTGTGTGTGTGTGTGTGCTCATGCACATGTGCACGTACACACACATTACCACCACACACACACACACACACACACACACACACACACGTCTTTAGGCTCCTCCCTTTTTTCTCTCCCCCCTTTCTTCCTTAACTCGTCCCCCTAACGCCAACCCTTCTCCCTTTTGGAAACTGGCCTGTAGACTGATCATTTCATCTGATGTTGAACACTTTTTGGTCATTGTTTGTCAAATATTCTTCTGACCCAGCAGCCTCTCAGCCCTTGGCAGATCCTTGTCTGCAGCTGTCCACGCTCTTCTCGAGCCTTCCGCGGGTGCAATCTGACCCGACTTTCTGCTCTGCCATTAATAACCCGTTAGGACTTTCACTTAGACACACTTTCTGCGTCAACCACGGCTCTGTAGCCCCATAGGAAAGTCTGATTTGTATAAGGCTCCGTCGGTCTGTTTGTTTGTCTTACCATCTTCTCTCTTCTGTTCTTTTTTAAAACTTGGGGTTTCTTTGTACTACTACAGGAGCTAGTGTTCAATCTCCACCTGAACTAGAAAAAGAACTCATACACATTTGCACCTTTATCTGAGGCCGTGTAGTTTATCACAGGACGGAGCAACTAAAATGGTATGTGTCAAGCAGCTACGAGGAGAGGCAAGGCGCTCTTAGTTAGGGTTTCTACTGTTGTGATGAAACACTCTAACCAAAGACAGCCTGGGGAGGAAAGGGCTTGTTCCACTTAGACTTATGGCCAATAACTATCACTAAGGAAAGTCAGGGCAGGAGCTGAAGGCAGGAACCTGGAGGCAGGTGCTGAAACAGAAGCCATGGAGGAATGCTGCTTATTGGCTCGATCGTTCTGGCTTGCTCAGTCTGGTTTCTTATAGAACCCAGGACCACCGGACCCAGGGAGGGTCAATGGGCTGAACCTGCCCACATCGATCACCAGTTTTCAGAACGCCCTCCAGGCGTGTCTGCAGCCTGGTCTTTTTTTTTTTTTTTTTTTTTTTTTTTTTTGAGACAGGGTTTCTCTGTGTAGTCCTGGCTGTCCTGGAACTCACTCTGTAGACCAGGCTGGCCTCGAACTCAGACATCTGCCTGCCTCTGCCTCCCAAGTGCTGGGATTACAGGCGTGCGCCACCACGCCCGGCAAGCCTGGTCTTTTGGAGGCATTTTCTCAGATGAGGTTTCCTCTTTTCAGAAGACTCTAGCTTGTGTCAAGTGAGATAGAAACTAGACAGGACAGGTACTAAGACATGAAGCAGTCCATGAGAGATAAGGTTACACACACACACACACACACACACACACACACACACGAATCCTGATGATACTGAAGATGAAGTTTGCATGACTGATATAAGGAAAATGTTGAAATGATTGGGATTTAGGTCTAAGATGGTAGTAGTGTGTTCTGATGTGGAAATGTCATATGAGATAAAGAGCGGATGGTGTCTGTTGAAATGGAGAATTAGAAGTGATGTTATAGGTGTGGTTCCCATGCAGCGTTGCAGGCAGCCCTGGGCCGTTGTCATTGCCTTGGACTACACTGTTACTTCAGGGTAACACTGTTACTTCAGGGTAACACTGTTACTTCTTCAGGGTAACACAGTTACTTCAGGGTAACTCTGTTTTTCCTCCGTACCTGTGGGAGATTGACTCCAGCCTCCACATAAATGCCTCCTGAGGATTCTCAACTCCCCCGTGTGAAGTGGTGTAGTGCTGGCAGATAACGTGTGCACATTTTCCTGATACCTTAAAAGATCTCTAGATTGTTTCTAATATCCAATACAATATAGTAGATAGGATACAAATATTATTATGCTGGGAACTGAAAGGGGATAATAGCAATAACATCAGGTATATTCAGTATACATCTGTTCTTTTGAAATAGTTTTAATGCACAGTTGCTTGGATCCACGGGCGTGGAGCTCATGCACGCATTGGAGCCATGAGGCAACATCTAGTCACTGGTAATCATAGAGCGTGGGTATCACAGGCCAGACAAGTCTCAAAGCCTTCCGAGTGTACTATCTCTCTTAATTTTTTTTTAAAAAAGGCTCTGGTGGATCTGTTTTGATTTAATAGTAAGGCAGATAGAACACACTATTACCATGTCAGGCCTAAATCACAAAGAACAACAGAGCCATTTCTTTAAGGTCACTCAAGACTTGATCCCGGCCCTGGAGAACTCGTGCTGTGGACTGTCTCGTGATCTCTTTAGGTCTCGCTCTTAAATCTACAACCTCATAGCATGTGCTGCCATCACCAGCCCCTTAGATAGTCTTCCTACAATGGGTAATAAAGAAGCTGTGCACTTGAAACTGTAGCTCTAATATTAGAAACTGTGTGTGTGTGTGTGTGTGTGGCACACCAGGACATGGACTTGACCGTGTTTTTAAAGACACCAAAACTCAGGTGGCAAAAGGGGAAAGGCGTAAATAAGATTGTAGCAAACTAAAAAGCTGCACACGGTGAGAAACCAAGGGACACAGTGGACAGAAAACCTAGTGAGAGAAAATATTTGCAACTCATACACCTGATAGGAGGCTAATAGAGTAGAAAAATAAATTCAACAACTCAACAGCAAGACAACAAATAAGCTGACTTGAAAAATGCGTAAATGATATTGTATTAGTTACTTTCCTCTGAGCTGTGACAAAAGGCCTGACAAAAGCTAGAGAAAGTGGCGGGGGATGGGGGGTGAGGGTGGGGGGATGGAGGGTGCGATGGTGGGGGGCTTATGGCTTGAGAAGACAGCCAGTCATCATGGAAAGGACAGCCTGTCATGGAGAGGACAGCCATTCATGGAGGAGAGAGTGGAGGCCCGGTCACACTGCATCCCAGTCAGGAAGCAGAGAGGAACACTGCTGTTCAGCGCTTTCTCCCTTTTTAAGAAGTCCCGGACTCTACCCCACACCATGTGCGAAGAAGGCTAATCTTGGCTATCAGCTTGCCTATGTCCGAAATCCATGAAAGTCCAAGCAGAAGAATGCTGTGAGGGCTTTCTTGATTGGATCGTTTGAGGTGGGGAAGACACACCTCAAATCCAGATCCCACCTTCTGCTGGTGGCCACATTAAAGGGCATAGAAGGAGAGCTTTACTTTTTGCCTGTTTACTCCCACTCTTGCTTGTAAGCTCATCTATCCTATTGCTGAGGCGTTCCTTCGCTGGTGTTACAGCCTACTTCTTCAGGATTCCGATGGAGACCGAAGACTAGCAGCTCTCCAGGAATATGTATTATATCTTAATCCTGTCGATCCCCTTCCTGTTAGAGAACCCTGACTAATTACGGATGCTGCCCCCCCCCCTCAGTTAACCCAGTCCAGAAACCCAATCCACACTTGCTCAGAGATTTATCTCTTAGGCGTTTCTAGATCCTGTCAGACTGACAATCAGAATCACTCATCACAAACACAAACAAACGTTTTTCCAAAACAAGACATACCAATGGACGTCGGGTGTATGAAAAAGAACAACATCCCTGATCTTCACTGAAGTTAAGATTAGCCAGAATGACATAGCACTTCATCCCTGTGAGAATGGTAGTTACCAGAGGATGGGTGAGAGGGAGAAAGGAAAGCTCTTGGGCACTGTTGGTGGGAATGGGAATTAGCTCACCTGCTATGGAAGTCAGCTCGGGGATTTCTTCAATAGACTAAAATAGACCTATCTTATGACCCAGCAGTCTCACTACTGGGTGTGTTTCCAAAGGCAATGAAGCAAGTACGGATAAGGTGTATATAGCACACAGACACAATACGATGCTACTCACCTTTTAAAAGTAAGAGAGCCCTATCATTTGTGTGCACATGAGCAAGCTCAGAGAATATTATGCCAAGTGAAATAAACCAGGCAACGAAAGCCAAAGCCACTGGATCTCACTTACATGTGGATTCCAATAAAGGCTGAATTCTTAGAACGGGGGTGGGGGTGGTGGGGGGGTGGGGTGGGGGTGGGGGTGGGGGGTGGGGGGGTGGGGGTGGGGGGTGGGGGGTGGGGGGGGGGGGTGGGGGGGGGGGGTGGGGGTGGGGGGTGGGGGGTGGGGGTGGGGGGGTGGGGGTGGGGGTGGGGGGGTGGGGGTGGGGGTGGGGGTGGTGGGTGGTGGGTGGTGGGTGGTGGACTGGTAATTACCAGTTACTAGGGGCTAACTGAGGAGACATTAGATGCTCAATCGATGCAAATTTCAGTAAGACAGCTCTATTGTCCCATGTGGTAACAGTGTTAGTAACAATGTGGTGTAGTCTTGAAAGTCACTAAGGAAGGCCTTTGGATGCCCACCATATTGTTAAGTCTTTGTGGGTAATTCTTTTTTTTTAAAAATTTTTTAATTTAATGTTTGAGTGCTCTGCTGCATATATATTTGCAGGCCAGAAGAGGGCGTCAGATCTCCCTACAGATGATTTTGACCCACCATGTGGGTGCTGGGAATCGAACTCAGGACCTCTGGAAGAGCAGTCAGTGCTCTTAACCGCTGAACCTTCTCTCCAGTCCAGTAATTTATATCTTACCAGCTCCAGTAGCCATTCCACAGTGCAGACATACTTCGAAATATCACATTATATATGATTAACATACACATTTGTAAAATATATTTAACTTGCCCATTAAAATAATTAATTTTTAAAGAAGTGCAATTCCTTTTTTTTTTTTTTTTTTTTGGTTTTTCGAGACAGGGTTTCTCTGTGTAGCCCTGGCTGTCCTGGAACTCACTTTGTAGACCAGGTTGGCCTCGAACTGAGAAATCCACCTGCCTCTGCCTCCCAAGTGCTGGGATTAAAGGTGTGCGCCACCACCGCCCGGCAAGAAGTGCAATTCTTGATAAGTAAAGGTTTTGTGCTCAGACTTAAAAGTCCATACTAACAATCAGATTGTTATAAAGAAGTTATTTTAGGGGCTGGGATAGCTCATCGATTAAAAACAGTCACGGATCTTCTGAGGAGTGGAGTTCAGTTCCAAATATTCATATCAGGCAGCTCGCAACAATGTGTCACTCTAGCTCAAGGAAGGCCAGTGCCTCTGTTCTCTGCAGGCACCTGTGTTCACACACACACACACACACACACACACACACACACACACACACGCACGCATACACACACACACACTCACACAAATAGTTTTTTATTCATCTTTCCTTCTTTCTCTAAATTTTGTTTTGTTTTAAAGATTTATTTATTTAGTATATGTGAGTACACACTGTAGCTATCCTCAGACACTCCAGAAGAGGGTGTCAGATCTCATTACAGATGGTTGTGAGCCACCATGTGGTTGCTGGGATTTGAACTCGGGACCTTCAGAAGAGCAGTCAGTGCTCTTAACCGCTGAGCCATCTCTCCAGGCCTTGTTTTGCTTTTTAAGACAGGGTTTCTCCGTGTAACAGCCCTGGCTGTCCTGGAAATTGCTGTGTAGATCAGTCTAGCCTAGAACTCAGAGATCCACTTGCCTTTCTTTGCCTCTGGAATTCAGGGATTAAAGACAGATAATACCACCCCTGGCTTTTTTTTCTCCTCCTTTTTTCTTCCTTTTACGAATAAATCCCTAAAGTAGGCATTTTAAAGTAAAGATGGAGACGCTATCTCGACATGCAAATGGACATTCATTCAGCTGAGTGACTTGTGGTAGGTAGCACAGCTCTGTGCTCAGAGGGATGCACCCTGGTCACCTGATGTCTGTTGCCAGCTCCTGGTGCTGCTCTGCTTTTCCTGCTCCTGGGTTGGGTGACAAGAAGCCTTCTCCAATGGGAGGAAGTTTGATTGTCACTTCCTCTACTGGAGTCACACAGGGACCGCACTGGCCCCTGTCCCTCCCCACACACCCTTTGCCTCTCTCTGTGGGGAGACACTTGAAAATAATTTATTACCTCTCAAGATGTGAGCTCCCTTGAGGGAGGCGCGAGACAGCTCGAGGGGAAAGGCAGGCCCAAACAGGATCTCCTCAGAGTTTGGAGTGATGATACACATTCCCAGATATGGTGGGATGGGGGTGGGGGAGTGGGGGGCGGGGTGGACACAGGAGATACCACACAGGCTCAGGCTGTCCCAGGAGAGAGCTGTGCTATTCCGTCTCGACAGGGCACATTGTGGTTTGGTTCAAAAGATAGCATTGTGTCTGTAACTCACTCTTCAAAGTCCAACAGCCAGCAGAAGACCAGAGCAGAGAGGTTGATTAGCAGTTAGCTCGGTCTGCAGCTCTGCAGTCGAGTCTCTCTCAGGGTACTCCTGTGAGCCGGCTCCAGGGAACGTTCTCAGATTTCCTTGCTTAACTGGTTAACAAACCTGCCCTTTGGTCACGTGCATAGCAGTGCCAGAATCTGAAAGCCAAGGCCGGTCGATTTTGTGGGGATGTACAGGCAGGACCGGGAGGGAAGCATTTTGGACCCTCCTGAGCTCCTCGGAGGCCTTTGTAGACAAAACACTTGGAGAGCCCCTGGCACCCCGACAGACTCAGCGCTGTCCGAGGTCAGGGGTCATGTCACTGACCTGACGAAGAATGCCCTTTACCTCTTGGATGAATGGAAGAAGACCGATCGATACTGTAGTCTTGAACAGACTTGAACTTGTCTCTCTGGATTTGAACTCACCCCAGCCCTTGTTCAGTGAAAGGATTTAATGGTTTATTTACTTAAAACTGGCAAAGCCCACAAAGTTAGGTACAATTAATTTGCTGCGCTAATGACTGACACACAATGCTTTACCATAAAGACTTACTGTCAGCCTATGCCGCTCAAATCCTTGGGCTCAGACATTTCCCGTTAGTGAACTATATATTGGTATTAGTGATTTTTCACAGTCCCGAGAACTGAACTAGAAAAGAGAGTATTTGGTTCTAATGACATTGAAGAGGCCTTGACAGATTGCATTACTTCATAGACTTTCTTTTGCTGTGGATCCTTTTTTTTGTTGTTGTTGTTGCTACAAAAGAACTATTTTAGGCTTAAATGTATCCGCTGGCCATTTAGTCTAAGGAGACACACCGCATATTTAATATTCTGTTTTCTTGCATGCTGAAAGAAATAAATGCATAACAAAATGCTTTGAAAAAATGCTTAATTTCTCAACTGTTAATTTAATGCGTTCCTGCTCAATAAGGTGATGAATCGCTCTGGTCTGCTACGACTGGAAACCAGAAAAATTATCCACACTGGTGTGTTGCATCTGTGAATATTAAGTTTGTCAGTGTAATTTATGACTAGGCAGGTAATATACCGGTAATTTGCATGCTAATTGCTGCGGTGGAAGCCAGATGACTTTAATTCAGTAAGCTAGTCTGCCTTAGCAGAAGCCAGCGACTGCCTCTCTGTGCGGGGAGAGACAGGCCTGTTTAGGATGAGAGAAAATGGAGGCGGCCAGGAAGCCTGCAAAGCTGCCGGGGCCCCCTGCTGGTAGCCAGGCGACACGGTGGCACAGAGGCGGCCTTGCTGACGACCAGTGATCGCCCTTCCCTGCTGAGCCCAGATTTCCCAGCCAACAAAAATTCAGAAAACAGAAACTGCAGGCAAACACAATGTATATCTGTGTGTCCAGACGTCTGAAGGCGTGTTCACAGAAAATAGCTGATTTCTGCCTCTTGTAAAGAGCTTTCAATACAGGTCTTTTGAAACCAGATTTTATTTTATTTTTAATCTATCTATCTATCTATCTATCTATCTATCTATCTATCTGTCTGTCATGCAAATAGAAGTTGGAGGGTTGTGGAGGAATGCCTTGAGTGCATGCAGTATGCATACAGAAAGATGTTCAGCCTCCCCACTAACAATGAAAGGAAGAGAAGCTAACCTCTCAGGGATGATTTTCTAATAGATTCAGAAGAATGAAAGCTTTTCTTACTGTGAGGGGCATGGGCGAGCGAGTGCAGGGTAAACCTGTATTCTTCGGGAGAGTGAGATATTAATAACCCTTGAGTGTTTTTAGACCACCTCTCCTTTGTGCAGTCACGCACATCAAGAAATGCACATCACAGAGGTAAGTGCATACCATGAGGCCCACGTGTTCACTTCTATTTGACCACATTCGATGTACAAAAATGTGGTCATTTCAAATGATTCAAGCAAACGCTGTACCATTTTGAGATGATGAGAGTTTGTGAGCGCCTGACTGCTCACCGGGGAGGCTGATTAAATAAACCCAGGCGTGTAGGGCGGAAAGCTTTAAAAAAAATTGCAACATAGAACCGATGCCCAGTTTTCGCGCAGATGATCAAGCGAGGCATTGGGGGTGGGGTAGGGTGGGTCAGTCTATGAATCAGCACTTGGGAGTCTGAAGCAGGAGGATTGCCATAAGTTTGTGGTAAGCTTTGGCTACGGAGAGAGATACTATCTTAAAAATGAAGACATATGAGAGTCGGCGGTCAAATAAACAGATCACATTGTGCAACAGCGTGTAAATGCTATTTTTGTTCCGTACAGAGGTGAATATAGGAAAAGTCAGAAAGAATGTGTGTGTGTGTGTGTGTGTGTGTGTGTGTGTGTGTGTATTCTAATGTTTAATCATGTCTACCTTTTTAGGCAGGGGCTCTGTCTGTGTCAACTCTAGGAGAGGGGTCTTGGTTAACTTTCCATGTCAGAATTTGACGTGAAGCACCCACCCTAAAGACTGTGATAACATAGCACAGAAGCACTGGGAAATTTGTCCTCTTAAAAAGAATACTTGAGGTCTGGAGTTGAAGCTCAATGGTAGAGAATTGCCTAGCATGTGTAAATCCTGGCTTCCACTCCCAGTCCCAGAAAATAAACCATGTGATTAAGTACTTTGTGAACTAAATATTCAACAATTGTTAACAGCCGCAATTTTTTTTTTTTTTTTTTTTTTTTTTTGCATACCAAGCTTTAACCTTTGAAACATGTTTTTATAAAGTAGGGTTCACTTAGGCTTGGTGCTGTGTCCTAGCCAGGGTTACTATTCCTGGGATGAAACACCATGACCAAAAGCAGCTTGGGGAGGAAAGGGTTTATTCAGCTCACACGTCCACATCACTGTTCATCATTAAGGAAGTCGGGACAGCGACTCAAGCAGGGCGGGAACCTGGAGGCAGGACTGATGCAGAGGTGGTGGAGAGTGCTGCTTACCGGTTTGTTCTTTCTGACTTGCTCAGCCGCCTTTCTGTAGAGCCTAAGACCACCAGGCCGGGCATGGCCCAGCCCACACCCTCAATCACTACTTAAGAAAATGCCCCAGAGCCAGGTGCCTATTTCTCATTTGGGATCTTTTCTCTTAGATGACTATAGCTTGGCATAAAATTAACCAGTACAAATGTGGTGGTAAAAATTAACATAAATTGTGGTGGTTTGTATATGCTTGGCCCAGGGTGTGGCCTTGGAGTAGGGGTGTCACTATGGGCATGGTCTTTAAGACCCTCATCCTAGCTGCCCGGAAGTCAGCCTTCTATTAGAAGCTGGTGATGGCGATGTAGAACTCTCAGCTCCTCATGCACCATGCCTGCCTGGATGCTGCCATGCTCCTGCCTTGACAACACAGGACCAAATCTCTGAACCTGTAAGCCAAGGCCCAATGAAATGTTGGCCTTATAAGCATTGCCTTGGTTGTGGTATCTGTTCACAGCAGTAAAACCCTAACTAAGACACAAACTTTGAGTGGGAATTAGCTATATGTCAGTGGTTCTCAACCTTCCTAATGCCATGACTTTTTAATATAGTTCTTCATGTCGTGTGGTGACCTCAAACCATAAAATTAATCTTGCTATTTCATAATTGTAATTTTGCTGCTTTTGTGATTGTAATGTAAATATTTTTGGAGATAGATGTTTGTCAAGGGGGTCACGACCCCCAGGTTGAGAACCACTGCTATAGATGAATCGAAGGCCAGCTACTTACTGCGATCATGGCACTAATCAAATTCGGAATAGAGGGCCGAAGAAAGCACGTGAGGGTGTGGCTGGGGATATGGTTCATTGATAAAGTGCTTGCCTAGTAAGTGTGAGGCCCTGGACTCAAAACCAGAATTAAAGACAAAACAAAGATTGAACAACAGAACCCACATCTGATTGTATCAGTATAAAATTTTAATTTAAGTTCTTGATACCTTGGTCAATTTCAGATTAGCAATGTTTTGAGAAAAATGTCCTGATTATGTGAGAGCTGCGTCTTGGGAGGGTGGGGTGCACATGGCACAGGGCTGGGCCTGTTGAAACAGGTCTCCACCATCCACATCAAGATGGACGTTTCCTCACTCCCTGCCCTAGACACCCACGACTCTTGACTTTTCCTGTTAATTGGTTTTTAACTTGAACTCAATGAAACAAAAGTGGAGATACTCATTTGGTTGTAGCTTTTCTTCAACGTGGTGTTTCTGAAATTTCTCAGGTTGCAAAAGATATTACTAAAACACCTACCCCCCAACACACACACACACACACACACACACACACACACACACCAAAATAACATTTTGGAGCGGGGAAGATCGCTAAGTCAATCAAGCAATCAAAGTTTGTCACTTGAGTGACAAACATAAATAGCAGAGTTCGATCTCCAGAACTCAAGTGAAAAAGCTGGAGGTGATTGTCACATAATTGTCATCCCTGGGGAGATGGAGACCAGCAGGTCCTTGGGATTTTCTGGCCAGCAAACCTAACTACTTAGGCATCTCTCATGCATTAAGAGATCCTGTCTCAAAAGACAACGGGATGGCTCCTTAGGAGTCCCACACGTGGTTGTGGGTGACCTCTGGTCTTATAAGGGTATGTACCCCTCACACACATGCACCCAGATAAAGCATTCTTTTCCTAAAATAAATTTTCTGTGTCTTTGGGTTAACCTTTGGTCTATCATTAGAACAAAAGATGTTCTTTAAAGCATGCCTTCTGTCTTTATTTCTGCGTGTTGATCAGCATATAACATGGCCATACTGCGCGCGGGATGTAGGAGATTCTAGTCTCCTCAATACTTCCCAGGTTCATATCTCACATTATCAGAATGAGAATTGAGTGTGAAATAAATCTATCATCAGAAGCTGCACTTGGGTGACTCTTCGTTTTCATGGTGTGTGTGTGTGTGTGTGTGTGTGTGTTGTGTGTTGCATGGATATTGGAAATCCCTGAATAGAGGTACACCAAAACCTGGCTGCAAGATATGGAGTTTGCATCTGCTAGTCTCAAACTGAAAATAGCCTGGCTCTGGATCGCCAGCACTAAGGGCTTTCCATGGCAACGGCCCGCCTCCTCCTCCTCAGGGTAGCACTAGGCAGCAGAGAGCATGGATGCAGCCCTGTGATAATCCAGCAGGGCCCCAGGCTGACGGCAGGAGCTCCACGGGAACCCAAGGCCACGCCCCCGAGTGAGTGCTATTCGCCATTGCTGACTGTCCCTGCGAATCTCTCCAACACTCGGCATTTTATGTTATTTTCAACCAATTCCTCAAGGTTCTCCAAAATAGTTATTTCCGACTGCCTTAAAACTGCAGTTGTTTTTTTTTGGGGGTGGGGTGGGGGTGGGGAGGAGGGCAGCAGTGGTGTGTGGAAACAGTGAGCATCTCTAATTATCTGTTCCTATCAGGCCTTCTTCCCCTTTTCTGATTGGTATTTAAGCGTCATTAGGGACTAGGTACAAAACGGGAATAGACTTCAGGAAAGAACTTCTGAACATTTAAGTTGGTTGGTTAGATTTTTAAAATTTTGTTTCTATTATTATTATTAGTATTATTATCAATTATTATTATTATTATTATTATTATTATTATTATTATTATTAGGGCAGGGTCTTGCTATGCAGCCCAGCCCAGCTTGGCCTTCAGCTCCCAACCTCTGTGCTTTACTTCCGGGTATGCCTGGGATTGCAGGCATGCTCTACCATGCCCAGGAGGCTGGTTGTTAATTTGAGCATAGCTAAATTTGGGGTTAAAGTGAACTACTGCAGATCCAGCACATGCTTCTGCTGCAGGGCCGGGCTGCAGTCTGCAGTTCCTGCATTTGAGAACTGGTTGAAAGGCTGCCCCAGGTAGCACAGAGAGCAGGCATGCGATTCCACACGCAAGGCTTCCAGCCTTGGCCCCCTCTGCTCTGACCCATGCTGCTTGCCTGTGGTCTTTTCTCCCTGCCCTGGGATAAATGTTGCCCGAGCCAGGCCAGGGGCCTGAGCCAGGCTTCCTTTTACTGTTGCAATGCACAGACTCAGCTAGGGAGGGCCAAGCACACTGGGGTGGTTTGAATGAAAATAGTCCCAAGCGGTCTATAGGGAGTGGCACTATTTGGGGAGTGTGGCCTTGTTGGAGTAGCTGTGGCTTTGTTGGAGGAAGTGTGTCACAAGGGGGTGGCAGGCTTTGAGGTCTCATAAACTTAGCCAGGCCTAGTGGCGCACTCTCTTCCTGCTCCTGCCCATTGGGACATAGAACTCCCAGCTCCTTCTCCAGCACCATGTCTGCCTGCATGCCACCATGCTTCCCACCACGAGGATAATGGAGCCAACCTCTGAACAGTAAGCCAGCTCCAGTTCCCTTTTTAAAGAGTTACCTTTGTCACAGTGTCTCTTCACAGCGGTAGAGACCTTAACCAAGACACAGGCATCAGTGCACCCGGCTGAGGGCATAAGTGTGTCTCCCCCCGAGGTGGCTTTCCGCTTCACGTGGTGAGTCTTGGCAGGACCATTTCTGGTAGTGAAGGATATCTTTGGTTCCTCAAGGGCTTTGTTGAATCTTTTCTGCCCATCTCATGTGGGTCAGCCTAGGAAGCTCCCACCGTCTCCACGTGTTCTTCACCCAGGGCCTTCCTTCTTCCTTCCATCTTGGAGATGCGCCTCCCAACCTTCTTGGTTCTTTTCATACTTTTTCCTTCAGGTAGCTCCACTCAGAAGGCTTTGCTCCTTCCCTTACATCAATTCTCAGAAGACTCGGATGAATGCAAGTTTTTCAAGCACACCAGGCAACGCTCAAGGAAAGATGGGGTTGCGGGGGGTGTATAGAGGCTGGGAGTTAGACAGCACGTGGGTGGGGCCTGCTCTTCCAAGGGAGGTCCTTTTCCAACGCTGGCACCCACCGTCTGCTTTTCTAAGTTCTGGGCAGTGCCTTCTCTCTGTGTGGCCAAGGCAGTTCTGGCTTTACCCCAGTGCCGAGTGAGCGGTGGGGAGAGTGACCCCTTGCATTGCAAAGCAGGTTCTCCTACCGAGTGTGTTATCTTCTCTCCCTTGTCCACCCCATGTCTGTGCCCAGGACGGCTCTCGGCATTCAAGGGAACACGGGACTTCAAAGCATTGATGGGGTTGGGAATGGAAGAGTCTCTACCAAATAGCCAGAGTCAGCCAGAACACAGAGATACTGTGTCTTCCAAATGCAAATCGGGGAGTGACCCGAGATAGGGCCCAGCTGAGCCAAACTCCCACCACGGGCAG
The DNA here is from genome assembly GCA_964023405.1 of Apodemus agrarius. Classification (NCBI taxonomy): domain Eukaryota; kingdom Metazoa; phylum Chordata; class Mammalia; order Rodentia; family Muridae; genus Apodemus; species Apodemus agrarius. Next base: position 57,508,213 of record OZ030020.1, on the reverse strand, counting down.
CATATGCTAGACGAGCCTGAGAAAGGGGAGGGGCTGATCATCTCTGCCTTCTAGCCCCTCCATTCCACCAGTGATTTGTTGTTGTTGTTGTTTTTGGTTTTTGGTTTTTCGAGACAGGGTTTCTCTGTGTAGCCCTGGCTGTCCTGGAACTCACTCTGTAGACCAGGCTGGCCTCGAACTCAGAAATCGGCCTGCCTCTGCCTCCCAAGTGCTGGGATTACAGGCGTGAGCCACCACCGCCCGGCCCACCAGTGACTGACAAGCTCGCAGCAGCGATGTATTGAAGCAGATTCTCGAGGCCGCCTCCTCTCTGGGGATATTGACTCATCAAACCCTAAGAATTAATGTGTGGAATGATGACAGTGTTCTCATCCATCAGTCAGTCCCTACCGGAGCTGACCATCACGAATCCCAGGATTCCCTGGGAGCTAGTATATTGCAGTCTGGTGGAGAATTTTAGTCTTAGGAAGACCCACCCAGAGCTCAGTTCCACCTACCGCCTTGCTGGAGACACGCCCGAGGGGACCTGCTGGGTCCAGCTCCACGCCCACCCCTTCCAGATTGTCCTCTGGGACTGGGCTGTCCTGCATTTGTGTCTGGGAACTGGGGCAGGATTTGGGACTAAGGACGGATGACATTTTCCAGGGCTTGTCCCTGGGACTTGGCATCATTAGGCATGCGGGCAACTTGTCTCTTTCGTTCTTGAAGGACAAAGTAAAGATTCTCATACCCTGGACGGTGACCATCCCCTGTCACTAAGATTTCCTCCGGTCTAGAGCTTCTTCACAGGTGCCAACAGTGCCAGCTCTGCTAACTGTGCCAATGGCTTCAGAGACACATAGCAACAGGCTTAGTTTTTATTGGATTTTTATAGAACACACCCATCCCCACCCCCACTCCCAGAGAGAGAGAGAGAGAGAGAGAGAGAGAGAGAGAGAGAGAGAGAGAGAGAGAGATCGTTTCATTGAAAGGAAGAGGTGGAAGGAAGAAACAGAGAAGTTGCCAAAGTTGGGGAACGGAAAGGCTTCTAGGCAAGCCACGGCAGCTTGTTCAACCATCGGGCACTGAGAGCGAAATGACTCTGTTCTCTGTTCCAATTCGCAGGGTCTCCTTAAGCACTCAAGGACACATGACTAAAAGAAAGTGGTCACACCGACGTCGCTCCCAAATGCACGCCCTGAAATGCAGGCATACAACTTGAGACCGGTGGTTTGCCTAGCCTAGGGAATAATAGCGAGCTTTATTGGGGAAGATGGACTCATTTCGATTCAGCTTGCTCTTGCTGTCTCCCCAGCCAGCAGAGACTTGACACATCTATATCTTCCGTCCTCTCTGAGGAAAGGAATTATTCCCAAAGCTTGGCAGAGCCCCGAGAGGCTACTGCCATTCTGGGTTGTGGAACACAAATGAATTCCCTCATTTCCATGCCACGTGCTCTTGCATGCATATGAGTTCCACAGGTGCACGGTTTTTATTTTAAAAAAAAAGAAGAAGAAGAAAAAAAAAAAAAACCCTAGCAAGGGGAGTGGAGTTAGACCCCGGAACAATCTGTTCCCTAGAACTGAATGAATCATCTTCCATAATGAGCAGAGCTGGTGAGAGCAGCAGACACTGAACAGTTCTGTTGATCAATTATTCAGAGGCTACCAAGGACACTCATTAGCATGTCGGAGCCTGATTGGCTCTTTCTGATTATTCAGTGTCCATCGGAAGGATGTGGACTTGCCCTCCATTCGACTGCACACTGGTGTGCATTTCCCTGGAAAATGAGCAGTTTAGAGGAGAGGACTTTCACCAAAGCTCCCTTCTTGACTGGGAACCCGGGGCCACGAGATGCGGGGTCCTTTTGTAAGTACTGGGAAGCAGAAGCTGGACGTGCGCTGGGAGCCTCCCCTCTGGGAGCCGTTAGTTCTTGTCCAGGCAACAAGTGGCCTTTGTGTCATTCCTGGGAACTGGTTAGAGGTACACTGCAGTGCTGAGCATGTGGCCGGGTGGTGGAGTGCTCACCTAGCAGGCACACGGTCCTGGGTTCTATCTCCGGTCCCCTAAACCCCTCCAGGCCCCCCACCCCCAGCCCCGTGCTCTCGCTCCACCCAGACCCACTGAACAAAAGCCTCTATCTTCTCAAAAGTTTGAAAGGCACAGTCTGAATGCTATGAACATATGATCATCATTCCCATAGAGGGGCAGGCAAAGATACACAAAGCGCTCATCACACAGAGCATTGTTGAAGTCCATCCGGAGCACTAGACAGCAGAAGGGGCTATGCGGATCCCCACCCCCACCATATCCCACACTGGGAGTTGTGAGTGGTGGGGGTTTGATGACATCTTGAGAGTCACTTAACTATCTTAGGTCTTAGACACTAATCTGAAAGAGAAATAAATGTCTTCCTAATGCACAGGTGATGGGCATACACTGTGGGGTACAGTGGGGTACAGTGGAGTGCAGTGGAACACAGTGAGGCACAGTGGATACAGTGGGGTACAATGGTACACAGTGGGGTGCAGTGGGGCAAAGTGGGGGAATAGTCAGGCATAGTGGGGGTTCAGTGGGGGGTACTGTGGGGGTACAGTGAAGAACATTGAGGTACAGTGGAACACAGTGAGGTGCAGTGGGGTACAGTGAGGTGTGGTGAGGTACAGTGGGACACAGTAGTATACAGTGGGGTGCAGTGGGATGCAGTGGGGTACAGTAAGGGCACAGTAGGGTGCAGTGGGTACAGTGGGGGTACAGTGGGGGGATAAAGTGGGTCACAGTGGGGGTACTATGGGTTACTGTGGGGTACAGTGGGGTACAGTCAGGCAGCCACTGAAGAAACTGTCTAGTCATTTACAGGTCACCCAGGTATTCCATACGCAACAGAACCCAAACCACATGCAGACAGAAGCTTGCCCATGCAATGTATTCATGTTACTTAGCTGTGCGCACAGCACAGTGATGACCGACTGGATAAAGAAGGTGCTGTGGTCACCCTGTGGGACATTTTCTAGCAGTAGAAAGGAAACAATGTAGCTTGCTCTGGCGTGGTGAAACCTAGAGAAATAAGACAGAAGAGATCATACACAGACAGCCATGCCTTAGAGGACACTGTTGCTGTGAAATACCTAACAGATCAACCCACAGAGATGGACAGAGGTCAGGGATGCGAGAAGGAACAGGGAGTGACTGCTAATGGCCCAAGGTCTCTTTCGGGGAAACTAGATAGTAGAGATGACTGCACCACAGTATATAGTATATTATACTATATACATTTAATATAATGAATCAATATAAATGTGGTTAAATGGAAAGGTTTTTAAACATTTCTTAGACGGTGACATAATGAATCCTTTAGAGTACACAGTAAATATTTCACGTGGTGAACCGAACTAAAAGAGACATTCTTTGTGATCCTTCGATAGACATGCATGGAGATATTTGGAGCATATGGCATCTGCAGGGCCCTAAACCAGGATAACCATAAAACAGAGCCACCGTGAACAAATGCATCTAATGTCCATATGCTGGGCCAGGCCTCATATCAGCTCTCCAGAGAAACAAATGCAATGTACACGCATATATCTTTATTCTGCATTTTACTGATATAGACAATGCATCTCACAATGCCCAAGTAGGAATAAATATTTAATACTCTTTACTGTGAATTTCATACCACCCATTGATTCTCCAGCAATGCTTTCATCGCCTTTCACGGGACTCTAGTGTCTGCAGCCAAGGTCGGCAAGGGTTGCAATCGGAGTATGAGTTAAATGAAGCAGCATGTCGATCCTCTCTTTCCCAATAAACTTATTATCTTTGCTTTAATATGTAATCCATTATATTATCCTAGTAAGTTATTTAACCATGCGAAGTAATAACCTGAAATCAGGTTATCTGTCAAGGCTGTGAGCAATTTCTCTGTAAAATTAAAGTATAGTTCTTAATTATGGAGAAATGTTACCTCAGTGTGTGTGTGTGTGTGTGTGTGTGTGTGTGTGTACAGGTGTGCCTGTGAGTCCATGTATGCATGTGTATGCCTGCTATTTACAGGATAACGTCTACAGAATGACAGGCTATAAGTCTGATATTCACTGTGGTCATTTTGTGTATTGTGACCTTACATCCAGACAGCCAGTGCAATGATCATTTAAGCCCCTGGTTTCTGTATCGGCTGGGCTCCCGCCTGATTTGTTTCCAGCACAGGATGGCTGAATGGAGAATGGGAAGTGAGTGCCCACATCTCTGTCTCGGCCTCTAGGAACATCTGCACAGCTCAAGAGTGGCAGACACTGGTGGGCCAAGGAGCACGGACAACAAGAAGAATAGCATTGATGTGCTCTGAACAGTTATCAGCCTTGTCCTTAACAAATTGTATTTAATCATAACTTCATGCGGTCTGACTTTAATAATGGTGGTGTTTTTAACAGCCTGCTGGTAACGTTCCTGTACAATTACTGTGGGCTCTTATAAGCCAGTGTGAGCTGGCTCCAGCACACCAGTATCTCTAATAGCAATCTGGCTCATCATATTTTTATTAGTTCCACACCCAACTAGAAATGCCATAAATATGCTCGCCTGGAGACTCCAACTCTCCTAATTGCAAAGTCTTCAGTTGAGCGTTCTCAACCACCATGCCCACACCTTTTTTTTTTCTCTTGCAGTAGCAACTCCTTGTAGTGAAGAAGAGTGTTGCTGCACACTTAAAAGAAGTTTCTAGAAATATTGTCAGACCTTGCCGAGCTCTTGATATGTCTGTTTGCTTGGAATCTTCCATAAGAGTATACAGGAAATTAATTGGAAAGTGCTATCTGCTAATTCATGGACTTCGAATAACCATTCACTGGGGCAGCCTCAGAACCTCCCCACACTGCCTTTGAGGTCCCCATAGCGGAGCAAAGACCCTGCTCCAGCACACCTGCTCCGTGAGGTCCTGGATCTGCTTTCAGGCCATCTGGGTTCAATGAACGTGGCTCATCTGACCTATGACCACTTGGTCATATAAGGCTTTGCCTGCCTTATAGAACCAGGACACACTAGCTCACACAGGACCTAGGGGTCACTGCGGGACAGGCATGCATCTCCTAAAATGCCTCTTCATTCTGTTTTCACAGGTTCAGCAGATGCAGGGGCTATGGGAGGGAGGCTGGTGCTGGCCTCCCAGCAGCACCCCGTGCCGGGTTTCTCCCAGATCCACTGCCTGCCTTACCCCTGTTTTGCTTGTATCATGGATGGCACAAAGGAAGGGTCATGACACAGAAGAGGACCGTCATATGACCACACCACTTCCAATGTCAGCTCATCTGATATGTGGTTCCCAGGTGAGGGACTGACCAGATGGAAGACAGGAAGGAGGAACCAAGCCTCTGTCCCTTCTTGTATCTGGGAATGCATCATTGTTCTGTTCCTATGGCCAACTTCTCCCCCTGGTCCAAACTACTGCCCTGTGCTGTCCCCCTTCCTATGACACTCACTTTACACGTGAAATCAACTTGCTTTTTGCAGAGGCCCCCTGCCTCAGGGCTCTGGTCACTGGTGCATGAACAGTCTGTGGTCAGAGTCAGCTGGAGAGCTGAGGCTCTCTCTTCTCCAAAGGCCTAGCTCTCTCACTCCTCGGGATGTGCTGAGCCAAGCCATGCTCCCCCAGGGCTCGTGGGTACCCTTCCAAGCCATGGCTGAGCTTGGCAATGCACCGTCACATGGGCTTCCTGGCCATGCCTGGCTCACTGTCTTCCATTTACGTTCCTGGCTTCATTTCTCTCAGAGCTGCTGTGTTCCAATCCTTGTCTCTCGATCTCCCGGAAAGCCTACATCAGGACACCCATGTAACCTACTTTCTGCATGACATGCTCTCCAGGGCTCCAGCTCTGTACCACTCAGGCCCGCCTATCTACCTTCTCGGAGAGGAAGAAGATGCCTGCTGGATCGCTGCTCCTCAAGGCATCCCTTACGTCTCTCTGGATCCCATTCTGACGTGTGGGCTGTGGAGGCTGGCCCCTCTTCTCTCCGAGGTAGGACTCTTGGTGCTGCTTCCCTCCTGCGACACCTTCTGTGAGGGCTGACATGACACCCACCTCTGCACCCTCACCAACCTCTGCTGATTTGCTTTAGTCGAAGTTCCTGGCCAGAGGCAGAGAGAAGGTCATTGCCTTTATGCCTCATGGTCCTCTGTTCTCTGTCCACGGGCAATGGTGGTGTGAGCTGAAGATCGCAGAAAACAAAGACATGCCTAAGTGAAAGCGTCTACAAGCCTTGTTGATTAGAACTTCGTGATTGTGGGGAGTTGGAATGTTATAGATCCAAAGCCAAGTTATCTTGGGTTGTTCTTACCCCACTGATAGCTGTTCATTACCTCTGTGTCTGACCTAACATCCTTGCGACTATGACAGAAATGTTTTGGGAACTTAACATCTCACTATATTCCATGAGCCCTAGAACCAAGGGTGTCCTTAGAAAGCATTTGAAACATAGATCAGAGATTTCCCTGGTCTGCTAAAGCCGCCAATCTGGTGCTTCTACCAACGCATTTGAAACAAGCCTTAATTTATGACTCTTTTATCTTGTAACAGCTATAAAAACTTTACAAAACTATTTCCCCACTGGATCATGGGGCTTGGGGAGTCCCCGAATCTGTGTTCTTGGGCCACAGTCATTCATATTTGGCTCCAAAATAAACTTTATTCCCTCTGTAGTTACTGTTGGTCCATGAACCCAACTTCCTTACCTGTGGGAATATGCTATGGATTTCTAAGATTATAGATAGTACCTGTCCTTACAGATATGTTTTCCTGTCCATACACACATATGATAAAGCTTCATTCATAAAGTGTACAGAGTAAGATATTAATGACAATAATTAATAATAAAATAGAATAAATAATTAGATCAATATACTGCTTGCTGTAAAGTCACCAGCACCATCGGCCTTGTACTTTGGGACCATTCTTAAGTAAAATGAGGGTTGTAATTTATAGGCTATCCACTTTGGAGGCAATCATTCCACTTCTTACTAAAAGCAGTTCATCCTTTAAAAAAGGGAGGTTCACTTGCTCATTGTATCTTTCCCAGGTTCTGATCATCAAGGCTCCCGAGTGGCCAGCGGGCAGACAGAGTACAGAGCTCTCACAGGCTGGAGGAAGGACAGTTCACACCCTGGGCGGGACAGAGTGAAGCGGTGTGAGATCGCAGCCCCACCCGGAGTTCCCCACTGAAAGCTTCTGAGGCGCTTATTTCTGGAATTTGCATGCGGTGCTTTCAGACTGTGGCCGACCTTGGCCAACTGCAGCGGCAGGAATAAGGAGACGGGCCGGGGCAGGGCCAAGCGCTGCACTTTGCCTGGGAGATACAGATGCCAGTGGCTCCTGTAGATAAGGTTGCTATGGACTCCGAGGTTCGAACTCTCTCCATACATTGAGAATCAGGAAGCCCGTTGGGCAGAGCTCTCAACTAGGGTAGGTAGGGATTGAGGGAACTTGAAAAGGAGGCAGATTGACAGAGAGGCCGCTGGGAAGATCCAAAGGCTAACCTTTTAGCAAACAATCCCCCTGCTGCTCATTGCTGGTTAGTTGTTTGTTTGTTTGTTTGTTTGTTTGTTTTTCGAGACAGGGTTTCTCTGGGTAGCCCTGGCTGTCCTGGAACTCACTCTGTAGACCAGGCTGGCCTCGAACTCAGAAATCCACCAGTCTCTGCCTCCCAAGTGCTGGGATTACAGGCGTGCGCCACCACAGAACGGCCCCATTGCTGGTTAGTTAAAAGTGAATCAGAAGCTGGGCGGTTATGGCGCAGACCTTTAATCTCATCATTAGATTGGTACTCCTCAGGCAAAGTGTATTTTATCCGGGAATTCTGTGAGATGGTGGGAGCAACCCTGCCTTTTCTTATTCAAGGAAAGAAAGTACCACAGGAGTGTGGCAGATGCAAAGGCAGATCTACCATCAGCAGATAATCACATTATATGACATGGACTATTGGTGGTCATGTTTCATACGTATGATAGTTTTATACAGGAAGAGGCACATTTCTAAATCACAGCAGTTGTGTGTCAGATCCTATCTGCGGATCTAGTGGCACCCTCTGCCACGTGTCTTTTCTTCTCCTTGCACTCTGGCATTTGTCCCTTGCAGCTGTGTTGTGTATTCAAATGATAAATACACAGTTTTGATAGTTTCCCCAACCTTTGAGCTAAGTGATTTTCAACTGCAAATTGAATTCCCATTTCCCCTCATACCACGGTAGCCTTGACACCCATTCTGTCAAAACTGCCTCTTCTTCCAACCTCCATGTAAAAGACACAAATCTGTCCCAACCACAAACACATGCTTGCTACCCTGAGATCCTGGAGGATCCCTGGGAGCTCCCAGGATCCTTTTGAGGAATCCCTTTATCCCATCATGGTAGTCTGTAACCTTATCCAGGTGAGAGGGTTCTAGATGCTACAACACAGTCGGGGGATAACAAAGACCTCTTTCTAATTACAATACATTTAGTGTACAATATAGAATGATCTAGAAGCTTTGCCAACACTTTCTTAATTAGGGCTGAGAGGAACAGACGCTCTGAGGGGAGCAGGCCCTAAAGCTCTCACGCTGCCTTCAGGAGATAAAGCATGCATGCTTAACAAAGGACATTAGATAGCTTTGTAGAAGGTTGTGTTCGTGAATTAATAATGGAGTCTGTGATCCAATGTCACTGGGTCAAGACCCTCTATCATCTGCTTATGACTCTTCCCCTAAACGCTGTCTTTTTGGGGAAAGGAAATCCAGGTTTTCTGGTAGCCACCACCCCAAAACTTCCTAAGAGCAATAGGTCTCTCTGAGTTGGGAGTGTATGCTCCTTACTGAAGACAAAACATCAATGGCTCAAACGAACTCCTTACAGATCCCCTTGCAATTGTTTGTCGTTTTTCTTCCTATCCCTTTCTCTGTTCCTGTTGCACAGGTACAGAATAATCATGTCCATAGACGCCCTAAAATTCCATCCCCACCTGGTACCGCATCCCTTTGCAGCAGCGATACTTGGGCCTGGATTTGCCTTGTCTCAGTAAATTCTGATCTAGAAGCTCTGGAGGGAACAACTGCAGTATGTATTCATGAAGGCACGCTGATCTCAGTGATTTTTGCTTGCGATCGTCAGTCCTAACTGCCTGGTTGGAATCCCTATGAGGACAGGTTTCCCCAAAAAGTGGTTCGATCTGGGTTTGCTGTTTACAGTTTATTGTCAACTTGACACCGTCTAGAATTGCCTGGGAGGAGAATCTCCGTGAGGCATGATCTACATTAGGCTGGCCTGTGAGTAGGATTGTGAGAGATGTGTAGAAGGTCTTCTTACGTTAATTGGTGTGGGAAGACCCAGCCCAGCATGGGTGACACCATTCCCTAGTCAGGGGTCTCTCAACTGTGTAAACGGAGACACTGACCTAAAACGAGCAGGAAACAAGTGAGAGAGCAAACATTGGTTTACTTCTGCTCTGTGGATGTGATTGTGACTGGCTATTTGGTTTTTTTCTCCCTGACTTATCCGTAATGAGGGACGATCGCCTACAAGTGAGGAACGAAAGGAACTGGGTTTCCCCTTGAGTTGCTTTTTGACAAGCTGTTTTGTCATGGCAACAGAATTAAAACTAGAACCTAGAGTATCGGGGCAAGCAATTGCTTAGAAACTATCCCAAGACAGAGTGAGGGGGCAAGGAAATGAGAAAGGCACAGGAGGAGAGACAGAGGGCAAGGGTCGATGATATCTGTTTCGTGAGCTCTGAGACTCACGAGTCAGAAGGGCATTCTGACCTTGGGCATTCTGCAAAGAGCCTTTCTTACATCGTCCCATGGTAGCTCTCCATCACTGAAACAGAATCCCCTTGTATGTGTTCACGAAGATGAATGGCTAACTGTGGCTCAGAGTTTTAGAGGTTCCAGTGTGTTAGCGGCAGATTGCATTGCTTTGGGCTTGTGGTGTGGCCATACATCATGGCAGCAGTGTGTGGCAGAGCAAGACTGCTCACTTCCTGCTAAGAACAAACAACAACACAAGACAGCAATAGGAAGGGAGGGGCTTCAGAGGACCTGAATTCAGTTCTCACCGCCCACGTGGTGGCTCACGACTGTCCAAACCTCCAGTTCCAGAGCGTCTGTTGCCCTCTTTTGACCTCCATAAGCATCAGGTATGCATATGGTACACATACATACACGCAGGCAAAACATTCATACACATAAAAACTAAAATAAGTTTAAAAGTTTAACAAGATTTATTTTTTAAAAAAAGGATGGATTGAGGGTCTCAAAACCCCCCAGAAAAAGCATGCCCCCTGTCTTAGTTACTGTCCTATTGTTATGAAGAAATACTATGACTCCTTATAAAAGAAAGCATTTAATTGGGGACTCGCTTACATTTTTAGAGGGTTAGTCCTCGATCATCATGGCACAAAGCAGACAGGTATGGTCTGGAGCAGTAGCTGAGGGCTTTACCCCCTGATCTGCAGGCTCTAGGCAGAGAGAAACTGGACCTGGAATGGAATTTTGAAATCTCAACGCCCACTCCCAGTCACATGTCTCCTCCAGCAAGGCCACACCTCCTCCAACAAGACCATATATCTGAATTCTCTCTAAACAGTTCCCCAACTGCCAGCTGAGGACCAAGCACTCAAACATAGGAACTTGTGGGGACCATTCTCATTCAAACCACCTTAGCACCAGGCTCCACCTCTTAAAGGCTCTCCTACTTCCCAGGAGGCCCACAGACGGGGGTGGGGGTGGGGGGTGGGGGTGGAGGTGGGACACTTAACACATGGAATGCTGAGAAGGATCCAAAAACCCAAAGGATAGTAAAGGACCAGACAGATGGTGACTAGAGACCACCTGGAGACAGAAAGAGGCTGTGAGCCTCTGGCCTGCACATGCCTGTCTCCTGGTGGCCTTCTGAGTACAGGTGCCACCTTTGGGCTCTGCTGTGGGACTGTATCTTCTTCTCATATCCGCAGCACTGAGCATTTCCACAGGTCCTCAGAAAACAGTGGCTAGATAAACAGAGTGGATAAGAAGTGTAGATCCAGAGTACACTGGCGATACACTGTAGCTTAATAAGGAAAGATCATTTGGATCTCTAGAAACCAACATAAAAGCCTGACTCTTATTGACCTGAGTCAGGGGTCAGGGGTCAGGGGTCAGGGATCAGGGGTCAGGGGTCAGGGGTCAGAAAGTATATGAAATCCAAAGGGCAACAAAGCAGTTTCTCCAGAAAGCACCCTGGCAATCCTAAATTGTGATGTAAATATTATCACATCCTACCCTCACGTGTCAGAACCCCATTGGGCAGACTGTCTCATCGTTGTGTAGCTTGGTAGTTAGGTAACTCTTTACCACAATTACAGACACAATTGGCCTGGTTGTGCATTGGGCCTTATTCGGCCAGATACTGAGGCCTAGTGAGGGAGCCTGAGCCTTAGCTCGAGTTTAGAGCCCTGTCTTGGTCACTCCCATACTGGAGTGACTCAGCACTGACATGGAATAGCTTTGCTGGCTCTGTCAGTCACCCCATACCCTATGTCACCCTTCCCCGCCTCCTACTTCAGCTCACCCCACCAGAAATTCCCACCTCCTTCCTCAACACTGTATAAACAAGAGACGGATACAATAAAACGAGTTGTTTTGACAGACAGGCTTGGGGTGGTTACTTTCCAGATAGCAAGGGATCAGGGCCCCAACCCTCACCATTCCACTCAGCCCTGGAGAAGCCCCTGAGAGACTCCGGGTTCGCCGGACTGGGTTCTTTCTTCTCAGGCAGGGAGCCAGCAGCTGTGCATTGGTTTCTGCGGCCTTTGAAGTCTTGCCTTAGCATGGTTCCTTGGCACTAGCTGGGTGACTGGGGTCATGGCTTTCTTTCGTACCCTAGGAAATGGCCACGATGGTGCTGTGTCCCAGAGCACTAAGGGCTGGGCTCTGATTTCCAGATGCTTTGGGTCACACTTGGGCCCTGCTCACACGGCTTCTTCTCCACACTAAATGTGTGTTCTCCGCTGCCACATCGCCATATTGCCAAGCTTTGTCACCTATCTAGCATCAGGTGGTAAATTGTCATGTGTTGTTTCAGTTCACTGAGAATCTGGTTCTACAAGTGGAGTTGCCCTGCCCTCACCAGCATTTCAGACCAAGCATGTTGGTTTCAATGTGCCCTCCAAGGTCCCTTGTCTGAGGACGGGGTGGCTCCCATAACTTTCTGATAAGGGGAGCAAAACCACCCAAGAGTAAAAAAAAACATTGTGTCCTTGAGAATACCTAGAAGGTAAACTATTTCTACCATCCGTTATTATTGTTTTTCCCATGATAGGAAAGTGTCTACAGTGGAAAAGCAAAAGCCAAAATTCCAGCCATCCGGAAGCTCACCCACAAGTAGAATCCCAGCTGAGCCTCTTGATTTGATGATGTCATTTCTGTCTGCTGCTATTTGACCCTTTACTTGAAAATCTTACTGCCCCCAAACTCAAAACGTTCGACACGGAAGTCTAGTTTTCCTACCTCTTCGTCAGGCTCTGGTCTCCATTTTTGTTAATGATGCGTCTGCCTGAGCCTCAAACCGGACGACATTGCAGAGTGACTTCCTGCCCACCACAGTGGGACCTCACAGGTACATCCCCTGCGTTTGTGAGCTGCTCTGCATCTCTACCAGAGCTGTTAGTTAGACATTTCCTCACCGAGATCTTCCAAGAAAAAAACCACTTTCTGTACCACGCTCTCTTCACCCCGCTGCCCCTTTGAGCCTCATTTTGTATTCCCACCCATCTCTTTCGGGACTAGCGAGTGAGTGATTTCACCTTCTCTGACATTGCTGACAGCTCTTTGTCAACCCAGCCTTCCTCTCCTCTCCAGCTATTATTAATACTTGGCTTAATATTTTACCTGTTGAAATCAGCCAGTGAAAATCACCTTTTTGAGGTTGGCAGGGAAATGTGTGTGTGTGTGTGTGTGTGTGTGTGTGTGTGTGTGTTACTTCAGGAGTTGGGGGAGGTGAATATGTTAAAATACATCGTGTAGCTGTATGAAATTATTAAAGAATACGTAAAATATTACATTTAATGAAAACCAGAGAAGATAATAAAAGCAAAAAGTATTCATAGGAGCTGCAAATAAACACTTCTAATGTATATTTTTGTCAAGTCTCATTAAAATACTATAGTTTTTCAATTAAAAATTTTTTTTGGAGCACTTACAATGCTGAAGGCTATGCTAGGTCTTATGGAGAACATAAGAGAAGTTTTGTGTTTGACCTTTTCCTTCTAAGGACTTTCAAAATTAATGTACGGAAAGAATTATTGCATAATTAAATATGTAATTGCACTGGCATGAACTGTAAATGCAATATGAAGTCTATTTCCAGGTTGGTTTTGTAGGGCTCATAAAAGTCTACAGATATGTGCACACTAATAAATTATCTATGTGTGAATCCCTGACACAAAGTTTATAATACAAAATTGCTCTGCTAACAGTTATTTCCATTATGAAGGGGGAAGGAGGCGATCTATCAGACAGTATGTCTTCATCAGTTTGTTTCACAAAACCACTTATTTTGTTACATATCCATCACATTCTCTCTTCAGTCAGAAGGAAAATTGTTTTCTGTAATTGAAATTAAAAAATGGGCCATTGCTCACATTTGCAGAGGGCTATAGATCATCGAGTCAATGTCAAGCCAAATAGACAAAGCCAGTGGGAAGCCACCCACAACTCTTGAGCATTGTCACCTAAATCAATGTATTTCTTAGCTTCCAGTTAAAGGACTGTATCCATCTCATTGCAGCTAATCTAGAAAACAGGATCTTTGCAGGTAAGTACAGGCCCAGCTCTTTCCCCATGCAGTGTGTTCAGGCTGGCTCATGGTGAGGCTTCCACATGTCAGTATCACCATGTAGCACTCCCCATGGAGGTCACTGACACTCACATTTCTCCCCAGAGAGCAGGCAAGTATGACTTGCACTTGTGAAGCAACAAAATCAATTCAGAGGGAGTTTGAGTGCTTTACAGTCTCTGCAAATGTCTCACAGGTGAGGTTGTGATGTAATCTAGGCTTACCCTTCAGTTTGTATGAGGGGTTTAATTTGTGCTTCAGGGCTCCCCGGAATAACTGATGCTTTAGACTAGACACCTCAGAAGTCCCTGCCCCAGCTCTGCAGTTAACTAACTAGATGTGCCTGAGAAGCCTTGTGTGATGGTTCGAATCAGAATGGCCCCATATGTAGGCTTATATTTTTCAAAACCTACTTTAATAAGGGTACTTAAATGTTTTAACCTCCCTTCCAGCCCACCACCCACCAGAGGTGGTAGAGAGGAAAGGTTAATAGGGCCAAGGAGGATGTGGACCTGTTGAAATAGTTTTTTGGGGTGAATCCAGTCTGCATTGTCAGGATATTGGCAGTTCAGTTCACACAAATCAGCTTGATCCCTCACAAACACTATTCACGAATCAGCTACAGCAGCTTGATCTAGAAGAAACTGCGGGGATCTGCTAATTGGCACAGCAAGAAGCCTCTGGAACACCACCAGAAGTTCTTTGGTGCACTTCTCTCTACAAAGACACAACAAGTGATGATCAGCAAAGAAGACAAGGCAACCAATGCCACAGTGTCAGCAAAGACCAGCATCAGCAAAGAGTGGTAAGGCGAACCAATGCCACTAGGCACTGACCACTGTCTGCTGGGCCATATTTATACCCTTTCTAACATCACAGGTTCTCTCAAGCACACTCTAGCCAAACATCCACGCTCCTTTTCAAGGCAACTTCCAGAAAAACACCATGTGTCTGTTCTCAGCAAAACATCCTCCCATGTGTCTGTTTCAGCAAAAACATCCTCTCGTAAGTCATATTCATATGATACAACTGAATCTCCAAAGAAACCAGAAATGTCAACTTTGCTCATAGGTTTGTATATTTGAATGCTTGGTCATCGTGGAGTGGCACAGGGATTAGGAGGTGCTGCCTTATTGGAGTAGGTGTGGTCTTACCAGAGGAAGTATGTCACTGGGGTTGGCTTTAGGGCTTCAAATGCTCAAGCTAGGCCCTGTGTCTCTCTCTCTCTCCTTTCTGCTGTCTGCCAATCTGGATATAGAACTCTTAGCTACTTCTCCAGCACCATGTCTACCAGGGTGCCTACATCCTTCTTGGCATGGCTATAATGCACTAAACCACTGAAAATGCAAACAAGTCCCCGTTAAATGTTTTCTTTTATAAGAGTTGCCATGGTCTTCTTGTCTCTTCACAGCAATAGATCATTGACTAAATTACACCTTATAACTTCAGGGCTCCCAGGCTCCTTGTTCCCTGTGAAGTCTTGTTACATACATTGCAGTAACTGGAGAGATGCAGTGGCTGAGAATACCTGCTGCTTTTGCAGAGAGGACTTGGGTTTTGTTCCCAGTTCCTATAGCTCATAACCATTTGTAACTCCATATGACACATTGTCCTCTGGCTTCCATGGGCACTGCATTATATATATTATGACCATGCATATAGGCAAGCAAAATACATCCATACAACTAATTTTAAAAGTAAAAAAGAACCCATGTACATTGTACATTCTAGGACTGGTGACATGGTTCGGTGTCTATAGGTGTTTTTTGCTATGCCTGACAACATGAGCTCTAGTCTTGAGCCCCACATGATGGAAGCATAGAACTGACTCTTATAAGTTTCTGCTGACCTCAACATGTGTGGCCTGATACCCCCCCCACATACACACATACACTCAGGCAAAGACACACTCACAGATACTCACATACACTCTCACATATGTACTCATACACACATATACTCACATACACAAACACTTAAATATACTTTCATACACACAAACTCATTACACTCACACACATACACATGCTGGCACACACACATCCATGCGCATACACACAAAATAAAAATAATAAAGCATGGAGTCCTATAGCACAAAGGGCACCCAATACTCCCGGTGCAAATATTTAATGTGGTCATTTGTATCTCTGGGTATAATTGCCTAGTGGCATACTGTGTGTCCCCTGTTCATTATCATTGTAGACAGAGTCACCTGCTCCCTTATTCCAGGGCTCTGATTAGCTTTACTAGGACCCACTCTGTGAACATAATGCTTTGAAGGTTTGGAAGACTTTCCCCTACACCATGCTGTGGAGTCCTCACAGGCTCTTTTAAATAGGCAGAGCAAGTAAGACCTTGTTTTTACTTTGGGGTGGAGGGCGGAGCTCCTGAATCCAGGTGCCTCCTGCCTCTGTCTCTCTGTCCAGCATCTCCCATTTCTCTTCTTGGCCCAGTGACAGTGATTGAACTCCTTCTGGATCCACTGGACCATTGAGACTGACTGGTGCTTGCAATCTTAGCTTGGTCTCCTTCCTCCCAGCCCCAGAGCTAGACTTTCTTTCCTGCTCTCTTAACCCTGCACTTCTATACTTCCTTCTTGACCTGGGAGAAACAGAAGAAAGACCCCAGTCTTTCCTACGACATATGTGGACTGCTCTTAGCGTTTGAATCTGAGGTCACCCTCAGCTGGTTCCCAGCTTGTAGCACTAGTTGAAAGCCTGCAGGATGTGGGGCCTGGGTGCTGGGGTGGGCTGCTGAGGGTGGCCCTTTAACTCGCCCGTGTCCCTGGTTCCAGCCTGTGCCTTCTGCCATCTTCCTTTGCAATATAAACAGCAAGTAGTGAGGACAGAGCTACTCCCAACCCCAGATCTTCCCTGCAACGATGGGCCAAGACGTCTCCAAAACCGTGAGACAAAATAAGCCTTACCCCTTTAAGTTGTTTCTGTCAAGCATTTGTCACAGGCAAGAGGACAATGACTTACACAATCAAACAAACAACGCATTCTGCTCTGCCTAATCCCACCCTTCATCTGACAAACGTTCCCTGGCCGCCTGTGCAAGATACTGAGAAATGAGGGTAGACGGCAAATGCCTGTGTAATTATAGCCAATGGGGGTGTATATTTACATTTTTAAGTATTCTTCGTGTTTTTTTTCCTACATCTCCATGTATTCATTTCTCTGGTCTCTGGCTTCAAATTATGCAATGACAAGCCCTGTAGTTTAAAGTCATCTTTGATTGGCTTTATGTCAGAGATTTACAATTACAAATGATTGTCAATTTCCTTCTTCCCCCACTGACATCAAGAGTCAGGGTAGGTGGGCTGGAGAGATGGCTCAGCTGTTAAGAGCACTGGCTGCTCTTCTGAAGGTCCTGAGTTCAAATCCCAGCAACCACATGGTGGCTCACAACCATCTGTAATGAGATCTGACGCCCTCTTCTGGTGTGTCTAAAAGACAGCTACAGTGTACTTACATATAATAAAAAAAGAAATCTTTAAAAAAGAGTCAGGGTAGGTAAAGACATGGAAATACAAGTTCATTTCAAGAGGCGCTCTGTCTAACTAGATGATATCGATTATTGAATGGTGCATGTTCCTTACTCATTATTTATTAGGCGATAGAGAATCTCCCACCCGTGCCTGCTGGGTTAATGGGAAAATTTCCAGTAAAAACTAGCAGTGCCAATGCTCTGCGTGTGCTATGTAAGGCCTGCAGTGAACTCGGAGGTCAGGCCTTCTTAATTCATTAGTCAGTAACCTATGAGTTCTGAAAGCTACTGACTCTGCTTTGTCATCATTTTCATAGAACATTCCCCCAGAGTAGCACACTCTCTAAAAATATTAAGCTTATTAAGACTTTTTGGACCTCTGATTAACGTTCCCGGCAAAAGCCATGTTAAGTAAATTAGGCACTGAAAAATAAATCTAAAGTGACTGTGAGAAGTCATCAGCTGAATTAGGATGCCGACGGCTTACGTGACAAGATGCAAAGCAATAGTAATTAAAAAGAATAATCACCGTTGCTGCTGAGAGCTTGGGTTTGGCCTCAGGTGAAGAAAATCCCCAGCTATGTCTTGTAAATAGTAAGGCAAGTCTCACTGTTCTGTTCTTTTATGAAGGTTTACATTCTAGCCCTTCTGGACAGTCTAGTGGAACGTTATGTGTGAAAAGTAGTAACCTTGTTTGCAGGAGAACACCAGTATTGCCGTTACTGTTCTATTGCTGTGACGAGATGCATGACCAAGGTAACTTAGAAAAGAAAAGC
This sequence comes from Apodemus agrarius, assembly GCA_964023405.1. Lineage (NCBI taxonomy): Eukaryota > Metazoa > Chordata > Mammalia > Rodentia > Muridae > Apodemus > Apodemus agrarius. The sequence goes on along the minus strand of OZ030020.1, from coordinate 57,490,136 downwards.
ATTTACTTGGGGACTTGCTTATAGTTTCAGAGGATAAAATCTATGACAATCATGACAGGGAGCACAGTAGCAGGGAGGCACAGAGCTGGAGCAGTAGCTCAGAGCTCACGCCTTATTAGCAAGTTAGGGGCAGAGAGAGTCTGGGACTAGTGTGGGCTTTTGAAACCTCAAAGTCCAGCCTCAGTACCACAGCTGCCCCCAAGAAAGCCATCCCTCCTAATCCTTTCCCGAACAGTCCCACCAACTTGGGACCAACCATTCAAACATATGAGGCTACGGGGGCCATTCATAACCAAACAACAGCCAAACACACAGTGTTATACAAGGCCTCTTGTTGTGGATGCAGGTTACCCAGGAGGTGACCACCCCAGTGATTGTCACCTTCCTTCTACCCATTTTCCGCTTTAGATTTCTTTGTGGACAGGAAGCCATGTTGGGAGCTGCTGGGAAGAGCTTTCGCAGGCACATCATCTACTCTGGTCTCTCTGCCTCCTCTCCTTTCTGCTTTGAACATGAGCAAAACCCCCGTGTGGAGACGCAGTAACCATGGTAGCACACAGGAGGTCAGGCAGGCCTCCATGGCGCCTCCAGCTGCCCTGCCACCCAAGAAGAGAGGCCCTGTCTTTGGAAGGTATTTTCAGCAGTGTTCCAGCTTGCACTCAAATACAAGCTTGCCTTTGGAGCTTCTTAGTTGAGAGGCGAGTTCCTGATTAAGGCCGTTGAGTGTTTAGTAGGAACATAATGCTCTTGTATCTTTGTGGGTACCGACTTTTATTCATTCATAATGTTCACACACGGGATTCTCTGGAGAGCACAGGGCAGGCCACGTGAATGCACAGGACTCCTTGGCTCTCTGGCTTATCAGTCTGACAGTTTTCTTCCTTGTGTGTTGGGGGGACAACTTTCTGGCTTCCCACTGGACTAGTCTAATAAGCAGGGCTTGTCTTGATGGCTCCTTCTTGGGATTTAGCGTTAAATCCCCCTCCTGCTCCCAAGAATACATCCAAATGCACAAGAACAAGACAGGCTTTGCCAGCCTCAGTGCTTACGCTTAGACTTTTCTCGTATAATTTTGGAAAGTGAAACCATGATGCCGCAGATCAAGCCAGGCCTGAAGGAGGGGGAAGGAGAGAGGCTGTGTGGGTGGTAAGTCTTAACTCTCCCGGGTTCCCACCTCCTGGGTCCCGGCTTGACTTCCATGGCCTCTCCTCACACAATTGGTGTGTATGTCCACACTGGCCAACAGCGCAGTGAATCCCAACAGCTCGACTTGCTTTCTCCTCATAGGACACACCCAGGAAGAGGGAATATGATGGCTTCAAGAGTAGTCAACTTTTCTCCCTGTCAAGGGTCTAGGGATGTATATGCTGGAAGAGGCTTCAGAGGTCTTAATTATTGAACATATTGAGGATTTGGCTCCTTTATGAGATATTGTTTCTTTTCTTTATTAACAAATACTTATCAAATGCTACATTAGTTATCTACTGTCAGGTTAAAAGATAGATCCCCCAAAATGTACTGCCTAAAACAACATAAACATTTATTATTTCATGTGGCACGAGGGAAAGGAACTCAGGAGCACTTCAGCTGAGATGCAGCTCGAGTCAAGACATCAGTGGGGAGCCATGAGCCGGCTCTGTGGGCAACCAAGGCCGACAGACTGAGTTTGATCCCCAGAAGCTACATGGTGGAAGGAGAGAACCTATTCCCACAGGTTGCCCTCTGACCTTCAAGTTCACTAGTGTGTTTTGTACTTTGCAGAACTCTGCTGGACTTACTGCCACTTCCTGGGAAGGATTCATGTTCCCCGAGTTTTCAATCACTTCCCTCAAACTTTGACCTGCCGCCTTCTAAAGGCCACCAAGCTCCGATTGGACCTTCAGGATCCCCAGACTTGTCTGACAGTTTTCTTCAATACTTCCGTATACTTGCCAGCTCCAAAGCCATCTCAGTATGTGAGGATTTTGTTAGGGCAGTGCTGCTGCACATTCAATACCAAAATCTGTATTAGTGATTGTCTTAGTTAGGGTTTTACTGCTGTGAACAGACACCATGACCAATGCAAGTTTTATAAAAGACAACATTTAATTGGGGCTGACTTACAGGCTCAGAGGTTCAGTCCATTGTCATCAAGGCAGAAACATGGCAGCATCCAGGCAGACATGGTACAGGAGGAACTGAGAGTTCTACATCTTCACCTGAAGGCTCCTAGTAGAAGACTGACTTCCAGGCGACTAGGGTGAAGGTCTTAACCCCACACCCACAGTGACACACCTACTCCAAAAAGGCCACACCTCCTAATAGTGCCACTCCCTGGGCACTATTCAAACCATCACAGTGATCTACTGCGGTGTGATAAAGTGCTAACAATTTAATATTTGAAGACAAGAAGCTGGCACCTCACATTTCTGTGGGTTAAGAATTTGAGAATCGTTGAGCTTGGGTCTTCTTGTTCATGTTCTTTTATTGTAGTCAAAATGTCAATGAACATGGCAGTCAGAAGGTTTGGATGGGTTGGAGGACCCAGGACCAAGATATTCTCTTGAGTATGGCCAGGAAGCCTCTGTTATAGGGCTGTCCTGTAAGTCAGCTTCCTGACAGTGATCCAAGAGATAGCAAGACCAAACTGTAATGTCTTTTGTAACCTAGTCTCAAAGGTCACAACAATCATTTATTTTTTTACTGTCCCACCAGTTGCTTAGACACCACCCTATTGAGTATAGGAAGGGTTGGCACAGGGTCATGACCACTAGGTGGTGAGTTATGGGGCCATCTAGAGGCTGACTATCATAAGGTTTTACAAGAGCCACTTGGGTTCAACTAGGAACTAAGAACGGAAGCTGAGACAGCTTTCCAAAGGACACAGTCTAACGTGGGTGAGGAGACACAGTTGTAAAGCATGTGAGAAAAGACCGAAACCTAACAGTAGAGCATTGCGTGTAATGCGCAAAATTCTTTTGATCAGAGTCCATTTGGATCTCACTATTTAATTATGCTTATATAATTATATAATTTTCTTTATTCTTGAGAATTTCTCACAATGCGACAGGTCATATCCGCGCCAGTCTCTTTCTTTTTCTTCTTCTTCTTCTTCTTCTTCTTCTTCTTCTTCTTCTTTTTTTTTTTTTTTGGATTTGGTTTTTTCGAGACAAGGTTTCTCTGTATAGCCCTGGCTGTCCTGGAACTCACTCTGTAGACCAGGCTGGCCTCGAACTCAGAAATCCGCCTGCCTCTGCCTCCCAAGTGCTGGGATTAAAGGCGTGTGCCACCACTGCCCGACTTGTCTCTTTCTATTTTCCCCATGTCCTCCCATACTTTCCTCTCCTAACTTCATTTTCTCTTCTCTTCCTCCTCTTCTCTACTGGATTCAATTAGTACCATCTATATGTGCATGCGTGTGGGGCCAGCCACGCCCTCAAAAAGCTCTTTCTCCCTCCCCCCCCCAATAGCTATCAAAAAGCTACCCTGAACTTTACAGCCAGGAGGGGGGGCTGGCTTTCCCCTCCCCCAGAAGCGCCTCAGTAGGGGGCGGGGCCTAGAAAGCACACCCTCGATCTGTGCCTGAATTCTGGCTGGCTTGATCTTGTTCAGGGAGCCACATCTGCCTGAGTTTATGAGTTTGATAGCCATCTCGGATCCAGAAGACAACACGTTTCACATCGCTCCTCCCCATCCTCCAACTCTTACGTTCATTCTGATGGAATTCAGACGCAGGACAAGGGGTTGAGGTGCATATTTTACATAGCGAAGCGGACCAGAGCTCCGGGTTCTCCCAGAATCCTTCAGTCTCTACGGATTACAGGGCTTGGCTGGCATGGCTTGCCCCCTACCCTGAACTTTACAGCCAGGAGGGGGGGGCTGGCCTTCCTCTCCCCTAGAAGCGCCTCCCTGTACAATCCAGACATTTTGTGCTCTCTCTCTCTCTCTCTCTCTCTCTCTCTCTCTCTCTCCTCCCTCTCCCTTTCCCTTTTCTCCCTCTCTCTGCGTTTTCTCTCCCCCTGTGTGAGCCCGCCCTTTCTCTCTTTCTGTCCTCCCCCTCCCCTCTGTCTCCCTCACCCTGGGTGACTCTCCTGGCCTCACTCCTTGGGACCCTGAAGTCACCCAGGAAGGACTTCCCACACTCTATATAGAGTGTATAGCGTCCCCTTTATATACTCCAGTCTGACTTGAACTAGCTCATTTCACCAGTAACTCACTTCTACCTGCTCTTCTGTCTCTTGAGCCTTGGTGGTGGTGGTGGGGGTGGGGTGGGGGGGTTAGCAAAGACGCTTCACCTGGGGCTGAGCACTCAAGTCTCTTTCTCACCATGGTCACCAGCCATGCCTGTCTGCATCGGTGGCCGAGACTGTGAGAGTCATCTTCTCTGTCCAGGGTGGATCAAAATTTAAATATTTAAATGTTCTATTCATGTGATATAAGCAGACAACTGGAAACAAATTAAGAGAAGCACAGGTTAAAGGCTTGGGGGAATATAGCTCCCCAAGCAAACTTTCAATAAAACAAAAGGCAGAGGTGGGTTTAACTTGAGGAACTGGCTAAAAGAGTCTTTTCTAAGTTTAGGGGAAAGTCGGATGTTTTTCTGGGCGAGAGAAGCTGGGAAGAGGAGGAGAAGACAGAAACGGAGGAGAGAGTTGGTGGCTGACAGAAACATTCTCAAGTGTAAAGAAAAGACCTTGAAAAGGAAAGAGCATTTCCACCTTTGAACCATGGTCTGAGGTGGGTGGGTGGGTGGGTGGGTGGGTGAGCATTGTTAGGCCACACGGAATGGTCTCAATCATTCTGTGGTCAGGGGACAGAGACGCGGAGGAGAACCAGAGGAGAGAGGAATGTGGAAGGGCTTTTGGCAGGCCTCTGACAGGGAGTGACCCAAATACCTCTGGATGCTAAGAACTGGCTGAGTTAGGTCGTCTGGGTCCGTAGGAGCATCAGCAGGCCTGGGGACATGATGTCCTTTGGCATTGCTCTGCAGGCTGGGAGCAGGGGGACAGGAAACGATGGAACGGAACAGCTGTGCACACAAATGTCCGTAGCTGGAGATCTCAGGAGACTCCGTCCATCTGATTCCCATTCTTACTGAATGTTCCCGTTACATGATATCATTTCTTCCCTTTGAAGATCATTATGAACCTTGGGCCAAGGAGAAATGGCATAATTTGTCACTGAAATGTGTGGTGCGTAATGGAGAAAATATGGAAAGGTCTAAATCTTCCACAGGCGGCCAGGGAGAGAGCTCAGGCAGTCCAGTGCTTGCCTTGCGAGTTCAAGAACTTGGACTCAACTCCCAGAATTCACATAAAAGAACTGGGTGTGATTGCAGGCAGTGGGGTCGAGGAGACGGGCGGATCCCCAGGGCTTGCTGGCCAGTCACCCCTTTTACCCTACTCAGCCTCAGGGATAGACTCTGTCATAGGGGTGAACTCTAGAGCGGTGGGCTGGCAGACAGGAATAGTTGCTGCTCTTTCTAGAGGACCAGGTTCAGTTATGTGTAAGTCACATGGTGGCTTATAACCATTGGGAGCTCCAGTTTCAAAGAATCTGATGCTGTTTTGTTTACCTCTGTGGCCACCAAACACATGTGGTGCACAAACACATTCACTCATATGCATAAAATAATTCCACCGAAGGAAAAAAAAAATCAAAGTTTACCTGGGCAGGGGTGGCACACACCTATGATCCCGGTGATCAGGAGGCAGAGGGAGGCTAGCCTGGTCTGCAGAGTGAGTTTCAGGACAGCCATGGCCACTTCCTGTCTTGTAAAACAATAAACAGACAAAAAAACAAACTTTAAAGAAATGTATGGCCCCTGAAGATGGTCTCTGCACACGCTGCAGCCACGTGACCATGGCCCCACACACACACTCACAAAGACACACGCACCAGAGATGAGCAGTTTAAAATTTAGTTACTAGCTAGGCGGTGGTGGCGCACGCCTTTAATCCCAGCACTTGGGAGGCAGAGGCAGGGGAATTTCTGCGTTCGAGGCCAGCCTGGTCTACAGGGTGAGTTTCAGGACAGCCAGAGCTACATAGAGAAACCCTGTCTCGAAAAACAAAAACAAAAACAAAACAAAAACAAAAACAAAAACAAAAACAAAAAACAAAAAAAAAAAAAAAACAAAATAAAATTTAGTTTCTGACTAGCATGGCTTCGGATCATAGTGTGTATAGATGGTATCAGTCAGTGCCCACTTCATATTCTAGCCCGTGTAACGAAACTCTCATGTTCTTCCGTAGGCGGATCTTGTGTCAATCACACTCTATGACAAACATTCTCCAGAGATTGAACTAGACTGGGCCTTAGAAGACCAGGACTCCATTCCAGCTTTGTCACCATCGCTGTGTTGTCCCCCAAGTCATCTTACCATGTCTTGGTCTTAACTGCTTGTTTGTAAAATAGGGAACGAGGTAGACCCTCTCACAGCCCCAATGTTATCACATGGTTCTACAGTTTCCAGTCCCCCTTTAGCAAAGATTTTTCTCCGTGAGTGCTGTCCAGGTTGGACACTAGGGGTCACGTTCAGATAACCGCTCACAAACAATCTGCCTGTTTCCTCAAGAGAAGGTCGGAGCAGTACAGGATGCATGCCTGCCTTCTCATGTAAAGACCTTTGAATGAGCTCTGCGCTGTTTCCCCTTTGGCTCCTTGGGGGTGGGGGCGGGACAGGAAGCCAGGCTTCTCTCAGCCTTTCCTTTGGGTTAATGTTGTTTTCTTCCTTTCACACAGGACTTCTAACTAGCTCTTCCGTTGTGAGGCAAATTATTCCTCTCAATGATTGGTGATTTTTCCTCTACCAATACTTATTTGCTAGGTAGGCTGGTCCCAAATCAGACCACTTCGAAACCAAGAAACAAGACAAACAGAGCCTCCTTTGTAGAGACTGGTTTCTCACTGAATGATCAACATTCCTTGTACTGCGTGCGGGTGCTTCTGAGACAAGCGGGTTTCTGATTTCCTTGTGATCTTGTTTTACAATCTGAGCATTTCTCTGTCGAGTGTAGATCCCCGTTTGTCTACTTTGAATAGTTAGTTGGCTTTGGGGAAGGCGGACAATTAAAATTAAAATGATTGACCCTCACTGGGAAAGGATAAGGCAGTAAGCCATTTCCGCGTTTAATGACAATGCTTTGTACCATCTATACGGCGCTACAGTTTTCTAAGTGTTTTCATGTACATCGTTTCCTTTCATAATCACTCTGGGTCCCTTCACCCTCCTCTCACATCTCCTTTGAAATAAAGGCCAAGAGGGACACAGAAGGGACAGAGGAGAAGGCAGCCAGCCTGGGGAGGAGGGTGAATCTCACCTTGGCAGTCTGGGTTAGAGTCTCGGCTGCATCTCTCAGCTGCTACATGTTGGCATGGAAACGGGACTCCTCCTCCCTGGGTTAGTGGAAAGATGGTCATTTTGAAGAATCAGCTTGTCTCCAACTTAGGCTTAAGAGCCATCTTATGTTAAAGACAAAATAGGTCCATTCCATTGAAGGTTGAACCTTTGTTTTCTCAAGGATTGGGCGATGCCCCACCTAGACCCTTAACTACGAATGTTTCTGTACTGCCTGCTCCAGGACTGGCCATCATGTCTGTGTTTCAGGAGGTCTGTGACTAACTTATTGTGATTGTGTTCTGCTCCTGTAACTCTGCCTATTTTCCCTGTCAAATCCCTCATTTGAATGCCCCTACCCCTGAACTATATAAAAACCTTGTCTTCCTCATGCCTGGGGCTACTCTCTAAAGTTCCAACTAAGCGTGAGATAGGCAGCTGGCCAGCCCCAGGTGTACCTCCAAAACAAAACTTGCTTCAATTAGACCATTTGGACTTGGTTTTTCTCATCTCAACTTTGAGGTTTCACAGTTTCTCACATTCCGGTGGCCGGCTTGCCAGTTATTCTCTGGGCAGTGTTATCCTCCTCCTCACTCCGTAGACCCCAGTCCTGATACTCTTAGTCTGGAGGCTCCGTGTGCTATAAATCATGGGCTTTGCCAGCATGCTTTTCCATGACTCAGAGAGTGTCAGCAGCTTACGTCATCACAGACCTCAGCCAGGTGAGGCACGGTTCCACTGTCAGTGGGAGTTGTTTTCTTGTGCATATTTTCCAAATGCATCACACGCACGCTTTAAAAGGTCCCTCTGGACATTACAGCTCTGGCTTTCAGTCTCTCTCCCTTTCTCTGTCTCCTGCCCCTCCCCCACCCCAATGTTCCCACTCTCCCAATAAACCTCTCATGTTAGATCTGTTGCACGGTGTGATCTCTTAGCTTTGGCCCCAACCTGCCGAGGTACCCCCGAGGCTTTATCCTAACATTGTGGTTCAATCCTTCCTGTTCCTTTTAGAGGGCAGTCCTGAACCCACCCAGGTTTTCTCTGGGTTTTAGATGGAATGGACAATCAGCAGAAAAACCACTTGTGTGCTTTCGGCGAGCCTGAAGGTAGATGCCCTTGGAGAAAGGAGTTCAGCAAAGGAGGGGGCTGATCACCATCCTGGGAAAACCTCCAAGATGGTCTGTAAAAGAATAGCCGCCTCTGGAGGTCATCCAAAGCAGGTGCAGGTCTGGGAAACTATCTGAAGGACAGGGAAGGAACATGTAAAAGACAAAAGAAAGATAGAGCTCTGAGGAGAAGATGGGGGAGAGGTGAGACTGGAGTGAGACCTTGAGGGAAGTCCCACCAAGTCTAAACACAGACAGACAATCCCAGTAGGTCTGTAAGCAACAAGAGCATTTGAAAGTTAACAACAGAGCAGTGTGGCAGGCTGTCCTGTGGAAAGAAAGCTGTCAAGAAAGCCTATTTGGCCAAAACAACCTGAGATGTCACCTCACACCAGTCAGAATGACTAAGATCAAAAACTCAGGAGACAGAAGGTGCTGGCGAGGATGTGGAAAAAGAGGAACACTCCTCCACTGCTGGTGGGATTGCAAGCTGGTACAACAACTCTGGAAATCAGTCTGGCGGTTCCTCAGAAAACTGGGCATGATACTACTGGAGGACCCTGTTATATCACTCCTGGGCATATACCCAGAGTATTCCCCAGCATGTAATAAGGACACATGCTCTACTATGTTCATAGCAGCCCTATTTATAATAGCCAGAAGCTGGAAAGAACCCAGATATCCCTCAACGGAGGAATGGATACAGGAAATGTGAGATATTTATACAATGGTATTAAAAACAATGAATTCATGAAATTCTTAGGCAAATGGGTGGAACTAGAAATATCATCCTAAGTGAGGTAACCCAATCACAAAAAAACACACATGGTACGCTCTCACAGATAAGTGGATGTTAGCTCAGAAGCTTGGAATATCCAAGAAACAATTCACATATCAAATGATGCCCAAGAAGAAGGAAGAACAAAGTATGGATACTCTGGTCCTTCATAGAAGGGGGAACAAAATACCCACAGAAGGAGATGCAGAGACAGAGTGTGGAGCAGAGTCTGAGGGAAAGACCTCCCCCCCACACACTCAGTGATCTATCCCATATACAGTTACAGAACCCAGACACTATTATCGATGCCCCCAAGTACTTGTTGACCGGAGCTGGATATAGCTGTTACCTGAGAGGCTCTGCTAGTGCCTGACAAATACAGAGGGGCACACTTTCAGCCAGCCATTGAACTGAGTGTAGGATCCCCAGTGGGGGAGCTAGAGAAAGGACCCAAGGTGCTGAAGGGGTTTGCAGTGCCATAGGAGGAACAATGATATGAGTCACCCAGTACTCCTAGAGCTCCCAGGGACAAAAATATCAACCAGACAGTACACATGGTGTTGCCCATGGCTCCAGATGCATAGGCAGCAGAAGATGGCCTTGTTGCACATCAAAGGGCATCCGATCCTGGAAAGGCTTGATGCAGCAGTGTAGGGGAATACTAGGACAGGGAAGCAGGAGGGGGTTGATTGGGGAACAGGGGGAGGGGAGATGGTTTATGAGATTATGGGCGGGGCAGGAAAGGGGAAATCATTCGAAATATAAATAAAGAATATATCTAATTAAAAAAAAAAAGAAAGCGTATCTGGGACTCAGGGATTGGGAGAAGTCAAACATTAAAGACATTCATTAAAGACTAGACCTCCCCAGGAACCCACAATTTATGGTTTTTATGGCTCTTTAACCCTTTCTAGCAGATACATCCCTTAACATCCAGAAGATTCCCTTTCTATTAAAAACAAAACAAAACAAAACAAAACAAAACAAAACAAAACAAAACAAGACAATAAAAGCCCAGTTCTTTTGAAGTTAAACTTTCTCTTTGGGGACCTCCAATTTGCTGCTCTTTTCTTTAAAACACTCCGTTTTGTAGAGTGGGTTAAAATCCTTTCCTCTTGTTGATGACACGTTTAAACATATTTATTGTGAAATACTTCGAGGCTGACAGTCTTGTTACTGTTCCTCCCTTCTCACTCTCTCAGACTCTCTAGGCAAGCTCTCGAGCCCATCTTTCTCCCTATGCAGCTCCTGTAGAAATCACAGGTCTCTGATCACCAAGGACGTTGAACATTTCTTTAGGTGCTTCTCAGCAATTCGAGATTCCTCTGTTGTGTTCTATACACCATTTTTTGATTGGGTTGTTTGGATTTTTGGTGGTTAGCTTCCTGAGTTCTTTATATATTTTGGATATTAGCCCTCTATCGGATGTAGAGTTAGTGAAGATTTTTTTTTCCCCAATCTGTAGGTGGACAATTTGTCTTATTGACTAAATCCTTTGCCTTACAGGAACTTTCTAGTTTCATGAGGCCCCATTTATCAATTCTTAGAGTATGAACCATTGGAGTTCTGTTTAGGAATTTCTCCCTGTGCCAATGAGTTCAAAGTTCTTTCCCACTTTCTCTTCTATTAGATTCAGTGTATCTGGTTTTATGTTGAGGATCTTGATCCACTTGGACTGGAGCTTTGTGCAAGGTAACAAATATGGGTCTATTTTCATTTTTCTGAATACCGGCAGCCAGGTAGACCGGCACCATTTATTGAAAATGCTTTCTTTTTTCCATAGTATATTTTGGCTTCTTTGTCAAAGAACAAGTGTCCGTAAGTGTGCGATTTTATTTCTGGGTCTTCACTTCTATCCCATTGATCAACATGTGTGTCTCTGCACCAATCCCATGTTGGTTTAATCACTATTGCTCTGTAGTAGAGCTTGAGGTCAGGGATGGTGATTCCCCAAGCCATTCTTTTATTGTTAAGAATTGTTTCCACTCTTCTGGGTTTTTTGCCTTTCCTGATGAATTTGTAAATTTCTCTTTCCATGTCTTTGAAGAATCATGTTGGGATTTTGATGGGGATTGCATTGAATCTGTAGATTGCCTTTGGTAGGAAATGACCCTGAGATTCCACCTTATACCAATCAGAATGGCTAAGATAAAAACTTCAGGTGACAACTCATATGATAAGGATGTGGAGAAAAAGGAACACTCCTCCATTGCTGGTGGGATTGCAAACTGGTAGAACCACTCTGGAAATCAATCTGGAGGTTCCTTAGAAAATTGGAAATAGATGTACCTGAAGACCCAGCAATACCACTCTTGGACATATACCCCAAAATTTCCCACCATGCCACAGGGGCATGTGCTCCACTATGTTCATAGTGGCCTTATTTGTGGTAGCCAGAAAAGGAAACAACCCAGATGTTCCATGACAGAAAAAATGGATACAAAAAATGTGGTTCATTGACACAATGCAATACTATTTAGTTCTTAAGAAGAAGGACATCCTGAGTTTTGCAGGCAAATGGAAGGAACTAGAAAATATCATCTTGAGTGAGGTACCTCAGACCCAAGAGGACATGCATGGTATGCACTCACTAATAAGTGGATATTAACCAAAAAAGAAAAAAAGAAAAGTACAGAATACCCAAGAAACATTCCACAGAACTAAAAAAGTTCAAAAAGCTGAAGGGCCCAAGTGAGGACGCCTCAGTCCCACTTGGAAGGGAGAAGAAAGCAACCACAAGTGGGGAGGGAAGGAGGGACCTGGGAGGGAAAGTAGCTGGGGACCTGGGGGAGAGGGGAACCTGATCTGGTCTTGGGAGAGGGAAAAGGACTGAAGCCCCGAGGGCCAGCAGAAAGAATGGAAACAGGCAACCTCGGGAGGTAGGAGGTTAGGGGGAACCCTCCAGAATGCACCAGAGACCTGGGAGGTGAGAGACTCTCGGGATTCAATGGGAGGGGCCTTAGATGAAATGCCATACAGTAGGGAGAGGGATCTTACAGAGCCCACCTCAAACAGGAAGACAGGGCATCAAGTGAGGGAGAAGTTTACCATCCTACAGTCAAAACTCTGACCCATATTTGTTCCTGTCTGAAAGAACTGCAGAGATGGAAATGGAGAGGAGCCTGAGGAAAAGAAGGTCCAGAGACAGGTCCAAAGTGGTATGCAGGGCCAGACACTATTACCGAGGCTATGGAGCGCTCACAAAAAAGGGACCTAACAAGACTGCACTTGGGAAGACCCAAGAAGCAGCTGAAAGAGTCAGATGCAGATATTTGCACCCAATCAATGGACAGAAACTGCTGGCCTCTGCGGTTGAATTAGGGAAAATCTGGAAGAAGCTGAGGGCGACCCTGTAGGAGGACCAGCAGTCTCTGGACCCCAGAGATCTCTCAAACACTGGACCACCAACCAGCCAGCATACACCAGCTGATATGAGACCCCCCCCCCGACACATATACAGCAGAGGACTGCTGGGTCTGGGTCCAGTCAGAGAAGATGCACCTAACACTCAAGAGACTGGAGGCCCCAGGGAATTTAGACATCTGGTTGGGGTGGGGTGGGGGTTGGAGACATCCTGGTGGAGACAGGGGGAGGGGAGGAGGTATGGGATGTGGAACAGTAGGAGGGTAGACCAGGAGGGGAAAATAAAATCGGGAGTGTAAATAAATAAATTAATTAATAACAAAAAGAAAGAAAGAAAGGAAAGGAAAAGAAACCACAGGTCTCGTGGCCCAATACTGCAGTCACGTCTTGAAGCTCCCACTTTTCTCTAGTCAGTCCAAACCACTCTCTAAATTTCAGAGCATACACCTAACCGTCCAGCATGTCATCTGAGTGTTAGTGAGGCATAGCGACACAGCATATTCGAACAGAGACCTGCATCTCCATCTTTCCCCCCTCAGACTTATCCCCTAATGTCCTCTCCAGTTTAGTTGATGAAAGCTATCTACCTGTTGCTCAGGCAAATAGCTTTAGAGCCTTGCTCTTACACACACACACACACACACACACACACACCACATACACATATATATGCACCGCACATAAACACATACATACACATCATGCTCACACATACAAATGCACACACCACACTCACACATACAAACACACACACATACCATCACTACACACACATTCACATATCACACCACACGTATATACACATGCATCACACACAAACACACATAAACATATACCACACACAAACACACATACATACACAGCACACATATATACACAGACAGCACACACTCATACACATACATACATATTCCACACATACCACACACTCAAACACACCACACACATACACATCACACACACACACCACATACATGCACACCACATACCCACACTCTACGCAATACACCCTATACACATTCATACCATACACATACACACCACATGTATGCACACACACACCTACCACACACACACACACACACACACACACACATACCCTACTAGCTGATTTTGTCAGCTTAATCAGCAAAATAGTCCTACTGTGTCTGCTCCGATGTTCACCTCTGAGCTCCAGGCTGCTGTGGTCACACATCTGCACATCTGGATTATACTAATTGCCTCCTCATTGCCCTCCCTGGGTCTTCCCTCCCCTTGTGATTGTCAAGGAACATTTGTTTCAAGCCATACTGTGGTACTCAATTGTTGTGGTTAAATATCAGTCTAGATGGTACTGTTCAGGTATCTAAGGATATAACTGAATTAGTAGACTTTGAGTAAAACAGATTCCTCACAGAACATAGACAATAGCCAACCAGATTACTTCCAAAGACTAGAACTTCCTGAAGGAGGGATTGGGCTTCAAGCCTGACAGAAAAATGCCAGCCCCAGGACTCATGAATGTGTCAGCAACTCCTAACTGAACCTCTAGCCTGCTACCTCACTATATGTATTTTACATGGTCAGCTTCCCTAACTGAGTGAGACAGTTCTTTAATCTCTCTCTGTTCCCCTCTGTAGTAAGCGGTATCCGCTGGGTCCCTGACAAACACATCTCTCTTTTCTCTGTGGAGCAGTCAAAGGGAGCTTCTGAAAGAAAACCAGCATGTCACTTCTTTGATGGAAACCCGCTGGAAGGTCTTGAATTTCAAACAGACCAGAATCCACCGGGGATTTACAGTGGCCTGCCTGGCCCTCTGTGATCTGCCTGCCCGTCCTTTTCTAGTGTCTCTTCCTGTTCTCCCACTCAATTGAGTTCAGGTTAAGGAGTGCTGAAGGACCAAGTGGGTAATATTAAGGGCAGACACGGTCAATCAAAGACAGGAAAGCAGATCCACGCCTGGGGCCTGTTGGGAACCACAATAAGGAACTGGAAGGTTTCAGATCCAAGCCCTTCGTCTCTCAGAGCTTCATGCGTTTCTCTGCTCCCCCACTGTGGTAGGTTCTTTTGTCCTGCTTGCTAGCAACTCCTGACAACTCCTGACAAGATGCAATTTAAGAGGGAAAGAGGTGGTTTAGGCTTACAGATTGAGGGATGCTGTCGATCATGGCGCAAAGGCGTGGCCGCGGGATCCTGAGGTGACTGGTCACCTTGCAGCTACAGCCAAGAGGTGGGGAGTAATGACTGTTAGTGCCTACCTCTCTTTCTCCTCTATGTAAGCACTGGCCCCCAGTCCACAGAATGCAAATTTGCACTCAATATTAACCATCACAGCTACCCTCTGCTTCCTCCTCTTGCCAATGGTTTCTAAGTAACTGGCTCATGGCCCAAGAGTCATTCAAAAATCACTTAATGAATGCCCACTATATGCCCAATAGTGCTCTAGGCCTTGTGGACAAAGCATTAAGGAAACCCAAAGAGAAGGCTGGGGAGATGGCTCACTCGAAATGAAGCCCTCGATTGTTGTGTTTTATAAAGAAGAAAGAAAGAGCCAGGGTATGTTTGGTAGAAATGCGGTATGGTGAGGTGCAATGGGGTACGTCTGTGGGCCCATGCTGAGGCATCCCTTCCCCCTGAGGGACTAGCTATGCAGCCTTATAGTATGGAGTAGAGTTTTTTTAGGGCATAGGAGGGGGAGTTGTGGAGGGAGTAGAGACAGAGAAACACAGAGAGAGAGAGAGAGAGAGAGAGAAGGAGGGAGGAAAGGAGAGGAGAGGAGGAGGAGAGGAGAGGAGAGGAGAGGAGAGGAGAGGAGAGGAGAGGAGAGGAGAGGCCTGTCAGGAATGCATAGAGGTTTGGGGAGAGAGGAATGGAAAGAGAAGGGACAGAGAAGGTAAGAGAGTAGGAGAAGAAGGAGGGGCCAAACGATCCCTTTTACAGTGAGCCTGGCATTACCTGGCTGTTGACTGTGGGGTGGAGCCTAGAAGGAAGGCTAACTTCTATAAAACTTATGTTCTTGCATATCGTGGGAGGGGCAGGCAGGAGGTGGGGGAAAGTATAAAAAAGCACTCAAATATGAAAATTATCAGTTATGTTAAAGGGCTTTGGAGAAAATAAAGCAAGAGACAGAATTAGAGAACACTGCCAAACAGTGTGTGTGTGTGTGTGTGTGTGTGTGTGTGTGTGTGTATGGCAGGGAAGGGGAGGGGATGAAATGATCTCTAAAAAGAAAACCCGTGAAAACTAAAGAAAGAGGCAGGGAGAGTCAGGCAGCCGGACAGAGGGGGAAGAATAAAGTCATGTCCGGAGAAATAGAGCCCTTTAGGAAGTCCCTGGAGGCCATTAGGCCATAGCCTTCAATCTGGGTAGGACAGATTATTAGAGGGTTTTGATCAGAGTCATTCTACACTCTGATTCACTTTTTTTTTTAAACATTGGAATTAGTTTTTACTGAATACATGATACACGGAAGTCATATGTGTTTACAGGACTGGCCCATATTCCAGCAGTCTCGCTCTGGTGCTGTGTTGTAGGTGCTCTGTGGGGAGACAAGAGCGGGAGACAGGGCTCTAACGCTGTGGGGAGACAAGAGCGGGAGTCGGGGCTCTAACTCTGTGGGGAGACAAGAGCGGGAGATGGGCTCTATTAAATTGCACCTCCAGCTCTTTGGAAGTGTAATGGGGAGGGTTCTAGCCAAGTGGAAGCCTCCACTGGTGCTGGCCAGCATCTATCCTACATAAAGCGGTTTTTTTAATCACCAGGGTAGAGACCAAAGCACGGCCAACACATAATTAAAGCCCTATTTTAATAACTCTCCAGGTGGCTGACATGCCATCTGTGAGCAGACCATCGTTGAACACGATCACCTAAGCTCATCTATCACCCACCGTCCCACATCCTTGGGAGACTTAGCTAGCTCTTGCTCTGAAAGGGGAAACTCAATTTTAACAAAATTTGTTCAGTGAGTTTTTTGATTAGAAAGGAGCCTTTGCATATTTCATAGAACTAAAAAAAAAAATTCTGCTCTGAAATTAGTTGATAATTCCTTGCAAAGCACTGTAGTCATTTTGCTGATATGAGACAGATTACAATTGGCCCTGGTGGGATGCCAGAGAGAGAGAGAGAGAGAGAGAGAGAGAGAGAGAGAGAGGGAGGGAGGGAGGGAGGGAGGGAGGGAGAGAGAGAGAAAGAGAAAGAGAAAGAGAAAGAGAAAGAGAAAGAGAAAGAGAAAGAGAAAGAGAAAGAGAAAGAGAAAGAGAAAGAGAAAGAGAAAGAGAAAGAGAAAGAGCTATGTGGTATTAATCTCTCACAGACCTGACCATTTATCTAGTTGGTGCAAAAGGCCCTGAGGTCATTTTCAAAACTTTCCTCATTTTATCTGAAGGAGATAAATGAAATGAATTGAAATGTTGGAAATCTTATTAAGATAGTTTGAGGATTCCTGTGAAGTATCGAGAGAGAGAACCTCCAGGAGTGGCAATTTGGAAGGAAGGGTCCCTTGGCCTCTTCACTCATCGAGTGCACAGTTGGGTCCCTGGGGACAGAAGAGGAGGAGGAAGTTGCTTTCTCTGTACCAGGCAGCTTTTGTGTCTCTTCCTGGGGATGGTGAAGCTATTCAGAGCACAGACAGAAGAAGAGCTCCGGGTTCCCTCTGGAATCCAGAGACCTCAGAAGCTTGATTCCCAAGGTGACCTTCAAATTCCTCACAGTTTGGAGTTTTGAGGAAGAAAATGGCGGCTTGGGGAAGAACGTTATCTCCAGTTTCCCTGGAAACATGCCATGGGTTTCAATGGCGGAAGGTACCTACTGATCTGCCCCATTGAATCCATCGTTCCATTCGAGGAGAAAGACCAGAGCGTTTTCTACATGTGACTGCTTCTCACACACACACATCTATTGACATCTGGTACCTGAGAGGCCAAGACAGATTTTCTTTGGCTTTTATTTTACTTATTATAATATGATAAGACAAAAGAATGCATACTCTTCACTCCTGGCAATGGCCAAAAAGGCGCCTCGTTGGTGGTGCTATTCTTGTATCAGTCAGAGGCAGAGAAGATGGCAGTCCTCTGTTCATCCTGAGTTGGTGGCCAGAGCTGGCTTATGCCTAGGACTCATAGAACTCAAATCAAATCCAGGCAGCACAGCACGGGAAGGGGAAGACACACAGAGACCTGTGGACCACCATGCCACCCTTCAACATGACCTCCATTCCACAGCACAGGTGGGCCATAGCACCTGTTTGCCACCACACCACGCAGCAGGGATGGAGGATGTCACCCAGTGGTCCACCAGCCCTGTGGTCAGCCTGCAGCTGGAGCCATCGCAGTGTGTGAATTGGTGGAGGTCAGGTAGGAGAGGAAGAGAAGTGGAGCGGCTTGAGCATTATGAAGAGAGATGGAACTGGAGAGTCAGGGTGGAGAGGAGGAGTCTGCTGTGAGTGGGGAGCCTTGCCACCATGGTGAGGTCCCAGTCCAAATGGCTACTGAGTGTCCAATCTGAGTCTGTGGTTACACAGCAGCAGGGGTCGGTGTAGATGTCTCTGGCTCATATTATCACTAGAGAACACGGGATGTCCCTGGTTGGGGCAGTCACTAGGGAACACGTGAATGTCCAGGACCTGTGCGTAACTGGTCCTTTCCCTCATTGGGCGCCACATTCTGGAGAGCTGACCTCCATCTCTGAGTGGAGGCAGCACTCGGGAGAGGACACCCGTGCCTTGTCCAGGCAGCGCAGTGGAGATGGCTCTGGTGGTGGGGTGTGGGTGAGTCGCCCAAGAGTGCGAGCATAGGAGAAACTGATCCCGCTACTCACCTGCTGTGGGGTAGCACAAGAGCAGAGGTGATCCCCCCCACCCCTTCCACCTGGGGCAGTCAAAATAAGCTGTCCACAGGACCATGAGTTGGGGATGGGGTGGGGCGGGGCTAGCCCTGCTCCTTACCAGCTTCTGCACTTGGGAGGGCTGACCCTGAAGGTTGCCTGAACAGCACAGCCCCTCCCCCACCCCCATAGCAGGGGCACAGGTGAGCCAGCCCCAAGCCTGAGAGCACGGAAGAGCTGGTGTAAGTGGGTGCAGGGGTGATGCCCTTGTCCCTCCACTCAGCCCTCCGCTCCTGCTGCAGCTGGGACAATTGGTCTTGGGTAATGAGAGCAGGTGAGCCGTCCCAGCCCCTCACGGGCTGCAGCATTTGGGAGAGTGCCCCCCGACACACACACACACACACACACACACACACACACACACACCGCGCAACATGGTGGAACTGGCTCTGGAGGCATGGGTGCAGATGAGCTAGGAGCAGGAGAGCTGACCCTGTCTCCTGCCAATGGCAGCATTAGGTGGTCTAGCCTGAGCAATCCGGGAGAGCTCGGTCTGATGGTGCAGAAAAGGGAGAGCTGGCACACTGACCAGCTCAGTCGCCAGCCAGGCCCAGAGCGGGGCTCTGAACTAGCCCACCCCCAAATCTACATCATCTGAATGACTGGGATGCATGGAAGGCCAGTCCTGCTGTTCCAAAGCTGCAGGAACTCCACGACACAGGGCAACACAGAGTATCCTAGAGGAGTCCCAGTGAGGATCCGGTATTGATAGTTAGTGTCGCAGAAGCCAGAGATCTTGAACCAGACCAACGACTCATTGCAAAGATGTTTGCAAGTGTAGATGTGCGGTCAGAGGGATAGACTGTAGTACACACCATGGCACACTACAGCTTCCACGATGAGATGTTTTCTATTGTTTGCTTGTTCACTCGCTTGTGTGTTTTATTTGAAGGGAGTTTGCAAAGACAAATGGCAGATGTGAGGGGACAGGGAGATGAGTGGTGCTGGGATGCATGACACGAAACTCACAGAGAATCAACAAAAGGTTTCTAAAAACACATCTTCTTATACATTTATAGGAATCAGTAATGTTTACTTTGAGTGAAATAGAACATAGGTCATAAAGATACTTAACATTGCCGACCTGAGCCACAAGCATAGCAAAAACAAACAAACAAACAAGCAAACATTGCTTAGCTTGGCACTGTACAAAGGCTACGAAGATAGCAGAGAGACTGTGGGATTCGGGGACTGGCTCTGGTGTTGGTTTGTGACTGAAAGGATACTGAGTCCTGTCTCTCGTCTCCACACAGGCTTGCCTGAGACACTAGTGTTGCTTTCAGGGAAGCTTGAATGTGTGTGTGTGTGTGTGTACGCGCGCGAGCAAAGGGATAGCTAGCTGAGCTGAAGGGACACTGCACAATGACATGTTCCTCTGTACTGATTAGTTTTGTGTGTCAACTTGACACAGGCTGGAGTTATCATAGGAAAAGGAGCTTCAGTTGGGGAAGTGCCTCCATGAGATCCAGCTGTGGGGCATTTTCTCAATTAGTGATCAAGGTGGGGAGGGCCCCTTGTAGGTGGTGCCATCCCTGGGCTGGTATTCTTGGGTTCTATAAGAGAGCAGGCTGAGCAATCCAGGGGAAGCAAACCAGTAAGGAACATCCCTCCATGGCCTCTGCATCAGCTCCTGCTTCCTGACCTGCTTGAGTTCCAGTCCTGACTTCCTTTGGTAATGAACAGCTGAGTGGAAGTATAAGCTTAATAAACCCTTTCCTCCCCAACTTGCTTCTTGGTCATGATGTTTGTGCAGGAATAGAAACCCTGACTAAGACATCCTCGGTGGATATCTCACATGTAAAGGTCTGAGATGATATGACAGGAGCCTTGGAGGCCACGGGGTGCTTTGACCACACCTGACTTGGGTGAGTAGGTGGAAGGGAGGATTGCAGGTTTAAACTCAATGCTAGACACTTCGATCTCAGTGTCCTCTTTTGTGTTGACTAACCTAAGAGGAAGGCTGAACCTAAGAGGAAGAGAAAAGCTTGGCTCTCTCCAAAGGGGCCTGCAGAGGGTCAGGAGGCAGTGGTTTCCATAGGAAACCTTCAGACCCGGCCACGAGGCTTGGCATCAAATTACTGATGGCAGTGGTGAGGGATCAGAGAATGGAGGTGAGGAGGGAGACGATATTCTTGAAGATATGACCTAAACACCTCGTATTCTATTCTGGAGGCCTTGTTCTAGAAGGGATTTTAGACTGCCTCTGTTGGAAGGGACTAGAATATCTCACCACAGCTATGGCTCTTTGGGAGACCCTTCTGGCACTGTGTCTGCAGGAAGGCTGTGCTTGGAAAGGTTTCCAGAGGCTTGCTCAGAAAGGTCAGAGCAAACAGGTCAGAGGAACCTGAAGCAAAAACTAGAAATGTCCAAAGGGTATGGACAGAAAGCTGAGGCTGAGTTTTGCTTGTTCCTGGAGTTCAGCTAAGTGGGCAGTATTATCTATATAGAGACCAGGGACCAAACATACGGTGAGGCCCCCCCCTTCCTCATACATAGGATTCAAAGTGTAACAAAGCCTTACTGGGTCCAATGTCTCTCTCTGTCCAGTGCCACGGTTCTCTTTGTTTAAGGTGTGCACCAAAGACCTAAGTGCACACAAGCTGTGCACATGTATGCACCCACACATATGTATGCATGTGTATGCTCAAGTGCACATACACTGTCTGCATACATACACACAGATGCCTATATCACAGGTAAATACACCACACACATATACACTCTATTTACTCAACTTCATACACAGGCGAGGGGAAGAATCAATGCTTTTGAACCCTGAGGATGTTCAAACAGGGTAGTACCTCTGGGGATCAAGGGTGGAGAAAAGGTGGGGTTTCCCATCACTGTGGCAAGGGTAGTGACCCAGGAGGTAGGTTGAGGGACTTCCCTGAGTCTGGGAAGATGGGAGGGAGGCAGATGGGTCACAGTGGGAGGAAGCAGATGGGATTCCTGCCCAACAGGCAGATCAGTTACTCTTTGTCCCTCTGAACCGCTTCATGTCCGGTTCAACTTTTACCATAGATCTTGGGGCTCTCCAGTTCCGACCTCAAAGAAACAGCCTCAGGTCAGGAACACAGACACTTAGAGCAAATCTCCCCTCAACACCCTTTGTTTCCAAGTGTGAAGAATTGCTTTAAAGGGCTGTCTTCATTTGCAGTTCACCCGCTTTTAAGAAGAATTGAAGGTGTGTTGCAGGTGGACTCCAGAGATAGCACAGAAAACCCAGTCGACATGGCCTTAGGCTTTGCAAAGCTCCTTCCTTCTCGGTGTGGCCCCACACACCTGTGCTCTGTCCGGTCTTATGTGCCCTCAGCAGCCGGTGTAGACTGGCCCAGAACTTCCAGATTCTCAGAACTGACTTGTACACTGTCTTTTCCATGAAAAATCAAAGCTTATCCCTTTGCTGTTTTGAGTCCTGACAATAAAAGCGACCATCCGAGCTGAGAGGCTAAAATACAAAACCAACTACATGTTAATTTCCAAACACGTTTTCTGATCTATATTCATGTATTCACATGTGATCAGGCCCTATATTGTGAAGCTGAATGGGAACAGGAGGAATTCTGTGAGGTCAGTGGTTCTCAACCTGTGAGTCGTGACTAACCCTTTCCCGGGGATCATATATCAGATATGCTGCATACTAGATATTTATATTATGACACATAACAGTAGAAAAATAAAGTTATGAGTAAATATAAAAATAACTTTATGGTTGAGAGTCATCACAACATGAGGAACTACGTTAGGAAGGTTGAGAACCACTGTACTAGATTCTCTCCAGGAGATAATCTTTTGCATAGTAAACTTGTAAATGTCACAACATTGTTACCCACTCAACTTAAAATAATTATTTCTACATTCATTCACTATCTTCTCCTCCCTTTCCATAATAGGTTGGAGGAGGTCACTTGAAATAATAGAACTTCTATTCTTCTCAGTTAAAACTACAGCAAGAACTATATATTTATATACTTTATGCTATTCAATATAAGTGATGACGCTTTTAGTTATTGCAAATTTCCCCCAAGAGTATAACATTACAGCATTTAAAATTTGTAGAGTCCTACTAGTAATAAAATTTGCTTAGCCTGGTTTAATGCAAAATTCACCAGGTTCTTTGTTTGCTTATTTGTTTGTGTTTTGATAGTATCTTCCCCCTGCCATCCCACTATCACGAGATCATGTTTATCAGAGATAAACATGCCTGTGGATGCCACAGACTTCTGCAGTGGACACAGCTGTGGGTGCGTTTTAATCTGTGTTAACTGGTATAAAGGAAAGACCATGGTTCTAGGTGGACATATAGTCAAAGACCTCGAGGCTGGAGAATCTCCCTAAGACTGAGAGCTGAAGGAGTGGCCACTAGCTGCCCTGTGGGGGCTGAGCTGAAGCGAGGGACTGTCCCTTCTCATGCGAGTCTATCCTATCTGAGCAGGAGGCTGCCTTCTTGTTGTGTTCAGGAGACAAAGTAGGCAGAGACTTCGCTCTCGGTTGACATAGGGCTATCCATTTCAGTCCTGATTCACACTGAGATTTCCTTAGAGAGAGAAAAGAAGAGAAGAGAAAGCAGTCAAGCTTTGGGAGGAAAGTGAAAACCCTCCGGAGGCGAGAAGGCAGATGGGACGTGGGAGGCGGGAGCTGGAGGGCTTGGGAGGGAGATGCCGAAGATAGCACCCAGCTTCTGCCACAAGACTGGGCTATTTTTACACGTGTCATAGGGATTGTTCAGCTATGGTCTGGGGATGTAGACTGTCGCTCTTCAGAGTGGTGAGGCAAGGCATGCCGGGATCCCGAGGATTCGAACACAGATTCCAGTCACATGCCTTGCTCACCAAATGTCAACACTATCGACCTTTCCCCATGAATGGACTGCACGCGGTGCTGACAAGGCTGCGACCAGGCACAGGGTGTGGTCAGGGAAGCAGTCACGGGCTTATCTGAAGACTATAATGCTGACACTCCTTTTTTGAAACATTTTTTTTTTTCGATTTTCAGAGAAGATGGTGTGAACCTTCTGTTCTCTTTGGCAGAACTTCTTTTAAAAACACGATATTCATCCTCTTCAAGACTCCTGAGTTTAGTACAGTGTAATAAGCTAGACCTTAGTGAGATATTGAACAGACTATGGCTTTCAGGCTTGACCTGGACATTGAATACATGACCAAGAGCAGACGTGTGTGTGTGTGTGTGTGTGTGTGTGTGTGTACACACACGCGTGATTTATTGTGTACATTTATCTACTTTAGAGTTTTGAGGTAGGGTCTTACTCTGTAGCCTAGACCCGCCTCAGATTCAAATCCCTTCTCCTTCCCCAGCCTCCAGAGCCCTAGGATGTAGGTGTGACCCGACATACCTAGCTCAACACAGTAATATTAATGTATGCCTTAGAGGGCAACTTCTGGCTTTGGAGATTAGATAGGAATCTAGGAATGTTAGTTGAGAGCGAGAGAGAAAGAAGGCGGAAGGGAGGTAGAGAGAGAAGAGGGGGAGGGGGAGAAAGTTCACAAGATACACCCCAGAGGACAGCCAGGCTACATTACCCTGAAAAGACAGGATCTCCAAGGCTTGAAACTGGTGATGGGGGCCGGAAAAAAAACTGGGAAACCCAGGCCTTGGAAGAGACTGTATATGCTCCCCCGCCTACGGAGCAACTGGAGATTTCAGTCGGCCCCAGCGTGCCTATTCTCACCCTGGGGATTCTTCCACAGCAGGAAGACCAGGGCTAAACACACAGGAGCAGAGTGTAACAGGGCTGAGGGACGGGCTGCCAGGAAGAGCCCTTAGCGATGGGCTCCCCCGCCCTTAGTTTGCTCTTTGGAGCGGTAGCACTCTAAAGATTGTGGCTGTGAGTTGTCCGAACACAGTGAAGTGGGGGGAGCAGGGGGTGGTGTTCCCGCTTTTGGGATTTTGCTTGGAGTAACACTACCCATATGTAGCAGAAGTCTGGAGAGCTCTCTGTGATTTGGCCATCCAGTTAACACACTCTTCAGAACATAGGTCCCAGAATTGCAGTCACAGCGACTTCTTTTGGCAGCTGGGAACTGGTTTCGCACGTTCCTGAAGAAAGCCGTGTTTGATCTAGCTGCCAGAAGTCCCAAAGCGCCACTTGAGCTCATTTCTAAATATATGTGGACTGTGTTTTGGAGTCTGGGGAACGAGAGTTTCCTTTGGAGCGGATGTGGAGAGCTCCCACTCTAGGTTCAGTGAGTAAGGTGAGTGGGACCCAAACATGGCTTCCCAGACCCCTAGAGAAGGAGGCCCCGGGAGCCTTCGCTGCGGTCCGCCCCTGCTCCCGTGTCCCCTCCCGGAGCCAGAACACATGGTTACAGCATACACATCCGTCTCGTTTAAATGAAGTAATGAATTTTAAGTCATCTTCTATTCTTCTTCTTCTTCTTCTTCTTCTTCTTCTTCTTCTTCTTCTTCTTCTTCTTCTTCTACTATTCTTCTTCTTCTTCTTCTTCTTCTTCTTCTTCTTCTTCTTCTTTTCTTCTTCTTCTTCTTTTTTTGGTTTTTCGAGACAGGGTTTCTCTGTGTAGCCCTGGTTGTCCTGGAACTCACTCTGTAGACCAGGCTGGCCTCGAACTCAGAAATCCGCCTGCCTCTGCCTCCCAAGTGCTGGGATTACAGGCGTGTGCCACCACACCCGGCTCTATTCTTCTTTATTATGTTATAGCAACGCTTCTGAAGCAAAACAAAACCTCAGTTTTTGAGTTCACAACACCACCTCAGCTGGAATTCATGTCAACACATTCTAAAATCTATGTCTGACACACAGCTGCTGGAAGTTTCCAAAGTGAAGGTCTTATGAGAGCAAGTGAGCAAGAGAGGGACACGGGGAAGGTGGATGACAATCTGGCTTCCAGACCAAGAGGATCTGAAAGCACAGAACCACAGAGGCCCAGTGCCTCAATGAGTCACATGCCGAAACTTAATCCAAAATGTATTTGTGGATGGTTCTGTTTAGAGGGACTTTCTTGGTCTTGGGGAGGTAACTGGAGCCAGAAGAAGTCAGGAGGGTAGTGTTAATGGTTTTATAAAAAAACAAAGGAGAGCTGAACTAGCATACCTGTTCAGTCTCACCGTGCTGTCAACCGCCAGGATGCTCCCGTCTCGGGAGAAGGCGTAGACTTCTTGGTCTGCAGAGCTGTGATCCGAATCTTCATTTATCTCGAGATGGACAGCTTTGGAGGGTGAGCTGCAGGTAGACCTATCTGAAAATCAACGATCATCCAGCCTAAAGGAAACAGAACGGAAGACCCATGACCTACAGAAGATTAAAATAGGTGAAACTCTCCGAGTACTCCACAAGCCAGTGCAGTGAAACAAGAATGAGTTTAGACATCCTTAGATTAAGAGGGTGAGAAACCTTGTCTTAAAGGATCAAATCTTCCACCCCCTGCCAAACATGCCAAACTAACAAAACCCAAGATCGTACTGGAACTCAATATTACACTGAACCATGTGAAACAAACAGACATACATACAGACAGACAGACAAACAAACAAACAAGCTCCTTTAATTGCTCTTGAAAGTTACTGGAAGTGAGCAGAGTTCTGGAGAGAAGATGCCAGCTGCCCGGTTCAGTTCATGTTATAGACATGATCACAGAGGGGGGCGAGGTGCGGTCATGTGTCTCACCTCTGCCTCACGGACACACTTGCAGGCCAGTCCACAAGCAGGGCTTTCGGGCAGCCTCGAAGGGGGAACATGGTCTTTTCTCCTCCATTCTACATAACACGCTCATTACCAAAGTCTTTGTGGGAACCTGTTTCTTCTGCCTTCCTTCTGGGGTAGGCAATGTCCTGGCCCTGGGAATTTAGAGAAAGCAAAGTTATCGTGCCGTGTTACAGAGGCCACCACACAGCCAGCTTGAAGAAGGAGGGGCAAGTTGTTCAAGCACAGGCTGGACTCCTGGGTAGATTTTGCTGACTGGAGAGAGGCGGGCTTACTTAGCACAGCCGCAAAAAGGACACTCTTGGCTGACCTCT
This sequence comes from Apodemus agrarius, assembly GCA_964023405.1. Taxonomy (NCBI): domain Eukaryota; kingdom Metazoa; phylum Chordata; class Mammalia; order Rodentia; family Muridae; genus Apodemus; species Apodemus agrarius. Next base: position 57,463,720 of record OZ030020.1, on the reverse strand, counting down.
GGGATGCTGTCCTGGCTTTCAGAGTAGACAGGGCGAAGGCTGGCTGCCTCCTGCCTCCTGAATATTGCACCGAGGCTGGGATGTGTTTGAAGCCCTGGTCCGGAGGGACAGAGCCAGTGTGAGCTGAATGGAGAATGTGGAGGAGTAACGAGTCTAGAGACCCTCTCTCGGCAAAGGCTGGGTTTCTTTATTCTCTTCAACAAAAAGAAGGATTGACAAGATCCTGTTCAAGGCCCTTCAGCTCTAAGAGCAGCTTGCAGAGGTGGTGGGGGAGGGGGAGGGGTACAAAGGGCACAGGCTGTGGTTTAATTGGAAGCCAGGGGAACAATTCAAGTTTGAAATCAAAATGATAAAATGGTAGAGGAGAAAAAGATACAGCCTGTCTCCCCTTAAAGAGATCAAGAGATTTTTTTTTAGATCTGCCCGCCTCAAAGTTTTCCCCTCTCTTTCTCTAAGGAGAGAAAAATCACTCTGTGTTTAACTCCCAGCCCTTTGTGGTGACCTCCGCACTTCGGGTGGCCTCTGTGTAGCTACTGGCTTTCACGTTTAAGGTGGAAAAGTTTCATTCAGTGATCCTGAAAGTACTGCAGGGTCTTACTAATGGACACACAGCAGGAGCAGGCTGTGGCTGGAGACGTGCTATCCCCTTTTCTGCTATCCAGTTCTACCTGCCTCCCTTTTCCTGGCAGAGAGGGACAAATACATCTTTAGACTCAAGATGGTAAATGATGTGAGCGATTGCTCACACTTGTTGAGGACGAGCACTGAGATCGTGCTGAGGACCAAGGTAAGGGGGACGACTGCTGGAACTTAGCATGCGCGCGTTGGAGGGGCAGCGGGCAGAGGACACAGGCTGGACAAAGGTAGGCAGAAAAATGAAATAACTACACATTGTGATAAGGCCTATAAAATAGACCAGGGCGAGGGGTAGTGGACATGTGACCTAACGCTGTGTCCATCTGGGTATCTGAGGAGAAAGGACTTTGCCAAGCCTTACCTGAGCTCTCAACCATCCCCTACATTCGCATGACAAGTCTCTTTAAGGCCTGACTTTGGCACAGGTAGACTTGGTGCATTGTCTGGTGGCATGGTAAACGCTAGACAAAAACACTTACTTGCAAAGTTCGGGACCAAAATTCCTGACCCCCCTTTTGTGGTTATTGTGACCCTTCCATCGGTGAGATCAAAGAATGGACATGGGGAATGATGATGTCATAATTCACCTACAGCAGTTGGGTGAGGAAATAGGCACTGCTCCCTCAGTTTCCAGTGAAAGGCACAGTTCTGTGTCCGTGTGCCTCTTTTCCTCCTGTGACTTTCCTGAATTCTGCCCTAAGACATCTCCCAAGTTGGCTCCTGACTCCACATTAATTGGACCAAAAACTGTGATAGGCCTGTGCCTCTCGGAAGGGAGGGAGGGGATTTTACTTCTCAGTGTCTTTATACTTCCAGTTTATATTTCACATGAGACCTAAGGTAAGGTCTCATGGTTTTCACTGGTGAAGCAGCAGCAGCAGCAGCAGCAGCAGCAGCAGCAGCAGCAGCAGCAGCATAGTGTGTCCATGGTTCCCATGGTTACCACTGTATAACCTTACAACTCGGATGGGGATGGTCGGTTTATTGTGCACAGACAGAGCCACGTTCCGATGATCTTTCCAGACTTTTCCATTGTTCTATTGTATTTTATGTATCCCGCAGGTGGGGCCTATTGAATCTCTTCTTCTGCCTTTTTTTTCCCCCATAATAATTGACAAGAGATGCATGGAGCTGTGAAAGGAAGATAAACACCCAGGAGCTTCCCAGCTATTATCGCTTTTACTGCAGGGTTTGTCATCAGATCGTTCGTATCACTGAGTGAACCAAACATTAGGAATAGGCAGAATTTTAAAATTGATATTTCCCCTTGTCTCAGAAAGACTGAATAACTAAGCCAGTGGGCCAGGAGTCACATCCTTCAAGACCCCCTAAGTCCTTCATTTCCCCTTTCCTTTTAAAGAGCTCTCTCTCTCTCTCTCTCTCTCTCTCTCTCTCTCTCCTGTGTGTGTGTGTGTGTGTGTGTGTGTGTGTGTGTGTGTGTGAGAGAGAGAGAGAGAGGGGGGGGGTGGTATCTGAAAAGGCCAGAAAGGGGACCAAGTTCCTGAGGTTACAGAACATGGATGCTGGGAACAGAACTTGCCTTTGGAAGAGCAGCGAGTACCCACTCCCTCCCATTCCTATTTAAATTCAATCCTAATAGATGACAATGACCTTGTGAGAATTCAAAAGACTTTCAAATCTAGAAGGTGAAAAGTCTGAAAAAGCTTATTTGCAGCCCCTGTTTGCAAAATTGTCAATTCAGAAGTTAATATTTGCATACAGTTATGAGAGAGAGGGAATATATTACCCTCCCCCCGTTTGATATTACATTTTCAGTTTTTACTCAGCGCTTAACGTTTTTTGGCGTTAGAGGCAAAACCTCGATGGGATGTTAGGAGACAGTCCCATGCGAAGTGCATTGAGGGGCTGTTAAAAGTGCTCGCACCTGGACTTGCTCGAGATCAATTTGATCACATTCTCCCCTTTATTCAAATGTGCAGCCAAGGCTGAGACCACAGGTCTGGACCTCAGACACCTCTGGGTGTTGAGCCAAAAATGACACCCAGATGGTGACTCAGCTGGTAACAGGGACTTGACTCAAACAAGAAGTGAGAATTCAGCAGGTGGTTCAAAGGTCGTCTGTAAGGTCTAGAGCAGGGAGAGGCTGTGACTTGGGGCTGGAATGATGGAACAGCAAGCTTACAGGGAAAGCGGGGTACAGGGGAAGCCACACCGAGTGAGTGAGTGAGTGAGTGAGTGAGTGAGTGAGTGGAAAAGCTGCTTAACTCTAGGGTGGAAAGAGCCTTCAAAGCAGATGACGGGTGACATCCTGAGTGAATCAGGCCGCATGGAGAAAAATCAGTTGGAGAAAGCGAGAGTTCCCAGAGCCAGTGAGGAATGAGAGAAGGCACCAATCAGGGTCTCAGTCACTGGGGATCTAAGAAGGATCAGAAGAGCAGCAGGAGCCAGGGTGTTTCCCTGAAGGTCTGGGACAGGGAGCACAAATTGGCTCCAGCCAGCTTCAGGGGTAGATAGAGCTTGGGAAGCCTCCATGTTGGAGTCCTGGACATCCCAGGGTTCGAGTTCCCTCAGCAGCCCTCCACAACCAACAGAAGTAAATTATTTACCATTAAGAATTCTGAAGAACCTTCATTCTCTCCATCCTTCCTTCTTTAACACCTCCCTTTTTTTTCCTGAAAGAATTTCATATAGCCCAAGCTGGCTTCAACCTCGCTGTATTGCTGAGATGACCTTGAACTGATCCTCTAGCCTTTCCCAGAGTGCTGGGATTATAGGTATTCACTGCTCTGACCAGACTTATGCCTCACTCACTGGTGATTGAATCCTGGGGCTTCAAAACTAACTGAGCTACATGGAATAAGAGATACTGTTTTATTTGATAGAAAATGTGGAAAATCAGAGGTGCTAAGACCTTTCCAAGGTCATCCAGACACAAACCAACAGAAATGGAGTCAAGGTCATACATGTATGATGTGTATGGATCTTAGCCATGTATGCTACACAGCAGCCTGTGCTTGGCCCTTCATAGGACAGCTGAGGGAAATGACCTGGATTCAAGATGGCTTCAAGTTTGTCAGCCAGTGACTGTTTCATTGAAGTCATCCATAAGAATGGATGTTCAAGGGGGAATACATCAGTGCTTTTGTACTTAGGTATCACATAGTAGCCAAGAGAAAATTAAACAACTCCCTTTCAAAGTTAAACCTACAGAAAAGTCCATTTCCTTCCCTACCTCAGCCAACATCAGGGTTCCACGTGTATGTGAAGAACAGGTATACATGTGAGTGGCCAGGACAGAGGAAATCAGATATCAAGATCAGCTCCTTTTTCTATGATGCCTCATAGATTTCACCATCCAGGGATCCCTGAAACTGCATGTAGAACTCAATATGCTGTCATTAGGGTGGCTCTGTACCAAAGCTAGTTCTCCTTGGATCATCCTCCAACTCCAAAGCCCTATAAGACCTTAGAAGTCTCATTTGTGCATGAGAAAATTACTTGGCAAGGATTTTCTTGAGATCATAGGAGTGGCTGAGCAGGACTCTGAGTTAAAAATATTGGAAACATGAAGAAACAACAACAACAACAGGAAAACAAGCTTCAGGAGAAATGAGCTCAGGGCTCTTCCTGTGCCTTCTCAGGAGATGTGTTCTGAGAAGGTGAAAAGCTGATCTCTAGAATCTGTGGGTTTAGGCAGGGAAACAGAGGCAGAAAGACTCTAGGGGAATGAAGGGTTGGAATGACTCTTGGGGACACTAGATAACCACAGGGAAAGAAGCAGGGAGACCCCTCAGTCCCTGTTTGACTGGCTGCTGGCCATTACAAAAATCCATGTGTCCTGGATTATAAATAGCAAAGGCACAAAGACAGCGTCATCTTTGCAGGTAACATTTCTTCTCTCCTGGAAAGGGCAAGCATTTCTTTTGTTGTTGTTGCTTGTTTTTGAGACATGGTCTCTTTATGTAGCTCTGGCTGTCCTGGAGCTCGATCTATAGACCAGACTGGCCTTGAACTCTCAGAAACCTGCCTATCTCTGCCTCCTAAGTGCTCAACTAAAAAAGCACGTATCACTTTACCAGGCAAAGGTAAACATTTCTAAAAAGGAATACAAAGCAAGCTATCACTAGACTCCCAATCCCATGCACACAACAGTTTATTGTTATTGGCAGTCACCTCAGTTCTTAAGGAGTGTTGGGTAGTGAAGATGACTAAGGTGTTGCTACCTGGTGTTTGCCTTGTATACTTCCTTTGAGGCTGACTGTTATATAATAGCACTAAGATTAAAATTACTGTAGAAGTCTGCCTAATGAATCTGCTTGTAGTGATGGTTTGTGGCTATTGAAGAGAATAACAACAACAACAAAACCATTGAGCTGTGTCTATATGAATTAGCTACTTTTTCTCATTGTTATGACCAAATACTTAACAGAAGTAACTCCAACAGGAGAGGTTTATTTCAGTTCACAGTTTCAGAGGGGACCATTTGTCATGGTGGAGAAGGCAAGCTGGCTGGAATAGCTCATCTCTAGCAATGGAAGCATTAGACACAGTGTTTCACATTCTGGTGGATCTAGAAGCTCTTTGGCAGTGGGAACCAGAAGCAGGTATGACTTTCAAGGCTTACTCCTAGCAACACACGCTTGCTAGCTAGACCACAGCCCTTGGCCCATGACCTCCCAGACAACACCAGCAGCTGGGAACCAAGTATTCAATAACTGAGCTTATGGGAGACATTTCACATCCAAAGTATAGCAATGTGCCTGCAAATTAATATGTAAACACATGCATTCGCATAAAATGAATATAATTCATATACTGTTCTTGAATGAAGGCTGAAACCTTTGCATTGATTCTAGATTGGCAGATTAGAGTTCTATAATAAATCCTATTGGTAGTGAGTGAGGCATTCATGATTTGCTTTTTTTCAATGAATCAATAACTTAAAAAACAGTTTTCAAGAAAGCAGAATACAGTGTGTGTGTGTGTGTGTGTGTGTGTGTGTGATATACTGCATACATTTCCTTCAATATTCTAAGAGCTGTCTCTCTCATACCTAATTTCTAGTGAATCTTTTGTATACGTGTTCAATTCAATTTAATGAGTCTTTTTAAAGCACTCAAATTGGTTTTTATGGAAACTATTATTTTTCAATCAATGCTTTGCATTAATTAATTAGCCACACAATTATTATAATAAAAGCTCTACCAGGATAAACAGCCATAGTTATAACCCAGGCTGATCCTTGGCAAGTTCACAATTCAAACCAGTAATAATGAATGGGGACATCAGGGAGGGGACTGGGTAAAGAGGTGTTTCTCTTTTCTGTGCACACTAGGTGATTAGTTTAATAGAAAGAAAATATAAGCTTAGAGAAACAGCTAATGGAAGCTGATGAAGAGCGGTTCTCCTGCACATGTACTCTAGACAAACTGCCATCCCAGCCCTCCAGAGTCCTACAACCCATTGAGAACATGCCCTAGAAATATAACCCCATGAGCCTTACCTACCATACGCAGGTCTCTGTCCTAAATCATTGTTTAGAATTAAGGAATTCTGTCCCCTCTCCCAGGTCACCTGAGTGAGATTCTAGCCCACCGTCAGTTGCCCATGTCTTAGGAACATTCTAGAAACAAACACCCTGGTCTGTTGGATTCCTTTAGCACAGCATTATCCCTGAGAAATAGAAAAACTCAGTGGTTGGTGATGGGCTCTTGAAGGAGAGAAGATGATGTAAGATTTGAGCAGGTAATTGAGGCCATTTGGATTTGAAGAATGGAAGTACAGTTGGAGTAGGTCAAGAGCAGTAGGTATATAGATGGGGTAGTTATGCAAAGCAACATATCTACCACATAGAGAAGAAACAAAGGGTGGCAGACCCCAATGCCTGGTTTCTTCCTTCAGAGTCTTATCACTTCCTGAATTCCTGGCCTTAGCATCATTTTGACTTGAGCTGGTTTGAATTGGTGAATGACCCTTGCAATCAGTGCCCAAATTAGATTAGGAGACAAAGTGAGATCAAGTTAGTGCCTAGTAAGAACACACAAGAGCTCTGAGACAAAAGGTCAGTGAAAATCTTGATCTGTCTACACTTCTATTTTCCAAACTTGGAAGATGGGTTCAAATAACCTGCTGCACTGCTTCTGCCCACCACACTTCAGACTTCATAGCCTGCATCTCTTCATCCTCACTTTGGTCCCTAGCAGCCCGGCATCCTATCCTCCTCTCTGTTGTTTCAGACCAGAATATTTATCTTTTCACTTGACGTCCTTGATGTCTACTTTCTTGAGTGTTTCCTCTTCCTTCTGGTGTAGAGCTTCCAAGGTTGGCAATGCCATTGCAGCTGCTCTTGAGGACATTTCCAGCTGTCCACTGAGCTCCCTCCTGACATCAATCACCTAGCTTCCTGTGGTGTTTGAATAAGAATGACTCCCATAGGCTCATATATTTGAACCGGGGTGGCACTACTTGAGAAGGATTAGGAGGTGTGGCCTTGGAGGAAGTGTGGTCCTATTGGAGGAAGAGTGACATCGGAGCTGGTTTTAAGTTTTCAGAAGTGCACGCAAGGCCCAGTCAATCTCTCTCTGTGTCTGTGGGTTAGGATGGAACTCAGCTATTGCTCCACGGCCATGTGTGCCACCATGCTCTTTGCTATGATGATAATGACCTAAGCCTCTGAAACTGTAAGCAAGCTCTCAAATGCTTTTCAAAGTAAGAGTTGCCTTGGTCATGGTATCTCTTCACAGCAATAGAGCAGTAACTAAGACATTTTCTGTAACCATTCTTTATTGTTGGCTTTGGACACCCCCCCCCCCAAAGCCGCCAAAACTTCTCCCTAGCACTTTTCTCTTTTGTGCTTCCTATTTCAACCATTATTATCCTAGGAATTTTACAGACCAAGTGCCACTTGGATGGCTTTGGAAGGTGTGGTTTGGCAGAGGAACAGGAGGAAGGCAGGAAAATCCTAATGTTCTATACCAGCTTCATTTCCACTGAACTTTAAATTATGCTCACGTTTTTAGTAAGAACATGGTATTATTTTGAAAGGACGAGGAGAAGTGTGTTACCATATTGACCAGTATTGGCTTATTTTTAACTGTCAATTTGACATGAACTGAAGTCATTTGAGAAGGAAACTTGGCTGAGAAATCGCCTCTATCAGATTGGCCTGTAGTCATATATGTGGAGGAAATGTCTTAATCACAGATTGCTGTATGGTAGGACAGCCCACTGTGAGTGATGTCATCCCTAGGCAGGAGGTCCTGGGCTGCATAAAACAAAATCAAGTTGAGCAAGCCAGAGGGAGCAAGCTACTAAGCAGCATTCTTTCAGTTTTTGCTTCTGGACCCCAGAGTTTCTGCTTGACTTCCCTCAATGATGGACTGTGACCTGGAAGTGTAAACTGGAACAAACCCATACCATAATACCATGTTCTATTGCTTATCCCAGCAATAGAAAGCAAATTAGAACTCCTAGGTATGGATATACACGTTTATTTCCTGTAACGTGATAATTGTAGATTCAGCCCACACTCCATCCTATAGACAGTACAAAAAAAAAAAATGTGAGTTGTGCTCCCTGTAGCTGTGACGAGCTGCAGGCAAAATGGATTTAGGAATGTTGTCAGGAAACATTCCTGTTGGAAATTCCAGTTGGAAAAGCAAGCTGTATCAAGCAGAAAAGTAGTGAATGTCACAACAGTTACTTTATTTTAACTTATGGTTAAAAGAAAAAAAATGCTGATACACCTTCTAAATCCCCAGGAAAGAATAGTGACCACAGCTGTCTCAGGATGGGATGCTTGGAGTATGCGAACTTTTACATAACTTGAAGTTCTTTCTTTAACTTTAATCTTTGTTGGGTTATATGGGCCCCTTTTTATATATAAACAATGTGTATTAAACCAAATTAGCACTCTTAGGGGGTCCAGGATCTCACTACAGATATTTTACAATGCCTCCTAAATTCAGTCTGCCAATGGCAGCCTAGATCAGTGTTTCTCGGCCCTCCTAATGTTGTGACCCTTAAACATAGTTCCGTATGATGTGGAGACCACCAACAATAAAATTATTTCTGTTGCTACTGCATAACTATAATTTTGCTACTGTTGTGATTTGCAATATAAACATTAGTTATATAGGCCACGACCCACATGTTGAGAACCATTGGTTGAGGGTGACTACATTTTGAATCATATGCTTCTCCTAAACCTGGTTACAAGTGGTTGGTTACAATGGAAGCCTCTTCCAACACAAGCTAGTCTACAAGTGAGTCAAGGAGCAGAGGCCCATAGTTTGCCTTCGAAAGCTCATTTGTACAAACAGAAGGCTCAGTAATCAAAGCGGACATGGAAAGAGGTAGAGCTTTGTGGTAGAAGAGGAAGGAAAACCAGAGACCTAAATGTTGGGGCTGAAGAATCCATGATGGAGGTAGGTGATGAAATGCGTGAGGGGGTATAGCCAGTGAGGTGAAGCAGGCACCGGACTGGCTGGGGTTGGGGGACTGAGGTACTGACAGGCAGAGATCTCTGCTCGTTCCTGCAGAAGGAAGGCTCACAATGTACACTGTGTGTAGAAGCAGTCGCTATGTCCGATCTGCTCGGGTCTTGGGTCAGGTATGAGTCTCACATAGTCTCTCCTTGCTCTTGGCGGATTTGTGTTTATTTAACGTCACCGACATTCCTCTGGTGTCACTTGTATTGCTCATCGTTTTCTCCACTCCCCCTGACCCCACTGTCACTGCTGAAGTTCTGTGCCCAATGACTGCCTCCAAAGGCCTTCCGAGACACTGCTCTGCCAGTGCGTCGCTGCCCTGGGGGAAGAGCCAGTTGCTGCTTGTCGTCTTGTGTAACCTTCAAGGTTTGCATCTTCCCAGAGTTGAACCATTGCTCACTCCCAGAGGCCTCTGGGAGGTATTTTAGTTAGCAGTTTTTCTGAGGGATAGAGAACACCAGATGTCTGAAGAAGACCGGCAGGCTATTAATGCCGCCTTGTTTCTTTTTTCCTTCTTTTTCCACTCCCCCTTTTCTCCTTTGCCAGCAAAAGCTTGCCTTTCAACGTCCCTTGCTTGTTTTAAAATTAGTTTTCATCCCATAAGCTTGAACCAGTTGAGCTGCAGGGGGCAAATGAGCCAAGATGTTTATTGTGCTAAATTTCCAGACAAGTCAACCCTATTTAAAAATTGACCTCAAGTAATGAACAAAATAAAAACTCTTAGATAATTACAAAATAATAATAGTTCTGATTCTAACACTGCCTAGAAAACACCTGAGCACTGTATAAATAATCAAAATGGAAAAATAATTCAAAGGGGGAAGTTTAAACTTCCAAATATATCAGGTAAACAGTGTGGTTAGAAAACTTTATACTGGCCATTTTCTTGAGGACCTGGATGTCCAGTCCTCTGTCCTGCTTCTGTGGGTCCTGCTGAGGGTCATTTATATCTGATAGAATGAGGGTCAGGAATGGGCCTCGAAGCGTGAGAAACTAAAGTGACCAGTAGCTTCAAAATGCCAAACACGTTCTCTTTCACATGGTTTTGAGAAATTATGAAAGCATAGAGCAAGTTGGTCTAGAGGACAACTGCTTTAGAGCAAGTCACGCTACAACAAGTTGCTTCAGGGCATGGCTTCTCACTCTTCACCCTTTCTCTGGCTTGCCCTCAGGATAGAGAAAAGTGGACTCCTCTCTCACTCTCGATCTCACTGTGGGGTTTTGTTGTCCTTGTGTTAGAGACTTCTGGACATCAATCAAAACAAAGGATTCAGAAGGAATCCCCTCTAGAGGGACACATAAAAGAAGCAAACATTAGAGAGGCACTATTACAGGTGTGACATTTTGCTTCATTTGAGTGAAAACGATCTGATGAGCTTGTATGTCTCTACCCATCCACCCAACTACCCTTCCATCCACCCATCTATTCATCCATTCATCCCTCTACACTCCATACACCCATCAATCCATCTATACATACATACATACATACATACATCTATCCATGCATACATACATCCATTCATCCACCCATCCACCTATCTACACATTTACATACTCATCTACCCCTCTATCCACTCATCCATCCATCCATCCATCCATCCATCCATCCATCCATCATCCACACTCCATAATCCATCAATCCATCCATCCATCCATGCATGCATCTATCCATCCATCCATCATCCATCCATCCATCCATCCATCCATCCATCCATGCATCCATCCATCCATCCATCCATCCATCCATCCATCCATGCATCTATCCATCCATCTATCCACCTATCTATCCATCCATCCATCCATCTATCCATCCATCCACACTCCATAACCCATCCATCCATCCATCCATCCATCCATCCATCCATGCATCTATCTATCCATCTATCCATCTATCTATCCATCCATCCATCTATCCATCCATCTACCCTTCCATTCAACCACCCATTCATCCATCCACCCATCCACCTATCTATACATTTACCTACTCATCTATCCCTCTATCTACTCATCCATCCATCCATCCATCCATCCATCCATCCATCTATCTATCCTTTCATCCATCTGTGAAGTTTGTAATTTATATATAATATTGCCAAAGGACAATTTGTTTAAGATGATTTTTTTAAATGACAAAAGGCATTTATGAATGAAGGTAAGCCTGTTTTTGCTACTTAATTTGAGAACATCTTTTAAAATTATATAAGATGCTAGACAGTTTCTATGAATTGTACTGGCCAAATTCCTTGCTATTTCAAGTTAAAAAAAAAAAAAAAAACTATTTGAAGCATTGACTTACAACAGAAGAATGTTCACACCAAAAGTCAACAAGCTACAACAATGAACAAGGCGGATGAGCCTCATGCACAATGTTCACTGACAGAAATCATAAATAAGCGTAAACTGTGATTTCATTCTTTTAAAGTCAGAAAGCCATGGTCAGAAGTCAGTGAAGGGGCGTGGTTCCTGGGGAGGGAGCTGTTGTAAAAGATTTGCAGGGACTTCTGAGCACTGCAGTGCTCTGTCTCTGAACTCAGAGACAGTGTACAGACATGCACTCACCCTGGGAAAAGTAATAAATAGTGTGACTATGATTTGGGAGAATTTTGATAACGAAAGTACAACCTCACTGGGGCCACAGAGATGACTCAGCAGTTGAAAAGCACTTGATGTTCTTGTGGAGTACTGGAGCTGGGGTCTCAGCCCCCCCCTTCTGTGGCTCACCACCTGTAACTCCAGGAGATCTGAGCCTCTTCTGAGCCTTTGCAGAGACCTACAGACACACTATATCACAACACACACACACACACACACACACACACACACACACACACACACACTTAAACAAACTGTAAACAACAGCAACGACAATCCAAACTGGACTGGTGTTAAGTCAAAAGTTGAAATCCTCTGGATTGGGGCTGGACTCCTGGGGCTCAGCCTGGCCTGGCCTGAGGCTGCAAGAATAACAAGTAGGAGGGGCCATGGTTGTGGTTGGCTCTTCAGGTGATGAAGGCTTCTTGGCTGCAGGAACTCTTGTCTGTTCCCAAACCTACATTCTGTGCTGACAGACGACCACCCCCTCCCTCTGACTCCCCATTCACCGCTCTCTCACGGCCCCCTTAGGATGGGAAGCTGCCATGCTATGAAGCCTCACGCTTCCTCCCAGGTTGGTCATGTTGCCTCCCCTCTGAAGGTCTATGCTATTCTGGCCACCTCCCTTCTCTGGTGTCCTTCTCTGACTTTCCTGGCTTTCCAGTGTCCCTCGCCTTCCCTCCCTGCAGAGGCAGGATGCAGAGGAAGGCCAGCAGAGGGCCAGCGCAAGGAACAGGACCCAGGAGGGAGAGGAGTGCTTGCTCTGTGCTGCTCTGTGTGAGTCTGTGGCTGAAAGACAGCGCTAGTGCTGCTGGCTGTTGGTGTCACCTATGGGGACAGGGCCACTCGTGGCAGGAAACCCCAGATTATTCCAGAGCTGGTGTGTATTAGTCAGTTGTCTGTCACTGTGATGGAATACCCAAGGCTGTTCGTGTATGCAGGTGAGAGGTTTAGATGCCTCATAGGCTGGAAGATCCCTCTCCAGGATTGGCCTCTCATTGCTTTGCATCCATGATGAGGTAGCGTGTGGTGCAAGAGCAAACCTGCTCATCGGCTCGTCAGCCAGGAAGGCAAAGGGCCACGCAGTCCAACTCAGGAGCACGCACAGTCACCGAAGCGCCTCTCATGAAGCCTGACCTACTAAGGTTCTCCCCACTGCAAACCTTGGGCTTTTGCGGGCGGGTTTTCCGTATCATAACCTTGCACATTGGGGAATGAATGAATGGGGCCTCTGCCCAGCAAAACCAACCCTGATGGCCTCCGCCTGTTTCTCTGTCCCTGTATCTCTGTCTGTCTGTCTCACACCTTGCTCCTGATGAGTCAGAACGCATCTTCATTCTGATTCCCTTCGGCCGCTCCTTGTTACCGGGTACAACCCACAGCCTATTTATTGTCCTGACCTGAAACAAAGACAGTAGCCCAAAGCTGTCTTTCTCTTTCTGCCATGGGAGGTCAGGCTTCCTTCCTGGCCCTGTGTAGTGGTGCAGGCAGACCAAGCATGTGACAGTGACACCGAGGGAGAGTAAATCAAAGCAAATCAGATGTTTCTGGAGCAGAATCTGGCAGGAATAGACAGAGAAGTTCAGGGCCAGGCACCACAGGGCACACCACGGCCCCAGTGAGTGCTTCGGGGCCGCAGCAGGAGGAAATGTGAGTCCAAGGTCAGCCTGAGCCACAGAGTGAGGGACCTTGTATTAAATGAACCAGACAGGAGGAGAGCAGGGGAGGGAGGGAGGGAGATGGGAATGTTCTAGCAAGGAACTCTGGGTGGAATTGGACGTTTTCAGAATCATTCCGTGTCCTTCCTACTTTGTACCTTGTAAATCCCCCTAAACTCTGCGCTCCACTGGCCATTTTCCTTCTGCACGACCAAACCTCCAGCCTTCTTATGTGTTAGAAACCGACACACCAGCAGCTTCTGATTATGCCCAAATGCCGAGGGTGAGTTAGAATAAACATTTCTCTCTCAGAACAATTTACATAGAGATGGAATTTTGTTTTGGAGAAAGGATCAAATATAAATGGAAATGTCTGGGTGCACACTCAAAACCCAGGGCAACGGGAATATCAGATTTAGTCTGGACTCCAGACGGCCTTGCAGCCTAAGAGCCGACTTTCTGCCCAAATAGGAGACACATCGATTTCTAGTAGGAAGGAGAAAAAGCATGCAAGCCTTAATCCCTACATAGGGTTCTTGCAGGGATTTATCAAGCTGACTTTGATTGTGAATCTCTGAAGGGACATTTCCATTTCCCTCTTTGTAGATGTGGAACCTTGAAGGGAACATACGGAAGGTATAGACCCCCCCTCCCCCAGTCAGGATTGTGACCTATACGCTGAGGCCACCATTTCCTGTGGACTCACCAAGCCACACCCCTGCCTTCTGTTACCACACTTAACACAGCTTAACATTAGCTCCGTTCCTAATGCTGTGCCGGTAGCACGCTAATTGTAAAACTAGCAGGTGTTCCCTCTTGGTGGAGCTTACTGATTTTAGAGAAATCTGAGATGGGAAGCTTTCGGGTGTGTGTGTGTGTGGGGGGGGATTCTGTATGTGCTTGAAAGTGGTTGGGCTTCTCAGTAAATAGACTCCAACTGAGAATGTGTAGATGCTAGATGCTGGCCGCTAAGGAATGCATCCCAGACAGAGGAAACGGAACCATGGGAAAGTGGGGCAGGAAGCCTTGGAGAATGCAGTTGGTAAGGCAAGGAAAGAGCCTGGGCCAGCTGGCCAAAAGGGAGAAACCCAGCTGTCTGAGCTGGCTGCCTCTACCACCATAAATCCCATTTTTGTTGGCATCAAAACGATTTTTAACTTCTTTCTGGAACTTGCTAAGAAATTGTTATTTTAAATTTCGCTGTTATCCTACTGATCTGTATTTCCGTTTTCTATGCCTTTAAAAATTATGCCTTTTCTGTAGAGGATAGGTTAACCACCAGAAAGAACTTCCCCTTCTATGTAGTTCTATGTAGCCTGTGTCATCCTTTGAAGCCCAAACTACACTGTTCTGGGATTTCTGCAGATGAATGCTTACACAGGAGTGTAAGCATCCCAGACCCCACCCACTGGGAGATGACTTGACCCCAGAGTGTCCCCAGTCTATTTCCTTCCAATCCTTGCCTCTGATTCTATGTAAGACAACACATAAATAGACCTCTGAACGGAAGATGGAAAACCATACAGATTGACAAATAAATTGCATTTCCTTTGTATGGAATTTTTATGATCATGCTAAGTATGGGATACTTAGGTGTAATGAATTAAAATTTTAAACTAATCAAAAATTTCTAAGTTAGCTTTCAAAGACACATTAGTATTTTCATCAGTTTATGAAAATAACCAGAAACCTAAAAAAAAAAAAAAAAAAAATTACAGGGTTCTCAAATAAAACAGTGAGGCTGTGGATGAAAGGTACAGACCTAAGTGCCCAGCTAGCTGCTGCAAATGTTTCCATGTTAGAGAAGGTTCTCTTCGCCGTCTGTTATTAAACTAGGCTGAATGTAAGTCTACAGTGGTTCCTCATATCATTCCTGAATTTAGAAATACTTATTAGTAGGGGTATCTGTTTAATGTTTTCTAGATGTTTGGCTGGGGAAGGGAGGGAGATAGAGATAGAGACAGAGACAGACAGAGATAGAGACAGAGACAGGAAAAGAGGCAGACAGACAGAGACACAAGGAGAGAGACAGAGAGAGACACAAGGAGAGAGACAGAGACAGACAGAGAATGTGAGAGTAAAAGAGTGAGAGAGCGAGAAAGCGCCCGATAGTCCCTCCTACAGACACAGACGCCCCTCCAGTTCACCCGAGGACCTTTCAGGAGGCCTCACTTCTTAAAGGTTACAGTACACAAACGCAGCAGTACTAAGGTTCAGGTCATCAACATTTAGAGGCTTGGGGAACAAATTGCTTTCAATCACCGCAGGGGCATAGCTTTGTCCTTTAGTCTACGAACCATTTTGGGTAATTTTTATGAACTGTGTAAGATAAGGGTCAAGATTCATTTTGCCTACTGGTCCCTGAGTGCTATAAAAAATCATTTGTTAAATAGATTATCACCCCTCCGCACTGAATTTCCCTGACGCTTCAAAAGAATCTACATATGGTTTGAATTCTGAACTGTCCATTAGTGTGAATGCCTGCCTTCTCCTGCGTTCTGTAGCTCTCCCGCACACCGAGTGTCATCAGTGGAGGTCCTTCCACTGAGCTCCTTCTCAGAACTGCTTTGGCTTTGGTAAGTTCTTTGCATTTCCAGGAAATAACAATAAACTGTTCAGTTCAACCCTCCAACCCCACCCACCCTGCATCCTCCAGGAGCTGGGCCGGAATTTCACTGTCAGATTGAGGAGAATTTGCCTCACTTTCAGTTTGGGGCATGACATGGCATTTGTTTAAATTTTCCCTAATTTTTCTCTACAGTCTTTCTTAGATTTTGGCATATATAGGTATGTTATGTATGATATGTATTGGTATGTATATGCCATGTTAAGTTGACCCAAAAGTATTTCCTATTTTTAGAGATCACTATAAATTGAATAATAATTATTATTACTAATTCAATTACTAGACTGAATGATATTTTAGAATCACTTTAAAATATTTTATTACCTCTATTTTTTCTAGTATATAAAATACATATGGCCTTTAAGTCATGTGAAAGTTTTAGAAAGTTTTAGAACTTTTAGTATTTTTTGATATATGCATAATTATGTTCACTATACATACCTTTTTTGATATGTGCCAATTAGTTTGTTCCTTTTATCCTTCAGTATTATTCCATCACACTAACGTGCCTCAGGTTTTTCTTGAAACATATTCATTAATGTTTGATTGATTAAAAAATTGGGTTACTGTGTGTTTTGAGCTGTGAAGTCACCACCAGCATTTGTTGAAATTCTTTGCGCAGTCATGCGCTTGGGCAAACACCTGCGGATGCCGTTGTAGGAAAACAGTGAACTACTTCCTCACGGCAGTCGTACAACTTTGCATCCCTCTAGCAACAACCTAGCAAATAAGCAGAGCCAGCCTGCGCTCGCTGCACAGCAGGCAGGCTTGCTGCTTCCCTTGAACACGCTCCATCGTATAGATGATGCCCCGTTCGGGCCATCTGGTCCCCTCCCAGGGCCTTATTATTTAAGATTTTTCAAGATGGGTAAAAAGTTGGTAAACATTAGGAAACTAGGGTTCTCCAGTAGGAAATTTTAGGTTCATTACAACCTGGAATATTTTGACTATCTTCAGAATTTCCTCAGTCTATATACGTTCAGTCCACAGATCTACCAAAGCTGGCTGTTTTTCTATGTGGGAGCATCGTTTCCTTACGTTGTCAAGCATAGTTTAATGGTGGTTTTAAAACCCCTGTCTTTATGTTTCATCTGGGCTACCCTACCTGGCTTCCCTTAACTTATTTTCTCTGGACTCATGTTCCATTTCTTTCTTTCTTTTGTATACCTATTAATTATTATTGGATCCTTAGCACCGTGAGAAACGCATCATTGAGATATTTGATTTTGCTGTGTTCCTCCAAAGAATATTGATTTTTTTTAAAGCAGGTAGAAGCAAAGTATTAGACATCAGGCCATCTTGAGCCTTAATCAGATTGTGCTGAGTCTGTGCACATGGGTGATCGGGGCAGACGGAGGATGAGCCGAGTTTGTAAGCAGATTTTGAGATTCTCCCTCGGTGATGTTTCTTATAAGAATGTCTCCCCTCACTTCCCAGCTGCTGTAATTGTCTTCATATTTACCCCCAGCTTCTCATAATGGACAACTGGACATCTGGAATCTCCTGGAACTAAAAATCTTCTGTACAGCAAAGGAAGCAAGCCAGCAAAGACATGGCCTAAGGAATGGGAGAAAACACTGACCGGCTACTTATCTGTCAGAGCGTTAGTAACTAGAATAGTCACAGAACTAAAAATAAATCAAGAAAATAATAAGATAAAAAGTAGAAATGAATGTCAAATCTCAAAATACAAAAAAAGAAAAAAAGAATGAAAGAAAGAAAAGAAAGGGAAAAGATTCCGATGTAGCGGCATGCTAAACCCAGCCCTCACACCGTCAGATGCAAGGCAGAGAGGCCGTTTCCTGGAAGATCGTGGGTGAGCTAGTTTGAAAAGCAGAACATGACAGGAATACTAGCAGAGACTCAGCCTTACCAAGGTGGAGTGAGAGAACTGGCTCATGGAACTTATTCACTAACTGTCACATATGCATTAGAGCATACAATACCCCCCCCATCACTAATAACTACAGCAGCAGCAGCAGCAGCAGCAGCAGCAGCAGCAGCAACAACAACAACAACAACAAAAACAGAGCAACCATATAACCCAGCTCTACTGTTCTTGGAAATACCCCAGAAGAATGCTTTAACCTGCTGCAGGCATACCTGTACATCATTGTTCACCGTTACTCTATTCACAATAGCTAGGAAATAAAATCAACGTAGGCATCCATCAACAGATAGATAATGAAAACGTAGCATGCCTACACCATGAAATTTTATTAAACTGTAAAGAAAAATAAAATCATGAAATTTGCAGGAAATGGATCGAAATGGGACATAGTACTGAGCTCCATGGAGACAGACGCCTTTTCTCAAATGTAGGGGCTACCTTTGAGTTTTCAGATTTATTATGTTTAACCTGGAGTGCCTGTAGAGGTGACGATGCCAGAAAGGAGACAGGGAGGAGTGGGAGGGGGAAAGGAAGAGGGAGGGGAGCCGGAGGGGAGGGGGGAGGGGAGCGGGAGGGGAGATGGGGAGGGGAGCCAGAGGAGAGAGAAGGAGAGGGGAAGAGGGAGAGAGGGGGAGAGGGGAGAGGGGAGAGGGCTATAGGGAGGGGGGAGAGGGGAAGAGGGGGACAGGGAAGAGGGGGACAAGGGATAGGGGAAGTGGGAGAGACGGGGGAAAGAGGAGAGGGGAGAGGGCAAGAGGGGGACAGGAGAAGGGGGAGAGGGGCAGGGGAGGGGGGAGATTGGAGAGGGGAGATGGGAGAGGAGAGAGGGGAAGAGGAGAAATGGGGAAAGGGGAGAGGGGAGAGGGTCCTTAAGGGACAGAGGAGAGTAGAACCCGTTACATGAGAGAAGACAGGGTATTGGGAATGCAAAGTTTAAATGGGGGAGGGGGAAGACTGGAAGGGGAAAGCTAATCAAGACTAAGAGATGCAGAAACTTACTCGATAACCTAATTAAAGACATATTAGGAGAAGACGCTGGTGAAGAGGCGAAGGAAGAGGTGGCGAGTTTGAAAGAAGGCACCCATGTGAACAGTGCTGTTTTTAGAAGTCGGGTGTTACTACATGACCCATGGGGTGTCGTCCGCCCCCCCCCCCCCGCAAGTGACCTCTAGAGCAACAGTCGGTTGCCTTTGCTCTTGATTGCCCACCAGGATAGGTGGCAGTACCCCATTGCTGAAGATACCATACATTTCGGTTGCCAGACAGAGAAATCAAGCTGAAACGGAGCTGGACGCGTCCTCCTTGCTGGCTTTCTCAGTGCTGGAAGGCGCTATGCGGGCTGTCGGAGGAGGAAAAGCATCAACAATCGTTCCCAGATGTGAACATCAAAGACTGCAATGCCAATCTGCCGGGCAAGGAGTACCCACTGTGCAGTGGTGGTATGGCCGTTGTGTGGTGGTAACCAATTCCCGGTTGGATCTGAGCCTACTTCACAGGAGAGATTTGTGCTCAGTCCTGTAAACCTCGCCAAGGGTCCAGGGGGAAGTGATAGACCCTAGATGCCAATACGCTACTGTTGCTTTGCTAAAGTACATTGTACGAAGTTTCCTTCTAAATATTTGTTTATAACCATGTCAGTGATGCTTTCAGTCTTGGCCAGAGAGGCTTCTGTTTGCACTGGAAGACAGTTCACACAGACTCGTAGTTGGTCCAAGGGAAAAGAAGTGGTGAACATTGAGTGCCCTGCCCTGAAGTAAGGCATCTGTATCATCCCTACCCCCCCCCCCCCGAAAGAGCCAGAGAACACTGTGGGAAAAGAGGTGGAAAGACTGTAAAGGCCTAAGGATGAGAAGCAGTGACTATTCCTGTGGATCTGACCTGTCTGTTAGACCCGTGCACACGCAGCACGTGTGGCCGTCTACACAGGAACCATTAACATTCTATCACGAATGGGAGAGGGGCTTATGAAACCCTATCCCACCTGAAGGGCTACAGGCAGCTAATAAGGGCTTGGGGGAGGTAGAGTCACATTCCTTAGTGGTGTAAGTTTTCTTTGTTCAAATAAACAGCCCCTCCACACCCATGCAACCACAATTAAACACAGTGGGCAGTAAAAAAGACACCGGAGTGAGAGGAGGCCCCATTGGGAAGAAAGGGTTCAGTAGGAGGGGGGACCGGTGGCGAATATAATCAAAATAATTATATGCATTTCAAATTGTGAGAGAATAGTTTTAAGAAATTAAAGTCTACCAAATAATGTATATAGATTCTCATAAAAGAAGGGATTTGGATCATCAGAACGCTAAGGCATGGTCGCAGATGTGTGAGATAGCTAGCCACACTGCCTCTGCCTCAGGAAGCAGAGAGAGAGATGAGTGTGGTGCTTTGCTTGCTGTCTTTGTCCTTTGATTCAGTCTAAGATCCTACCCCATAGGATAGTGCTACCCACATTCGAGGCTGGTCTTCCCGTCTCTGTCAGCACTCTCTGGAAATGCCCGGGCAACATGCTCCAACATGTTCTAAGAGGTTTGTCCCTTAGGCCACTTTTAAATCACTCAACTTGACACTGAGGATCAACCGTGACAGAAACGGAGAGGCAAGATGGCTTCTCCTTATGATTACAAGTAAGGTCATGACTGCAGTTTGTGGGCAGGACAAGACTCAGTCCCTCCAGAATAATCCACAGCCTGGGGAGAGGCCTGCCAAGTGACTTGGGCACGCTCCCAACCCTGGGTGTTTCTGGGAGAAGCTTTGACATGGCTGAAAAGTGATCACACCCCGGCTTCCCAGGCACGCAAGGCTGACTTGACTAGGCAAGCAGCACTCCAGTGTTTCTGTCATTCATTCACTGCTAACCCTGGGGACAGCAGTGTCCAGGGCAATGGCTGTGCCACCTGGGCCTGTGGGGGAACGGTCTAGATAGGCAACCACTAGCCACATACAGCTCTTAAGCACCTGATAGATCCGGGTAGCCTGAACAGAAACATGGGCTAATGATTTTGGTCATCATGGGTAATGATTTTGAAGTGTTAATGTAAAAAATGATTGTAAAGCATCGCTTCAATATTTGTGCTGATTCCCTATCTAAATGATGATATTTTAACACACGCCGTATTGAATAAAATATATAATTGAAATTAATTTCTTTCTAATGTGGTCACTAAAAACACTTGAACTCACACGCATCATCCATCTTTGTTTGTATCTATTGTCACTGGTGACAATAGATACAGCTAGGTGACCCTCTCTCTACTAGGTCACGTGGAAGCAGGTAGCCTCAGGTAGCCGGTTTCCAGTCCACAAAACAGTCTCCACTCAGAGTAGTATAAAGAGTGAAGATGTGAGGTGTCCAAGGTTTGAAAATGCAGGCTACTGCCGTAGCATGTCACTGGGTCCTGATACATGCTTGTCATGTCCCCACTCTGCCCTCATCTGGTACAACTCAAAGTCAGCGGATTGTGACGTCTTTTTTTTTTTTTTTTTTTTTTTTTTTTTTGGTTTTTCAAGACAGGGTTTCTCTGTGTAGTCCTGGCTGTCCTGGAACTCACTCTGTAGACCAGGCTGGCCTCGAACTCAGAAATCCGCCTGCCTCTGCCTCCCAAGTGCTAGGATTACAGGCGTGCGCCACCACGCCCGGCATGGATTGTGACGTCTTAAGGGTCACATCCAGATGTTGTCAACGTCGGGGGAAGGGGGGAATAAAACCATGCAAAGATTGCCTTTCTTCATCTCTCTCATTAGAAGGGATGGTGTCTTTGCAATGTTTCTCCTGGCCACCTCTCCCAAATTCCATTCCCACGTGTTTTCTCAGATATCCTGCCCCATAAGACACCTGACGTTAAAATAATTCCATTTTATCTCAGCAGAGGGCATCCTTTCCTTCTGGGAACATGACCAGCTCTTAGTCACCGAAGACTTAAGACTCTAAAAGAGGTCCTAAGAACAGTTTCAAAACTGGAAAGGATGGGCTGAGGTGCACTCACTATCCAACCTAGTGACCTCATTTCCTGGGTGCGTATTCTCAGAATCCCATGTTCTGTTGATGCTTAGCTAAGAGCTGGAAGTTAGACTGCCTACTGTCAACCCAGTGGCTGTCATGACTCACCCACAGCCCTGTCTCTAGCTCTGCATTTACTAAGCAAGAGTAAGCTTAGCCCATTTACATTTAATGTAATTACTTGTGTCTTAGAGGTTTGGTCTATCATATTATTTGATGATTCTGGAATGTCCTACCTCATTTATCATTCCTCTCTTTCTCTCCCCCTCTCTCTCTTTTATTGACTTCTTCTGGATTGACTAAAAATTTAAATTATCCTCTTTCTCTTTTATTTGTTTAAGAAATTTTGTTATTTTATAATCATCTACTTTTTGGTAGCTAGTGTAAAATTATAGTTTCTACCTAATATTTTATTTTAGCTTTACATTATTGATCTTAACATTGCTCTATGTAGTTTGGTAATATCAACACTTTAAACCCCATTCACTTACTTCTCAACTAGTTTTCTATTCATCAATTATAATTCTATGCAAATTTTAAAATTCTACAAGAGCCTTTTGTCTTGTTTGTCATTTATATTTATTTATTTATTTATTTATTTATTTATTTATTTATTTTTTGGATCTTGGGCCTTGGTCTTGGGGCCTTTCATCTGGATCCTTTCATTTCTCCCTTAAGTATGAGTTCTGGGACTTTCACAACTCATTTAAGCAAATGATAATAGAATTTCTGATGCTAGAATTTTAGGATTCTAAGTGGGCATATGTTTTCATTCACTGTGCTGATTATATAGTTTTATTGCCTTTTAAGTTCCATTATTGACTTTGAAAAATCAGCTATTTTACACTTTTGAAGGTAACATGCTCTCCCTGTATGTACACAAACCATCAGTTCCTGTGGTTTCACTGTTATAACCAGGAGTACTGTGTCGACATGCTAGTGTTCCTGATCTATGGATTTATGTCTTTCATCAATTGTTAAATTACTTATGGTTGGTAACTAAAATTCCCAGGAGCTGCCATCTCCAGTGCTCTTGGGTCTGCTTGTGTTGCCTGTTACTTCTGTTGTGTTACATTTTTCTCAGTGTGTTTGTATCTGTGTATATGAGTGGTTATTCTTGACACTAGTGTTTTAAGGTGTTTGTGAGTGTGATAGCATCTTTTTACAAAGAGAATTTTCCTTTTCTTCTAAAAAATTCTTGAGGCACTTCAATTACAGATCAAACCAAGGCCAAGGTTAGTGGCTCTCTGGACCACCTCTATAATATAAATCAGGACAGACATTCTTTTCAGGAATTTGTCTACTTACAATTCATGTTGTCTAAGAAGCTGCCATTCTGGAATGAGAGAGCTTTAAGCAGGGTGGGGGATTAGAGTCCTCACCTTTGGTGGATAGAAGGTCTTGGCTTTTCCTCATGGACATCCACATCCCACAAAAGTACAGTTGAATTACTAACCAGTTTTGTAAGGATTGACAAATGCCCTTAGTATGAAATCTAGTTTAAATGTTAGTCTTGTTGTCTGACTTTTCCACATCTAGCTTTTCATTTGGCAAACCCTCACTATCTTGTTAATATTTCACTGCTTTAAGCAATTTGAAGGCCTTTTCATCCATTTCTTTGGGCAACTTTAATGTGAGACTTGTTCAGATTTTCTAGTCTCAATTACTAGAAACTGAAGTTTCTACAGATAGTCTTAAAGGAAAATCTTCTTGGTCTTTTGTTCTCACACCATGATTGTGAACGTTTCAGCTCTCTCAGCCATTGTTCATGTACAAAGGATTTAAAGTACTAGAAATAACTCAAGGGAGGGAGGGCCTGAGAGCACAGTTTATCATGGCGGAGAAGGCATGGCGGTGGGAGCAGCCCCCAGTCACGGCTTCTCACCTCGCTGCATCTTCAGCAGGAAGGTGAACAGGAAACAGATCTCTGTAGAGCAGGAAGTGGAGCTGGGTCGTAATTTCTGAGACCCATGCACCCCATTTCCTTTGTCAAAGCCCCGCTTTCCAGAAGGTTCCACAAGTTTCCAAAATAGCACAAAGTGTGCACCGTATCAGGACATCATATTCAAACCACGGCACCATGGGAGTGACTCTGTGTGAGCGTCCAGGGAGGCGCTCATGTGTTCTTGTAGCATTCACTCATAGCCATCTGTCTGGAAATGGGAAATATCCACATGTAGAGAAAGATGTCCACACCAACACAAGGAGAGGGGCCTGAAGTGAGGTTTCAGTGGTTAAGAGTACTGATTGCTCTTCCAGGGGACTTGACTTTAATTCCTAGCACCCACATGGCAGTTTACAACTCTCTATATCTCCAGTTCCAAGGAATCTGATGCCCGTAGATGTATATTCAGGTAAGATACACATAGACATTAAATAACATCTTTAAAAAAATGTTTTAAAGGAGATAAAAATCCCAAGCAAAATGGGAAAAGAGGGAGATATCTAGAGTAAGTTGCTAAAAAACAAAAAACAAAAAACAAGTTAAGGCAAAAGTCTAAAGCAACACAGAAGCTCTCCATCTCCCATAAAATACCAAACAACATGTTTTCTGAATGGGTCAGTGGAGGAAAAATCACTGCTTTTTATGACACCAACGGTGCAGGGTCAGATGGGCGGCAGGTAAGCACTGCCCTTCCAGTCTGATGGAGGAGTGCCTTCTTGCCATGGCAGGAAGCCGTGAGCTGCCTGGAAGACAGAGTAACAATTTTTGAAACAAATTATTAAATTCAGAGTCCCAAAGGGTGACACAGGACGGTGATTCCCACCATCTGAGAAGCTGAGGCAGGAGGATTGAGAGATGGGGGTCTGTCTGTGCCACAAAGAGAGACTTTGTCAAAAGCAAGGGAGAGAGAGAGAGAGAGAGAGAGAGAGAGAGAGAGAGAGAGAGAGAGAGAGAGAGAGAACGAGAGAGAACTAGGGAAAGAGAAGTGAGATCCTAGTGATAGGCTTAAAAATGACCTGCCCAAAAAGTCTTGTGCTTCTTGGAGTCAGGGGGATTTTTGAAATGGAATCAGAGGAAAGAAATTGGGGTGGAGTGGGGAAAGCCCAGAAGGTTCTGATTACTTCACAGCATTTGTCTCCCCGCTGGCTCCCTCCCTCCCTCCTCCTCCTCCTCCTCCTCCTCCTCCTCCTCCTCCTCCTCCTCCTCCTCAGCCTGCTGCTGCCCTCCTCCATCTGGGGAGGTTTCCTGCACAGGAGCTTTGAACTATGAGAAGGTGGAACCCTCCCTAGCCTTTCCCCAACAAATCACAGCTCTGGAGGGAGCGCCAGAGGAGTCGGTTTCCCTGGGTTGTCACCCGGTTTTGATGACTGTGACCTCCTTAGTAAACAGAGTCCCATTTGAGTGATTGAAAAGAAATAGCATGCTGTCAAAGTTAACTCCTGATTTCATTTTATTTTTTTGTGATGATGTTTTCAATATGAGATTGGGAACGTCTGGAGAGATATGGAGGTGGGAAAGGCATTTGCTAGAGAAGCATATATTGGGATCCCAGCACAACACAACACACACACACACACACACACACACACACACACACACACACAGAGTTATACACCCATACATGAACTGACACACACATATTGCACACACACATGTACTCAGGTACAAGAATACATGCACACACAAGCAATATACTTACAGCACCCCACACATATCACAAACACATACTCCACATACACACACACACATGCACGCACACACACGAAAAGGTAATGTCTGTTTGTAATGTAAGGCTTTCTTCATCCTCACCCAATCCCACCTCTCCAGTTCTCAGCAGCATTATCTTTTAGCAAGAAGCCTAAGGGAAGGAAACAATCCAAGGAATTGTTGTATACTGGGTGCCTGGTGTCAATCAGACAAGGGCCCGCGGTCAGATCCCAGAGTTGAACACTCTCTAGGAGACTAAGGACCCAGCACAGCCAAGACCAGCCTCCCAGCCCGTCTGCAGCTCTTCCTGTAACCAGAGGTCTTTTCCTGTGTTTGAACTTGCCACCAATGGCTGTCCTACGAAAGGTAAACAGCAGAAGTCTGGGCAATCCTCTCTGTTCCCAAAAGAAAGCTTTTAAGTTTTCTTTCGGAGGAAGAAGAAGGGGGTCGTTTGAGGACTGGGTGGAGGAAGGGAGGGAGGAGGTTAGACCTGAGGAGACACAGTGACCCCAGAGGCTGCCCTGCTGTGCCTCTTTCTTCTTCTTGTTTCTCTCTTCACCTCTCGCGTTATTTTTGGCTGGCTCCGTTGGGCAGGTCCCCTCCCATTCGCTGACAGGTACTTTGAACATCAGTCATAGCCGGTCACCTGCCAAGCTATGTGCCTCTGGTCACATCGCTCTGAGGGCCCCCGTTTGTGCTTCAAAGCCCAGCACAAGTGCTAACTTGCCTTCTTCAGGGTGAGTATTAAAAGAAGAGGAAACCTGGGCCAGAGTGACAAAACCTGTGACCCTGAGGCTGGAAGAAGAAGAAATAAGAACCGAAGAATAGTGGCGTCTCCTGCTGGGGCCTCGTTGCCGAAACAGGAAAGATGGGGGCAAAGGCAACATCTAGTCTAGTCCCCCCCCTCGGGTTTAACACTGTTTCTAGACGAGGCTCAGCCTGTCACACAGGCGGCTCAGCACCAGTGACACCTCAGGAGTGAGATTGGCGGGGACTCGGGGAAACCAGCATTTCGCATGTCATTTTAATTTTTGATTCAGTCAATCACTCAACAAATGGCCGTGGAGCAGCTTGTGACCAGAAGTGACTTCCTGACAGTGGACAGAGCACCCAGTTCAACTCCCATGGAACTTACATTCCGTCGTCTCTACTCGCTTTTAAGTAACATGAGCCTTTGGAAAAAAGGGCTCTGTGGTTGTGTCTAGTGTCTGAGTCAGACTTGGAGAGGACCCTATGAGGAGACCCCGCTGGGATATTTGGTTTGAAAAGGCAGAGCCGAGAGCTCTAACCCAGAAGCCTCCTGGGTACTTACTGTGTTAGTTATCTTCTGCTGCATTGCAACTTGAATAGAAACTTGGTGCTAAAAACAACAGCAATGAAAATAAAAACAAAACGGTGATATGACCTGACTACATTCCCTCAACTCATGTGTTAGGGAGTTAGTCCTGAGTGTGGCGATAATATCAGGTGGTGGGCAGCCTTTAGGAGAGATGAGGTCAGGGGGCGCCTGACTTCATGAGTGGATTAATGCTTTTCTCACAGGATCAGAACAGCCACCTCAAGATTGGGACATTAGGAACTGAGACATCCCCTGTGTTCTGTCTCCCCTCCAAGTGTCTGCTTGGCCTTCTACTTCTGTCAGGCTGAAACAGAGGAAGGTCATTGCCAACTACAGTTGCGGGAACGGTCAGTCAGTAGAACCGAGCTAAATCAACTTTCTTTTACATACACAGCAGCACATAGATGGGGATTATAAATAATTGTTATCTTTTAGATTCTGTAGATTAGGAATCTAAAAGGCGATAATTACTATCTTTTAGATTCTATAGGTTAGGAATTTTAAATGTGTCGCTCTTTCGTCTCAGAAGCTCTCATGAGGGTACAGTGGGCGTGGCAGGGGCTGCCAGGGCCACTGTCACCTGAAGGCATGGGGGGCAGCCAGCAGATGGCCTCGACTGTCCTCCATGCGCTCCCCAGATTGCTTGGGTGTTGTGACAAGCAGCTGATTCCCCAGAGCGAGCAGTGGGACATGTTGATGAGACGGCCTGGTACTTTAATGACCTTGTCCCCCAGGTCACTCACTGCCACTTCTGCCTAATCCTTTTTCATTAAGAAAAGGAAATTACTGAGTACTGTCCACAGGAAAGGATGGGCACTCAGGTGTTTTTGGTCAAATAAAATAATTTCAAAAAAACTTGCCGGCATATTTTAAGACTATCCTTAGGTTCATTTACATATAGGGTATATTTTTTTTTCCTTAGAGAATTTTATAACACACTACAGTCACAGTAGCATTTTTAATTAAAACGAGATTTATTTATTTCATGCGTATGGGTGTTTTGTCTGCATGTACATATGTGCACCAAGTGCATGCCTAGTACACACAGGAGTCAGACACAGGCGTCACGTCCCCTGGAACTGGAATTGTGGATGGCAGAGAGTTGCTGGGTAGGTCCTGGGAACGGAACACAGGTCTTCTGCAAAAACAATCCTCCTAACCGCTGAGCAGTCTCACCAGCAGCCCCAAATAGCATTTATCTGCTAACATTCTACCGTGCATTTTTAAAGCAAACCCATTCTCTCATTTTTATTGCCTACAAAGTTAGTGGTAGCTGCGTAATATTTAAAGAAATTACCTGCGATTCTGACATTTTGAAAGCGATTCCACATAGAAGTTCTTATTTCTATCTTTTGATTGTTAAATAACAGGGTCTCATAACACCAGGGCCGTGCTCTCCTATGTCTATAGAGCATCTTGGGTGATTCATGACTCTTCAATTAACCCTGCTCGCCACCACACCCTCTTGTATTGCACACGAACATTATTCTACACTTTGTATTAGCCGTTTGACTCATTTGAGTATTTGCATTTCTATTCAAATATGGTCTAGCAGCTAGTGAGGCCAGATGATAGGCTTGAGGAAGAGAGGAACCTGACCCTTATGAACTGAGTCTCAGAAGACTGAGAAGAGAAACTCAACGGGAACTGAGTTTTATCAGAGAATCGGTGACCTTGGGTCTTTCTCTAGGGGGAAGGTTCTGGGATTAGTTAATAGGTCTTGAAATTACAAATAGATGTTCCTACGACAAGTCTTGACGAGGAAAGCTCAGAGCCACAAACAAGCCAGCCAGCTTTGGATGCCCAGATCAGGCCAAAGTTCAGTGCTAAGTCCCCTCTGTGCCTTCTGTCTGGAACAACTCAATTAATTGTTTATGAGCTCTTAACCATCCCATACATACCCCCCTTCTGAGCTTCACATATCTAGTATGAGAAATATGAGGTAGCTTATGGGTATTTGCCTCCTAACGTCACTGTGTGTACTGTCACAGGCCAGAGGTTAATGTTCATGTCCTCCAGGATTCACAGAGCTGTCAGATGATTTAGTGTCTTCAAAAGACTTTTTTTTTCCCTTTCTTGTGTGACATAATATAGAAAATCCTGGGAGGCTCATAGAAAGCCTGTAAGGAGAGGACAGGCCTTGCAACCTTGGAAGAAGACATTGAAGTTGGCTCTTCTGAATTACAGATGTGAATCCTGGAGGACATGAACATTAACCTCTGGCCTGTGACAGTACACACAGTGACGTTAGGAGGCAAATACCCATAAGCTACCTCATATTTCTCATACTAGATATGTGAAGCTCAGAAGGGGGTATGTATGGGGGGGGGTTAAGAGCTCACAAATAGCCTCCCAGAACCGGAGAGGCCAAGGATGGCAGATCTCTGTGAGTTTGAGGCTGGCTTGGTCTACAGAGCTAGTTCCAGGACAGCCAGCATTGGACAGGTTCCACAGGAATCCCACAATTCTTCAGGAATAATTTTAGGATATACATTTAGGAAACTAAAGAAGATATATACGTACACACACACACACACACACACACACACACACACACGTTCCCAGACGATGGTGTGCCCAGTGAGGGTGGAAACTTTGTTTCCTTCTTTTGTATCTCTTTCTACTCACCTCCATCTAGTTTCACACAAATCCTTTGTAACATCCTTTATAGCAAAATAGTAGAAAGAGCTTGGTACTTCCTGAGTTCTGAAAGCCACCCTGTCAAATGATTTAAGCAGAGGAAAGGGTTGTAAGAAACCCATTTTATAGTCAGTTGGTTAAAAACACACAAAACACAACCTACAGCTTTGCCACAGGTACCTGGAACAGAGAACAGGTTCGTGAGTCTAGCTTCACAACTTCTGGGACTAAATGTTTTCTCTATGTAGACTATGTCAGGATTTAAGTGAGTTATAGGACATCGCTGTCGGATGCAGACATGTTTGTTTGCTTGGTGTGTGAGGAAAGATCCCCCACATGTTTCTTTATGGATTTGGGCAGGGAAGGGAGGTTGGTTTTTCCACACTGGGCTTCTTTGTGTAGCCTTGGCTGTCCTGGAACTAGTTCTGTAGACCAAACCAGCCTCAAACTCACAGAGATCTGCCTGCCTTTGCCTCTCCAGTGCTTGAGAAGGTAGTAAGTAATCTGTGAGGTCAGGGAAACCAAGCCTGTTTTTATTTGTTGGTTTGTTTTATTTTTTGTTTGGTTGGTTTTGTTTTCCTTAGTCTCAGATGATCTTTATAACTATGTGTGTCCAGTTCTAAACTACAGACCCACCTTGTATATCAGAGTCTGCTTAGAAAAATGTCAACCTTGGTTCTAACATGACTCCAATAGCTTCACCAACTCTCAATATATCACTCACACTCACCACCTCCTGGCTATCTTTAGGAATGCTTGGGGGCTTTCTGATGACAGCACTGGGTGTGTACAGCTCTCTTGGGTGGGGATTGATAAACCTAAGCATAAGAATACATATTCAGACAGTAAGACAGTGAGCAGATAGGAGGCTGGAGCAGAATATAGTCAGGTTTAAGAATCAGTTTTGAAAACCGGGATGGAATTAGAGTCGTGGTGGATATTCTTATTTGACAGACATTCCTAACATATTTTCATTTATTCCACACATTGCCCATCTCCTTTCTCTTGCCATACAACCTACCCACCCATCCTTCAAGCTGCCATGGTTACCCTGTGTCCAGACATTAGCATGCCCGGCTGGATTTCTCCAAGTCCTCACCAGGACCATCATTGTAGTCGATATACCTGCTGTCTACGTTCACTCTTGCCTCTCCACAACTTACCTTTGCACTGTAACCAAACCAGTATTTCTGAAATTCCTGTGTGGCAATGCCATCTCTCCTACGAAAGCTTTGATGGTTTTCCGTCCTTCTTGTGACGCAGACCTACCATGCTTCTGCCTACATGAGTTTCACCTCATCAGTTTTGCTTGGCTCCTGCTTGTTCTTTGGGCTTCGGTTGGCATGCAGATTTCCTTGGAAAAGACTCTGTAACGAATGATAATTGTTTAGGTATCCAGGCATGGCTTGTTTAATTTGCTTAATGTATCTCTCTCCTCTACCCAGAAGCCACTAGCCACTCACAATCTGGAGCCTTCTGGAGCTCAGACTTACTCAGTAACCACCTAGTGAGCTTCTGGACTATGACATTTTTTTTTTTTTTTTTTGCTTTGACACTAGAGACCACAATTTCTCCAATTTTAGGGATTATGTGTTGTGTTTGTACTACTTGGTAAGCGCTGCTTGCGTGGAGGCCTAAGCTGTTGGCTTCCATGGCTTAACATTAGGGCTCTGAGCCAGAATTAATGGGCTTGAGATCTTACTGGTTGAGAACCACATGTTCTCAAACACAGAGGGATGGATGGACAGCACCTACGATTACAGGTCTGTGTGCCTTTAAGTAGGTCTTGATGTACAAAAAGCCAACAGTGCTGCTACCCAGGGGCATAGTGAATGCTGGATGCATATGATATGACTTCCTTCCCCAACAACTTGTTCAAATGAGTAGTCCTTCATATTACCTTTTGGTCAAACAAAACAAAAAAACTAAAACTAAAAAAGGAAGAAAGAAATGAATGTTTTAGTTGTTTTGAGAGTTGGGCTTTGAAAAACATCATGGCTTAGCAAGAGAAAGACAATAAGCCAGAGACAATGGATGGCTCAAGGTAGGTTCAGGCCCAGCAACCCTTTAGCTCTTTAAAATGGCAGAACTCTCCATGTCCACATGGAACCCAGAGGTCAATAGAAGCCCACCGTCCACAGAATCCCAAGAGGACATTAAGTCCATACCATGGGGCTGGAGATCAGGAGTCATCTTCCCGGGGGTCCCACGGGAAGTAAGAACATCACCCTGAGAGCTTGTTCAAGCTTTTCAGGCACCCTGCAAGCATCTCCAGAGTATCATCACATCCTCAAAACAAATAGATATGATTTAAAAAGAAACCCTGAATGTCATGTGTCCCATGTGCAAGGAACTGGATACCAAGGGAAATCAAACCAAGCACCAGCCAGCCAACTAACAAAATGTTGAGTCACTGGAGAAGAATCTCTTCCCAGAGAGAAATGAGTCCTACCTCTGACCTTTCAGAAGACATCTGCTAGGGACAGATGCGACACTGTAACTTAGAAAATGACTCAAAAGTCCATCTTCAGGAAAGCGGTCATGTAAATCGTGGTGTAGTTCCAACCTGAAGTACCGGGCAGCAACCAGATGGGAATGAGCTGTGCACACACTCAGCACTGGGGAGGAATCTTGCAAATGTCAAGGCCGAGAAACTCCCCAAGCAAATGAACAAAACCAGCTTCATACTTCATGCAACTTCAAAAGCAGGTCCGCACACCTGTTGTTAGACACATTCCATAGAAGGATCACAAAAGCCCCGCTTCTTCTGGCTG
Organism: Apodemus agrarius; assembly: GCA_964023405.1. NCBI lineage: Eukaryota > Metazoa > Chordata > Mammalia > Rodentia > Muridae > Apodemus > Apodemus agrarius. The sequence continues at coordinate 57,431,462 of OZ030020.1, read as the reverse complement.
TGGACGCTGGCCACTCAGACAGATGGATTTCTGGAGTTTCTCTGGCCAGTACACGAAGCTTTTGGTATACGTTTCCTAATGTACGCTCTTGTTTTGATACTGGATCCCCACCTCCAGATCTGGAACTACATTATTACTGGGGTAAAGAGAGAGAGCCCCAGAGTTCTTGTCACTATTGCTGGAGATGCCCAAGTTGTGACGGTTTAGAATTGGGAAGTAATGAGCTGTGCACACATGAGGAGAAAGCAAGCTGGGTCTGATGGTGGGTTGCTAGGTTACTACTTGGGTCCCATCATTATTTCTCTCCCAGGTCCATGGGCCTGCAGCCCTCTCTGGCCAGCTCCAATGATCTCTATGACAAGCCGTACTTTGTAGAGATTATGGAGGGGGGTCTATCCCCAAGTCACATCCAGGCCACATGGGCATCTTCACATTGGCCTGGCACAGGTGCCCATTTCCTTCTCCCTCAGTAGGATTCAGAACAGTCTCCAGAAGCTCTATAGAGCTTAGGGCCCGGCTCAGATCTCTCTCAGGAAGCCTAATGGGAGGGACCAAGGGATTTTCAGCTTCTGACACCCAGTGGGTGATGGATGGGGATCATAGGTGACTTTTTATATGACTGTCAGGGAGGGGAAAGAGGAAGAAGTCTTTCTGTGGTTCCAGCAGGCAGGTTACAGTCAGGTGTCTGCAGAGAGCGACCTCAGAGAGTCCCGCGGGCAACCCTGAAGCCCAACAGAGGCTGGTGGCTGGAATCAAAGCCTGGCACACCGAATGGACTTGTCCCTGTTCATGCTCTCTTGGGTGGGTCAGTTCTCGTTGAGAAAACAATCTGGTCCAACGTGACAGTCCCCACATGCTGAAGACTTGAAAGGGAAGTCCTTTGGATTGGGGCTGGACTCCTGGGGCTCAGTCTGGCCTGAGGCTGCAAGAATAATAACAAGTAGGAGGGGCCATGGTTGTGATTGGCTCTTCAGGTGATGAAGGCTTCTTGGCTGCAGGAACTCTTGTCTGTTCCCAAACCTACATTCTGTGATGACAGACGCCCACTCTCTCCCCATTCACCGCTCTCTCACAACCCCCTTAGGATGGGAAGCTGCCATGCTATGAAGCCTCAGGCTTCCTCCTGGGTTGGCCATGTTGCCTCCCTCTGAAGGCCTCTGCTATCCTGGCCACCTCCCTTCTCTGGTGTCCTTCTCTGTCTTTCCAGTGTTCCTCGCCTTCCCTCCCTACAGAGACAGGATGCAGAGGAAGGCCAGCAGAGGGCCAGTGCAGGGGACAGGACCCAGGAGGGAGAGGAGCGCTTGCTCTGTGCTGCTCTGTGTGAGTCTGTGGCTGAAAGGCAGAGCTAGTGCTGCTGGCTGTTGGTGTCACCTATGGGGACAGGGCCACTCGTGGCAGAAATCTCAATGCCAGAGTCCGATGCACGTCAAATGTCAAGAATGAAGTCCGCCCAGTTCTTATTCTTATTCAGAGCAGCCTTCTCTCATGGCTTCTCTGGTCTTGCACATGTTCAGACAGACAGGCACACAGGCAGGCAGATAGAGATGAGGATACACTCAGAAAATGTGCGACAAGCATTCAATGTGGCAGACCATAGTACCCAGTTAAAGCAGATACTGGATTCTGAGCCAAGCCTCACTTTCCGTGAACCTACCTTGCCTGTGGCAATCCGTGAGGCCTAGTCTCCACCCCATTTTTTTTCACTATCAAGTAAATCGAGGAAGCAGCCTATGACCAATGTTTCTTCTGCCACCACCACAAAGGACCACACAACTGCTGGTTCCTGTTTGTGGCGACAAAGGTCTCAACTGAATGAATGGGGGGCCCAAGACTCATGAAGCTAATTAGATGATTCGACCCCAGCTCCCCTGTCAGTGCATGCATCCCTCACAGAGCCCAGGCCTGCCCACTGAGCCCAGCCCCATCTTTAGTGAAGGATGCTCACCCCGCTTTTTTTCTGCTCCTACTCAGTTTTCCCTCCTCTTTCAGAAACAGAGATTGATTTATCTCAGACCTCAGTTGTCTCACAGTATTTTCAAAACACACCAGCACCCTCCCTCCAGCGCTCCAGAGGTGACCACATCCAAGAAGGACAGGAAGGGGTAAACAACGGCCAGAATTAACTGTGGCTGCCAATACCGTGCTAAGTGGCTTCTTTTCCTTTTTCGTCCATCAGCAAAGATGGAACTGGACTTGTCCCAGTGCACGGAGCTCAGCAGGCACGGTGTCAATTTGCTGTTTGACTGTGAGGCACTTGAAGAACCTAGAGCCAGCCGAGGAACTGTAGCAATGCTGGTGTTCCAAAGTAGCTAGGAAAAGTCAAAAGGCCTGGGTGGCCAGCCACCGTGCCCTTTGGTAAAGGCTGCAGGTTCCCTCTTGCTTAGCACAGCAGCCCAAACTTTCCCCGGCTGAGAGTCAGCGTTGACACACGACATGGTTTGTTCCTTTTGGGCTGTGTCAGTTCTGCAAGCCAGATACCAGAGGCTGCGACCAGGAGAGCCCGCGTTTGTTTGGACAGGACAGGGCCACTCAGGAGTTTTCATGTCATGAAAGCTCCCAGGGCAGAGAGCATATTTGAGGAACTCGTTTTTGTAAAGATTTTCTTTCTTTCTTCCCCCTCCCCTTCCAACATTTTGTTTAAGAGAAAATGAGATGTCTATCTTCTGTTTCCTTATTTTTTTTCAGGAAAGCGAAGGGTTGTTGACTTCCGCCCTCTCCCCTCCCTTCCTTCCTTCTTCCCGAAGGTACTCATCTGAGAAAAAGAGAACGGAGTATTGTTCCTGTTCTCCTTCTTAAGTCATTTGAAACACTGTCCCTGCGAGTTCTTTAAGTTCCCTGCAATCGGTACACGAGAGAAAGAGGGAGAGAGAGGGAAAGACAGAGACAGCCAGAGACCAGGTAAAGCGGCGGGGGCTGCTGCCTCTCAGTCCTCAGGAGCTGGTAAGTGACCACGTACTCCTTTCTACCTTCATTTCAATGTCCTTGCGATGGAGGCTGACCCGGCATCTTCCATAAGAACCACCTCCCTGGGGTGCTCTTTAATCAAAAGGTGTGACTGATTGGTGGCCTGGAGTGTGAGCCCAAGCCTCTCTGCAGAAGAGAATAGCAATGCCTTTGCAGAGCTGAGGCTTGGCAGAAGTGGAAAGGGAGTTGTGTTGGGGCTGAGGAGGTCGTTGTGCTAAATCTGACTTGTTTTGTCACAGACAACCTGGGTTCACTAGGAACCGCTGGGACATGTGGTGTGTCCCACTGGAGGGGTCACCGCTCCCAGGGCTGCATCCTGGGAACCCTCTCAGGGTGTCTGTTGAGAACCGTGATTCGCTCAGGGGTTTTTGGTATATTTATTGTCTGACTTGAAGTGTCTTTCTCCTGATTTTTTTTTTCTTTCCATTCTGTGGTTTACCTCCCCAAAGAGAACTGTTCATGCGTGACTGTTGCTCTGTCCCTGAAGTAGGAGGCAAAGGAAGGGAATCCCTCTTTGGAATAGTGCTGTTCGTGGGAGATTTGGGAGCTGGGTGGCCCGTGTGGGGTATATGTAAATGTACCATCCACTGTCAACTCTGGAGTATCCTGTGCCACTCAGAAGAAGGCAGGGATTAGAGGGCATATAACTTGAGTTTTGGAAATCAGTGTGTGACTGGAGTGGGAGGATTCAGATTGATTGCTTGTGACAGGAAGAATGAAAAGCTAAGCCACGGATGCAACTGAAAAATAGTCACCCAGAGCCTGCTTTTCTAAAGCACCAAATAGAACGCAGCAAGGTAGTCAGGCTTATATATACACTGTGCCACCAGCAGTGAGATGTCCGAGCTGCTTCCATTGCGTTTGTCAGAGAGGGTAACGTCACCAAGAACTTAATATGGCAAGCCAAGAGGGAGCCGGCATGGTGTTGTCAAAAGCAGGTTAGGAAGGTCAAGCCAAGACTGGGGCACGGCTGCTATTAATAGTTTAATCCAGTGAGGTGCTGGATGGGTGGAAGACAGTGGCCATTTGCTCTTCTCAAACCATCCATCCCTATGGTGCACACGGGTTGAAATCCTCGGGGTATGAGCAGCAGAGTGAAAGTAGTTCGACATTTTAAAATTAATTTGGCCAGATCATGTTTTAACCACAATCGTGTAATTAATCTTTACTTGAAAACTGAGCTGTTGCCTTAGTGAAAATAAGATAATCTAGTAGAACTGGATGGTTCATGTAGGTTTGGTCTTTATTTTTAAAAAAGACACTTTCCTTAGAATCCCCATTAAGTAAGGTACATGAAAGAGACAGGATTAGCAGTTGCCCCTTAAGGACGCAAACAAGTGTGACCTTGGTGGCCAGCGGTGCCCGGCTCTCCTCTCACCGCCTGCCCCAGCCACCGCGTCCTCATACAGCTCAGGGCAGCCGCTTCCAGGACGGCTCTTCTTGGGCATTTCACATTAGTATTTGCCAATTGCGACCCCAGAAGAAATTCAGGATGGCACCGAATCCTGCTTGGCTCCGTTCGGTTTCATTTCTCCTGATATTATTAATGCCATGCCCGAAGGGATGCGACAGCAGGCAAACGGCTTCAGGGCCACTCTAAAGACCAGTCAGGCAAAATTCGGGAGACTGTGTCTGCCGTGTTCCTTCCTGGGGGCCCAGACTAAGGAGCTGGGAGTCGTGAGGTCATTGCCAGGATTGCTGCTGGATACTCTGGGGGTTGGGGTGGGGTTCAGGAAAAAAAAATCCTTCAGCCACAATAGCCTAGGTCACTGCTACTCAATCTATCTTGTCCTCAACTCCAAAGAGCGACTTGGCATTTGTGGAAATTTCCAGAGCTAGTCTTCTTTAGGGATGTCCTAGGCTCCTTTCTCATAGCATGGGAAATTCCAGTTTGGAACGATCCAGAACATGGCTCATGCAATAGTTCACTAATTAATATTTTTTCCCAAAATAATACCAGTAGCTAAATTACAGTACTAATAGCTGAATTACCAACATGCCATCTACATTTGAGGGGTGTTAAGGATTGAACTTGGGGTGAATGCTAGGCATATGTTCTTCCACTAGGCTTTGCCCCACGCTCAGTTAAATACTGTTTAGATCACATCATGGTCTGCACCCCACAGGGCTATGTGTACGTGCATGGCTCAAGTCAGAGCAGACAGAGCGTGAGAAAGAGCGAAATAAACTGAGCTTGAGTTTCTGGTGGTTGGAAGGGTCTGAATCAGGCCTCTAATCTAAGTCTATGTCCCCCCCCCAAATGTAAAACTGTATTAATACAAGATGTTCTGAGGATTAAGTGAAACCATGGATAGGAAGAACTCGGAGTCAGCCATTGTCAGATCTTTTTCGGACTCATTTATTAAAACGTAGGTAGGTGGCCCGTGTTTTGACAAGCCAAGAAAACACTAAAATTCTTGTTATGTATTGATTCTTGATTCTATACCAAAGATTTATCAGAAGAGATCATTCCTTACAATTTTCAAGTCAGGCACACACACTGAGTATGAAGATGCCGAGCCTTGAAATCACATGACACAGAAGTCTGATATTCTTGGACATGCTAATGTCCATCCGTCTTGAAGGCAGAAGCGTGGTGGACCTTAGCGGCGTGTCGTGACGGCCGCACTCCTGCCTCCACCGTTGGGAAAGGCTTCCTTGGGGACCAACCTTCTTCACCGAGATGCACGTGGGAAGAGAACTGAGTGATACTGCAGACATCTGCACTTCCTCCCCCCGACTTCCCCTTGTTCATGGTTTCCACTGCGGTGACCTCTTCCCTGGCTGAGCAGGACTGTACACGCTCATTCTGAAGATGATGGTGGCCATGCCACAACTTAGAGGGGAGACAACCGAGTGGAAGTGACACACCGTGCTGTTCCCTCTTCCTGACCACCCCGCAGCGGGCTCTCACCCTCAGATTCATCGGCAGGAAGGTGTCAGCCAGCACTGGGCGTGTGCGCTGGGTCAGGGAAGAGCCATGGCTGAGCCAACTCTTGTTTCTCTCTCTCTCTCTCTCTCTCTCTCTCTCTCTCTCTCTCTCTCTCTCTAAACTTCACTAGCAGCAAGTCCGTTAGCTCATCGGGTAAAAATGACCCTTTTATTTAGCTCCTAGACTTCCCTCCACTCTCCAAAAACCAAAACAAGTAACCCTAAGATGAGCTACCACCCAGAGCCCGAGTTCTTGAGACTTTTGCTCTGATACAGTGGAGACTGATTCGGACACCCAACCTAAGAGGCACAAATTCGACGTGGGCACCCCTACCCCACTGTGCAAATTGTGGGGTGGTGCTGGAGAAAAAGGCCAGATCGGAAGCCAGGACGTATGTGTGCTGATCCAGCCTCTGCCACTCCCTGCCCAACACCTTATCAGATATCTTTGCTTGCTTGGACCTCTGTCTTCTGGGTGAAGATGACAGGGCTGGGGAAAGTAGATCTACATCATGAGAGTAGGTGAGAACCGCAGAGAGGGACCGGCTTCTGTCAACTGTCATATCAGGGCCTAGACCAGCCCATAGCATAAAATGGTACAGAACAAATATTTGTTGAACAGATGGATTATAAGCGAATGGGCTGTCTGGTGGAATGAGCTCTCTTTATATAATACCAAATGAAGCAATTAATTAGTTAAGGGAGGAAAAAACAGGTCAAGCTTCGGGCCAAGGGAAGGGCCAGCCAATCCCACACTGCCCGCTTGACAGTTCCACACAGGAGCTGACTGGACTTCTATGAGTTTGTTCTACTGTAACGTATGGGGCTGCTGCACATGTATTCAAGGGGTCACCCCGGCAGGTAGCCTGCCTCCTTGCTCGTGGGAGATAAGTACTTATCAGAGAGATACACCAAGAGACTATTGGCTGCATTTTAAATTCCGTTCCTCTTCTGGGCAGAGGATGGGTGAGCAAATTGTTTTTGGCAAGAGAAAGAACGACTATCTGTTTTCCCTTGACTGAAGAGCTCCCAACCAGGATTCAGCCCTGAGAAAATGAACGCAACACTCTTGTGAATATCCAAGGCAGGGCTGTGCATGCACATTAGAGGAGGAGCACAGCTGAGGGAGCACAGCGCACCGTGGGGTGAACTCAGGAGGGAAGCAGGAGACCCCTGTTGAATGCACTCCACGTCATTAAAACCTGTCACGACAGGCAAAAATGGCTGGTTCCAGCCTCACATTGACTTGGTAAATTTAGAGTGGAAAACACAAATGCTTAACAGCACCTTGGGATTGGGGGTGATATTCATTTATTTGACAACGGGTGCCCAGGGTTTCTACTATTGTAGTAGGGCCTGAGAAAACTCTTGTCTGTCCGTGTTGATGAATCCTGCCTCCTTAGGACCAGGGCCACTCACAAAGGCTTTCTGGTCTTCTCGCTGGTTTTCTTTTTCTAGATTATGGCCCCATGTTGACCTCTTTCTCTGTGTCTGTGGGTACCAAGTCAGGGACTGATGTAACCAGAGACCATGTTCGCAGCAGAGTTCTGACTATGTTTGGGACCTGCTAAATGCTCCATGTGCACCAGAGCATCCTGATGGAGGTGGCAGGGGTCTTTCTCTTTCGTCTTCAACCTGAGAGTTTCCCCAAAGTGACGTCGCTTGCATTCAGCTTCCCCACTAAGAAAGGGAAGGACATCTGGAGCCAGTATACCTTAAAAATTGGCACGGTCTGTCAGGCAGGACCCCGCAAGTGTGGCCGTGAGGATCCTCAGCAGGACCTCACCCAAAAGCCTACTGGGAAAATGGGACCTCAGGCCCCATCCCAGACCTGCTGGTCTCTTTTAGCCATTGAACCCCAATTCACAGTTCCACATGATTCTGCTACATGTTCTAACCCAGGCAGCGCCAGTGCAGGGGGTTCACTTTTGCACGCAGAGCGGTGTAGGCCCCTGTTTCAGCATTCCAAACCCATCTGTTGACTGTGACCCTGTCTAAGACAATGGGAGTGTCCCTTAACAACAGCATTGCTAGATCGGCCTCTCTTCTGTTTAGCTCAGAGCAATATTTGAAGCGCCTGTTATGGCATCAAGAAGCAAGATGACAGGCCGGGCGGTGGTGGCGCATGCCTGTAATCCCAGCACTTGGGAGGCAGAGGCAGGTGGATTTCTGAGTTCGAGGCCAGCCTGGTCTACAGAGTGAGTTCCAGGACAGCCAGAGCTATACAGAGAAACCCTGTCTCAAAAAACCAAAAAACCAAAAAAAAAAAAAAAAAAAAAAAAAAAAGAAGCAAGATGACTCCTTCCCAAAGACCCCAATCCTCAGGGGGCACCAGGCCAGGGTGTTGTCTTCTAGTGTGTCTTAGGTGCCAAAAATCAAAGTCACCCAGGGCAGATCCCTAGTTCTGGAAGATAGCAGGAATCTGGGATAGGAAGCAAAGCAAGACTCTGCTGGTTGCCTGAGCAACCAGGAAGGAGAACCCCAAAGGCCGAGCAACGGGGACAGTCTGGGGACACAATACTCTAAAAAGGAGTTCTGCCTTTACAGCAGTCTGAGAACCAATTAAATAATACTGTTGGGTTTACTTTTCAGCCCAGAAAAAGACTTCTAAAAATAAGAGAGGGGGGAAAGGGAGAGGAGGAGGGGGAGGGGTAAGAAATTGAGGGGGAGGGGGGAAGGAGGACAGAAAGAGGGACAGGGAGAGAGAGAGAGCTCTGCTAGTGTCTTCTGTAGAAATTTCCAGAATGAGGACAACAAGCCCCGTTGTCAGACCAGTGTCTCAGGGATCCTGTGCCCAGCATCAGAGCCAAAGAGGAGATGCCAGGACGCATACCTCACTCCCCTCATCTAGAAACGTCTGCGGAAAGAATCCTTAGAGTTTCCTCTCTGCTGGGGACTCACCGTTCTCTCTCAGAACAGGAGTCGAGAAGGGGCTATTGTTGGAGGGGTGGGGAAAGGAAGCGGCGGAAAGAGCAAGGGAGAGGACAGGAAGAGGCTCTGCGCGCTGCAGCTGGGACCCAAGAGGGCCTCTGCCTGGAGGGGGCAGTGGCTTCTCCTCCTTCACTGGCCCGGGGCCACAGCAGTGCAGAACTTTGGGGGAGCAGAGGAACTTTGGGGGTTTCAGCTTTCTCGTGGGGAAGCTGTCGCAGCAGGGCCCACTCCTGTGTTTCTTGCTGACCGGAGAGAGATCCCTCCCTACCGCTTGGTTCTCAATGAGGGAGAAAAAATACAAACTGGGATCTTCTAATATACGATAAAAAAATATATATATATTGACCCATTTTAAATACTCAGGAGTTCCGTGCTTAGTCTCTTGAGACAAAGTTCCTAAAATACTGCAATGGGACTTTGTGGGACCAGAAGAATGAGTTATGTTCTAAGATTTCACTGGGAGGTGTTACAAGGCCCATCTACTGTGGGTTGCATCTTTTTTACCCCCCTCCCCCCAGAGAACACTGGGAACACACGTGAAATCGGGCATCTCCTCCCATGTGGCCCATAGCCCTCCTGGTACACCAGCTGATTCTCGTGCAATCTCTTGGGTTGATCACGGGGCAGAGAACTTCAGAAACAGAGTCTAATCTCCCGGCTGCATCCCAGGCCCCTGGGTCTGAGCCTGCAGGTTGAGCATAGCTTTTAGAAAAGAAGGCCCTGCCTAACACACTGTTTGGAAGAACGTGAAGCCAATCCGCTTGTCCTATCTCTGCCACAGGACAGTGCAGTGTGACTTACACTAACTCTCTTCTGCCTTCAGTGTCTCCTAATAGAGGAATGTCTCAGTGTTCTGTCTGCAGTGTGTGCCTGGGGGCGGGAGGGGAGGACATTTCCTGTGGAGCCAATCCCACCCCATCTTCTGGATGTAAAATACTAAATGGATTTGCCTTGGCTGTCTTGGAAGGGAGACCTTGTCTACTGCAGTCACGTGTGGCCCTGCACATGTCTGTATGAGCACATGCCTACTCAAAATCATCAACCTTCATAGAAGACTAAGAGCCCGAAGTTTAAGCGTAAATTATTTGGCTTGAGACTGTCATAACTGAGAAGAAGGGCCGATTCTTAGTCCTCTATACACCGGGCTTTACCGTCTTCATGCATTCTCCTGGGTGGCGTTTGCTAGCATCTGATTTTGTTAGCGCGAGGCACCAGGAGACGACCAGAGGTGAGTTAAGGGCCCCTGTAAACAATTCATAAAGTGTTTCATCTGTCCTATTGGGTGAGGCCGAGGAGAGAGTAAGAGTCATGAGAATCAGGCAGCTATTTGGGAAAAATAAACCTCTAAAATAAATTTCAAATAGACCAGAGACATCAAACATTAAAATGAGAACATAGTGTAACTCTAAAGTTACATTACCATGTTGTCTTTTAAAACTGAAAGACCAGGGAGTGGGAAGGTGGCTTAATGGTTAGGGAGGGTTTCTGCTGCTCCTCCAGAGGACCTGAGCTACCCATGCAAGATAGCGTGTAACTGCCTGTAATTCCAACTCCAGGGAACCAGACACTTCTCCTGGTCTCCATGGATACTACACTCGAGTGAATAAAACCACACACACACACACACACACACACACACACACACACACAATTTTTTTTAAGCAGGGTATGATGGTGCATGTGTTTAATCGTGGCTCTTGGAAACCACAGGCAGATCTCTGTAAGTTCGAGGCCAGCCTGGCCTACATATGGAGTTTCAGACCAGTCAGGGCCACATAATGAGACCCTGTATCAAAAACTGGTTTTTTTACCCTTACACAAAAGCAAAAGACATTAGAACAAGTGAGAGATTTATGTTTTTGAGTCTAAGATTAGGGGCTCTTTCCAGTTTGACCCAGAGGAAGCTTGGGTATTTATGATACATTTTATTGCATCCCAACAAAAGGCTTCTTCAGGTCTAAACTTAATAAACAAACAAGAAACCTGTGGGAACATTTGCAGAGTGTATCACATAATGCTTTTCGGAAACAGAAACAGGAGGAAATGGCACAAAACACATGCTTCACATAAAATGAAATGTAGCTGACTTGTAAACATGTAAAAAATGAACAATGCACAACCCATTTCATAAGAGGAAAATACAACCCCAGATGTCAGTTTCCACCCACATGACAGACACAGATAACACTGTTAGCACACTTGTGTCTGGGCTTTGCTGTGACCTAAAAATATCAGATTTCTAAGTAAAAAAAAAAAAAGTTTGTATCTTTGGTTGGAAAAAGATGTCTTCTTTGACACACACACAAAAAAAATCAATTGAAATAATGGATAAGTTGGGATTTAGCAAAAACTAAAAAAAAAAAGTTTGTCCTTAAAGAAAAAGATAGCATTAGAAAAATGAAATGTCACAAAGTTGTGGAAATATTTTTAATAATATTTATGTAATATAGATAATATATTCTATATTAAAATAATATAGACTTTATTTCCAGAATATATAAAGAACTGTGTGAGCCAGGAGGTGGTGGTGCATGCTTTTAATGCCAACACTCAGGAGGCAGAGGCAGATGGATCTTTGTGAGTTCAAGGCCAGCCTGATCTACAGAGTGAGTTCCAGGACAGCCAGGGCTACACAGAGAGACCCTGTCTCAAAACACAAAACAAAATAAAACAAAACAAAAGTACTGTTTGAATTTATTAATGATACATCAACCCCACTAATAATGGATGAAATTTTCTGGGCGTATACTTAAAGAGAAAATTCAGAAATTGAAGAGCACTGGCAGACTTGACTGTCTGGGGTGCTTTTGTGCATTGAGTTAAATGTTCCGAGCCAAGAGGATGGATAGAGCAGGCGAGGGTGTGCAGCCTGGACTCTCGCTGCATGTACGCCTATGGTGGGAACATAAAGGGCACTGACACTTTGGGAACAGTATAAGATACATATCCACCATAGAACTCAACTTCGCTTCTAGATAATATGTTTCAATGAAAAATTGGCCTAGTCACGAGAGAATGGCTTCTAAGAATTCCAAACTGACAATAATCCATCAGTTGTTTAGTAGAAGCTGCCATGTTTCTGCAATGGAGTCCTGCTCAGGCTTGGAAGCTCAGGCTTCTGATATAGCCCATACTGTGAGTCTCAGAATCATCCCCTGAATCAAGAGATCCAGGCATAATACTAAGGAAGGATACTGACATACAAGATATACTGACAGCTTTTATCCATATGAAACTTCTGGAAGCACAAATGATAGTGACAGAAATGTGATGTGTGCTTTTCTGGAGTTGGGGTTGGGCACATAAAGGGACTATTTAGTAGGCATAAAAGAATGTTTGCACCTGAGGACATTATTCTAAAATTGGATTTTAGTGATGGTGGAGCTTTCTAAAATGTGTCACACTGAATATTTAAAAACACTTAGTTTTATACTATGTAAATTATACCCAAATAAGGTTGAATAAATAACAAATGGAGGGAGAATTCTGCAAATCCCTACATCCTCCTGAAGGAACAATCTCTAACCTGTATGGTTCGGGAGAAGGCCACAATGCCACAATCTTGTAGAATGGATCATTGCTGTAAAGCAAACCAAAAACAAAAGTCTAGTTTTCATTTGCATAGGATATCTCTAGAAAGATATGGTGGACTTGCTAACAGAACTTGGCTTTGGGAAAGAGACTGGAGAGATAGAAAGAATGGAGTCTTTAGTCCCACCTCCGGCATGCCAGGTCACTAACCCCAGGACCTTAGTCATGTGATGCAGCTGCTGCGCCTCTGCTACAAAATGACGAGTAATGTGTAAGGATGCATCTGGCTTTAATTCCCATCATTCTGTAAGAATGAACTCAACGTTTTCTTTTCTCCACTCCAACTTGTAACTAAATGTAACAAAATGTAACTAAAGCAGGCAAAGCCTCCTAGCGGATTGGTTCCTGTCCTCTTGGCCTGCAAAATTTGGGTGAGCTGGCAGCCCAGGAAGCCAGGGGGCACAGCCGGCAAGACCGAAAGGATCCCCAGCACATGCTAAGGCTAGCTGTTTGAGACGAATCACCGCCATCTTGCTTGCCAGCACTGTAATCACAGACTGTTCACCTCAAGTATCTTGAATGGAAGGAATTGGATGGCATAGTGCTCTTTAGGTGACAACTGAGAGGCCGTGTTCTTGTGATTGATTAGTACAGTCAGGGCCTCACATCTGAGTGCTATATTGGAGTCCTTTGAGTATGAAGTGGAACTGTCCTAGCCCATAAAATAGCTGCTTTGCTGAGGGCAGAGGAAAGAGAGGCCTCAAGGTCAGTCTGGGGACTCATTAGCCCTGCAAATTAGAACTCCTTGGGTAGACGGGTTGACTTTTTCTTTCTTTTTCTTTTTTTTCCTTTTGCATTCCCACACTCCAAAGGAGAGGCTGGAATATGTTCTGCTGCAATCAAGCTGATGTTACTGAGGGAAACCGACCCCTAAAACTCTTGTCTCTTGGAATCAGTGGCAGCCTGGAATCAGTTGGGTGTGGCTAGGAGCTATGAGATTGTGCCACTGTGCATAGAGAGGCTTGAGGCAGCGAGGTGACCATGAGTTTCAGTTTGCACGATGACTGTGCCTTAAACTGTATCAGCATGAAATGCTCTCAAACCCTAGTATCAGGACGGAGGGCAACCACCTCTCCACAGCAGTCACCAGCAAGTTGAAGTTACGTTTTCAAATCAAACGGAATTAAACCAAAAATCCCCTGTCGCCATGAGGGGGACACCTCCTGTTTCAACTGCAGTTTTAGTTCACAGAGAGGAGACTATCTAAACGCAGCCGGTCCTCTCTGGATCCCTGTGACTTCCGGCATCTCGTCACGCACAGCAGCCCGCTCCCACATACACCCCTTACTACAGGAATATCTCTGGTGCCTTTGAGGTGGGGCAAATGTCTTCTTGTGAGGTTGCCGCTAGCCCCTTTGACAGACTCTGCTTTATCTGTGGTCAGCTCTTATCCTTGAACTAGAACTTAAAAAAGCAGTCTTAGGGCTTTGTTTTGTGAACCTGTTCTCTCGAGGGTGTCTGTTTTCCCTAACCACATGAGAACTAGAAAGGTCAGAGACTGTGTAGTAAACCATTTTTATGTTTGTCCCAGACGGAAGCCCCTCTGGACTCATGATGGTGTCACACAGGTTTCTGTGAGAGGCTTAGGACACCATCTCACACCATCCCTACTTTAGAGATGGAGAAGCCAAGGTTCAAAGAGGACAAGTGTCGCAGCCGAGGTCGGCACAGCGGCTCTCAGAACGCAGAGTCGCCACAGAGTATCTACAGGGACTGGCTCCCCAGTGTCTACAGATAAGCCCTTTTAATGGAAAGATGTTAATGAATTCAAAATAGCTTTCGTTTATTTTGTACTTTTTTCAGACTCCTTAAGGATTTGTAAAATAGATGTATTTTTCAAATTTATGAAGTGTCCCCATACTGAGAAGTCTTGGATTCATTCCTGGGACCAAACCTGGAATTCACTAAGACAGCAGTATATAGGTCTGCTTTGGGGCCAGATTCTGATGACTGTGTGCTTTTCCAACCTTGTGTGTTTGACCAAAGTGTTTGGAAGTATTTGCTCTATTTCTTTACCTACAAACCATCTCCAAAGTCACGGCTGTTTTCTTCCACTGTCCCTATGACCTGGGCAACCTTCCCACTCTATTTGTGCTTTAGTTCCCTCCCTGACAAACGAAGATGCCGTGACAGTCACATGAACAAGCACACGTGGCATCTTGAACACGGTCTTGTCACATAGGAAACGCTCAGCAAATCCCGCTTAGGCGCCGTTTGTCACTGCTTTTGACACACGATTGAGGCTGAATAGGCATTCTGACAGGGAGTTAATGAGAGAGCAGGAATCAGGAGGCGGGGCAGCTGGGCATGCGCAGCTCCTCGTCCACAGTTGCTTGGCCCCGCCCAGGCATAGAGACAGGCTTTGTGCCGATGCTCGCCCCCTTTGAGGAGTGTCTGGGGACATGTTTCTGGGTCTTCAGGCTCAGTAGACTTTCCAAGTTCATGTCCCCGATGTACTGCATCAAAATCCACACGCAAGGGACGGGCAGCTTGAGCTTGGGAGCAGAGCTGGTTTGGGGCACATTTTTCTCTCCATCACCATCGGCTGTGAAAGGAGACAAGAGGCCCACAGGCCCACAGGCTCCTCCCGAACTGGAAGAGAGAAGCGAAATGGTGCTCTCTTGACCCAAACCAAATGCTGAGGGCCGCAGTATCAGACGGTCAAAGGGAAGCTCAAGTGACCTTTCCTTTCACAGAAGACTCAATATTTAGCCAGCTGATAATTTCACTTTCAGATCATCTCATGGTTAGATATTTAGCTTCTTATGTCAGCAAACTTCTGGCTTTCATAGACACAGTTGGCTTGAGTGTTATAGCACTTGTAATGGTGGGGGTTAAATTGTTAATTACATTTATTTAATTGATACATAAAAATCGTGCATAGTAATAGGGTGTCACATGACTCGAGGTGTTTGAATATGAGAGAAAAAAGCCTGATGTTAGAGTTTAAAAGTGGATCACTTTGTTCTGAGTGTGGTACAGGCTGACATCATTTTTAAAAAAACAGAATTGCAGGCAAGTCACCTAATGAAGAAATAATAAGTTTCTGGGAATCAGTCATTTTTCTGAGAATTATTTCTGAGTATTGAGAACAATTATTTTCATCACGGCGGCTACTGCTCCGTGGCCACCCCATGTTGGGGAGGTTCTCTGCTGGTGCTGCAGAACTTAACATAGATAAGATCAAATCCAAAGCCTCCAGAAAATTAGTAGCTTTACGGGATGGAATTCAGATGAACACTTCCTGTTTGCCCACTGCCATACGTTCTTTCTAAGTATTCTTCAAATACTTAAATGTAAGGCACCAAGTTTCCAGCTTCTAACATGAATCCATAACTCACAGGTGACCACAGCCACACCCATAGGGGGCAGCTCTTGGTCTTTCCACCAGCAAATTACATCCCCATGCGTGCTCTAGGTTTGTCCCGTCCATCATGTCTGACTCAGGACATGTCCTACCCCTTTGTCATTCTGATGGCTTTACCCAGAGAAGAGCAGAGCAAGCATCTTCAAGGTGAGAGCCACCACTGCGGTTGTCTCTTTGAAAGCCCAGGTGGAAAGCACTGAGGAAGCTTAGAGGGAGAATTAGAGGTTTATCTTTTTTCCCCCCTTAATCTCCAGCCATAACCTTGTCTTCAGGCTCCTTCCCTCATCTGCATAGCCCTGGGAATATCCAACCAGTGTTAGGAAGATCACATACTAGTGAAACACTCCCTTGTTTGATATCTTTTATCTTTCTCACTTTATAAAATAGTATAATAATCCTAAAGAGTGAGTTATTGTTTTTTCCCAATACTCATTTTTCTTCTGCATAACCCCTACCCCCCCCCCAAGGCTTCCAGATTAAACAGTTGTTATGGTTGGGAAGAAGACAGAGTTCAGACCTAAGGCCCCTGCCGTCTAAATGCATGCTTCTTCTTTAGATATCAATCTTGGTGATATAAGACACGGGAACATATTTAGAACCTTGTCTGGCCTTACTAGGTACCCCAGAAGTGCTACTTTCTCTTTTTTGCATCGTCTATTCTCTTTTCCCCCAAATAATCACAGCAACCTACAACACAGGAAGAGAGTTCCCAATAGGCGTGGCAGGTCCCCGGAGTTCAGGGCAGATGCCATGGATGCCGAAGTGATACTTTGGCTGGCCCGAGCCTCGTCTGTAGATATGTAGGACAGCCTACGAGGTCCCTGCATGGGATATTAGGCCAACTGGTTTCTAACACTGGAGTATTCTAAATATCCCCACCTCCAACGTACACTTGTCCTTCTCCCCTTTCAACTCATTTTATTCTGTCCCCACAGCATACAGTTGAATTTGGTCCTTTGACTTCATAGAACTTTACGCTGCCCCTGCCTTCTCTGAACTCCAAGCTCATAGGTCAGGATGCAGGCAGCAATTAGTCTTAGGATGGGCTTTTCCTTGGCTCCTCCTCCCTCAGCCCTGGCTCCTCCTCCCTCAGCCCTGGCTCCTCCTTCCTCGGTGGCGTCCTCTGTGACAGGCTGAGAGCTTTCTGTTACATCACTTTCAACAGCTCTCATACTCAAGGCTCACGGTTCTCAGCTGGGAGCAATGTAACATCCTGGGAGGCCTGTGGAAGAATGAGGTGGCTTCTTGGTGATCATAATGACATAGTCTTGGCATGTTGTCATTAGTGGTAGGCAACGGTGTTACATTTTTGCCATGTACAGCATCCTCTGGCATGGTGAAAACCAAGTCCTCTCAAGAAGATCAGGGTCACCTTTGGCTTCTGGGCATTGTCCCTCCAAACTGAGTACAATGTCCCTTCACAGTCTTCTAAACTGTTTACCTTCAGTACAAATCAAAGACATGGCTTTGTAATTTTAGGTATGAGGTTTTCTTGGTTTTTCTCCAAAGTAGATTTAAGTGCTCTAAAATGTTTTGGATGGATTGTTTAATTGATTACATTGACCAGTGAATAAGTCCACAAGTCCATGATGCTAAGATGTAGCCAAAGCCAGTGACCCTGCTGGTTCTCCCTCTGAGGGACCCGGGAAATACTGAAGACTGAGTTCTGACAGTCTTTACCGTGCTTGCTGAAATATCAGGACTATGGATGTTAAGGCAGCCAAGGACACCAGCTTTCCACAGGGCAGATGAGCTATCAAGGAAGAGGCAGACCTCTGCCCCCTGAGATGCTCATGCCCTGATCTCAGTGCTGCGGAGCACGGTGCTTCGTGGGAAGTACCCTGTGGTGCCCTCAGCATCCGTGAATCTGAATCTTACCGACTGAGTAACGTCTTGAGAAGATCCACAGCTCCCATCCCCTTGGGAAACTTCGAAGAGAAAAATTCTCTTCCCAGGGTAGGAATGTTCAACCTCTTTCCATTAAGATTTTCTTGTTATGATAAAGGGTTTTATAGAATACTCTAACAGGTCTTACAGTTCGTTTTCATTCTTCCTAAACTGAGAGCACACTGAAGAGTGGCCTAGTTTGTGGCCAGTAAGCACAGGTAGACGAGGGACATATTTGCTAACAGAAAAAAAAAAGCACTAACATTTATTTATTTATTAACTACCCTCTACCATGTGTAGTAACTATCAGGTATCTCATTTTAATTTTCCTGCAGATCTAAAGTGTATTTATTAGGATAGACTAGGCTATGCTCCAATTTAAAAAAAAAAATGTCCCAGTTCTCTACTGGGAAAGAGAGAGAGAGAGAGAACCAAGAATTTATTTTGTGTTTCTCTATACATCCATTAAAGGAATAAAGCATGACTTTGACCTTGGCATCTTAACTTTGAGTCCTAGACCAAAATGACGTCATTGAAAATGTTTCATGTCACCACGGTAGGGGCAAAGAAAATGATGTGGAATTGTAAACTACTTCTCAAACATTCTAAAGAAATGCCCATTGCCACTTGTGTTTATTGGCCAAAACAAGAGGCGCGTGCGTGCATGTGTGTGTGTGTGTGTGTGTGTGTGTGTGTGTGTGTATGCTCTTGCCTGCTTATAATGGGGATAAGGAAGACCAACCCAAACACCTAAGGAGTAGGTATTTTTGGGAGTTAAGATTTTTGTTTACTGAAGTTCAGGAAGATATAGGTGGTAGAGCTGGTTTTCAAAGCCAGATTTTGTAATGTTATCTCCTTAGCTCTTTGCTCCTCTGTGGTAGGTGTCTTCCACATAGCAATGCAGACATGGTGCCTGGCCCACATCTGTGTGCTGTTGTTCAGATAGTAATCATGGGGTTGAGGGCTTAGGCACATGTACTTGACAATGTCTGGGTTAAAGTTAACTCAAAAATCATTGCAAGCCTGCTACTATATTATTTTCTCCATTTTGGGTCCCTTTCAAGGATTTCAGCACATCTGATACAAAAACTGTCATATAGTAGAACCTCTAGTTTTAAAAACACGACATTTTCATTTCAAATGCTAGTCTCCGTGTGTCCTAGGTGTCTTTGTTTACTGCTTTGACTTGCTCTGATGAGAGAGCAGCCCCTTTTTCCTCAGTTCAGCGAGGCTCTTGCCTGGTGGACCTTTAAGAGCCAGAAGAAAAGTGGCCAGTCTGAAGTAACTTTCATAAAAACAATTTCTAGAGGGAAACAACCCTTGCTCAGAGGAACAGTAAAACACCAAGGGCAGCTCTTAGAGAATCCACCCCCAGTGTCTCATCTCCCTGGGGCACAGAGGAAGAGCCCAGTACCGTCAGTTTGTCTCCGACTTTTCTATTTCAAGCATCCCTGATGGAAGTGAAATCCTGGAGAAGAAATCCTGAGTTGTCTGTAACTGGCGAACTTGACTTTAAAGAGTTGGTGTTTCCTATGTTCCGTTCTGTAATATGCTTGAATTCACGATGAGAAGGTTTCAAGTTAATCAGCACTACAGACTATGGGACTCTGTGGTTTCTACCATGCCTTCCCCATCATCTCAGCAGTGATGATATCCTTATCACTGAAAGTGGGGTCCCTGAGTAAGGTAAGGGTTGCTGTCAGGTTTGTGGGATATGGGTGTACCCCTCAGCAGCTACAGCACCCTAGAAGGCAGGAGAGAATAAGTGTGGAAGTAGGGTGTCAGGAAATGGAGAAGCAGGAGAAACAAGAGGAGAAGAAGGAGGAGGGCCAGGAGAGGAGGAGGAGGATCAGGAGGACCAGGAGAAGGAGACAGAGGAAGAGGACTATGGAGCCAGTAGAGAAAAGGAGAGAGCCCCAAACCTTGCTGAGGAAAGAAAATGAAAATAGGTTGGAACCAATTTACTGATTAACACAGTCATTAGAGC
Organism: Apodemus agrarius; assembly: GCA_964023405.1. Taxonomy (NCBI): domain Eukaryota; kingdom Metazoa; phylum Chordata; class Mammalia; order Rodentia; family Muridae; genus Apodemus; species Apodemus agrarius. The sequence continues at coordinate 57,411,804 of OZ030020.1, read as the reverse complement.
GCTACATTTCTTTTCTTTTATTCATCTGTTTCCTTTGTAATTTAAAAAAGACAAAGTGCTTTGTTAGAAGCAGAGCTAGGTGTGGGTTGCGGCAAATGGTTTAACCTTGCTCTGTCCAATCCTTAACTCAGGAGCCGTCGACCTAATGAAGCACAAAAGCACAAAAGTCTCTCAGGGTGAAGAGTGTGATTTAAGCATCATGTATTATTAAACAAAGACGTCTTCTTAGGAAGGAAACTCTCCAGTCACATTCCATTGCCCTAACGAGTCATCAACACTTAGAAGTTCCAGGGCAGAGGATCTAGTCGCTGTTCACTAAAAATGGAAAAACTATAAGAACAAAAGACACCAGGCGGGTTGTAACAATTGACACGCTACATTAACGCGTTGGCCGCGTCCAGAAACAGATTCCTGGGCTGAAGATGGGCTTCATTTACTGGAATGGAAAAACCTAGGACCAGGAAATTGCTCAGAGGCCCCTGTCTTCCTGTGAACAGAGAGATTCACTGCGGGTTGGCTACTGTTTTGGATCAGAATCTGGGTTTCAGAAATTGCCTGAGTTGTGTCCTTGGGAAAGAAGGGAGTTGTGTGATGTGTTTGTGTGAGGTGGGAAGAGGAAAGGGAGCCCAGAGGATGTGGGGGAGGAGTCCTTTATAGTCAGTCTGGAATGAAATTAGCACAAGTACTGTGCTGGGAGACTGGGTAGCCAATTTCCCAGCCAATCTGAGCTTAGAAAGCTACCAAATTTCCTGAAGTGGGTTCCCCTGAAGATACAGGCCCATCCTGTGTGTCTAGGATGGGAGGTTTAGCTCAAGATGAGGCAGGGAATACAATCTGTCAGGAGCCATAGCTAGTAATCAAATCAATGTCCATGTGCTCAAGGAGTCTACATCCTAGCAGAGCTTTGCTAACTATATACAAAGGATCTCAGGGGCTCTCACCAGGATCCGGCTAATGATCTGTGCATAAATGCCTACGAAGGCTGTCTGTCCCCCAAGCACTGGAGGAGTGTAGGAAGAAGGTATATCAGTCACATGGGACATGTCTCTTCTTCCTTCCTTTGTCCCTTCCTGCTCTTTGAGAGTCAGTTACGTACCAGACAGCAAACGACCCTGACCCAACAAGATCCCTACCTCCATGGAACAGCCTACCGAGAGAGCCAGATGTTAGGAGAGCCATATACCCCTGGTCCCTAAATAAATGTTGCAACATCACTGTGTTGTGTAAGAATCAGTACCTGTGCGCCTGTCCCGGTTGGGGGTTCAGGAGGAAGGGATGCTTGAACTAGTATCCAAGCATATAAAATGAATTAAATATTTTAGCTAGCCTGTAAAAAGACCCACAATCCAGGTATTTTATTTATAAGCTGTGAGCCTAGACTGGGCATGTCTGGAGCTATTCTAACTTACGTCTCAGCCATATGTCCCTTGTTACTTGCTGTTTCTCCTGACCATGTGCTCATGGCCATCTTCGCTCATGGTGGCTTCTGTCTGTCCTCCCCTCCTCTTTCATCCTGTCACCCTCAGCCAGGTAACTGAAAACCCGCCTACCTTTCTCTATTGTCCAATCGTAGGCTTTCGCCTTTTATTGACCAATTAACTTGGGGGACAAGGTTCACACAACAGAGGCTGGTACCCAGTGAGGATCTGCTTGCCTTGGAGCAATGAGATCTTGGGGTGCAGCATTTAGCCTTTGAATATAAGCAGCACCAGACCAAGCTCCGACATGAATATGTTAAGTGTCATCCCAGCCAAGGAAGCTGGCGAGGTGGGGACGGTGCTGATGACAGTGCGAGGAATGTGACAAAGGTTCTGAAGGGAACAGAGCGGGAGGGGAACTGAGATTGGTGATGCCCCGAGTGGATTTAGGGATCAGGGAATAAGACTATATAGGGGCCAGACCGGATGGACTTGTAGATGATCTCTGAGGGGCTTTATTTTTAAAGACTAGTTAGCCCAGTTAGCCTGGACTTCACTATATAGACCAGACTGGCCTTCAAACCACAGAGACATTGTCTTCCTTCAGCCCCTAGTGCTAGAACTACAGAGTCTTGGATGGATTTTGAAGTATAGCCCTCCATGAGCAAGAAGCTGCTGAGGACAGGAAGGGCAGAGTCGTGCCTGTAGATGAGCTCACCTGTCACTTTTAGATTGGCCGTGAGGTCTGACCAAGGGGGAAACTGAGGAATAATTCCCAGAGCACCACCGTGACTGCGGTTGCCCTGTGTGTAGAACTTGTATTATGCTAACCATGGGGAGAACTGAAATTTTTTTTTTACCAGTATTTAAAAGAAACATGAATTCTCAGGAGGTATGGTGTTCAGCCTTACATAGAGTGTGGCAGATGAGTAACTCCAGCCCTCTCCAGCGTGGTGGGAGATGATGTCATAGAATGCTGCATCCAACACCATACACCCCAGGTGCTGTCACCTGTCTTACACGAGCCCTGATTTAACTAGTATGTCCCTGCAGCAATATAACCCAGTGAAAAAGAAACAGGTGAAAGCAACTCAAACAATCTATTTTATTGAACTCAATAAATACTCAATGAAGTATTATTTCAGGATGTCCTCCACAGGGTAATCAAGAATGAGAGATTTTACTTCTTTCCAAGTTTACTTGCCAACTCTTTGCAACCCAGCGTGTATTCTATAAGCACCTCATGTCTCAGTGATGAAGTGCTCCCATTTGGTATGCTCAAAAGGCACAAGTGACAGAGGCCTTATCTGGACAGCACAGCCCTGTACGCACAGACGTTGCAGAATCTGGACTCCACGCTCAAAGTACCAGCAGTGCAGGCCCCTCCCTGGCAGTGAAGTCGCTGTACCTCTTACGTTTTAACACTGAACAACTTGTCGTCAATGAGCTGTGGAATCTGTGCTTCAGTTTTCCGTAAGAAAGGCTCTCATCCCTGACTCCAGCCCTTCAACACAGCTCCTCATGTGCTGACCCCAACCATAACATTATTTTCATTGCTACCTCCGGGCTGTAATTTTGCTACTTCAAGAGCTGTAATGTGAATATCTGACTTGTAGGATGGTACTTAAATGACTCTGTGAAAAGATCATTGGATGTCAGGTAGAGAACCTCTGCTCTAGGCTGAAGAAGGTCAACTGGCTTTTCCTCCTTACCTTGCTTTTGGTTGGTCCTGATCTCTCCTTGTACACTCCTCTATGACAACTGAAATGTGTGTGTTTGGGGGGGGGGAGATCAACTCCTCATGGAAAAGTGACAGAGCGCCACACAGAGACTTCTCACACCCAACAAAACAAATAGGATTTTGTGAAGGAGTTTTGAATAGAACTAGGCACTTAAATGACTAATGAAGCTACTGGGTTTTGGGTTTGATTTGGTTTTGTATCCACAGTACTGTGGCATAATTTTCAGATGAAAACTTAGATTAATATAAAATCAGCTTTCTACATCTTCAGGTTCTGCCTCCACTGATCAACCAACCTAGGATATAAAAAAGAAAGTTTTCAAATTGCATCTTTATTAAATACATACAGACCTTCCCACCATCATTTCTTAGGTAACATAATAGTTTCCATATCATTTATGTTGTACTAAGAATAAGTAGTCTAGAGATTATGTTTATGGGAGGATATGTATAGGTTATATGCAAATGGTATGCCAATTTAATTAATCCATTTATTTTTGAGACATGCTCTCACTATGTAGTCTTGGCTGGCTGGGCACTCGTTTCTATAGGCCAGATTGGCCCTGACCCCATAGAGATCTGCCTGCCTCAGCCTCACAGCTGCTGGGATTGAAGACATGGCCCATCATGCCCACCTGACTATGCCATTTTATAGAAGGGAATTTTGATAACTGGGAAGCTCTTGCCACTAATCTCCTCTGGATACTTAGGGCAGCCATATTTACGGGTGAACTAATAGGATGCCGTGGATGTCCTTCCAAATTGTATATTTAACTAGAAGGCAGAAAAGGTAGGTAGGAGTCGAATGAAATTGGTCATGGATTAAAACCGCAGGGGAGACCCAAGTATTCGTTACATTCCTCTCTCTGCTTTCACAGGTTGACTTTTTCCCCCCAATATAATATAGTTAAAAATATCAGACTCGTCGGGCTTTCTTAGGTTCTACTACTTGTTGGAGTTCAACTGTTCTCCGTCAGTATTGTGTGCACCTCATGGTACCGCAGGAAAAGCCACAGCACCTCCAGGAACGCACAATCCTTATTTAATGTCACGTAATAGATGCCAGGTATATGACTCCAGTCCCAGTTTAAATATCTCTGTTCGTTTTAGTGAACCAGTTTGCTCCTCATTGTCCTTCCCTTTGAAACTGCTTGAGATTGAGATTTAAAGTAGGAGGCTATGTTCCTGTGATTCAAGGAGAGCCGCGGATACTGATATCGCCAGAGGCACACAGGTGCCAAAGAAACACAGCAGTCTAGTACTGACTCGGACAAAGCAATTACACTCAGGAAGACGCTGATTGGTACGTGGATGGGACTGGTCTGTTCCTCTCCCTTTGTGTCTGGAGGCAGCGTGCTATAGAGATGGGCAGAACCTACTGGGCAAAGAACTCAGAAGGAATGTGGGTTAAGAGTCTCTCTCGGGGGACCAGCTTTTGGTGACCAGAGTGGGTGTGCCCAGAGTGCTTTTCACTCTGGTTGCCTGCTGCATTGTCTGAGTATCTGGCATAAAGCTGTTGGTGAGCTTAGTGAAAATATTCTGCCCTCCTGTCGGCCAGGCCTTCTCCAATGCCATGGTGGGGGATGAGGAGGTTGGCCTCTGCCTCCAAGTTATAACCCAAGACCTGCTGAGGAACTACACACCAGGAAACTAGGAACAGAGAGCAGCGTGGCCAGGCAGATAACCTCAGGCAACCTGGGTGGTGAGCCTAGATTTCCTGCGCCTGACCTCTCCCCAAGAATGAAGAAGAAGAAGAAGACCCTCATGTTTTCTGAAGGAGTACCATTGCTGATGTCTTTAGAACAGGATCTACACAGAAAGAGAACAGGACTCAGTCTGAATGTTATCCTTTTGCATTTCAGCCAAAGGAGTATTGGGTTTAGGGTACCGCTATATGGCATAAGTGTTGATGCTAAGTGCATTTTGGCACAGTCAGCTGCCTGAGCTGTGTCACTTTCCACACACAGGACACTTGGCTCCATGGTAGCAATGTGGTGCCAGATTTCTTTAAATGTCAGACATCTCCAGAAAGGATTTCTCCAAATTTAAAACTGAGCACGCCTACACAGAAAACATGGATGTGCTACTATGATGCGTCTATAAAAGGATTTGATTCTTGAGACCAAATGAGGCAGCGGCTGTCTAGAGTCCATGATGGGTCACTGGCTGAACATCCAACATCGGCAGTGCGCTGCTCGGATGTCTGAGTCCCGGGCTCGAATCCTATCATTAATTATTCAGATGATGACCTACAACTCTGGACAGAGCCAAGGTTCAGAACTTTGAGTTGGAAGGACCAGAGAGAGTTTCCACACGTCCCATGACCTACTGAAAGAACTCATTTGTGCTGCATATTTTTGGGGTGATCAGGTGAGAATTAGCCAGAAGCAGGAACTTCCCCTGCCTCACAAACCCAACAGTTAGTAGTCCTTGTGGTCAGCTGTCTGACACTCAGACACATCAGGCCTGAAATTACACGTGTTCTTCCAAAATTCCCTCGCAGGGCTTGTGTTTTTACCAAGGTCACGTTGAGTTCAGAGCTGACTCTCTTCACCATCACTGGCTTATGCTCATCTGTGTGCTCTTGGGGGATCTTCCTGGGAAATCAGCCACACATACTAACTTTCATTTCAGGCGTGTTGTACTTCTATGACTCTGGGTCCAGATTTCCAGTTTCTTTCTTATTCCTGTCACAGAGGGAGAAGTCTCAGACTCGTTGGGCAAGCTTTCTACCACTGAGCCTCAACCTGAACCACAGAAAGAAATCTAGTCATGTATTTCCTGGTGGGTTTGTTAGTCAGTATGGGGAGGAAGGAATGATGAATGCCTCAGGGCTTCACAGGAACCCGAGCTAGAGCCACGGTCATCTGGAGCAGTGGTTTTCAGCCTTCCCAGTGCTGAGACTCTGTGCTACGGTTCCTCATGTGGTGGTGACTCCCAACCAGAAGGTTATTTCATTGCTACTTCATAACTGTAATTTTGCTACTGTTATGAATTGTAATATACATATCTGATATGCAGGATTTCTGATAGGCGACCCCCAAAGTGTTCTCAACCCACAGGCTGAGAGCCACTGCTCTAGTGTAAGGTAATGAATTAGCGGAGGAGATTCTGAAAGCTGAGTTCTAGAATATTAAAACTTTCGTATCTTCTTTATGCCTATGTCAGATGGAAACATCCATTAAATCTGAACAAGATGGTATCAGAAACCCTTTCCTATGCCCTGAACCACCTACAAGAACCTTCCTTTCAGACAGACTTGTGAGAGCCAGATGTGGTTGTAGCCATGATAGGTGGAGCATGTTGAGAATAAGCTTTGGGTCACCACAACACCCTGATCTCAATATTGGGTTACATTCTTGATATCGGGTGGATGATGGACATAGTCATAAAAGATAGAAAGATACATCTAAGGAGAAAAAATGAATTAGATTGATATGGAAAGCGATTTAGCACTGTGTGCCAAGACTTGGAAACCCACAGACTTTTACTCCATAACTCTAGTTCTAAAGAATCTAGTCTGAGGAAATGGTATTCAAACAGAGACTTATGAATGAAATTTTTATTTTGCATATTTATCTGTATACTGCATAGAGATTTAGATGAAATAGGGCCATCAGAAAAAAATATCCATGCATAGTAAAAGGAATGAACCAAAATATTAACATCACTACTTTGAGATTATTGATTATTTTAATTTTCTTCTTCAGTATTAAATTTTACAGTGGTAATGGATTTATATTATTTAAAGGTCATTAAAAGCAAATTATGTGGAATTCTTTACCATAATCAAATGCTGTTGCCAACACATTCTGGGGTTTACTGTGTCATGATCAATAGCTGACGGGTCTCAATTGCATTTCTGACTTTCCCATTTGCCGTCGCTCTGGAGGGGGAGGATTCCGTCTGTCTCTCTGACACAGCTTTGCTATTGTTGTTTTTTGTTTTTTGTTTGGTTTGGTTTGGTTTGGTTTGGTTTTTTTCCAGCAGCTTTCTAACACCCAGAGAGCTGAGTTAGCTGTTGGTTTTAGGATGTATGTATTGTGGTTCTCCCTTCTATTTCCTATATACCAGTTCCTTCCCATGATGCCCACACGCTATTAATTAGCTCATAGCCCATTTCTTTGAGGGTAGACTGCCCCATGCAATAGTCATTGTAAAATTCGGCTTGCTCGATCCTCCCTGGAAGTCTACATTTGTCTTGAATTTCTCATTGATAAATGGCTATTTACGATGAAAATGTCAAAAGCTTCAGAAAATGCTGTAAACTAGGAATCTAATATTTTATTATTAACCAATAGCTCCAAATGAACACTTCTACATCTTTTCTTCTTCCTTTCATTTAGTTTCCTTTCCTTCTCCCTCTTCCTCCCTCCCCCTTCTCTCTGTCTCTCTGTCTCTGTCTCTGTCTCTGTCTCTGTCTCTGTCTCTGTCTCTCTCTCTCTCTCTCTCTCTCTCTCTCTATATATATATATATATATATATATATATGTACACACACACACGATATATATATATATATATATATCCATGCTGGCCTTGAACTCATGGCTATCCTCCTGCCTCAGCCTCTCAAAGGCACAGCCATTTGTTTTCGTTTTCTTGCGAGTGTACTGTTTTGGTTTTGGCATGGGATCTCATTCAGTACAGACCGACCTAGAACCCCTGGTCTCCCAAATGCTGAGCCTGTGGCCATACCCACCACTTCCGCCACAGATGGACTGTTTTCATAAGAAAGACAGAGATAGCTAATGATCTAATAGAACTAGCCTGAAGAGGGGGTGAAGATATTGGTTGAAATTAATAGACTCTTTTTGAGAATCAGCCTCGACCACTTAGTGTTAAAATATGCCAAGAAATAAAAAACAAATGGCTAATAGGATCCCATTTCTAAGAGAACTCTTCTCTTTAACCAAAACTTCCAAGGACATATTCTTTATTCAGGATAAACTAGAAGCCTTACGTCTATTTAGGCTTACAAGACTGGCGTCTTGGGATCGTCACACGCGGTCTAGATCCAGCCGCTTCACACCTCTGCACTGACTTGCTCTCTGTAATTTGGTCTTAGTGTGCAGTCACAGAATGCTACTCCCCTAGCAAAGATTCTGATGCACGGTGGGTTCACTCCAGGTGGTTCTACCTTAGAGAAGACTCTACGAAGTTCCATACATTGCTACAAAAAACAAGTCAGTCCACGGAACTGATGGCACCTTCCTCCCAGAATCCTCCATTCTCCCCACCCCGTGTGTGTGTGTGTGTGTGTGTGTGTGTGTGTGTGTGTGTGTTGTATAAGAGTCTAATGTTTTGTTATTGTTTTCAATGCTGGGGACCAACCTAGGCTCTCTGTTGACAAGCTGCAGCAGCAGCCAGGCCTTGAGCTTATTCTGTAGGCTAGGCAAGCTTTGAGGTTTCCAGTGAATTTGTTAGGGTTTTTTTTTTTTTTTTTTTTTGAGTCAATGGGATTGCAGGTTGGTACCACTAGATCTGATTTAAAAAAATTTTTAAAGAAGTCATTGATATCATTCTATTGTCTTGCCATTTGATTCATTTTATCCAATTTTCCACTTGAGTTATGTGTGTAATTAATTCATGCACATTTTTAGATGTTGGATAATTTCTGAAAAAGATGTTGCTTGTCAGTTTCATCATCTGCATACATCATAGAATGTCCTTACACAAGCCTCTATGGCTATAATGTCAGCAGACAATATAATCCTTTAGAACTCTCAGAAGGCCCTTCCCTAACCTAATACGTAGTGAGGTACAGTATTTGTCAAATGATGTAAACATTTTTCATCTACTATTCTCTTGCTAATTTTATGTGATTTAGGGACATTTGTGATTTTTTTTAATGTATTCATTCTATCCAATTTTCTAGTTCCTATTTTAGCAAAGGGTTTAAGAGCCTATAGGTTTGAGACAAAGGCCCCAGTGTTCTGTCTTCTAGTGAGCAGAGAGTCCGAGATGGACGAAGCTGGTAGTGTCCCATCGTGGGTTACTGTCATCCAAACAACTGGGCAGGGAGAGGTTCTGGGAGAAGAGGTTAATGGTACATCCATCCCAGGGAGTGGGTCTGGGAGAAGAGGTTAATGGTCCACCCATCCCAGGGAGTGGGTCTGGGAGAAGAGGTTAATGGTCCACCCATCCCAGGGAGTGGGTCTGGGAGAAGAGGTTAATGGTCCACCCATCCCAGCGAGGAGGAGCCCTCTGAAACAGGAAGAGTGGAAGTGAGAAGTGGCCTCTGGGGAGGTTGTGATGGCACGCCTGATGTCTGTGGGGAGTGCATGTATAAACTTCACGACTTCAAGGGTCAGGTGACTAGAGATTGAATGACTGTCTTCTAACCTTTGTCAAGCCCCTAGAGTTGGGATGATTTTAAAGGGACAACTTCTCCTCAGACTTCTCCCTGGACTGAGTGATTCAGAGGTGGGATTTCTTAGGGTGAGTGGGTAAATCCTTTTGGGGGGGCATCAACGTAATGAGGAAGCAAAGACTGGGCAGGGTCCTAGGCCAGTTCCCCACAGATCCCTACTTAACACGTGCATGAAGTTTTCCCCTTGTAAAGATCTTTCACAGGTCAGACTTTGATTGTTCTAGCAACCATGGAAAGGGTGGAAAGGGCATAGGGCACCCCGGGGCTTCCTGGTCTTTGTAGAGGGTAAAAAGAAAGAGACTTAGACCTTTGACTGACTCTCTGAGCTCAGGCGGTGGTGACTGAGGTGAGGCAGGGCCAGCAGGGCGAGCCTGAGTGGACGAAGGGGAGCCACTAGGCAAACTCCTGCTTCAACTGTGTGTACGCTGACCTCTGACCTTGGCAGGCAGCTTCTGCTCTGTCATTTTCTCTCTCTCCTACAGAATGGAACAATGGCGCCTCTCTTGCAGGATTCATGTGAGGCCTCAGTTTTGCAATATTTCACTTCCCCTGATTCTTATATTTACTAATTTGGGGGTTGTGTAGTTTTGAATGCTGTCTGGGAACTTAGGGAGAAATAGTTCTGTGGAGATGGAATCTATTTCGTGAAATTCCCAGGGTGCCCTGGAAGCTTTCCTCGGACAAATCCTTGTGTAGCTTTGTACCCACACCTTGTGGTCTGATGCATGAAGGAATAAGGCTTGCCTGAAAGAATTTATTTACCCAGTAGACCTTAGGTTCTGAGCTCTGTGACCACTCACAAGAGTTCACATACAGACATAAGAGATCCCCATTGAAAGGATTTCAGAAGTGCCCAAAGAGAGCTTGGTGTTTAGATTAAAATCAGAAAGAAGTCAGCAAATTACAGCCCTTAGGACAAGTCCAGACTACGACCTGTTTTTATAAATAAAGTTTTATTAGAACACAGACACTCCCATTTGTTTTCTGATCACTCTGGCTGCTCTCTTCTTTCTTTTCAATGGCAATTTTGATCAGCTGCGACAGGGATAGTATGTCTCATAAAGGCAAAAACATTTACCATTTGTCCTTTTATAGTAATTTGCCGACATCTGGCAAAGACCTACTACTACCAGGCTACGTGACCTTGCACAGAGCATTTACACTCACAGTGCCTCTGACTCCTAGTGGGTAAAAAGGATGGGCTGAGCGTGTTAACTCACATCTATAATCCAAGCACTCGAAGGGCAGAGCACGTTCAAGCCAGCCTTGGCTACCTGGTGGACTGGAGGCCAAACTGAGCTATGTAGCAAGATCTTGAATAAACAAACAAACAAGGAGGTGAATGAATAAAGCAGAGGTATACTATGTAAACTGGAAGGCTCATGTAAAGAGATTTGCATGCGCTAACCCCCACCTGACAACGACTATCACAACTATTATTAGTGCCCCTGACTGACAGCTAATCTTTTTGGGTTTTCAAAGTGCCCCCAGCAGGTAGCATTGCAGCTACCCTGCCACCAGCGTGATTTCTTAAGATCAGACATCTCAGTGCTATCATCTCAGCATACTGTCCCATTCCTCCACGCGCCATGCAGACATTCGGGTGGGTATCGCTGAATATTTCCCAGTAGTCTGTGCGTCCTCTCTGGAGGCGTGGCACTGAGGGAGGCAGTCTGTTAGAATTAAATGCCAAGGCTACCAGCTGCTTCTTTCTCAAAACGCAAGCTAAATATTCTAAAAGGTGTGGCCATCAATCAAAGTCTGAGTGAAGAGTTTGAACTTACTTGCTGTTGTTGGGGTGGGGGTGGGGTGGGGGGATGGATTTAAAAGTTTGGAGAAAAAGCAACCTCCTCACAAATAGCACGGAAAGCTATTTTGGGAGCCCAAGCCCCAGCAGTCTCCATTTGCCTCCTCGGCACGGAGGGAAATGCTCTCACAGTGTAGAGAACATGCCTCATCCTGAAGTCCCAGTGCACACAGGGGTGATTTCCAAGAGAGAAGTGAAAAGAAAACAGAATCCCACAGCCCAACCTTTCAGAAGCGTCGCAGTCATGCAGAAAGAAACCTTCCTCCTTGTCAACCTTTGCAGATTAGAAAAAAAGCCAACCTTATAGCCCAGCCCGGCTTCCTACCATGGGGAAGAACAGGGCTTTGGCAAGAAGGGATGCCTGTGGGGGAAAGAACGGGCTTGGGTTTGGCCATGTCTCTAGCTCAAGACTCCTACACACAAAAGCATCGAATCTGTGGCACCCTGCCACCGTCAGGGCACAGCGAGGCTGGCTCAGGAAACCTCCCCTCACCCACTGACCGGCCCGGAGTGGCCACTGCCAGAGTGTATCCTTCATCAGCTCAGACGGGGCACAGAGAAACGTCCTCTCCCTCGTTCCCACTCTTCAGTGGTCTAAGTGGGTTGTGAGAAGGCAGGAATGGTGGAAAGTCTCAAGGCGCTCTTACTCAGAATGCCTCCGCGGCCACCGCTGTCGTCCATGCCCACACACGCTGTCACACCGCTGTCCATGCTCACACACGCTGTCACACCGCTGTCCCTGCTCACACACGCTGTCACACCGCTGTCCCTGCTCACACACGCTGTCACACCGCTGTCCCTGCTCACACACGCTGTCTCACCGCTGTCCCTGCTCACACACGCTGTCACACCGCTGTCCATGCTCACACATGCGGTCACACTTGCTTTCTGTTTGCTTAGACTCTGCCATTCACATCGAAGGAGGGGTGGGGGTGGGCTTAGTGATGAGCTCTTTAAAGATGTGGATGCTTAAACCTTCTCCCAAAGGCCCTCGGGTCGTTGGCTCTATGGAGGAAAAGAGGGCAAGGAATAGTGTGTGTTTGAAACTTTCTAAGCGGTTATATTACATTGAGACCTACTATGTGCTGGTCTCTTCTAGGGGAATGAAACAGAGAACATTGAATCATTGTCTGATCTAGTGGCACAAGTCAGACAACAAATAAGTAAGTGGCCAAGATATTCTTTTCTGATAATGCAACACACACACACACACACACACACACACACACACACACAGAGAGAGAGAGAGAGAGAGAGAGAGAGAGAGAGAGAGAGAGGAGAGAGAGACTTGAGGTTATAAAAGAATGAGGCCCGGGTAAGGCTATCTTGTAGATTTGCTTGGACTGTTATTGGCTCAAAAATTTGCTTCCTTGCTTGGTGAGCTCTCTTGGCATTCAGGACTAGCTACAAGGCTGTGTTTCTAGCCTGGGATCCTCAGCCTCCCCGCCTTACCCAAGTCCAGTTCTCATAGCTTTATGAAAGCCAGCAAGGACACTCAGAACAGCCCGGTAAGCCATGTCACAGGGAAGACCTTGGTTCTAGGATGCCTTTCAGCTAGTGAACTGCAAAGTGGGGACACCTCGAACTATTCCATTTCTTTAAAAAAGTGATTTCCACTTGTTTCTTCCACTAATGAAAACTCCTTTGACCACCCTCTGAAGAAACGTTCTATTGACAACATGTATGCTCCCTGGAAAGAAATTTCCAAAAGAAACTTCTTTCTTTGCAAACTTTTTTCTCACTATTTTTTTTCTTTAAAAAAAAGAGAGAGAGAGAGAGAGAGAGAGAGAGAGAGAGAGAGAGAGATTAAAACACAAAATAGAGTCATTGCAATCCTTAGGTTAGGGAATCATTATTCAGTAAGGCAGATTTCGATGGAGTTTGCTCTGCACTTTAGACAATAGGAAAGCCCATGCGAAGAGAAGTTCAGGCAAGGTTTTTTATCTTCAAAGGGAATAGTAAATTTTGTTAATTTAATACAAACAGTATGGCAGGTTATATAAAATGTGTGTTTTTCCTAAGGTGTGTATGTGTGTGTGTGTGTGTGTGTGTGTACATATTTGAGAAAGAGGAGAAGAAAGTAAGGGTGTGACTATGGTGATATTTCATTAAAAAAAAAAGAAGTTATAATAACCTGAAGTTATAATATCCTTTAAGATGACAGGTTTTTGATAATTTCAGTTTGCAGAGCTTAAACTGAAGGTTAAATCAGTGAGGACTTGTCCCCTTTCCTCGTCTCTGATCCTTTGCATAAGAGGGGACACCTAGCACTTGGAATTGATGGCCCCGCAAGCTGGCCTTGCCCCAGGCCCACTCAGGAGCCAGGTAGTGAGAGTCTTTTAAAAGGCTTTTGTGGAGTTTGTTCGTTGACATATTTTTAGGATTTATTTTTACGTGCATTGGTGTTTTTACTGCACGTATGTCTGTGTGAAGATGCCAGATCTTCTAGAGCTAGGGCTCCAGACAGATGGGAGCTGCCAGATATTGAACCCGGGTCCTCTGAAGAGTAGCCAGGCTCTTAACCACTGAGCCTTCGCTCCAGCCCCTGTCTTTTTCTGTTTTCGTTTTTTAATGTCAAGATGCCATAGTCTTGATCTCACTTCCTCTTTGGTGCTTTTAAAAAACCCAACAACCCAGATTTAAGGAGTTAGAGGTTTATTGTCAACATCAAGATTTACCCTACAAACAGTATGCAAATCCCAACATACTTCTCATGGCAATAAATAACACACAGTGATAACGTCAGCTGTTGCAGATTTCTCCACACGGCGAATTAATTCTTCCTGACTCCGAGCTGTCAATCAATGCAAATTTCCACTTATCAGAGGGAGAAACAACTTGCAATTCATCTATGATCTTACAGCCTCAGACAAATCTGCTTTAAGGCACATAGTAAGACAATAGGAGTCAAGCAGCAAAATTGTCTTGGTGACCAACACAATGAAGGGGTGCAAGGGGAGATCAGAATCCATAGATTTCAGGTTGCTGGGAACTTAATCAATAGTTGAGAAACAAAGTTTGTCCATCAATCAAAGTGCAATATACGGGAAAGCCTGCATTTAATATTGGGCTCTGTGTTCGTGTGTGTGTGTGTGTGTGTGTGTGTGTGTGTGTGTGTGTGTGTGAGAGAGAGAGAGAGAGAGAGAGAGAGAGAGAGAGAGAGTTGTTGGAGGGTTTACAATAGGATTTGGAAGAAAGAAGACATAATTAGGCACAGGAGCTTAGAGCAGAGGCTTCTGTTCATCTTGAAAGAATACTGTGAATCAATCAAAACCACAAAATGCCGAGTGGTTATCTAGCCCACGCAAGTGGAAGAAGTAAAATGGTGTCTGACTGGATTAGCTTACCTAAAGTGAGAGAGAGAGAGAGAGAGAGAGAGAGAGAGAGCGCAACGTCCTTCTCCCCTGAAAGCCAAGATGGGGAGTTTGTGCTCGGTTTGCTCACGTACATGTTCTTCTTAAAGGAATACTTCTGCTCAACACAGTACAGGGCTCACTTTCCTGAAGAAAGGGGTGTCAGCTCCACCTGGGTAAAAGACAGCCCCTCCCCCGTGCTCTCTTCCCCTCCCTCGTCTACCTTAGTTGTCCAGAAGCAAGGCTGTTCCATGGTTGCAGTATGGCTGCTCTGCCCACCTCCCCCAGCCTCATCTTCACTCTCCAGACAGAAGGGAAACAGGAAAGGGGGAAGCGTCCTCCAGGGGAGGAATGACATGATGAGAGCGCATTCACAGGCGGTCCTCTATGCATCCTTGGGGGCAAGGCAATCCTGGCTGACAGGATGGTGGGGAAGGCTGGTGTTTCTCCCAGACACATTGTCACCAAGAGAAAAATCGGGGTTCTGATCTTTAAGGAAAAGGGAAAACGGATATCAGAGCACAATCAACCACCTAAAGATACAATGTCTAGCCACCCCAAGAAACTATCATACAGATTCCTGGGCAGAAGAGTTGCCTAGTAAAAGTAACAACATATTTCGGGGTGAACTGGGCATTGTGCGAAAGGGACATGGAAGGCAAGGGAAACATGCCCAGGAGGATGGTTAGAACACGCTGAGAGCAAGCGGGGTGTGAAGTGGACATTTGGACTAGCATTCTGGGTTTGATGATGTTCAGAGACAGGCAAACTATCATCTGTTTCCCAGGAACGATTGCATTATTTTGTGATAACTTCCCAGCAGCAGACAAGATGGATGGTGTTGATAAATTGGCTTCCTGGCCCACTATTTTCTTTCTATCCACAAAGCTGACATTTGGAGACAGATAGGAAAAGGACTTACTGGAAGGAAGAAGCTGGTTTAAAAAAAAAAATACTCTAGAATTAGAAACATTGTAACAGCAACAAGCCCTGGAGTGTTACAATGTTTTAACACAGAAAACATCTGAGGGCCAGGAAAAGGATGAGCAAGAGAGGATTCTATAGGAATACTCCCTCTTTCCAGGGATACAGCTAGCAACCCCTGGAGCACAGCTGTGCTTAAGAAGAATGAGGCCTGGAAACAAAGCACATTCCTTTCCATGACTAATCATCCAGAACAAAGAAAGCAGGGCGTCTATCCGCAGGAATCAGATCAGAGCAAAAGGAAAGAGGGAAAGGAAGGAATCCCACAGACCACCTTCTTCTTCTTCTTCTTCTTCTTCTTCTTCTTCTTCTTCTTCTTCTTCTTCTTCTTCTTCTCCTCCTCCTCCTCCTCCTCCTCCTCCTCCTCCTCCTCCTCCTCCTCCTCCTCCTCCTCCTCCTTCTTTTCTTCTTTGTCTTCCCTTCTTCTTCTTCTTCTTCTTCTTCTTCTTCTTCTTCTTCTCCTCCTCCTCCTCCTCCTCCTCCTCCTCTTCTTCTTCTCCTCCTTCTCCTCCTCCTCCTCCTCCTCTTCTTCTTTTTCTTCTTCTTCTTCTTCTTCTTCTTCTTCTTCTTCTTCTTCTTCTCTTACTTTTATTTACTAGATAATTATAAAAGAATTGAATACAAATTTAAAGTTAGAAGAATTATTGGACTGTGAAAACATACCCCTTGAAAGGTACCAACCATAGCACTAGAGAGAATAGGTACAGATAGGCTAAAAGACACATCTGCCCTTGGGAAACCCAGGGTCATGGGGAGGCAGCATATCCCAGTACCAATGCAGAAGTTCCTTCAACCAGAGAGCACAGACCATGGACGCTGATCGAAGGAGGAACTAACCCAGCTGAGGGGTGAAACACACTTTGCACTTTAACATTTAGTTATTCAGTAGCTGCACAGATAGTTTGGAACTTTTTTTTTTTAATGTTAGCCTGAAAGAAGTTCCATCTTGGGGATGTGAGAGCCCCGGGAGAGAACTGGACGTGCTGGGAGATCCACGGGAGACATCTTAGCATCCCAGAGTGCTCTGTGCTAAGGAGAAGCTGTGGGGGGAGGGTGACGGAAAAATTGGATTAGTGATTGGATTGGCATGTAATTAGGCGCTGACCAGGCAAGACCAGGTGACTACACTCATCTGTCTGAATGCACAGGGTTCAATGCTGTTTGTCCTTCTCCTTATGCAAACATGGCATCCCAAGGGCAGCCCTATAATGCAGGACTTCCTCTGTTGTCCACAATACACAGATAGTGAGGCTGGCACATTGGATGGGGAAGAAGGACGTTTTCCTCTTTCCTCTCACATCTTCAGATGGCCTCCATCCTTCATGAGGTGCCCTGACATTTCATCCTTAAAGAAGGGGACATTTGGAAAGAAAATGATTCATTGAATGAGTCTAAGGCATAGAGCTCTGCTTCTGGTTCTGTTGTATTAAAAAAATAAAATCAAGTTTCTGGGTCAAGCATCTTCTACCATAGCTCCCACATGTTTATCCACATCTGGCTGTCATCCACAACTGGCTGTCATGTTCTCCCACCTGGTGTGGTTGGCTCATAGGACATTGTGTTCCTGGCACCTACCCTGCGGGAAGCATAGACAAGGCTCAGAGTCGCCTTCTCAACAAACTCTACGGAGAGGTTCCTCACAGCCTGAATCTTTGTGGTAGTTTGTACTTATCTCCCTAATGGTTCGAGCCTGGGTCATAATACTGCACACCCACAGAGTAAGGCAGGGTGAATTCTATCACCATAGCCAAAGACCCAGGGAAGAAAAATCGAAGATAAATCAAACTGTCTGAAAGAGTGCTTTAAGGTTATTCTTCTGAGATATGAAGGGGTTGCTATATCTAGGGTTTGCCCAGATGTTGGATGCTGGACAGGCAATATGAATTTGCATTTTATGCGTACGTGTTTGAAGAGCTAAGCCATTGCCAGTGTAGAAAAGTGTGGGCTGGAGCAATGCACAGACAATTCCACCCAGGGAACTGCTCAACTGCAGGGCTTCATTCCTGTGAGCACTGACAGGAGCCGCGCCTTCTGAAGGCAGTGATGGATGCTTAGCCAACCCCTTCCCTCCTCAGAGAATCAGGCCTTCGTATTTCCTTCCAGGGACAGGCTCTGCATACAGGTACCTTAGAAGATATGCATATATGTTTCTAAACACACACACACACACACACACACACACACACACACACACACATTTATAATAAGCTTGTTGAGCAGAAACAGTAGGAAAAAGTGAATATTAAGTAGGCAAGAGAGGGGATCCTGAAGCAAAAGGTTGGAGGAAGAGGTAGAGGTTTGCAGAGGGCCACCATCAATGCAAAAACAGGGTGTGGAGGGTCAATCCACATGGATGAGAGGAAAGAGCAAGGTCTCTGTGTGACCACTGCGATGGGCATTCCCCAGAGTTTACAGGCACATAAGCAGTGTCACAGGATGCTGTAGCTGTTTTTCAAATGAAACAAATCACTGAGGCCTGTCCTCCAGGGACACTCTAGGTGACACACTCTCTTAGAGGCTCGGTGGAATTTGACTAGCATTACCTTGAGTATTTCCAGAGCCCTCCCACATTAATTTATAATACTTTAACAAGAATATTCTATTCAGGACAAAACATGGTGCATGTCTACCAAGGGACCCAAGCCAAAATGAAGCAGAGGCTCTTGGGAGCTTCTGAAGAGTTATCATAGTCCCAGATACACTTTGGCCAATGAATCATCCTTATTAGAGATGATTTTGGCAGTGAATTTGGGTGAGATTAGCTTGGATGAGTTAACATGGATGCACTGCAGGAAAACATGGTGAACAGTTAATCCTTTCTTCAGAGAACACTGAATTTTTCCTGGGATCAAGGAAAAGAAGAAAGAAAGAATGTGGCATTACTGAGTAAATGGCCAAGAAATTGCTGATTCCACACATTTGTAGATCACTAAGTTCCAGGCTTTGTAAGCATATTATGTTACAAATGTAGGATGCATACACAGGGAGGGGGGGAGGGAGAGAGAGAGAGAGAGAGAGAGAGAGAGAGAGAGAGAGAGAGAGAGAGAGAGAATTGCCTGTGACAGAATTCACAGATGAGAGGGATTATGGTAAGAAAGGTTTTACTTCTTAGTTCCCATGAAGTCTCCAGGAGGGGAGTTTCTCCCTATCCATCCCCTTTCTGGAATGTTGCAGAAACCTAGATGTATGAAGTGTAAGGTACTAAGACACTAGGGTGATGGCTGTTCTGATGAGCTGTGTGTAAGAACAGGGCCTGGAGGACCATGGGGCTGAGCATGTGGCCTGTGGGTTTGTAGATGTATGAGTTTCACTCCTATGACAGAACTTAGTTAATCCAATTAAAAAAATGATGAACAAGAGTGATTGGTCGGCCTGACTATTATCAGCCGGTTGATTTACAAGGGCACAAGTAGATCTCATAATGACCAAAATGAGCTTGTCCACGCAGGGCAGACTACTTTGCATTTCAAAGAAGACCCTTGGAGCTCTTAGAGAAGATTGCTTACTGAGCATGTAATTTAGGGCCTAGAGGTTAGAAGCTCTTCAAGTAAAGTACACCATCTCTGCCTTACATTCTTATTGAATTGGATACACACACACACACACACACACACACACACATGCATACACATGCATGTACACTGCAAGTATGTCATGTTTAAAGTTTTGCCTTTGAGCTAAAGAGGAATTACTGTTGAATTATGACCCAGTCTGTGCTCATTTCTACAGACCATACACACATTATTAGACACACTCCAAAGCCAAGAATTTCTTAAAGAAGTCTTTGTCACCAAGACTACTGTTGGGCAGTTAACAAACACCTTCAGTTACTCATTTAATAACCATACCTAACGTAGCATTTTGTGTGTATTTCTTTTGCATTGTAAAATGTATTTGAAATTTATATCAACATAATTTTTATTTTTTTTATATTTTGCAATCATAATTACATTGTTTCCTTTCTTATATTTCCTCCCTACAAGCCATCTCATTCAAACCCCTTGCTCTCTCTCAAATTCATGGCCTCTTTTTCTTTAATTAGTTGTCATAGTAGTTCTCTAATTAATTGTTTTATATACATGTATATATATACACAGATATATATATATATATATATATATATATATATATATATATATATTCCTAAATACATGAGGATAATTTCTTATAAGAGTGCTACAAGCTTTGACAAATACAGAGTTGTGTAACTCCACAATCATAATACAAATCATTGCATCATCTCCCCGCCAGAGAAACACCGTGTTGAATGACATTTTCAAAAAGCCGTTCTTCTAAATAGAGCCAACAGCAGTTGGCTGTCACTCGGCAGGCCGTGTTCTCTAACCTTTCCGACAGCACACGGCCATGCGTGCCAATGGGGAGAGTAACTCTTTCTGACACGCACGTACACGTTTGCTTACCTACCGTTGAGTCTCTTAAGCACCTTTGATCTGTGAACACGAAGCAAAAGAAAAAGTCCACGGATATCCTAAGGACATTTTCCCCAGAGAGTTGGAGACAAGTCCCATCCAACTGTGACACACGAACTCTGAAGGCTGGGGAAAAGAACTGCTTAGCCCCGTATCTTCCATTCATTTCCTTCTTTTAAACAAGCCACATGCACAGAGACAACCCCAAGCCCCCAAGCACAATCAACATGTCATCTGCTTTTCAGAGGGTGGCCCCAGACAGACAAATAAAACCTACACCCATTTGACTGTGCAAGCTAGTGTCTGAATTCATCAATAAGTTTGTTTGTTTGTTTGTTTACTTTGGTTTGGTTTGGTTTTAATGATGGTGTTCTTTAAGTGGGGCCTGGCATGGTGGCTTACAGGGTCAAAGCACTTGCAGCCAAGACTACTCCTCTGAGCTAGATCCCTGAAGCCCACTCGGAAGAAACAGAGAACCGACTCACTAGATTTGTATTCTGCCCTCCGTGTGTGCACGGAGCCACACATGCACGTGCAGACTTGTGAAACACACACACACACACACACACACACACACACACAAGAACTAATGCAAAACAATTTTAAGACTTTCTTACACATGTATAAAATAGTATCTATCCATACTGGTTCTGGAGATTTCAAGCGATTCAAAACTCCAGTTGCCGATTGGTGGTTCTGAGAAATTGGTTTGATTTCGATTTTTCAAGTCAAGATCTTTCTACAAAGCCCCAGCTGTCCTGGGGCTCACTGTGTAGACCAGGCCGGCATCAAATTCACAGAGATCTGCCTGCCTCTGTCTCCCTAGGGCTGGAATTGAAGATGTGTGCCTTCACTCCGGGCTCACGTTTTTATTTTATTTTATATGTATGAGTGTTTTGCCTGCATATATGTCTGTGGACCATGAGTGTGGCCAGTGCCTGCTGAGGCCAGAAAGAGTGAATGCATGGCTGGTACCTGTGACTCCTGGAATGGGAGTTAAAGACAATTGTGACCCCCCATGTAGATGCTGGGACTCGAACTCAGGTCATCTGGGAGAAGAGCCAGTGTCTTAACCACTGAGCCATCTCGCCAGCCCCATACTGCAGGTTCTGAGGCACATTCAATTAACTGATTCATACATGACCAAGTCTTACAACCAAATAGTGTATTTAGGCCACTGTCAGCAGACAGACTATTGCTTTTAGACAAGTGGGAGAAATGAAGTTTGTAAGATAAATGGGAACCAGAAAGGCAGGAGGAGGGGTGCTGGGATCTGGTTCCTAGGCATCTGGTCCCCTCTTTGGGGCCTTACTGATGACACAGGGCGTGGCATGGCAGAGCATTCTGTGCTTTGCAAACACACTGCTCCACCAGCAGGATGTGCGTGGAGACCCCACACTTCCTGCCAGCCCCAGGCCTCGAGACGGGACCACTGTTCACCACGACCCGCACTGGAAGGCTCAGCAGACTCCTGCTTCGTTTCGTTGGGCAACCAGAAACTGCACGTTAAGTCTCCAAGTCTCCATCTGGGCTCAGAAAGAACAGGAAAACCATTAAAGCCTCGCTCCAGAGGGACCTATAACGAGGTCCTTTTATAAATAAGGAGAGGACAGTCGGCGTGTCCTACCCCCGTCCTGCTTTCCTGTTGTTCTCTCCCACACACCCATCCTTCTGTTCCCTTGGTACCACTTCCCATGCTCATGCTTTTCCTGATCCCCTTCCCCCGCCTTGCCTCACCCCTGTGGAGAACTGAGGCCAGGGATAAACCGCAGGAGCAAACCACAGGGCCTTTTAACATGTCGCCTCCTGCCACAAAATGCTGGCAAACTTCACGGGAAGGAGAACATGTCCCCCCACCTCTCTCTCTCTCTCTCTCTCTCTCTCTCTCTCTCTCTCTCTCTCTCGTATGAGCATGAAGAATCTTTGCTCTGTTTCAGGATAGGCAGAAGTCAGTGAGGAAGAGTGGAAATAAGTCTGTCCCTAGCACGCTGACTCACTGACTCTTCCAATACCGCTTACCAGAATGACCTTCAATTCAAATGAGAACCACAAAATACCAGTAATTTTATTTGGGGGAATATTTATATTTTGGTACAGTAGGTGAATTCCTAATGAAAGGGCATTACTACAAGCATTTCCCTTCAAATTCCACAGTTTCATCTCTGTGCCTCGTGTTTATCGTTATTTTTTAAACTCGCCCACTCCCTCTTTCATCATCTCCTGACTCACACGTCTGTAATCTCAGAGAAGATATGTGTTCCAGATCGCTTTAAGAGGAATCAGTCAAACTGTGCTCCCTGATTTACTGCCCACTGAGTCCTTGTTCTCTGCTCAAAGAAATACGCAGGCAGGCCGGTCTCCTGTCGTCTTCTTCCCTGCTGATACAAAGGACAGACTAACGTTCTAAGGGTAAAAGAGTGCAGAGCGAGCCCACAGCCTGCTCCCAGTGCAGGAGCCTAGCCATGACGATCTTTGGACTTTTCAGGAATCTGTTTCCTGGCTGGGCTGGAGAGCTTCATGGTCCTTTGAGCACGGCATCAGTGTAGACAACGCTGCACCTGAAGGTTAGCCAGAGGACCTCCTGTGGCAGCTAGTTGTACAGTGTCCCCTTGAGGGGTAAGAAGTAGATAGGATAGGAGGGCTAGGGTCTTCCCTACAACTTATCAGGATACTACCGGTTACGCTCATCACACACCAAGAGTCACCAGAACCTGGATCATTCTCTCAAAGCATCTTATTGAGCAGCTACTTTGAACCAAGCCCGTGGCAGAATCTAGAGACACAGCATCGGACAAAACAACAACAACAACAACAACAACAACAACAACAACAAAATGGGTTCTTATCCCCCACAGTCTAGAACAGTGGCTCTCAACCTTCCTAATGCTACAACCCTTTAATACACTTCCTCATGTTGTGGTGACCCCCCCCCCAACCAAAATTATTTTTGTTGCTACTTTATAACTGCATTTTGCTACTGTTGTGAATTACAATATAAATGTAAATATCTGTGTTTCTCGAGGGTCTTAGGTGACCCCTGTGAGAGGATAGGTCAATCCCTACCAAGGGGTCACAACTAACAAGTTAAAAACCACTGGTCTAGGAAAAATTGCAAGCACTGGTCTGTCAATGTTGGTTCTGCACTGTCCTGGCATCTGCACCTTTGGGTTTCCCAGGCAGTGACCTCCCGGGTTTGGTGGGGACAGTCTTTCAGCCTCTTACACAAGCTGATGCAGCTCCTATGAGCCGCCCATTCTTCCCTTCAACTCTGCTTCCCTCAGCAGTTCCAGATAAGTGAAGGCAGGAGAGCATCTTCAACACAGGAAAACAGGCACTGGGGGGGGGGGATGGGGAAGTCTTCCTAAACTCGCAAGCTATCACTACATGCAGTTAGTAAACCCATCTGCTCTTTGAGTGTGTACCCTTCACCCCTATGACAAGACCAACACAGCCTGAAAGAGTTAAAAAGCCTTGCATTTGAACTTGTAGAGCAGATTGGCTAAGATGTCAGTCTGTGGTCTGGAAAATAGAAGTAACTGTTAGTATCAATCTGCTGATCATGGTTGTCCCCCACCCCCCCACTCCCACCCCCGCCCCCCTCAAGGGCACACTGTTTAAAATACTTTCTTACACTCTACTTTAAGCCTGTAAACATATGGGGATGTCCAAGCTCCCATTTGATAGATGGGAACAGCAGACCTCAAACCTAACTTGCTCAGCCTGACTCAGTCACCAATGAGCTAGGGTTCAAGCCCAGATCCCCCAGGCTCAAGTGATCTTCCTTCCATAATCCCGCAGCTGTCCGCTTGAAAAGTTCCGCTCTTTCTTTCTGCGTGTCATGTCAGCACATACATAACAGGTGGGAAACTGCCTTCCAGCCTGCTGGGTTTCTTCAGGGTTCAGGAAGCAGCCTGCGATTGGCCAGGATTTCTGCTGGTCCCAGACAGGGCTCCCCTCAGTCACCAGTCCTCAAGTCTCTCTTTGCCTCCTGCACAGGAATCCTGCAGCTGCCTGGATGCCTGTGGTTGTATTTTTAGAACTAGAGGAGGGAGTGTGGGCGGTATGTATTTGGGGTGTTCTAGGGTCTATTAATACTTTTTGCTGAGGACACCCAGGATTTTAAGTTCCTCTGAAGGTGAGCCCGCCTTCAGCTCCGCCCATTCCCAGCATGGATGCTCTTCTGAGTTACATTGTTGCTCTTCTACTCCCAAGGGCTTCTCCTAGCTTCTGGCCCTCAAAGACAGCGGCTTTAGTAGCTAGCAGCAGCCCGCGTTGATTGCTCTCCAAGAAGGCCAAAGGGAAGCAAGGCTAACGCTCGGACCTCTGTAGGGATTGGCCATGTTCCCTAAGATCATTTTTAGATCCCTAAAAACAGGGACCGGCTGTTTTTAAGATCCATGGAGGATCCCCTGCTTTTGAAAACTTCCTGGGGTCACTGACTTTATTCTCAGGCACACAAAACACTCTTTTAGGAATGAGAGGATAGAAAACCCAAAACTGTGGGAAATTAATTTTTGTTTATTTGTTTGTTTGTTTTTTCAAGACAGGGTTTCTCTGTGTTCCTGGCTGTCCTGGAACTCACTCTGTAGACCAAGCTGGCCTTGAACTCAGAAATCCGCCTGCCTCTGCCTCCCAAGTGCAGGGATTACAGGTGTGCACCACCACGCCCGGCTCGGAAATTAATTTTAAGGTGTTAAACTAAGTAAGATATTAGGATAGAGATATAAAAGCTCTGCCTTTGGGAATGTAAGGTGGCATTTATATTTAAATTAAAAATCTTTGCTCAAAATATTTTGAGTTACCAGACTATTGGTGACAACCTAAAAAAGCAAACATGTGCTTTTGAGGTTAGTTTTATGTTAGGTGCGTCACTATCAATATATAAAAAGGAGTTCACTAATTCACAATGTCAAACTAAAACAAAAATATTAAACAAGAAAATAACAGTGGGAAGACACTAAAACATCTTCAGTCTCAAAATCTGGGATGATGTTTCCTGTCTGAGATTCTCCATATTAAGAGAGAGTATGTATTAGAAGGGGTCACATATCGACAGCCACGACCTTTTAAGTACCTTCTCAATAACTAAAAAAAACCAAAAAGTCATGGTGTTCCAGCATGCCCTTAGCTACACATTCTGCAATCAAGCTCTCCAGCATGACCTAGGAATAAGTGCTTTATTTTAACTACATTGGAGTAAAACAGAAAACCACTTCGGTTTGGGGTAGGCACTTCAGACAGTGCCAGGAACTAACAGCCTCCAAGAATCCCTTTCAGTCTCAACAGCCTCTCGGCCAAAGGGAATCTCTCTCCCCAGGGGTTCCTAAAGCAACACTAGCCAGCACGAACCTCCAGAGAATCACTATTGCTCTGCCCCATGCCACAGCCTTTCCTGGAGGCCAATCGAGAAAACCCTCGCTCCAAGGTACACTCCTATAACGCTGTGACTCTAGAGAGCCGAGCCTGCTGGCCACACCAAAGAGTCTCTCCTGTCCCCTCCTCCAGCCTGGGTCTTCTGACAGCAAGTGTGCTCAGCTTTTGTGTAATGTCCACCCACATGCTCTCCGAGACTCAAAGCAAGGCATCTCCCCCAACCCTCGTCACTTCCAACATTTGCCTAGGGTACTTAAAGATGCTGCATTTCGTAAGTAAAAGTTATGTGAGTAAGAATTGTTTGCGAAACACACCACCTCTCTTTCTAAATTACTAAGCCGCAAACCCAAAGAAAGAATGACAAGCCAGGGACATACCCTCACTCACTGAATGAAGGACAAATGTTAGTAGGCATTATTTATTATTACTATAATAATATTATTATAGCAGTATAGTATATAATATATTAATGCTATTACATTATTATTATCATTATTTTAGTTCTCAGATCAATTCACTGAGTATCTTTAAATAGTATATATTTAATATTTGATTACCAAGTCTATATGCAATGGAGTGATGTCATGCTCCACAGGCGGACCTTAACTTGAACATCAGTATGAAGGGAGAGACACAAGTGTAGATTTAGAGAGTCAGAACCTTGGAATACCCCTCCCCCAACCCCACCGCCCTTGACATTGCTTCCGGTTGAGGATTTAGAATGTATGACCGGACTTGGGAATGCGGAAATGCTCGTGCTTTCTCTTCGTCTCAGCCTCCTCCAGGCGATGTTCCTCGGCAGCTCACCTTGCTCAAAGTGAGCTCACATCTGAGCTCAGCGTTGAAGTCTATCTCTCTTTCATGGTCTGGAACATCCTTATCTGGATATACTCAGCAACGAGACGTCTAAAGCATCCGGGTTCTGAGTCCCCGCCGCCGCTGCATGGCTGTGCGATGTGAACACACCGTTTCATCCCCACGAGCCTTAGAACCCTCACTTTAAACAGAAGGGAGGAGCGGGAGATAACACAAGGGACGGACGAGTTTACAGGTTTCTGCCAGAACAAATCCACCCCCAGCCACTATGGTACTAAAGTTCGATGGTTCTGTAGTTCCCAATGGGCCCTCGGATGGCTAGGCACAGCAGCAGCTGGGTTTGCAAGAACTCGGAGGGTCAATATAAACTAGGATTACTTTTTTATAAGTTAGTATTGATCCCTAACCAAAACCCTTAAATTCAGAAACAAAGATTGGAAAACAAAGGAAAGCAAAACCACACAATAGTTCATTCTTTCTCTTTAAAGGGAAACTACAGAGGATGCAGAAGTCAGTGAAGATGGTCAAAGATGAGGACGGGCCCCTCAGCGCCGCTGCGAAGAGCATCCCCTCCTTTCCCCACTGCCTACAGCCTGAGGCTTCCCGAGGGAAGGCTCCCCAAAGACACCCCTTCCCGGAAGCCCTCCGGGGCCCCTTTTCCCAGTTTCGGTATGAACCTTCTCCAGGAGACCTTGATGGATTCCCCGAGGTCTTCGAGGGGGGAGGGTCCCGGAAACGGAAGAGCATGCCCACAAAGGTGCCTTACAATCAGCCCGCGGAAGAAGCCACGATTGCTCAGGAGAGCAAGAGCCTGGGTCCTCCGAACCTCGCTCTGCTTTTCCCGCAGCCACAGCGCCCCAAGTGCGACTCCCAGATGATCGACCTGTGCAACGTGGGCTTGCAGTTCTACCGCACCCTGGAGCACCTGGGGGGCAAACCCGTCAAGCAGGAGCCGGTGAAGCCCAGCGCCATGTGGCCCCAGCCCACGCCTCCTGCCTTCCTGCCTGCGCCTTACCCCTACTACCCCAAAGTCCACCCGGGACTCATGTTCCCCTTCTTCGTGCCCTCGTCCTCACCCTTCCCCTTCAGCAGGCACACCTTCCTGCCCAAGCAGCCAACCGAGCCAGCGTTACCCCGCAAAGTGGAGCCCCTGCAGAGCGAGGAGACCAAGCAGAAGGTGGAGAGAGTGGACGTGAACGTCCAGATCGATGACAGCTACTACGTGGACGTGGGTGGGGCTCAGAAGCGCTGGCAGTGCCCCACCTGTGACAAGTCCTACACCTCCAAGTACAACCTGGTGACCCACATCCTGGGCCACAGCGGGATCAAGCCCCACGCGTGCTCCCGTTGCGGGAAACTCTTCAAGCAGCTCAGCCATCTGCACACCCACATGCTGACGCACCAGGGCACGCGGCCCCACAAATGCCAGGTGTGCCACAAGGCCTTCACCCAGACCAGCCACCTGAAGCGCCACATGATGCAGCACAGCGAGGTGAAGCCGCACAACTGTCGCGTGTGCAGTCGGGGCTTTGCCTACCCCAGCGAGCTCAAGGCCCACGAGGCCAAACACGCCAGCGGGCGCGAGAACATTTGTGTGGAGTGCGGCCTCGACTTCCCCACCCTGGCTCAGCTGAAAAGGCACCTCACCACGCATCGGGGCCCCATCCAGTACAACTGCTCGGAGTGCGACAAGACCTTCCAGTACCCGAGTCAGCTGCAGAATCACATGATGAAACACAAGGACATCCGGCCCTACATCTGCTCCGAGTGCGGCATGGAGTTCGTGCAGCCCCATCACCTCAAGCAGCACTCACTCACCCACAAGGTATGGGAGCACTTGGGGGAGGGGGAGAACGGGGCGACCACCAGGGGTGGGCTGCTGGATCACCAGGAAAGGAGCAGAGCTGGGGACCTATGACCCCTCCCCCCCTGCTCCTACCTCAAATGCAGAGTTGTTCTGTGACCCTGGCTTGTTTAACTTGAGCCCTGAGGCCCTTTCCCACCCACAGAGCGAACGGTGAGAGGCCTGACCGCTCTCAATCAATTAAGCCCTTTCCCAGAATAGCCTTAGAGCCTAAGGTGGGACTGGAAATTACCAATGCAGACATTTGGAGAGGACAATGAGGAAGGATGAAGGAAGCAGCTGGCTGCTGTGATATTTCTGCTTAGCTCCCAAGAAGCCCTGGAATTTTGTTTCTAGAAACTTCTTTTAGGGCACTAGTGGAAAAACAAAACAAAACCAACCAAACAACCAAAACAACAACAACAGCAACAACAACAACAACAACAACAACAACGAAACACATGTCCGCAGACCTCACATCAGCACCCACCACACCTGGGCTATACCAATAAAACCTTCTTTCTAGAGAATTCTCTAAGAGCTCTTTCCAGCTGCAGCAGGGCCTATTTCTGGTTCGTTGGCTGGCCCCACTGTGACTCTTGCGTCCTTCAGGTGGTTGTAAATTGGAGCAGAGTTTAGCCTAGTCTCCCCGGGGGTGGGGAGTGGGGGAAAGGCGGGGCGGGGGGAGGGGCTGCTCTTCCCTGTCTGCTTGGGTTCAGTAGTCTGTGGTATCTTTGTGGGAAGCAGGAGAAAGCATCTTTCTCTGCTGGGTTTTCATTTCTCTGGGCTCAGATCTTCAGGCAGCCATGCAGACCCAAGGCTGGAGTTTCTGCCTCATTTGTACCTAGTGACTCGGAGTTCATCACAGGAATAGGCAAGCCCCTAGCCGCATCTTGAGATCTTACTCAACTGAGTGTTTACTCAGGTCTGCTGTGACCTGCCAAGAGGGGGACTTTCGCCTCTACTGACCTCCAGTATTACCCTTGAACTCAGTGGTTTTCTTGGCAAGAAAGACTAGCAAACCGAAGTCTTTAAAACATCCTTGATTTCCAAAGGTTGTCAGAGGGCTGGCCGGCTGCAGCCGGCTGCAGCTCTGCTCTCCTGGGTCTTCTTGGTTAGGACAAAACACAGTGCACTCTGGTTCTGCAGCAGAGAGGTACTTCCTGCTGGACAAAAGGCATTCATAGGCACATCTGAGGGGAAACTGGCTGACAGAACCATCAACAGAGGACTTGGACTTAGATTTGGTCACAAAGGCACCGCTAGCTTAGTTCAGGGATTCCTGGGGCGGGGGTGGGGTGGGGGTGGGGGTGGGGGGAAGCGGCAAGAGTTCAAGGTTACTGATTTTAGACCATTTGGATTTGGGTAATAGAAAATGAAGTTCAAATGGTGAAAACAACCTGTTGTCCAACTTATGTTTTCCTCAAGTCGTTAAACAAAGTGTGCTTTTGGTAGACACAAGGGCAAACACCGAGTGCTTGCTTTGTGGTGGTTCGAAACTCATTCCTACTGATTCTCAAGGATGCTGGGTCTGCTTCTACCTGGAAGTGAAGACTCTAAGATATGATTCGGTCTCTCAGAACAGAACAGCAGCACCAGCACCCAAAGCTTTGTTTATTTGTTTTATTTATTTAGTTTTTATTTTATTTTATTTTGTGAATGTTTGTTTAAGTGTGCAAAATGCATGTGTGCACACATAGAGGCCAGAGGTCATGTCTTCTATGACTCTCCACTTCATGTTTTTGAGATAGGCTCTCTCACTGAACTAAGTTCGTCAGCTGACTAGAGAGCTGGCCAGTGAGCCTCTGCCTATCTTGCTCACTCTGCCTCCTAGTGCTAGGATTACAGACACCTGCTATGCATGGCTTTGTCTGTGGGCACTGTGAACGCTTGCCCACTGGGCATTTTACCCACTGAGCTCACTCCCTAGACCCAACATTGAATTCTTTGTTTGTTTTTGAGGTTTGTTTTGTTTTATTAGTTTTTAAGAAGGAGTTTTTCCTGTGTAGTCCCAGCTGACCCAGAACTTCCTCTGTAGACCAGGCTGGCCTTGAACTTACAGAGATCTACCTGCCTCTGCCTCTTGAGAGCTGGGATTAAAGGCGTGCACCCCCACAGAACAGCCAGCACCAGATTCTTAAACACTGTATTATCAAGACTCCCCGCTCTGTCTCCTGGCTCTGACTGCTCTCCTGGACTCCTTTTTCTGTCTGGTTCCATTGGAACCTTCAGAGAGGCAGTAGTTTCCCGTAAGTTCCACAGTGTGACCAGCTCTTCTCTGTCTTCTACGCCAGCCATTTGTGAATCCTAGTTTGGAGACAAAATTCTCTAAAGTATTTCCAAGACAGTGATAAATACCTTCTCTGTAGTCCCAGTACAACCCAATCTTACCCAAGCTCAGAGAAAAGTCTTTCCTTTTTGTTCTCTCTCCCCCTTTGTCCCCTACACGCCATGCAGGTTCTGAGAATTGAAGCTACGGACTTAGGCATGCGAGCGCTGAGCTGTGCTCCCCACAGAACCGGAGGCCGGAGGGAAAAGCCTGCTAGAGCCAATTAGAAAGCCCATCAAGAAGATGATTGTTGTTGAGTTTATGATTTTAAGTGTATCGAATATGTAAATCATTTGCAAAATTCATCTCAGAGGGCATTAAAACTTAGTTTTGAGAGAAAGTTGATTCCAGGTCTTTTTAGTGACATAAACCTGTCCCTATCTGCAGTCGTTTAGGATAGAAAGCCTTGGCATCAGAGAGAACCTGAACAGTCTTAAGACTTTTCTTGAGATAGGGCTTTTCCCAGGCTGGTTTCAAATTTGCATTTAGGTGGAGAGTGAACTTGAACTTCCAGTCCTCCTGCTGCCCCCTGGGAGCTGGGGTATGGGCACATGCCACTGTACCTGTTTATGCGGGGCTGGGGTTCGAACCCAGGGCTTCATGCACACAAGGCAAGTACTTTATCAACAGTTAAGTGCCCAGCCCCCACCGCTTCATCCTGAGAAGACAAACCTTCACTGGGAAAGACCCTGGGGCTTAATTCTTTAAGGTTTCACAATCAGTAGATGATTGGACAGAGGCATGAACCTGCCTGTTAGTGCTTTGAGTTCTCCAAACTAGACTGCTACTCTCTTACCATGCCCCTAGCTTAAATAAGTGAGGATGTGGCTAACATCAGAGCTAACCTGGGATCCCTCCTTCCTTAGACAACTCAGGGATACCAGAGAGTATGGATCGTTACAGTGTTAATTTGATAACTTATTCTAGTCCTCATTTTAGTTCCAAGATTCTTTGAATCTTTCTTTTTAAGTCATTTTTGTCTGAAACAGCCGTCTACACCTCCAGGAGGCTGGAGCAGGAGGATAACTTCAATCCAGGAGTTCAACGTTAGCCTCAGCAACACAGTGAAGCCCTGTACCAAAAAGTCCCTGGGGGTCTAGAGAGATGCTAAGTGGTTAAGAGCACTGGCTGCTCTTGCAGAGGACCTGAGTCTATTTCCTAGCACCCACACGGGGGCTCACGACCATCTGTAACTCCAGGGCCAGGAGATCTGATTCCCTATTCTGACATCCTCAGATACTAGACATGTACACACACACACACACACACACACACACACACACACAAGCATTCATACACATACAATAAACAAATCTGACATTGTTCTGAAGTCACTGTGGATGGAGACATTTTGCACAGGATTTTTCTGGCTGTTGAGATTGCTAACATTCTGTCTGTGAGTCCCTGGAAAGGCTCTGAATTGAAGGTCTCGAGACACAAGCATTTTAAACACTGCTCTCTAGACAGCGAGGAAACCAGACGACCTTCTGTTCTATTTTCCAATTTAGAAGGTTATCCATGCCAATTTTCCACAACAGAAGCAGCTGGACTGCGGCAGGCTCTGGAGTTATGGCCCACGGGTCAGCATGGCCTGTGGGAACCCGGAGGACCAGCAGGAGAGGGTGATTATCTAGCTGTAATTGACTGACGCGAGGATGCGTGGCTCTTTGGGGAATTTTGAGTCCATTAGTGTGAACTGGTGAGACACTGGCTTCCTTCTGGGATTTCAAGTTAGATTTTTTTTCATCCTCATGAGTCAGATTATAGACTCATTTCACATATCATTTTACAGTTCTCTTCCCAAAGTCATATTAATCCTTTCATCCCATTCTGTAGAATTAACCCAGCAGCAGCAGCAGCAGCAGGAAGAGCAGCGGATTTCTTTTATCCTAGTGGTTGGCTAGTTTATGGTGTTCAAAAGAAAAGAAAATAGTAGATTATTAATAGTAGATCAACACTTTCAAGGAAATCATAATTTAACATGGCTAAAGCTGTGTCTTTTAAGATTTCACTCTGATCTCAGCGCTTCTTGTGGGTTTATGTGTCGAGGAGCAGCAGCCGATCACAATCCCGACAGCCTGGCTAACATCTGGCCCTCACTGGTTTTGAATCTTGCCTCTGTACAGGGTGTGAAGGAACACAAGTGTGGGATCTGTGGGCGTGAGTTCACGCTGCTGGCCAACATGAAGAGACACGTGTTGATCCACACCAACATCCGTGCCTACCAGTGTCACCTCTGCTACAAGAGCTTCGTGCAGAAGCAGACCCTCAAGGCCCACATGATCGTCCACTCGGATGTGAAGCCTTTCAAATGCAAGGTGGGGAGAAGGAAGGACTCCAGGGGTTATGCAAATGTCTGACAGGCAAGACCCTGGGAAACCTTCCGCTGGATTTCTTCAGTAGTACCAATGAAGCTCAGAGTAGGTCTGTGGCCAAGTCCAAGTCACCCCACCACTCTGACTCTCTTCCCTGGTTCCTGGTCATGTGACTGTGGCCTTACTGCTTGGGTGGGGGGCAGGGAGTGGACAGGCAGTCATGAAAACTCTGAGTGTAGAAAGCTCCTTATACAAGGGCTCAGAAGAGGCCAAAGGTGATGCGGGGTGCTACTGCTCTAGAGAGGAGAAAGCAGGCTCGCCCTGCTTCTCTTATAAGCCAGTGAGTAGTCACAAAAGGAACCTGAAAATCTAACACATTTCCCCTGTCCTGTCTTGACACCGGGGCTAGATCTTACAATGTGAGAGCAGAGCTCCTAAGGAGGTTCCTGGCATGCCGACTTCATTCTCTCTGGATAGAGTTTCAGTGGTCAGCGTGCTCGTTCTTAAGAGAGTTGCAACGATATTCACGATAGCCAAACTGTGGAACCAATATACGGGCACATCAGAAGATGGTCAGGAGAGAGGCAGGTATATATACACAACGGAGTACTATTCAGCCATAAAAGGAACAAAATCCTGGATCTGTGTCTGAACATGAACGGAGACCATATTGGAGGAATACGATGTTAAGAGAGATAAACCAGGCACAGTGAGGCAAATGTTGCATGCTCTCGCTTGTACATAAAGGCTAAGTTGACCTCATAGACGTAGAGCTGAGAAGAGTGGTTACTAGGGCTTGGTCAGGGGAGGAAGGAGAGGGGACAGGGGTTGGTTAGGTGCAGAAATAAAGTTAGATGGGAGGAATATGGTTTGGTTTTCCGTAGTACAGCAGGGTGCCTAGGTATGAGGGCTTTATCGAATATTCCCCTGAAAGAAAGATTTGCAGTGTCGCCACCATCAAGACCTATGTAGTGATGGCATACTGGTGATCCTGATGTGCTCACTACATGTTCTACATATGACTCTAGATATACTATACCCAATATATATGAATAGTTGCTATGTGTCAATTCAAAGCATTCAGAAAACATAGAAAGGGATCCAAAGCTCGTCCTCCGAAGGACCTGAGACATGCTTGTGTGGGAAGAGGAGCACATGTGAACTCAGCCTCTACAGTATTTCTTCTTTGTAGCCCAGTCCCACATGGCCCAGGGCCTAAGCTCTGTTGTTAGAACAGCTGTATCAGATTACTTTTACTTTGGTTTATTCTTATTTTCTCAGCTGAGAGGGTGTGTGAGCCAGAGATCTTACAAGACCAAGGCTGCCCTGCCCCATGGCTGTTTCGAGCAGAGTTGCTTAGGCCTGCCTGGGTAGTGTGAGGATCTTGGGGGGTGGGGGGTATCATCCCAGTCAGGCAGAGAAAGAAGAGGGGGAACAGGAAATACTGCGTACAGACAGTGGAGTGTGTCTGTGTGAAACCTAAATTTTCCTTTTCTGCTACTGCCTGTTGCCATGTGTGTGTGTGTGTGTGTGACTCACTTTGCAAATCTGTGTCCCTTCAACTGGATTCTCTTCTTCCAGGAGGGGTTGTGGCCCTCCACTTGAAGGAATCCCTGTGAAGTGGACTTTTTTTTTTCCTGTGTTGGCAGCTTCTCGACAGGGTGAGAGGTCAGGAACCAGAGCTTCCCTAGGCTGTGTGGACATTGTCAGGAGAGGGGCCTTCCCCCACCCCCACCCGACTCCTTTCCTGCCACCCGCTTCTGTTTCCCCTTCTTCTCTCCAAGCTTTCAGTGGTTTAAAATCCGCATTATGCCCATCTTGAGTGTGTGAGGTAAAGGAGGAGAAAGCAGTGTGGCCGATAGGTATGCGTCAGGGCCCGGTATGGAATGGAAAAATGGAAAATGTGGCTTCTTCACAGGGGATGAACAGCTTCAAGGGCAAATCAAGCATTAACTCAGACCCAGGACCCTCTGACAGAGAAGCCTGTGAGCACCCCCAACTCTCCGGACTCCACAGACACCCCGTTCCTCTCATCTCAGACAACCCTCTATTTTCCTTCTCACTCCATCAAGCCCCCTCAGTGACTGAGGGTTGACAGTTGCCTTGCCTGCAGATTTACTGCCGCCTGTAGTGGAGGTGCGGGCAAGTTCTCCTACACTTGAACGTCCAACATGAGCTGCATTAATTATCTCAGCAGGCGTTGGTGGCAGTGCAACTGTTATTATAGAAAGGGAGCTACCTCTTAGTTTATTCTCCAAAGAAGCACACACCGGCTCATTCCAGCTACCCTCCATCTGTACTGTGTCTATTCTGATCCCTCATAGAAATAATCGTCTTGGGGGAAACCCCTGAGGTGGAGGGGTAGGTCAGAGCAGATATAGTTTGAGGGGGAGCCCCTGAGGTGGAGGTCAGGACAAAGCCAGTCTAAGCGGTGTGGGATCTGGGGGCATTCCTGCTTGCCCTCAAAGGCCTACAAGATGTCCTGGGCCTGATAGTACCTGAGCATCTAGAAAGTTCTTTCTCTACAGTACCAGGGCACAACAGCTGCTCAGAGGAGTGGGCTCTGGGCCTGATGCTTCAGGGGGCCATCCTGGATGGTTGTTTTTGGCCTCTGTTCACAGACAGATTTTTCTCTTCTCCACCCTGAGGACTATGCACCATACATGCTCCCCAGGCCATGGGAGAGTCAGCTGTGTGGCTCAGAAACTCCATTTTACCTTCCTGAAGAGTTTCTGAGGCTCTTGATGCCTGGCCCACATCACCAGATCCCATAGGAAGGTGAAATCCCTGCTTCAACAGGAGAGACAGTTTACCCTGAGCACGGGGAACAGGAGCCGGTCTGCTCATCATCTACACGGCTTCTCTGAGAAGGCCGGAATATAGCCCTTTACCTAGAGAGTATTGTCTGTTATCACGAAAAGCAATTTGGAGGATAAAGGTCATTCTCACCAGTCTCAGCTGGCCCTCCTCCAACACTTAGACATTTCTGAAATAGCAATCCGTGCGGGTCACCTTGACGGAGCCCTTTCTTCCTGACAGCCCCAGAAGCAGGCTGTCAGGTTCTCTTCCTCCTCATTTACTACTTCCTTACGGTGGTGTCCTTTGGGCTAGCCTGTGGTATCATCACTCTTCATCATTTCCACAAACTTCCCTGGGGTGTAAGGGTGCCCTGTCAGATCGGTTCCTTCAAGTGCCTGAAAACCATAGGGTAGAAAGATTCATAAAGCGCAAGACCCTGGTTCACACCTCTCGGAAGAGCAGGGTATTCTTGGGATATCCTGGGGTCCTTGCTTCCTATCCAGGCTGAGTTGGATAGAAATCTGTCCCTGAATGCACGTTGTAGGGTATTGGAAGGGTTAGAAGGAGGCCACCCGTTCATGGCTCTGCACTTCATAGCCAACCCAGACAATGTCTGACCAGCCACACGGCCACATAGTGATGATGGGAAACAAGCCTGACCAACTATACCCAAGTTTGATGGTCATAACAGAGACAGTAATTCTCTTCTCATGACTGACATAGCCAGAAAAAAAAAAAAAGTGAGGCTTCCTGCAGTCACTCTGCAGCCCTGAGCTAGCTCGATCGCCTTTCCCCGACAATCAGCGACAAGAAAGATTCTTTCAGCAACAGATTCTAGTTTCTTGCGATTTTTGCCATTGAAATTCCCTCCCTAACATTAATCCCCCTATCGCAGCGTGAAATAGTTCTCAGTGGAAACAGCTGTCCCCAGTGAGCCGAAATGTTCACTGGCTGTAGAAGCAGGCCTTAACAATAGGATGGGACATTATTGGAGAGGGGGAGTTTTCCATTCTGTGTTTCTTTCTTTCTTCTGTGTGTATATATAAATGACCGCCCTTCTGGACTCCTGCTATTGGCTCGACTTCTAGACTCCTTGCTCCCGGCAGCCAGCTTGAGTTTGTCCAGAGACCCAGCCTGTAGGCTTAAGCTATGTTTCTCCGACATGCTTCCCAGATTTGGCGTGAGCACACAGCCCTTGGTGCGGATACTATCTCTGTAGTGGCGGCGCTCCATAATAGCCAAGAACTCCAGCTGCCGTCTTTGGGAAACCTGTCCAGGAAAAGCTTCCATCCAGAATTTCCGGGACAAATTCTCTTTTGAGATGGGTGAAGCCCAGAGCTGCCTAAGTTATGAATCACCAGGTCATCCACAGCCTTTTGTACAGCAGAGGGCTGAGGGGAGGCCTGTGGGTGGGGCGGACGGGTGAAGTTAGTTCCCTTGAAAAGGGGGTTTGACTCCCTGCACCAAACTTGTGGGCTGGTTTGGTACACTGCAAGGAGGGAAATCAGACTGGGTAGTTTATAGGGATTCAGTGCCGGTGGGGAGGGTTTTCAGGTTGGTGTGGAGGGGGTTAAGGCAATGGGTGACCAGATAGCAGCCTTTTGGCAGCAAAGCCCTCCTCCTAGGCAGAAGGAAGGATATGCTGTATGAACTGCCTGTTTAACAATGCCTCTCACGTCCCCAGGGGCCCGCCTGCAAATAGATTTCATCTTGCTTTCTCTTGTACTTTTCAAAGCTTCCTGTTTTCTCACGGTCCTTTTGGACAGTTTACACTCTCTCTCCCTCCCTCCCTCCCTCCCTGTCCCTTTGAGGAAAGGAACACCCTTCTTATTAAAGAGGAGAGAGGGAGAGGAATGTTAGGGGAGGGCGGGCGGCTGAGCAGAGGCCGGTCTCTTGGACTGGCTGAAGCTCTTTGACCTCGCCTCTCTGGATAGGAAAACATAACTTCCTGGCGCATCTTGGCTCTGAAGCTCACCTCAGGCAGTTGTAGCCAGGTCCAGTGCCGCTTGGCCTTCCAAGCCTCTGGACTCAGCCAAGTGGCGGCTGCCGGCTGCTGTTGCTCCATCTCGGCCCACTAGTGACCTCTCCGGGGCAGCCGCTGCCTCAGGGGCTCAGGGGAAGCGGGCAGCTCCAGGCTCTGGACCTCAGGGCGGAGGTTGGGAAGGGCACCAGGAGGCCTGAAGCAGAGGACACATGCCAGCTGTTTCAAGGGCATCCTGGACATCAGAGACAGATGGTGGGCTTTCCAAAGCCTGTGATCTCTTAGTGACTCTGCTTTCCACCCCTGCATTCCTGGGGCTGGGCTTCTTTTGCTTCAGCCCCCACCCCCCAGTCACCTGGCAGGGGTTCAGCCAGAAGATTCCTTTCTGCTCCTTTGATGTTTGAAAACACATAGCACTCTTGCTGGGGTGCGGTGGCTCACATCTGGAAAGGTGGCGGCTGCATCCCCAGCCCACCCCACCCCATCCTTCTTGCTTTGATGGAGACCTTGTTAGGGAGGAGAGCCTCCTGGAGTCCTGGCTTGGGAATGCGCTTACATTTTCAGTTCAGGGAGCCTTGCCTTCAACGACTGATTTTTTTTTTCCCCTAGAGAAGAAATGAGTTCTGCCGGTCCCTCTGCACTCTTGCTCCTGTCCCCAGTTACAGGGACTCTGCTTAGAGCTGACATCCCAGGACTCTGTCGGTAGCCCATCCCAGCCTCTTTCTCTGTCCTCTCTTCATTGTTGGAGAGGAGTGGCTCTGTGTTTCACAGACATTAAAAACAGAACAAAGCGAAACCTCTCTACACTTGGGCATTGTCATGTGAGGGCACTCTTCTGGGAGCTCTAAAGAAGCAAGTGTTCTGAAGGAGAACCGGGGGACTTGGTGGGTCAGAGGTGGAGGAAGACACTGAACAGCTACTGCTGATATGTGAATGGGGCCCAAGTGCGTCCACCCTGCTGCCAGTGAGGGTTTTAGTTCACAAACTGGTGTGCGTGCAGGCGAGCGGGGAAATGAGGAGAGCCAGTAATGGCTGCGTTTTAAGACTTTTGTATAAAGTGATGCTATTTTCTTGGCTTGTGTACACATTCTGCCAGTCTAATGCTTAGCTACTCCGGTTAAGCAGCCCTGTCCCTGATACTGAGGTTGGTAACAAAGAAAATAGAGGTGACCCTTGCACTGGAAACTGCCTGGGCCCCATTTGGGTCTTCAGGCACCTATTAGAGTTGACGTGCCTCCACTTCAACCGCTGTGGTATCTCTCCACTGTTACAAGCAACAGGCTGCCATGAGTTATGCGGGGCAAGTCTAATATTAAAAAGAAAAATTTAAACTTCCCAACAGCACAGAAACTAGAATCAGAGCTGACCCATCAGATGCACAGTGGACTTTCCTTCAGGCCATTGGGATTACTGTGGGGCACAATATATGTATATATGTATGTCTATGTGTGTGTATGTGTATATGTGTATATATATATGTGTGTGTGTATGTATATGTGTGTATATGTGTATATGTGCATGTGTATATATATACATATATACATATATATATATATATATATATATATATATTTGTCATTTTGGTTTTTTGACACAGCATTTCTCTATGAAGTCCCAACTGTCCTGGAGTTCATTAAGTACACCATACTTGCCTTGAACTTACGGAAATCTGACAGTATAATTTTAAAGCCACAATGTTCCCATATACTACTAAAATGTCCCAAAAGTTTCATGTTGAGTGAATTGAGCCAGAACATCTGTAAACAATTAATTCAGCAGGTTCTCAGAAAGGATCAAGTGATCCTAGTTAGGGTTACTATTGCTGTGATGAAAGCACTTGGGGAGGAAAGGGTTCATTCTTCAGCTTACAGTTCGAGGGAACAGTCCATCACCGGGGGAAGTCAGGGCAGGAACCTGGAGGTAGGAGCTGATGCAGAGGCCCTGGAGGAGTGCTGCTGACTGGCTTGCTCCCCATGGCTTGCTCCACCTGCTCTACCGGAGAGTCCAGAGCCGTCAGCCCAGGGATAGCACACGTACAATGGGCTGAGCCCTCCATATCAACCGCTAATTAAGAAAATGCTGGATCTATGGAGGCATTTTCTTAATTGACGTTCCCTCCCTTCTGATAACTCTAGCTGATGACAGGTTGACACAAAGCTAGACAGCACACTTGTCTGAGGCTGAAGGGGAACCTGTGAGATACCCAGAGGCGGCCATTACGACAAGCACAGGACTCTGAGGGCAGATTTGCGGTGATGGAAATTTGAAGGTTGATGGGTGGAACCTTGGGGTGGATGAATTGCAGGGTCTCTTCTGACCCCAAGTCCCAGGAATGATGGGTTTGACAGCTATAAACAGTTGACCCTTTTCATAATGACAGTGGTGTAAGGCAGACTGAAGTGTCTACAAATATTAATGAAGACAATTCATACTTGTGCCAGACTGAAAGTAAAGGACACACCACACATCCTTCAAGAAAGGGATGAACTACCTGCCGTGTGTGTGTGTGTGTGTGTGTGTGTGTGTGTGTGTGGTTTGTGGTCATGTGGAAGCCAAAGGTCAACCTCAGAAGTCATTCTTTAGAAGCCATCAGGTTCTCTGCCCGCCCTCACCTAAGTATTGTCAGTTAGGCTAGGCTGTCCGTCCAGTGAGCCCCAGGGACCTGCCCGTCTCCACAGCCTCAGCACTAGGGCTGCAGAAGCAGCGTCTCAGCACGCTCAGAGTCTGATGCAGGTGCTGGGAGTCTGACTTGGGTCCTCATGCCTGCATGGCAAGCACTTTACCAACCAGGCTGTTGCCCCAGATCTCTCTGTATAATGAAGCATTTTTCAGACCAGCCCAGAGTCTAATACAGGCCTGAGCAGCATGAGAATAAGTAGAAGAGGACTGTCTCCCGCCACGGAAGCCATCGCAGAGGGCTGTTTCCTTCGCTTTCAACGAATGTTATCTGCCTGCTTGAGAGGGGAGCGTCTGACCCTCTCCATGGCTGCATTGCTTGATGATTGATGTCATCTGTCACCCCTCGACTTCTCTCTCTCTCCCTACATACCTCCTGCTCTCCCACTTGGGGCTTTTTCCTCTTTAAGTTCTTCTACTGCAACATGCCCCACCCACTAACAGAGGACATGCCGTGTGTGTCGGGCATACACAAGGCGAGTTGCACTCTAAAGGCAGGCAGAGCTGGAATACTCGGCCTGCTGGGTGGGATATATATACTCCCAGCACTGGTTCAGCACTAGTCTCAGCAAGTGCACCTCACCTCTAAATGCCCAGGATCCCCCTACCAAACATATGAGCTATATTTCTTTTCCTTAAAATGTTCTTGGACTCGAAATGCCTAACATGGATCTTTAGGTCTGAAGTTTTGTTCCTTAGCTATAATAGAGAAGCAGGAAAGGTGCAGTAACTATCATAACTTTAAAAAGAAAACCACTTTAGACGTGTGCAAAACGGAGCTCAGATTAGTGTCTTTGTGACTTCTGTCTAGTGGGAATAAAAGTATTCAGACTCTATGTGGCTTCTCTTGTGGGAGCTGGCATTGGGTCGGCTTTCCCATCCTTTCTTCCTCTTAAGCTGTTATTTCTTGTTGTTGCTCCCTCGTTCGTGGTGAGGTTCAAACGCAGTGCTTACACGTGCTGTGCAAACACTGTACCTCTGAGCTGCGTCCGCTGGCTTTGGGTCACTGTCCTCTAACATGCAGGGTGTGCCCTTACTCTGAGCTAAGAACTCTGCCTAGGATCAAAAATTCATTCTTGCTGGCAAGGAATCAGAGAGGAGAATTGTACTCCAAATCCTCCGATGGCTACAGAGCCAGCCACTCACAGTCTGTGCGTGACTTGTTTGGACCCCCGTGCAGCCCCAGGCTGGCTCCCCGGACACCCAGCAGTCCTTAGCCTTGTCTCCCAAGGTCACTCTTGTCAGCCCTGCCCATTCTTCAAGGTTAGCTCCATTGCCCTTCCCTAAAGAAAACTGTATCTTTGGTAATAGAAATTCAATCTAGAATCTTCAACATTAGCCTTGAAGACCTCTGTCCGTGAGATAAGCCCCAGGGGATGCCTTCCCTCACACCCTCCCTGTGGTTTGCCTCACCACATAATGTCCCCACCTGTCCCTTTAGGGACTGAGGGCAGAGAAGAGTGCTCTGCCGTTACTTAACACGCTGGTCTAAGTACAGACACAGGATCCTTCTTTGTCTTCCTTGCTGTACAACCAAGGAAAGGCTGAAGCTCCCAAACGCTGTACCCCAGAGTCACCATTGTGCACTTTCTTCTACTGAGAAGTATCAGATCCCCTCTTGAGATCTGTCATGAATGCACCCACACCGGGTGCCTCACAACTGATTGGCTGCCTGCATGCACTCAGGCTCACACGGGTACACATCCATAGACTCCGTCATACACACAGATGCACATACATTTCTAAGTTTGCTTTTTATCTGTATCTGTATTTGTACCTGTATCTATATCTATAGCTGACAATATTCTATTTCTTTAGATCTCTATCCAGATAAAAGATGGCTCCTTTCTTATATTTGTCTCTTTTAACTAGCTACATAGTAAGTTTGAGGTCAGCCTGGGCTACATGAGACACACACACACACATACAGAGAGAGAGAGAGAGAGAGAGAGAGAGAGAGAGAGAGAGAGAGAGAGGAAGAGAGAGGAAGAGAGAGAGGGGGAGAGAGAGAGAGGGAGAGAGAGAGAGGGAGAGAGAGAGAGAGGGAGAGAGAGAGAGAGAGGGGGAGAGGGGGGAGAGAGAGAGGGAAAGCTTTAATTTCAAGTTTTGCAATCTGGGCGTTGAGTTTAGAGATCCTGGGCACCTGTGTCTCACAATCCACTCCAACTGCCCCACTTCTGACACCCAGGTAGCACAGGGGGACATTGTCTCTGGAAGTAGTAACAGCACCAAGCAGGTGTGGCCAGGGCTCTCCAGGCCCCCACCACTAGAACCCGGGTTCTCCCTGGTGAGATCACCGTGCCCTGCTCTCTGTCTCCAACAGCTGTGTGGGAAGGAATTCAACAGGATGCACAACCTGATGGGCCACCTGCACCTGCACTCGGACAGCAAGCCCTTCAAGTGTCTCTACTGTCCCAGTAAGTTCACGCTGAAGGGGAACCTGACGCGCCACATGAAGGTCAAGCATGGAGTGATGGAGCGAGGCCTTCACTCGCAAGGTACGGCCTCCACTGTGGTCGGGAGCCCCGCCCACCAAGCCTCCACTGTAGTCGGGAGCCCCGCCCACCAAGCCTCCACTGTAGTTGGGAGCCCCGCCCACCAAGCCTCCACTGTAGTCGGGAGCCCTGCCCACCAAGCCTCCACTGTAGTCGGGAGCCCCGCCCACCAAGCTTCCACTGTAGTCGGGAGCCCCGCCCATCAAGCCTCCACTGTAGTTGGGAGCCCCGCCCACCACGCCCAGGGGGGCGGCACATGGAAGAGCAGTGTGCTTTTATGGGGGTACTTCTTGGGGGTGGGGTTATTCTTCTCCAGAACAGGGGGTGTATCACCCCACAGCAGAGCAGCAGAGCAGGCAAGAGTAAAAGAGTCACCGAGCAACTCTGGAACACAATAATGATGCAGTGGTACTGTCCTTGGTTCCTTTGTCTTGGGCAGTACCAGGTGTATTTTATCTCTTTAAATCCCCAGTCACTCCCAGCTGGAGAAGATCTATCATTTCCATTTTGCTGGTTGGAAATCTGAGACTTCCAAAGTTGCTCAACTGAAAAAAGAAAAAAGAAAAAGGAAAGGCAGATTCAGGATTTGAACCTTTTCAACTCAGTCTTTATTATATATCCATATTGTATCACAACTTTATTATATATAGTCATTATTATATTATTACATATACTTTTCACACAGCTGGATGGCGTGGGGTTTTTCTTCCATTTTCAAAGTCAAATGATGGATCTGCATCCCACACACCAGTAGAGATGTGTTTGCAGTGGGCCATGTTGCCCTTTCTGTTCACACAAGGGCAGCTTTCCTATTGCCCCAGATCCCACGTGAGCAGGGCTTTGTGTCTCTTCCCCCTGAGTCTTGACTGAACTAATGAAAACCTCTTGCTTATTTAATCTCCTTAGCTCCAGGCCCTTGTCAGTGAAGACTTTATGTCCCAGGTCCCCTTGAGTGCAGCAGGCTACTTAGTCACCTCATCAGTTAGCCCTACAAAAAAAAAACAAACATCAAAGCAAAACAAATATACAAACAAAGACAATGAATGCAAACACACACACACACACACACACACACACGTTGATGCAGAGACGAAGCAGGGGAGTGAGAAAGAGCACCTGGCCTCTAGGTCTGTGTGCAGAGAACGAAGACAGTCACACACAGTGTTTACAAAATGACATCAACAGCTTTTTGACCCTTAAGAGGGTAACAGCTCAGGATAAGTCTTATCAGCAGCCTCCTCAGTCACCTCTTCCAAGTCCCTGAGAGAGCCTGACCTCATTTTGTGTCTGAAGAGACCTTAGAGGTGTCACATAAAGTACTAGTGGTAAACAGAGGTTTGTAGGCAGGGCTGGGATTCTAACGCTGGGTTTGCAGGCAGAGCTGGGATTCTAACGCTGGGTTTGCAGGCAGAGCTGGGATTCTAACGCTGGGTTTGCAGGCAGAGCTGGGATTCTAACGCTGGGTTTTCTGAGTCAAGCATACATTCGCTCACCTGGATTTTTCTAAAAGTAGAGTTTGCTTCATCCCATGTAACAAGCCATAACAAGAAGAAGCTGCCCATTGGAAACCCAGGGTGGTCACTGTGGACTACCCCACAGTGAAGCTCATATCCTAACAGGCACTTTGTGGCTCTGTCACCTTGTGGGATGGGGAGAGTGTATCAGAGAATCACTTTGGAAAAAAAAATGAAAAGCTTATCAGATTTTCAACAATTTTGGTGGTTTCATTTATATTTTTTTCTCTCAAAAAAAAATCATTAGAAAGATGAAAAGATTCCTTTTGGCCC
Organism: Apodemus agrarius; assembly: GCA_964023405.1. Lineage (NCBI taxonomy): Eukaryota > Metazoa > Chordata > Mammalia > Rodentia > Muridae > Apodemus > Apodemus agrarius. The sequence continues at coordinate 57,367,284 of OZ030020.1, read as the reverse complement.
CTGTCAAGATTAAAGCTGTGGACACCAGGCATTATTGTCCCCCAGAGCCCCAGCCCTTCCTTTCTTCTCTTCCACCACTGCCTGCCACCTGCTGTATCCCGGACACCTCCCTTCCTGTTTCTCAACGCCTCAGTGTCCCTGCTGTGTCTGACAGTCTGGTCTGGGTCACCGCAAGCAGAGGCCTTGAACTCAAGATGAAATGAGCCCCAGTCTGTGCCTAGTGCTATTCCCTAAGCCCATACTTCCCATGCTTTTAGGCCCAAACTGGAAGTGAAAGGGACATCAGATCAGGATCAGGGTCAGGGATTTTGTGAGCTCCTCAGAGAACCTCTACTCTGTGCATAGGGGCCACAGGCTGTGGGGTTGCTTGGGTTGGTTTGTCTTTGTTTGAAGATGAACTATCTTTGCTGTGGCTTGATTTATCTGAGGTCTTGAGGCTTCAATATTTATTGAGGACTAAATGTTCTCTGTGAAAAGGAAGTGAGGAATATTTGAGAAGTGAAGAAAGAGCAGTCGTCCATTCAGAGTTCTTCAGTTTTGAATTCTGAGCCTACGTCCTTTTGGACAGTTTTGATAAGGGAAAAAAAAAAGAGAGAGAGAAGAAATGGCATAAAGAGGTGGGGGCAGGGAGGAAGAGAGATTTTAACAGAATATACAGAGAATACATGCATGTATTGTCATGTATGTAGGCATTTTTGTCATGCAGATATAGTTCATTGTGTAGTTCCATTTATGTGTTTAAACCACAGTTTAGATACTATTTTTTACTATTTCATTTTTAGTATAATAAAAAAATTTTCACACATACTCCGTGTTCCCACCCCGCCCCTTACCTTTCATATTTTAAGTTTTCAGTAGAGACATGCTAAGTCGGGGCACTCATTGACAGGTTTGCCTTAGAGAGGTCTATGGATCACAAGCTTCCCAGTCCTTAGTGGGAACTATTCCCCCTCCCACCCACCCTCACCCCGTTTTTTAAAATGAACGATCAGAATGCCTAACAGGCCCGGGGCATGACTTCTCTCAGACACATAAATTCTGCTCTGGTCCTGCAGGTCTGGGTAGGGGACGACTCGTCCTGGCGCAGTCCACTGGCGTGCTGAGGAATCTGGAGCAGGAGGAGCCATTTGACCTCTCCCAGAAGCGCAGTGCGAAGGGGCCAGTGTTCCAGTCCGACGTGGACAGCACGCAGGGCTGCCTCTGCCAGGAGGGGGAGGAGGAGGTGGCGGCCGGTGAAGAGGACAACTGCTACGAAGTGGAGCCCTATAGCCCGAGCCTAGCCCCGGAGAGCCAGCAGGTCTGCGCGCCCGAGGATCTGTCCACCAAGCAGGAGCAGGCCCTGCAGGGCCCTGGAGAAGGATGCGGGGATCCGGATGTTCTGGAAGAGCAGCGGGAGGACAGTAGAGAGGACCATGAGGACAGAGACATAGACCACTGCACCATCAGAGACGAGCGGCTGGACGGCGGGCTGGTGCGAAGCGACGGGCAGGGCCCCTCGTTTTCTGATTACTTATACTTCAAGCACAGAGATGAGGGTTTAAAAGAATTACTGGAGAGGAAAATGGAAAAACAAGCAGTCCTTTTGGGTGTCTAAGTGAACGGCTTTAAAATCACATTTGGAAAAAGAAGATCTAAGCAGTTCAACTATATAGCTTTCCATGCCAACTGTCATTTGCTGCAGACAGGAGAGTGGTGCCAGTCTTTACCAATGGCTCATGGGTAACGTACACGCTTCTCACGTCGGTCCTTGGGCCCTTGGCAATTTCATACGTGTGCAGGGGCCCTTTGGTGGTGTTTTACACATCACCCACATGATGAGCTGTACGTTCTTCTAGATAATCTAACTGCAAGCTGAACCTCAAGGTGCTTCTAGACACTTGTCTTCTCCTAACATGCGGTGATGCAAACAGCTTTCTAGTTGCAAGACTGTGGTGCTCATGTTATCTTAACTAGTGACTTATTTAGTGGCATTTATGAAGGTTTCAGTATCATAGATGTAAATATTAGTAGCTGTATATATAAAATATAGCCTCTATCAAATAATAGAAACACAGGAAGTGACGCAAGAGAGATGAGCTATGGGGAAGGCTCAAGCAGTTCCTGCAAACGTGAGGTTGGGTTTCAGAAAAACGGTGAATCATTTTGACTAAGACAGAACCAGATAATGCTCACACACCTGGTTGGATCCTCTCTTCTGCTTCCTCTTTCCTGGTCAATGGGACATTTGGGGCACCCCTGTAGGCATCTGGATAATGCTTGGGGGTCCCAGCTCTTCAGACCAAACCCCTCTGCAACAAGAGCTTCCCCCCCCCCCTTGCTCTGGGCCTCATGCCCCATGAAGCAACTGAAAGGAGAATTTCCTTTCAGAGTGAGCAGTGGAGCTTGGGCTATGAGATGGGGTTCAAGACCGCTCCCTAAAACAAACTCTGACTTATTTAGGTAGAGGAATGATCGCCGGCTCATCACCATAGGCATGACCTGAGCTATCCTGAGAGTTGGCGGCATGTGAGACTGACCCAGCAGATCCTTTAGAAAACACTGATGCGGCTAAGCATGGTAGCTCATAGCTGTGATTCCAGCACTAGGGAGGCTGAGGCAGGAGGATGGCCTGGTGTTTGAAACCATCCTGGATTACAAGCCAAACCTTCTCTTAAAGACAAAAGATAGAAGAAAGCGAAGCCCTGTGAGGTTCTGCCTTACTCCACCTGGAGTGGGGCCCGCCACTGGGCGTTTCCAAGTCACCTCCAGGTGCCTCTTGAAGAAGAAGAACACCAGTCTCAGGTAGTCCTTGCCTAGTTCTGTCTCCTGGGACTTCCCGCTGTGCAGACATAGTTTTGATTCTGTCTTTAGATACAGTGAAATGGCAGAGAGGAGACCTGCAATCACAGTGCTGACATGCCCACACACATACCATACATACACACATACCACATACAACACACATACCAGACATCACACCACACACACACACACCATATACATATAGTACATGCATATACCATACATACACACCATACACCTATTGCACACATACACATATCATACACACACACTGTACACATGCACACATATAATACCATACACACAAACTACACAGACACACATATACATCATACACACCACACATATACATATACTCTCTCTCACACACATACACATCTACACACACATGTCCACACATTGCAAATACACGTGTGTGTGTGTGTGTGTGTGTGTGTGTGTGTGTACTAGAAGACAACATCTGTGATGTTTGTAGCCACTTGGTGTGTTGAAAGATTCATGGCTGGCCTATGATGACTCTTCCTCTTACCCAGATGTGTGCACTGCTGTTGCAGCGTACTGTGGATTAGGATGAATGTGCTGGGCTCATTGGGCTGGCCTTCTTAGACCCTGCCGCCATGGAAAGCAGTGCTGCATAGGGCTGTGTTCATGTCACTGACTCATGGTAGGTTCTAGACTGTGTCTCTGTAAATCTTGCCTTTTGGCTGACAGTGTCAACGTTCTCGGTAAAGCCAGGTTCTGGGGACCGCCTTGCTTCCTCTCCTCCCCAAATCCCCAGCTCATATGTCTAGAAGACCCAGTCTAGCTCTTACCACTGAATGCAGCTTTCCCTGACAGCCGAGCTGCCTCTCCATGACGCTGGCCCTGTCTCCACCATTCACTCATATGTGTGGACAAGCTCTCAGCCATTTCTCCTACCACCTTCTGTGCCACCACACATGTGTTAGCATCCTGAGTGAGAGTTCATAGAGGGAGAAGAAAGATCCAGGGAAAACTGCAGTGTAATGTGGAGTATGCCCCTGAGCCTGGCTCTGGCGTTTACTTCCCAGTATGAAAGACTTAGTAGGCTATAACCTGAAGGACAACCCAACACGCACCTGAAGGTTAAGCCACCCCCAGCTCATGTGCAGAGGAAGCAACATCCCTCATTTACACCTGTTATCCCAATGAGGCCTTTAGTATTGTTCCTTGGCTTCTCAAAAGCATCCCAAGGAGTGAGATCAGGTTCCGGAAGTTTGGGAAAGGTGTGGCCAACCTTGATCAGATTAACTGGATACAAATCTGAAGTAGGCCTCATGGAGCCCACATCAGCAAACCAAAAACAAAGTCATCCACGGTCACCAGCACTCCAAAGTCACACCCTCCATCGCATTATAGAATTCTGGAAAGAGTCAAACCCAAGTGCTTCCCAGCCTTTGGGCCACCATCACTTTGACTTACCAGGCTTTGGATTATCATCACGTTTGTTGACTTACCAGTCTTGGGACCATCATCACGTTGACTTCCCAGGCTTTGAACCACCATCACATTGACTTACCAGGCTTTGGGTCATCATCACGTTGACTTCCCAGACTTTGGACCATCATCACGTTGACTTACCAACCTTTGGGCCACCATCACATTGACATCCCAGGCTTCGGGCCACCATCACGTTGAGCAGGCTAACCATCGAGCCTGGTGGCACATTTGTCTCCTGCCGTTTTTTACTCAGGCTTGCAATGGTCCTCCTTAGTTTATTTGTATCCCTCGTTCATCCTTTTATGTTTTTTAAACTTGGATATTCCTTTGGCCATGACAACTAAGCCAATCTTTCCCAAGCCAAAAGGAGCTAATGGGTATATCTGGATGTAAGCAGTCGCAGAAGAAATCTCAATCGCTGTATTTATTGAGCCCCAAAGACATTCAATAAAATATTAACAGTATGCTTTGAATCACGATCTTTCTCTGCTTTGCTGCAACAAAATGTAACCAAGCTAATATTTGAAATCCTTCACAATTTGGACAACATTACACCAAATGTTGCTTTTTATACAGCATTTGGGCTTGCCAGTAAAAAATAACCAAAGGTCCAAGTGTCTAGCAACCTAAGTTGTGAATGTTACTCCCTGTTTCCAGGCATGTAACCTGTGTTTTGTTAAGTTTAAAAAAAAAAGTTGAAAGGTGTTACTTATTTGCCGGTACTTGAAAATTGGAAAGGAAGCTACCAAAATACATAGTTACTAAGGTTTTTCTTCAAAGCACAAAACCTGTGCAGGTTCGTTCTCCAGGAAGCAGATGCTAAGACAACTCGGTAGGTAAGACGTTTATTTAGGAGTAACACAGGTGAAAAGAAGAGATGAAAGACATAGTGAGGAGAGAAGATGTTGCAGTGTAGTTAGTTCTAAGCCTCAGTTGGTCTTGGTAGGCTGAGCTGGAGCAAAGGCCTTCCAGCCAGCGGGGCTGGACCAGATTGGGAAGGAACATCTCGGTCTCTCCTGCCTACATCACTCCAGCTCTTCTCAGCTTATACTCAGCACCAGAGGTGGGCTGCCCTAACAAGAACATGCCAAGCATTTGGGACCACCCTACAGGGTATGCATCTGGGGGCTGTCTGCTAACTGCTCTCTCCAAGACAGCTGTATGCCCTTACTTTGAGGAAAACCAGAGTTGGGGGCATCTTCTTTGTATCTCTGGCATCACTCCAGATCCCTTTATAGAGCTCCATGGACCTCCTCCGGAAGGTTCTGGTAGGCTGTTCATCTAGAGGGAATCTTAAAAGAGGAAGGAGAAAGAAAATTTCATCTCCTTTACCTGCAATGTGTCAGGGTCCAAAGTGAGGGGCTACACCTGTTTCTCCTCCTCATCTTGGGACACTCAGTCTTCCTTAAAAGCCTTTGATCCACAAATAAGCTGAAGAGCGGTACCCAAACCTCACATTTCCTCTAAGAAGACATTTAATCATGGGTATCATATCTGTGATACAGCCAGTGGTCCCATCTCTTGGTTTAGTTTACAGTGTAAAGTCAAGCTCACGGTTTGATGTGACAGTATGTGATGTTCTGTGTTAGCAGAACCCCATAACTGACTTGCACATGGCTGAGTTCTTAGATACAGCAAGAACATCTTACAGAAGGAATCTGGATCTGTTCCTGCTGTCCCTGTCATCAAATGATTGGTTGTTCTTGAGCAGTGGGATCATGTAGGGAGCTTGGCATCACTCTTCACATATGGTCCATTCAGGAATGGCAGCAATTCCTTAGGATTGGTGCAGTAATGGTGCCAAGCCTGCAGGGCCCCCTCCACTTCTGTACCCATGGCTGCTTCACGCAATGTGCTTTTGTTCCAGCACCGAGTAGCTATTGACAGAAGCTGATGTCCCCTGGCAAGGTCATTTGATCTGCTGCGTCACTGAATGTCCCTTCCATGGTAGGTATTAGCATGTAACACAAAGGTTTTCCTACTTTTATTCATTTCCATACATACATCATCATAACTGTTCTAGACAGATGGTAATGGGACCTCAGTTCTGGATAGAGTCTTTGTACCCCTCTGAAACTCCATGAACTGGGCCTCCTGTTTCTGCATTTCCCCAAATATTCTTAAAAGTCCTACGTCCTACCACAATGGTGAGTCTCTGCTAGTCATATTTGGAGACTCTTCTAGCCCATTCTTCCACATTCCTCTAGATGGTTCCAAAGGTCTAAGAACCATATATTCCCAGCAGCAGCCCCACTTGATAAAAAAAAAAAAATGTTCCATATTATTTTTCTCATGTCTGTAACAAAATGCCATGACCGTCTTAGTGTTGTGTCACTGTGAAGAGACACCACAGCTGAGGCAAGTCTTACCAAAGAAAGCATTGCACTGGGGGCTTGCTTTGAGAGGTTTAGTCCATTGTCATCGCGGTGGGAAGCATGGCAGCGTGCAGGCAGTTGCTGGAGCAGTAGCTGAGAGCTACATCCTGATCCACAGGCAGAGAGAGAGAGAGAGAGAGAGAGAGAGAGAGAGAGAGAGAGAGAGACTATGGGCTTGGCAAGGGCTTTTGAAACCTCAAAGCCCATCTCCAGTGACACGTTTTCTCCAACAAGTCTGTACCTCCTCATCCTTCTAATCCTTTCAAATACTGCCACTCCCTAGTGACTAAGCGTTCAAATATACGAGCCTGTGGGGCCCATTGTTAGTGAAACCACTGCAGTGACCAAGCATCTTCAGGATAAGAGGGTTTACTTTGGTTTACATTTTCATGTCTGCCATGTGATGAAATCACGGATAATTAGTAGTAAATCAGCAACTACTCTTCTAAATAAATGACATTGAACTTGAAAACTGAAGGACAGAAAGGCAGCATGGGATAAGGAAGGAAGGGCTTTCTAGGTAGTGTTTACCACATGGGCAAAGGTCCTGTAGCATAAAGAAGCATGGGAGAGGGACGCCATGGCCAGAGGGCAGGGATAGTGATACAGTATGAGGATGGAATAAAAAGGCATGGAGAAAAGAACATAATATTCACGGTTTGGGAACTTGCTTTAGTTATTGTTGTGATCATAAAAAGAGAAATGGGTAAAGAATATGTTCTATGGTGATGTGGGGGAAGGGGGTGTCTCAGCGGGCCCATGCCAAGGCATCCCTACTCCCTGAGGGATCAGACATAGGATGGTATAGTATAGAATAGAATTTATTTAGGGCATGGGGAGGGGGGTTAAGAGGGTAATAGAGGCAGAGAAAGGCAGAGAGAGGGAGAGAGCAGAGAAGTAGAGGCCAGCCTTGACCATGTGGAAAAAGGGGGTAGAGGAGGGGGGAAGGAAAGAGACCAAGGGCAAGAGAGAAGCTAAGAGAGTGAGAGAATAAGAGAGAGAGGAGGGGCCAAGAATCCCCGTTTATAGTGGGCCAGACCTGCCTGGCTGTTGCCAGGTAGCTGTGGGGCAGAGCTTAGACAGAATCCTAAGAGTTATCACATAAGAGGTGGTTTGTAAGGTATCCAGAAGGATGCTGGGAGATACTCAAGAGTCAGCTTTAATATCCTGTGATATTAGGATGATAACAAGGAATTTAAAAATGGGTACAACTGCACATATCTGTAATTCCAGAACTTACGAGGCTAGGGCAAGATGACGAGTTCAATGGCAGCCTGAGCTACATAAATAAGTATATGAAAGACTCTCTCTCTCTCTCTCTCTCTCTCTCTCTCTCTCTCTCTCTCTCTCTCTCAGATCCTTTGACTTATACTTAAGGAAAATTTAATAGCCGTGTCCGTTGGTAAAATGCCCGCCTTGCAGTCATGAAGACTGAAGCTTGGTGCTCCAGAGCCCATGCATAGTACAGGACTGGCACAGCCGTCTGGATGTGGTAGCGCTTGTAATCCTAGAGCAGGAGAGGCGGGGACGGGTCGATGCCCTGTGCTTGCCAGCAAGCCAGATGAGGCAACTTGGTCAGCTCCAGGGCAGACCAATAGCAAACACTGTCTCAGAAACCAAGGTGGCTAGCACCTGATGATGCACATATAAACACACATGTGTATGCTCATATACATTCATGTACACACACACACACACACATACACACACCACACACACACACAAATAAGATGCATACTTTTCTCATCCCTTGATGTGAAGTCCATCTCCTGTCTTAATGACTAAAGGGATCAATTAGTGTCTGTGGCCCCCAGGGTGCCCACGCTCTCTGCTTGGTGGGTGAATAGCATACTTACTAAGTACTACATGGTACAGAATTAGGTCCATCTGTTTTTTTCTGTTCTCTTCTAGATTTCAGTTGGTAAAAAAAAAAGTGAAGCAGCCAAGAACTGCACAGGCACAGCTGGGGGGAAGAGATGGCAGAGCACTGAGTTTGAGACCCTAAGCCCGCCAGATGCTGGGAAGAGCCCTTTTATCTCCCCTGGCTCCCCAAGCTACCTCTGAGCCAGCCAATAAAGCCAGTGCATGAAAATGCACTTTCATTCTTAAAAAAGAATTCACGGCCCAAATACATTTTCATTTAACACAATAGCTCCCAAAAGTCTAGCTGTGCAAAAAATTGGTTCGGCGCACATCTTACTTAGTGAGGTAAGGACTAAACACAGTGTTGTTATGTTACAAGACACAGAGACAATTGTTCCTGGGCACCTTGCTAGCACTTTAGGAAGAAACCAAAAACAAAAACATGTGGAAGGAATTGGTCTCCACCCTTAAGGAACACATAGTTCTGAGCCAGACTATGGAGACCAGCAGGACATAGCTAAAGATTAATCAACTCTTCCCCCAGAGCCTTGCATCTAAGAACGCTCTGCCCTGTGGAAACCTGGATGTGTTCACAACCTGCTTTGTTGGAATCTCTCTCTCTCTCTCTCTCTCTCTCTCTCTCTCTCTCTCTCTCTCTCTCTCTCTCTCTCTCTCTCTCTTTCTCCCTCCAGTTCTCTCTCACACATACACCACACCACACACACACAGGCACACATGCATACACTCAACATATACATAAATACATATACCATACACCACATACACACACACCCCACATACATTCACACACACCACACATACACACACACACTGCACATACAAGTACTCACACACCACATACACAAACACATGCTTTTCTTTTACTTCTTTGTGTGTGTGTGTTTTCTTTGTTTCACATCAGTGTAGAGCCAAAAGCAACTTCCACACCCAGCACTACAAATTCCCTCTGCAAATGGAGGAAGACCAGCCCCTGTGGTGGCTGGGGCGTGACCCTTGTGGGATCCCTGGGGGCTCAGTATCAGTGGCGCTCACGGCTTCCTCTTCCCTGGATGCAACAATATATTAAGGGGAAGGAGAGGAAAAAAGAGGCTGGCTCTTTTCATGATTTTCCTTTTTTAATTTTTGTTGAAAGAGGACTGTGTTCTCTTGATCCTTCAAACAAATGGAGGGGAAGTGGAAGCCCAAAAGTTTCTCTTCTGTTCCCTGGAGAGCGGCTGTGTTTAGAGTATGATGTGGGAAAAGCCCTTGTGTGTCTGCTGCATTGTCATGCTCTACCGAAGTGATTTGCACAGGGGAGCCGGGGACAAAGAGGATTTCTATGTCAGGGAAGGTGTAGGGTCCATGACCTCAAATCAAAGATCTCATTTGTCCGTCATCTCTAACACCTCCCCACCCTCCACCCTCCATCTTTATTCCCTGATAAGAGAAATGCAAGAACATCCTCTCAGCTTGACTCCAACAACACATCCAAGCTGAAGTGTGTCCCCTCCACAGTGCCCCTGGGCAAGGCAGGTGACAGAGTGAGGGCTCGGCTGAATTATCCATAAAATGATAGAGACCATGGAGGGGGAGGGGCTCTGATCTGGCATCATAGGTAGAATCCCTTATAACTGATGCGCGGCCTATGTAGTAAGTCTCTTGACATGGTGGATCTTAATAAATGAATGGTCTTTATAAGGAAAATAGGTGGGTTATTAAGAGGCATATGGAAGAATCACAAAACTATGGCTTCCAGGTTAGCGATCCATCATATTAAGCTGACAAATGATTTTGTTTCTTATTCTAGAAAGTGGTAAGAGTAAAACTGTCTCCAACCTTGCGTGGAATGAGGGGACGGATGAGGTAAAAAAAAATCATTCTAGACTTGCAGGGACAATCCTGTGCTACCTATGGTGGTATACAGATAGCTTAGCCTCCCACCCTAGCAAGTCTAGCAGAGAAAACCAATGCACTTGAAGTGGCAGGCTATTCAAGTCAGAATCCTATGTAAAACACTCAGCTGTCATTTTGCAGATGGCATCCATACAGGATTGAGCCAATTGTCTTACACTTTAAAAAGCATTTGAAAAAAAAATAGAAATATACATTCTCTGGCAGTGGAAAATTCTTATGGGAAGAAAAAGCAAAAATGGAGACAAGGCTATGCAGAACTTTAGAAACTGCCTGTGGCAATGGCACTTCCCAGGGGATGGTCACTCACCGCTCATCCATGACGCATGTCTCTGGAGTGACCGCAGATGGCAGAGCCTAAGTGGCTTAGCGGACGCTCCAAGCCCCGCTTGGGTGTCTGGCGCCGGTCATGTGCTTCCATAGCTGCGGGAACTCTCTACGCTCGGTCTCAGGCTTGTGCTCAAATGTTTCGCTTTACTCCAGCTGTTAGCTCGCTGGGCAAAGAGCTGGGCCAGGTTTTAGAGCAACTAGATGTTGGCCAGAGCCACGGTCTCTGATTTTCCCTGGGGGTATTTTCAGAAGATGGTGAGATTGATATATGAACTTACCTGGAAGTCTCCAAGAGGAATACACAAAATGCTGCTACTCCAAAATATACATCCTACCGCTATGATAACTTTCTGAGACAGGATCTATTGTATCTCAGATGGGCCTGGAACTTTCAAATGTAGCCAAGGGTAGCCTTAGACTTCTGATCCTCCTACCCCTACCCCATGAGTACTCACAATGTAGCCAAGGGTAGCCTTAGACTTCTGATCCTCCTACCCCTACCCCATGAGTACTCACACTTACAGACATGCTTTACCATGCCCAGTTGATGTGGTGCTAGGATCGAATCCAGGGCTAGGCAAACACTCTCCCAACCGAGCAATAGATCCTTAGCCCCTCAAAATGGTGAATTCAAAGTCTGTGGGGTTGGGGTAAAAGTCCTAGAATAGAGGCACGAGGAATCTAGAAACACTGGCGCATCTCAGACATCAAATAAAATAGAAAATAAAAAACTTTGCAGATACTTCAAGGTCCGGTGACTGGCCAGAGAGGGCTTAGGACAAGATAAGACATAGTTTTTTTTCAACAAAAGCTTTAGTAACTCAGTAAGACAGTGGGAAGTTCTAGGAACGAAGCAGGGAGCCTGCTCCCCGCCTATCACTTTAATATTATAGAAGATGATTCCAATGAGGTAGGTCCCATCTCCCTGTTCCACAAGGAAAAACTATACCATAAGTGGGAAGCCAGACACTGGCATCGAAACCCATCCCCAGCTCCAGATCAACAGGAAGAAGCTGACCACAATGGCCTCCATCTCAGTCTGTTGGGAAAGAGAGGTAATCTAAATGCCAGGCAAAATTGGACCATCCATTTCCCCTGGCTCTGCGCTATGGAAAATGGGTACCACCGGAGACAGCTGGCGTTGGTCATGCAACACTGTGAGTATAATTATGATAATTACAGGTATTGCCATGTATTTGTACTGAGTTGCACAGAATGTATCAGTTACCATTTTGACCATTTTGAGTGAAAAGTTTACTGGCCTTAAGTACATTCACACAATATCGTATAACTATCACCTCTATTCATTGCCAGGAAAATTCTATCATCCTAAAGAAAAACTTTGTAACTGTCTAGTAAGCAGAGTTCTCTAAAGGAACAGAACTGAGGGAGGGAGAGAGAAAGGGAGACAGAGACTGAGATGGACAGTCCAAGAAAGACAGTCTGAGAAAGAGACAGACAGAGGCAGAGACAGAGACAAAGAGACAGAGAAACAGTCTGAGAAAGACAGAGAGACAGTCCAAGAAAGACAGAGACAGACAGACAGACAGACAGACAGACAGACAGACAGACAGAGAGACAATCAGAGAAAGACAGAGGGGGGCGTTGAATTGTCTTAACAGGAGCGAGGAACTCCCAACACTAGCTATCTGCACACTGGCGGCTGAGAGCCCAGGAGCCCCTCAGTCTGGGCGTCAGTGGGCCCAACCCAGTGTTGGTAGGCTGGAAGCCCCTTGGAATCACTAATTTCACGTCTACGTTGGAAGGCTGGGAAGGGGGTAATGTGATGTCTGTGGAGAATGGCAGATAATGACTGCAATGGTAGACGCCCTTCTTCAGAAAGAAGCAGCAAAGGCAGGCACGAGCTGCCTTTCCCCTGGACCTCCTCAGAGCTGGGCCGCCCTCGGAAGGCGCTGCTCTCCTTCAGGACAGGACTTCTTCCTGAGTTAATCTTCTCTGCAAACACAAGCTCAGAGGTGTGGCTCCTACGTGATCCTAAAAACTGTCAAGTTGATAATGAAAAGCGACTTTCACAAGTCTACTCTTTAGAGACCTGACACTCAACGCTGTCTCCTTATAGCACCGTCAAACCCCAAATCCACACAAGGTCATGATCCCACCTAACCTACGAGAACTATCCTATCACAAACTGAAACCGTGCTAATTCTCTCAGAATAAATAACAAAGTCCCTTGAGGAAAGCTTATATTTTAATATCCCGTGGTTTATATATACGTATCTAGATTTAACAACAGGTGCTGACTCAGTCATTGTTGTGTTGTCTGACAGAGGAGTAGGAGAGGCAGGAAAACGAGGCTTATATGTGTGAGTAACACAGTAAATACGCACAGACAGCTCCCTGACAAACATTCCTTGTTACACTCCTTGCTTCTGTAACTGGTCCCGAGTCCCTAGTCAGCATTTATAATGACTCCTTATTGCCCACCCATATCCTCTTCTCCCTAACAGCACCTCAGCAGCTTCGCTGTGAACCCTGAGGGGTGACCCACACCTTCATTCCTGAAGGGTCTCAGCCCTTTATCATCATGTCTAGACAGCGGTTTCCACTGACTCTAACTGAAGGACCTGTTGTCTCCAGGACATGTCCCGTGATGACTAATTTTCATTGTTAACTTGACTATATGTAAAAATCACCCTGGACGCAGCCTTCCCAGGCTTGTCTTGAGATGAAGCTGCTTTTGATGAGGTTTAACTGAGACTGTAAGGCCAATGCTCTGTGGGGGTCTCCACCCACAGCCTTGGGTGTAGGTCTAAATGCAAAGGAAATGAAATAAATAAAAGCAAGCCAACGGACAGCATTCATCTCTGTCTTGTCCTTGTCCTGTGACCCGCCTCCAGTTCTACTGTGATGCCGTCTCCACCATGACCTACTGTATCATAAGCCGTAAGCCATAAGCCAAAACCATAAGCCAAAGTAAACCCTTTCCCTGTTAAATTGCTCTTTACCAGGTGTTTTGTCATAGAAATGAGAAAAATAACTGATCTGTGTCCAACAGGATGTTGGTATGCTTCTCATGTCCATCACGGGAAAGCAGTTCAGCGCCCCCCCACCCCAGTCTGGATCAATCATTCCCACTGACACTGAAACCTGTTTCTTGACCCATACAGACCACTTCCATTTTAATGAAGATTGCCACTGTGCGTGTGGTGTGTCAAATAACACCTAGCTTGTGACTGGCTGCTCAGGTTGTATAGTAATTTGGTAGCTCATTGCCAAGCATCCAGTTTCTGCTAATGCCCAATGGAAGGCCAAGATCTGTTTCTCAAAGGGTGATAATTGTCTGCAGATGACGGCAAGGCCTTTCTCTAAAAGCCACAGGCCTCCGCTGTGATCCATATATGGAGATCTGCCAAAGGCTCCAAACAGTATCCCCATCTGCCATTGATACCTGGAAGACCATCTGGCCTGCTGGAGAGGGTTTGTTGAGGGAAAAAACATCCTCCAGAATGGGAGGCTTCAGAAGGTCTGATTCTAAGTTCCCATCAAACTGACAGTGAAGTCCAACCACGACAGATCACAAGGCTAGCAGTAAGTCCTGGTCTCCTGTCCCCCTTGGCCTAGTTGTTATTCTATTTTATTCTACTTCTAACTCCAGCTTTGACCAGCCTGGTCACCCACCTCTCCTAATATAAGTCATACAACACAATCTTTGTGTCTAGCATGTTTTACTTAGCATAATATTCTAAGGTTCGCCTATTTGGTAGGTAGCCCAAGCCACGACCTGCTTCCACTCTCCAGGACTGAAGAATGTTCCTTCCTATGTGTGTACCATCTTTCATTCATCCACTTATGTGTTGGTGGACAGTTGGGTCCTTTCTTACTTAATCCCAAGTGTGGGATTCCCTGTGGTGAAAGCATAGAGAAGGAAGAACCCTCACGGGTCTGTCTGAATCTTTCTTGCCTTCTCCCTGAAGCAGATCGCTCCGCTGAGTGACAGTGACATAAGCCTCCTTCTGTCATGAGCCCAGCCAGCTGTGCAGCCTGGATTTCTGGCTAGAATGTGCATTCATTCCTTTCCTTCGAGCGGCATCAAAGGGCCTCTGCAGGGCAAGCTGCCCCAGCTGTGACCGACCATCAAGTAGAATGTCATTGCCGGGTGCACTTGCGGATACCCCCAGCACCCAATGACAGCACATTGTTACAGCTCGGAGGGAGAGAGTCTCGGGCATATGTTGATTCCTGCGCATTTGGTACACTTTGGGCAGAGGAACTCTTAACTCTCAAAGGAAGAGCAAATTTAGCAGGCAGAGAGCAGAGGCTTTTAAGGTTTTTATTACACAGGCAAGCACCTGGAGGATCTGTCAGGCCCATGGGTGGCATAAATAGCAATGTTTTTGAAACAGTCATTAATGGACCATAAAATCAAGTGGGTTGAGAGCAATGGTTTTGCAAAACAAAATAGACCTCGGTAGAAAATGCCAGAAATATGTCATACACAGTAAAGCCAAGTGTTCTTGATGAGGTTTGAGTCTGATGTATGAGGATGGAGATGAATTAAGTTGTCCAAGTTTTTCTTATTGTTGGATCCGGTCAAAGTTGTTTGAAAGTCACTTAAACAGAGAAGTACACACTTCTCATCAAAGCAAACAAAAGCCACTCAGGATTGGAGGAGTATACGACAATAAGAGAAACCCATTTCTCACAGTCAATGGCTTCTGCTCATGCTGTACAGTTTTACTTCACTGCACAGAGGGCAGGCAGAGCCTACCACAGTGTCTACCTCAAGGGGTTCTGACAGGTTCTCTTCTGATAACTGGAACCATGCCAGGCAGGGAGAAAGGCCAGATAACAGATCCAGCTCTTCTGCTTCCCAAGTAGTGGATAGGGTTGGTTCTCAGCTCCTGAAGAGCAAACACCAGACCTTTCTTTCCTTGGTTATCTCTCTGTGCCTTGCCACAGGAAGTGGGGACATTAATGGACACCATGTCTATGTGGGACGCAGTGACAGAATGTGGAAATGGGGCTATTCTAGTTTGTGTGACTTGCATGGACCATCCTTAAGTGTTGTCTCTATGCTGTTCAATGAGCACAGGGAAGTCTCCAGGAAGTTAGCAGTGAAGTGTCAGGAGTTCGGTGAGAAGAAGTAGTGGGTAGACTCTGGGTAAAAGATGTGATAACTCCTGCAACTCGAATTCTAAGCTCTTCTTCAATACTTTAAGATACACTGGCACACAGGTATGTTCTTTATATCTTTTTGTATCTTTTTCTATCTTTGTATCTTACAGAATACTTTAAGCACCAGGCACACAGATGTGTACTTTGTATCTTTTTTGTATCTTTTGTATCTTATTGAGTACTTTCAGATTCACCAGCACACAGATGTGTTCTTTGAAGTATACTTTGAAATATCAAAGTAATCTAAATATCCATCCACAAGGAATTATCTAAATGAATCACCCTGCCTACCCGCAATAGGTTAGATCTGGAACAAAAAGAATATGAAGAATAAGTTCTCCATGAGGCCCACATGTAAAAGGTTTGATCCTAGCCTGAGCAGCTTCTAGGAAATGGTGGAACCTTCAAGGAGTAGGATCTAGTGGGATGACTTAGGTCACGATAAGGTGTATCATTGAAGGGGCTGACAGGACTCCAGACCTCTCTTGTTTCTCACTTTGACATCTCAGCTGTGAGGTAAAGAATATGCCACGTGTTGCCGCTATCCAAGTGCTGCCTTGCCACAGACCCAAGAACAGCCGTGCCAATCAGCCTTGGAGGGAAAGCTCCAGAATAATGAGACAAAGTGTCTCTTGCTTTTAGATGCTGATCGTCTCCAGAAGTTGTTAGAGAAAGGAAGCTGAACACGAGCTCCACGCAGTGAAACATGCTTGTCCTAGTTAGGGTTTCTATTGCACTGGCAACACATCATGACCAAAAAGCAAGTTGGGGGAGGGGGAAGGGTTTATTTGGCTTATGCTTCCAGAAGTCAGGACAGGAACTCAGAACAGGGCTGGAATCTGGAGGCAGGACCTGATACAGAGGCAAGGGAGTGGTGCTGCTTCCTGGCTTGTTTCCCATCACATGCTCAGCCTGCTTTCTTATAGAACTCAGGACCACCAGCCAAGGGATGGCACCGCCCACGATGGGCTTTCCCCTATTGATCACTAATAGAGAAAATGCTTGACAGCTATGTCTCCTGAAGGTATTTTCTCAACTGATGCTCCTTCCTCTCTGATGACTCGCGCTTGTGTCGATGTACCGCACAAATCCAGCCAGTACAACTCCCTACTATACCGTGTGTGGACGCCCATAGAGAAAACAGTAAAGACATGCTTGCTGTGCCCATATGGAATGGACTCTTTGTCTTAGTCAGTGTCCTATCGATATGAAGAGACACCATGATCTGGCTATTCTTATAAGAGAAGCCTTGCATTGGGACTTGCTTACAGTTTTGGGGCTTCTTTTTGGGTTTTTTGTTTTTGGTTTTTTTTCAAGACAGGGTTTCTCTGTATAGCCCTGGCTGTCCTGGAACTCACTCTCTAGACCAGGCTGGCCTCGAACTCAGAAATCCGCCTGCCTCTGCCTCCCAAGTGCTGGGATTAAAGGCGTGCGCCACCACAGCCCTTGCTTACAGTTTTTGAGGTTTAGTCCATGAGGTTTAGCCCTTGTCTTATCCTGTCTTATCCTGAGGCAGACATGGTAGCTGAGAGTTTTACATCTGAAGGCAACAGGAAGGGAGAGCCAAATGCCACTCCCTGGTGACTAAGCATTCACATACGTGAGCCCACGCGTGCCAGTCTCATTCAAACCACCACACAGATGGAGCCCCTCTGGGTCTTCAGAAGGATAACTGTGGCTCTCCATCTTCTTTTTTTTTTTTTTTTAAATTATTTATTTATATGAATACACTGTAGCTGTCTTCAGACACACCAGAAGAGGGCATCGGATCTCATTACAGATGGTTGTGAGCCACCATGTGGTTGCTTGGATTGGAACTCAGGACCTCTGGAAGAGCAGTCAGTGCTCTTAACCGCTGAGCCATCTCTCCAGCCCGGCTCTCCATCTCCCAAAGCTCTAACAGGGTCACTGCTTCATCCCCTTCTGTTCCGTGGGCATCCCGTGGCTGTGTAAAATATCACACTAGGCATTATTCTCCCGTGGGCCACGGGCTGCAGAGTGGATGGTCGTACGTTCTCGTGTCATCCTGGTTAAGACGTTCCCTGGGTCTATGCCCACCATGCCAGGGAGAGTAGTATGGAAGGAGGTTTCCCTGGTGAAGATGGATGACTGTGTGTATTGATGCCTGAGGCCGGAGGGCAGCAGACGGGTAAAGCTCCGACAGAGCCATCTTCGATTGGCTCCAGGAAGGGAAAATCTGTGACTCTGCTCCGTCATCTTCCCTGCAGGATGGCTGCAGCCTGCTTTCCCTCCGTAATTCTGCAGGAGCGTGGAGAATGAGCTTGAATGCCATTCTTTCCCCAGAATCTCTTTAGATACACAGGGATTAGTTCCTCTCTTCCTTGGTAAGGTGGGGTGAGCTCGTTTCTATATTTTAGTGTTTTTCTTCACCATTCTTCTCATTAGCTTCTTTTTTGCTAATGGATAAAGGTAGAAATGTAGGCTGGAGCTTGAATGTAGGCTCTTGGGAATAATTTGTGCTTATTTTATACATTAACTGGGGCCAGGTGGTGTGGCACTGTACGCATGCGCTGCAGCCTCCCTCACCAGCCGGGTACCCGTGCCCCCCCCCATACCTTACTCATGGTTGAAGTAAAGAATTCTATTATGAAAGCAAAGGATTCTGTTGAACAAAAGTGGGTTAGAGTCCCTGGTCTCTCTCTCTCTGGTCATCTGGTCCAATTTCTAGCAAGTGTCAGACCCCATTAAAATACTGCACAGTCAAGCTAAATCTATTTTTAAATGAGTCCCCCACAATAATGTTATCCCGGTACCACCCTATAAAAATGCCAAAGATGGCTACGGATTTGGGTATACCTTAAGGGAGACCACGCTGTTGACTTCCGCTCCTGTTCTTGGTCGCAGTGCTCACTGGGATTCCAGAGGCTCTTGAGTTTTGCTTTGTTTCCAGCAAAGCCAGTGAGAACTATTTGGACACAGTGGCTCTTATGAAAATGACCCATGGCTAGGTGACCCATATGTCCCCCAGCTGAAGTCCCCCAGCCCCGTTCATGGCAGAAGTGGCATGTCCGTGCTCTTGTCTTTTCTCCTCTTACATTGTTCTTGAGTCACAGGACCACAGTCTTGGTTCCCCCCACACTGACACTCGACACTCTCCTACACTGTATTTTTACCCCTAGATCTCTGCATACCACTAGCCTCACAGTTAGAAAACTGATGTGCATAGCAAGTGCCAAAGCCTGGGACCCCTTCAGTGGCTGCCTGCCCGGCCAGAGTCTGATTATAGATGCTACAGTGAAAGCCAAATGATGAGCAAGTCTCAGGTGTCCACATAAGATGACTTGGAGACTAAAAGGTCACTCTGGTGATAAATCCCGATGTCAAATCCCAATGGGGACTTAACTAACCTTGGTACCGTATCCACTTCATGGGGCTGAAGACTCCTGCACTATGTGTTTATGTGCTGGAACTGGTTGTGTGCTCTGCCTCATTTTCAGAATAGTAACTGGAAACCAGAAGGTTTTAAAGAATATTCTTGCAGTCTTGTAGTTGCACTGTGATTCTGATTTGCAAAGCAGAAGTCCTCCAAGATGGTATGAGAAAACTCATTGATAGGAAAATTCGGGCCTTGAGGGATAGATAATCAGTTAAGAGCACTGACAGCTTTTCCGGAGGACATAGACTGAATTCCTAGTACTGATATGATGGTTTACACCAGTTTTAACTCCAGTTCCAGGGGATCTAATACCTTCTTCAGATATCTGTTGGCACCAGATACTCACATGATATGCAGACATACTTGCAGGCAAAACATCTTCACACATAAAATATTAAAAAAAACAAACTAGGAAAATTGAAACCAGAACAGTGGTGGAGCATGCCTTTAATCCCAGCACTCTGGAGGCATAAGCAGGTAGATCTCTAAGTTCAAGGCCAGCCCGGTCTACAAAGCAAGTTCCAGGACAGTCAGGAATATACAGAGAAACCTTGTCTCAAAATAAATAAACTTTGATCTTCATTAATTCCTTATTTCCTGCCAGCATTCCCACAAAGTCTCACTGACTTTGAATCAATGGTTCTAATCATTCTTTTAACTCCCCCAATAGCTATGTGTGCACTGATCTTCTATGTGGATAGTGTTGTATGGAACTTATTATCCATGATGATGACCTGTTTAATTTAGAATAATATTGTTTGGAGCTTAGGCCAGTCACTATGTGTTTATGTGCTCATGTGGGAACAAAAGAGAGGTCAAGAGAGGCACATTTGTTTTCTATTCTAACTAGGAAGTTTAAAGGCCAGGCTCCATTGGATATATGTTTTAATACTTCTTGTTGAAATCTGCATTTAAGGGAACATGAGATGAGAGTGGTTGGATACAGGCCTGGGCTATCACAGTTTAGGGTAAGCTTCTGTCAGAAGTCAAAGTATGCGGTCTCAGAGAGACATATTTAAAAAGGGACAGAGAAATAAGAACTTTGAAATGTTGTGGAAGAAGAAAGAGCCCAGGAAGAACTCTCAACTCAAATGTTATGAAGTACGTCTGATACGAAGGAAGATTAAAGACAATATTAGGTCCATACAACCAGATGGGAGCAGCCGGGCGTTGGTGGCGCACGCCTTTAATCCCAGCACTTGGGAGGCAGAGGCAGGTGGATTTCTGAGTTCGAGGCCAGCCTGGTCTACAGAGTAAGTTCCAGGACAGCCGGAACTATACAGAGAAACCCTGTCTTGAAAAACCAAAAAAAAAAAAAAAAAAAAAAAAAAAAAAAAAAACCAGATGGGAGCAAATGGGACAAATAATCATTCCAAGCGGAAATCAATAATATTTAGGAAGAAATAATAATAAAGGTTAGAAACAATATTTATTATTCTCAGTGTCTATACAATAATAATCTAAAATATGGTTGTTAAAGTGATTCTGTAAGGGTCCATGATTCACCTAAGAATAATATCCCATACTCAAATAGTATATAAACTCAAAGTGTTTTATTACTACAGTGTTTATTAAACTGCAGAAGTCCAGTATGCTGGGGTCTCCCATTACCAAACTAGAGAGACAATCAAGTGAGCTCGCAGGCCTGATGTAAAGCACATTAAAGGATTCCGGGGTAGGTGAACTTTATTTTACTTTATGTCTAGGGACGTTTCATTACTGGGATGTGAGGCCTGGAAACTTGCTGAGGAGGTCTGGAAACTGTCGCTGACCCATTGTCCTTGCCTCAGGCCAGGGGGTTGGGCAGCTTCTGTGGCAGGACAGTTTCTGACTAGCTAGCTGCCTTGAAGCCTAGGTTGTTTTGTTTTGTTTTGTTTTTTCTTATCTAGCAACTGACTTACCTGGATTTGCCTGGACTTGCCCAGTTCTCAGGCCTAATCTCCTAAATTGCCATTTGACACCCGTCATGGATTTAGCTGAGCCTTCTCAATTCTGTTTTTGTTGTCGTTGTTGTTGTTTTTGTTTCTCAAGACAGGGTTTCTCTGTGTAGCCCTGGCTGTCCTGGAACTCATTCTGTAGACCAGGCTGGCCTCGAACTCAGAAATCTGCCTGCCTCTGCCTCCCAAGTGCTGGGATTAAAGGTGTGTGCCATTACCGCCCAGCTCAGTTCCATATTTTTAAAGACATGTTTTATTTATGTGTATACACATCTACTTGAGTTTATGTGTGCCATGTGTATGCAGGTGGCCACATGGGGTAAAGAACGTTGGATCTCCTGGAACTTGAGTTATAAACAATTATGACCTGCATGATGGAGCGCAAGGGCTAGAAAACAAACCCAGATTCTTTGTAAAAGTAATATGTTCTTAGCCACTGAACCATCTCTCCAGCCGCTTATTCAATATGTCAGTTTGCGGCAAATGCTTTTGTTTATTGATACTCGGGGTAATAGAATTATATCGTTGTTCTTAAAATAGGTGCAGAGGTTACTGCTACCGGGGATTTCTCCTAATAAGTTACCTGCATGAAGTCTCATTCTGCTAAAAGAAAGCATTACGCAAACATCTGATACCTTTCTCTGGTAACACAGTTCCCCAGAAGCAGAAAAATCAATAAAAGCAATACAATCAACAATTCTAAACAAAAAGGTAGAATTTAATAGTAAACTGGAACTGAGAGGAACCCTGGGGAACTGTAGTGGATATCTGTTGTTCTACAATATTCTTTCATATATCCATCCAACTAGGAGTAGTTTCCAGAACAATAATCTCTTCCATTGCAAGCCTTTTTACCGTATATGCAAATTAAGGTTTCCTGTTTTTCCCTGATCAAGAGACAAATATCAGAACTAAACTTGACCATTCAGGCTCTGTCTCTCTTAGAACTTCTATCTTTGGTATATTGGCATAAGGACAACTTAGTTTCTGCTGAGTGGACTGAGCCACGCTCGTTCTACTGCTTTGGAGCTCAGTTCTGAAGTCACCATCACAATGAACTTTCTGGTAGCCTCCCAGCAAGTTCCATTTTGACTCAGCCCACTCTGCTTCTGAGGCTATGAACCTAGTAAACTCATGCATATGAAATCCCTACAGTGTTCTACGTTGGGATAGCCAAGAGGAAAATGGGGGAGCTCCAAAAAATTCATCTGAAATTTCAAATATTCTAGCCAGTGAGAGGATGCTGATAGTCCAGGAACCTATGGATATAAAAATAGATTAAGAGTTGAGGAAAATATGGAAATGAAAAAATCTTAAAAACTTCTATGGTGTAAAGGAAAAGGGACAGGAATTTGAGGGCAAAATGGTCAGGTCAATGGAATCCGAGTAGAAAAGTTCACACACACACACACACACACACACACACACACACTGGTAGAAGGGAGAGGGTAGGAAGAGAACAGCACATTCAGAGAAAGACTGGCCCTGAAGGAAAGTCATACTTAGAAAACTGACGCTAAGAGGAAAAAAAAGAATCAAAGTTATATAGAAACATCTAGAAGCATTTAAATAATATTTTATTGGCTACAGGTAAAACATACTGGACAGAACTGTGCATTGAGGCTCAGGTTCCAAAGCTGATGGTTGGGGGTGGGAGGGAGATAACTTTCTTATAGCTCCCAGTTTCTGTCTGCTCTTTGGAAGTGAAAGGCTTCAAACTGGATGGGTAGAACAATCACCATGAATGAGAGGGGCCGAGAGGAAAAGAGGTTCCTCAGACCTGAATGAATGCCACCCGTTGGTGCTGAGGGAATTAGCCAAACACATGGCAGGATCCTTTCAGCTTCTTTTTGGAAAATAAGAAAGAAAGGGGCAAGTAAGTGCCTGAAAGGTGCAGATGGAAAATGGTTGCCTCCGAAAGAAGTTAGGGTGGTGAGCAGCAGGGTGGGTATCTGCAAACAGTCAATGCGGTGTCAAGCCTGGTGGGATGAGAATTTTGACAAGAAGGGTATCGTATCTATAGGCTTCACAGTGATGGACCTGATTTAAAGAGGCAGAAGCCCTGTGTTGTCCTTCAGAGCAGCATGCAAAATGCCTGAGAACAGTTCTGTGCATTGCTGACTGACTGGTAACTCCCACCCTATAAGCACTGAGGGTTGAGTCAGTAGCCTGGGAGGATGGGCCGTGGGCAGTACTACAGGAGTCTGTTCTTACCCACCCCACGCAGTGTTTTATCAACGACTCTCACAGAATCCTGGAGCTGCTCTGGGGCTGACTCAGAGCTAGATGGAGCAGCCTGTACAATGGATATATACAAACACATCACAGAATCACCTCTATGTGTCATTTATGCTCAGAAACTTATTCATTTATGGGTTACTGGAAAGGCATTGAGTAAGGTTCTAGAAAGATAAACATCAAACAAAGTGTTCATGATGATCAACACTGGGTGGGCGGCTTAACATAAATCCTAATGCTCTTTCTGCTCATCTCTACTTTATAATACTTGTAATGAACAAATGTTCTCCTCACAACAAAAAATATTTAATATATATATATATATATACATATATATATAGGTTGAAATATTATTCAAAACAAACAAACTAGATGAACATTTGTGTAAAGTCCTGGCTCTAGCAAAGAAAGTACTTCCATAAGCATGAGAGAGAGAGAGAGGCATGATGGGTCTGAGAAGAATATTTGGAAGCCTTTAGCCCAAAGTTAGTGCTTTCCAAAAGACCGATGGGTGCAACACAGACTTAGTCAGGAAAGTGTTTGTCTTCATGCTTATGAAGGCCGAGATCCAGGCTATGTCTTAAAAGTCAAGGTGTGGCTGGAGAGTTGGTTCAGTGGGGGAAGATAGTTGCAGATATGATTGACAGTCCATTTTTATCCTTTCACATGTTAGGTAAGGAGAGACAGGTTTGTTCTCTGGTGCTCACTATTCAACCAGTCTGCTGAATCAGTGGGTTTCTAGTTAAGGGAGAGACTGCATCCACAAAAACATGGTAGACGGACAGCATCTAGAAAAGTGACACATAAGGTTGACCTCCTGAAGGAATGGATACAGAAAATGTGGTATATTTATACAATGGAATACTACTCAGCAATTAAAAATAATGAATTCATGCAATTTGTAGGTAAATGGTTAGATCTGGAAAATATCATCCTAAGCGAGTTAACCCAATCACAAAAGAATACACATGAAATGCAATCACTGATAAGTGGATATTAATGAGCCCAGAAGCCCTAAATACTCAAGGCACAATTAGCAAGTCAAATGATTCCCAAGAAGAAGAAAGGAGAGGACCCTGGGCCTGAAAAGATTGGATCCAGTTTTGTAGATCCAGAACAGAGAAATGGGGGGGGGGGATGATTGGGGAATAATTGAGGGGGAGAGGACTTATGGGACATATGGTGGAGGGGGGAACTGGGAAAGGGGATAACCTTTGGAATGTAAACAAAGAATATAAAAAAAATGAAAAAAAAAAAAAAAAAGGTTGACCTCCTGAAAAGCAATGCATGAGGTTGACCTTTTGCCTCCAGGCGTGTGTGTGTGTGTGTGTGTGTGTGTGTGTGTGTGTGTGTGTGGTGTGCGCGTGTGCGTCTGCGTGCATGCGTGTGTGTGTGTGTGTGTGTGTGTGTGTGTGTGTGTGTTTGGTACATGGCCCAAAAATCTTGGAGAAAAACTAGAATGATTTAATGAATTGTGGTCAGGATTCATGTGGAACACTGTGGTTGTTTCTGAGTGCCATACACCAGTATGGGGACTGTCATTCCAGAAAGGGGACAGCAGAGGTCATCTAAAAAGAGATAAGTTTGAGGTTGATGTCACCTAAAAGTATATGTCTTAATTGTGATGGGTCAGAGGAGATTGGAAAAGGAAAAATATGGGACCGGTCTCACAGAACAAACTGGCTGTGGGTGCACATGGAAGGAACCACAGAGCCTAGGAACTCGCTGTGAAGTGAGCGCAGTTAGGGAAGTTTCTAGCATCTGAAAGCTGTGGAAGGAGAGTAGCAAACAGGAATATCTTGATGATAACAACAAAAGCCATGAATGGAAGACCTAACAGGTCCATCTGACAACATAATGAGGATCCAGAAACATTCTGGAAGATCTAGAAGTGAGAGGGATCACCCAGCCTCTAAGGAGTAAACATGCAACAAATGAGTCTATTAAAATATGGAATTGAAGTGAAGAATTTAGGCTAGCCTTGGTGGCGCATGTCTTCCATGCCAGCACTCAGGAGGCAGAAGCAGGCAGATCTCTGTAAGTTTGAGGCAAGTCTGGTTTGCAGAGTGAGTTTCAGGACAGCCAGAGCCATGTAGAGAGAGCCTGTCCCAAAAGAGAGTTGGGGGTACAGTTGGCCCCTACCCCATAGTTCTTGAATTGCTGTTTTCTAAAGAGCACTACCAACATTAAATGGTAACTAGTTAGAGATGAAAATGCCCAGCCCCCTTCCTTAAGACCTGTGAGTCAGAGACACCCAGCAATCTATGTTTGAGCATGCCCTTTGAAATCCTAATGCATGCTCAAGCTGGAAGACCACTAGATTGGGGGACTATCTTACTTTTCCACTGCTTTAAGACACCATGACGCGAAGCACTCCCCTGAATACCATTAGTCTAGCCATGACTCCACCCACCTTCACCAGGCTTGCTGCACCAGGAACATCCAGGTTAGACTCTTTCTCCCCCTCCCCCTTTCAATCTCCTGCCCAGCTCCCAGGAGATGTGCACTGCCCCCTGAATTGCACTGTCCAGCCCGAGGAGACCCACTTGAAGCCAGCTGCACCAGGAACATTCAGGCTTGGACTGCCTGAGACCTACTATACCAGAAATATCCAGGGACAACCAGATGGTTAAAGACTAGTGAAAGAAAACAATCAACAGGAACCAGAATAATATAGAACTTCCAGAGACCATCTATCCTCCTAAAGCAAGCCCTGGATATCCTAACACAACCGAAACACAAGAAATTACTTTGAATATAATCTAATAAAGGTGATAGAGGCCTCTAAAAAGGAAATGAGTGAATCCTTTAAAGAAATTCAGGAAAAATACAATTAAACAGATGAAGAAAATGAATAAAACTGTTCAAGACCTGAAAATGGAAGTAGAAGCAATAAAGGAAAGACAAACTGGGGGAATCCTGGAGATAGAAAACCTAGGGAAAAGAACAGGAACAACAGACATAGAAGATACAATAGAAGAAATTGATACATTGGTCAAAGAAAATGTTAAATCTAAAACAGTCCTGGTATAAAACATCCATGAAATCTGGGATACTATGAAAAGATCTAACCTAAGAACAATGGGAAGAGGAAAAGGTGAAGAGTCCTAGCTCCAAGACCCAAAAAGTATTATCAACAAAATCGTAGAAGAAAACTTTCCCTAACTTAAAGAAAGAGATACCTATAAACACACAAGAAGGTTACAGAACACCAAATAGATTGGGCCAGAAAAGAAAATCCTCCCCCCACATAATAATCAAAACACTAAATCTACAGAACAAAGAAAGAATATTAAAAGCTACAAGGAGAAGCCGGGCGTGGTGGCGCACGCCTGTAATCCCAGCACTTGGGAGGCAGAGGCAGGCGGATTTCTGAGTTCGAGGCCAGCCTGGTCTACAGAGTGAGTTCCAGGACAGTCCAGGTTACACAGAGAAACCCTGTCTCGAAAAACCAAAAAAAAAAAAAAAAAAAAAAAAAAGCTACAAGGAGAAAAGGCCAAGTAACATACAAAGGCAGACTTATCGGAACTATACCCAAATGCTCAACAGTCTCTAAAAGCCAAAAGAGCATGGGCAGATATCTGGCAGACTCTAAGAGACCACAGATGTCAGCCAAGACTACTATTCCCAGCAAACCTGTTATTCACCATAGATGGGGAAAACCAGATATTCCTTGACAAATTCAAACTATCTATCCACAAATTGATCCCTACACACTACAATACCTGATTTCAAGCAGTACTACAGAGCAATAGTAGTAACAACTTCATGGTATTGGCATAAAAACAGACAATAGAATCAAATCAAAGACCCAGAAATAAAGTCATACACCTATGGACATTTGTGTTTCAACAAAAAAAAGTCAAAAGCATACAATGGAAAACAGAAACTATCTTCAACAAATGATATTGATTTAACTAGATGTCTACATGTAGAAGAATGCAAATAGATTCATATTTATCAACTTGCAGAAAACTCAATTCTAGATAGTTTCAAGACCTCAACATGAAACCAGATACACTAAATCTAATAGAAGAGAAGTGAGGAATAGCCTTGAACACATTGGTACAGAAGACAATTTCCTGAACAGAACACTAGCAACTCAGGCACTAAGGTTAACAATTAATAAATAAGACCTCATGAAACTGAGAATCTTCTGTAAGGTAAAGTGTACCCTCAATAAGACAAAAATGACAACCCACCAATTGGGAAAAGATTTTTTAACAACCCTATATCCAATACAGAGCTAATAATCAAAATACATTTTAAAAACTCAAGAAATTAAACACAAAAAATAACCCAATTTAAAAAATGGGATACAAAGCTAAACAAAGAATTCTCAAGAGAGGAATCTCTAATGGCCAAGAAAACTTAAAGAATGCTCAATGTCCTTAGTCATCAGGGAAATGCAAATCAAAACAGCTCTGAGATTCTATCTTACACCCATCAGAATGGCTGAGATAAAAAACTTAAGTGACAGTTCCTGCTGGCAAGGATGTTGGGCAAGTGGAATACTCCTCCATTGCTGGTGGGAATGCAAACTGGTATAACCACTTTGGAAATAAATCTGGTGGTTTCTCAGAAAACTGGGAACAATTCTACCTCAGTACACAGCTCTACCACTCCTGGGCATGTACCAAAAAGATGTTGCACAATACCACAAGGACACTTGCTCAACTGTGTGGAATTAGCATCAGAATCCAAGCAACACTAGGGCTATCCACAACAGACCTACAGTCAAAGATCAGAAGGAACTCAGGAAGCCTCATTCAAGAGTCAGGGGGAAAGATTGAAGGAGCCAGAGAGGTCAGGGACACCACAAGAAGACCTAAAAAGCCAACTAACCTAGTTCCATAGGGCCACAGAGACTGAATCCAACCAAAGAGCATACATGGACTGGACCTAGGCCACCTACACACATGTAGCAGATGTGCAGTTTGGTCTTCATGTGGGACTCCAGCTCAGGAGCTGTCTCTGACTTGAACTCTGTTGCTTACCATTGGGTCCCTTTCCCCTGGCTAGGATACCTTGTCTGACCTCAGTGGAAGAGATATGCCACTGATGTAACTTAATGAGCAGGTTGGTACCTGGGGTAGGCTCTGCTTTTCTAAAGAGAGGGGGAGGAAGGAATGGGAAAAGGGTACGGGGGGGGGGTGAGCCTGGGAGGAGAGGAGGGAAGGAGGCTGTGATTGAGATGTTAGATAGATAGATAGATAGATAGATAGATAGGGAAAAAGACACCATGACCAGGTAACTTATAGAGGAAATTGAGTTTGAGGCTTACAGTTTCAGAGGGTTAGAGTCTGTTACCATCACGGTAGAACCTGTGGCAGCAGGCAGGCAAGCATGGCATTAGTGCAATAGTTGAGAGCTCACATCTTGAGCACAACTATGGGAAGAGACTGATGGAGGGAAGAAGGGAGGGAGTGAGGGGGAGGGAGGGAGGGAGGGAGGAAGGGACTAGGAATGGTACAAGTTTTTTCAAAATTTCAAAGCCCACACCCAGTGACACACCTCCTTCAACAAGGCCACACCTCCTAATCCTTCTCAAACAGTTTCATGGACTGGGAACCACATACTCAAATATATGAGCCTATGAGGGACTCCACAAGGACTAAGCTCATGGACTCTACAACCAAAAGATCTAAGTTTAAATCTCAGTTCTCCTAGCTTCATGTTCTGTCTTCTCATCTACAAAAGAGGCACTTAAATGGTACCTATTAAAAGGGTAGCTGTGGCCAGGCGGTGGTGGCACACGCCTTTAATCCCAGCACTTGGGAGGCGGAGGCAGGCAGATTTCTGAGTTCGAGGCCAGCCTGGTCTACCGAGTGAGTTCCAGGACAGCTGGAGCTACACAGAGAAACCCTGTCTCGAAAAAACAAAAACAAACAAACAAAAAAAAGGGGTAGCTGTGAAGATTAACACACACACACACACACACACACACACACACACACACACACACCTCCAGATGGTAATCCTGACACTTGTCTATGAACAAATATAACTTCCATCATTAGTTGCTGGAGAGAGGGTATACAGGTAAAACGGAGCCTCCTATACCACTCCTTGATGTGGAAGATCCAAAGTTCGAAACTGAAGATCCTTTTCATCTGGGTCCCTCAAGGGCCTGCAGTGGGGGCTTAGCAATTCCAATTGTAAAAGCTGAGTGCTTGGAGCCAGGAGGTTGGGCGCCATATTTGCTTTGGTTATTCCATCGCACTGAATGAGCTGTCTTCCGAAGTAGATGCTATCTGGGTGAGGCTGACAAGGCATGTCATGTCTCTGGTGGGGAAGGATGTGATTCTGTCCTGGTGATTCTGTCCAGTTGTCCAGTCTCTTCCAGCTCTCAGCACCTGGGCAGGCACCAGGTCTGCCACACACTCATGACGGCCATCTCCACATCCCCATACACAGGAATGCTGGCTACCTTCTTCATTGCTGTGCGCCATTTCCTCGTGTTCACGTTTGGAATTCAGGTGTGACCTGGTTTTGACTCCAGATCTCGTGGCAGAAGGCTGCGTGGAGCAGTGTAGTCCTTTGTGTGTCTGCTGTCCCTTACTCTAGACTTTTCCACAGTGTGGCTCTACTATCCTCACACAAATCGAGGCAAGGCTGTGAGGTGGTTGATACTTACATTAGCAGCAGTTTTATGGGCTTCGATGCCATCACATGCACACACAGGCACACACACACACATACACCTTAAAGAGAGCTGCAGATTCCAAGAGGCCTTGTTGTCAGAGAACTAAGGGTTGCCTCAACATAAGAAACATATGTCTTGAATATAAAAGAGTGGAGTGTTTCTCATGAGATTCTTGGTCTCCAGGACCAAGGAGAAAGGGGAAGCCCATGGGTTCCTGAGACTTAAAACCTTGGGAGCTTTGAATTCACTTTCATTTCTGAACTTAAAGCCGTGAGACTATTCATGGTAGAAGAACATGTCTCACAAGGCTTATGCTCTTGGAAAGTAAAAGCCAGGACCCTGCTACTGTCTTCCAGTAATTCGGTTTCTTTGGTTTGCTCTAAGGAAATCACTGAACACTGCAGTGAACAGCTAAGTGCAGATACAAAGAGATGAGTTAATGCCGAGAATGAACAAATTCCCAATTGACTGAGACTCTTCAGTTGACCGAATAGATCTAGGCATATTCAAACACATAAATATCAGCCTTTAATACAGGTGACCATGTGTGCCTTGACGTAAGAGGATGTTCACAATGTGATGTTAAGGCAGCCTGAGCAAAATGGAGAAAAATCTAGGAGGGCTACACATCAAAATGTCACAGAGGTCAAATGTCATGGTAAGATTAAAGGGTTGTTTGTTTGTTACAGTAAATTTCTTCTTCCTGTCTCTCCTCTCTGAATTTTTTAACATGGCATCGACAATGACTAATAAATATACACTATCTAAAGGAAAAATAATAACTTTGTTTCTTGAATAGGCCCCACCCTCAACCCCATGTCATTTCCAGCTTTGCTTATTTCTGTTCTGGTGGGAAGCAAACCTTTGCCTGCTGTGTGTGCAGCCATCCCTGTCTTTCTTCCTGAGCCTTCTTCCTGTGATGGCCCCATCCTTGGGCCTCCTCTGACTCTCTCCTCAGCATTGGCAGGTCATGGCTTCCAATGTGAACACCCCCTCTCTCTATGTATGTGTCTCTTGTGTGTGTGTGTGTGTGTGTGTGTGTGTGTGTGTGTGTTTGTGTGTGTGTGTGTGTGTGTGTGTGAGAGAGAGAGAGAGAGAGAGAGAGAGAGAGAGAGAGAGAGAAATAGAGAGAGAGAGACACACACACACAACTTCAGGTGTTGTTGCCTGGGAGCTGGCAACCTTGGGTTTGAGATAGGGTTCCTCACTGGCCCGGATTTCATCAGATGAGATAGGCTGACTGGCCAGTTGGCCCGTTATCTTCCAGCCTCTACCTCCTCGACGGTGGAAATTCAAATGTGTGTCATCATGCCTGGCTTTAAAAACAAACAAACAAACAAACAAACCAAAATAAATAAATAAAAAGCAACCATTTTTTTGAGAATTTCATACATGAGTACTGTATTTATGCAATTTTTACCCAACCCTCTCCAACCTCCAGCTTTTCCCATATCTCCTACACTTCATCTCAGATTCATTATTTTTGGTGTGAGTGCATGTGTGTGTGTGTGTGTGTGTGTGTGTGTGTGTGTGTCTGTGAGAGAGAGAGAGAGAGAGAGAGAGAGAGAGAGAAATAGAGAGAGATTTGAATATTCTGCATGGGTTCTAGAATTCAAACTTGTGTTCTCACGCTTGCTGACTGAGCTGTCTCCTCAGCCTCATCTATAGACGTATAATTCTTAATGCGATGCAAGTATTATACAAGCAATTGTCACACTGCATTGTTTACAGTATAACAAGAATGTACAGATGCAAACTTTTCTTTTAAAAAAACAAACTGTTCCACCCACAGCTTGTTGAATCTGCAGACATAGGCTTTACCTCATTTGGGTTTAACACCCCATTTTTCTCCCCACCTGTCTTCCAAATTCACAACTACCTTTGACCACAGCAGCAAGCACCCAGGTGTGTTGCGGGGGGGGAGGGGAAGAAGTGTCTGGAAAATACTTCAAAGCTTTTCACAGAGCAGCAAAATACCTCTGACCCCTTACAGTGGCCATATGTCCTTGCTGTCATCACACTGGTGATGGCGGAAAGTGAAATACACATAAGGGCCTAGTGACAGGAACCCCAGAACAGTCTGCACCTTTGATTTGCTAAGCCTCTGATGCTGTGCCCTAACGGAGTCTGAGCCCAGAGACCCGGGGCATGGAATGTACTGTCCCTGACACACTGTCACATGTGGACATAAAACTACTTCCTTTACACTGGCTCCTAGAGCTCTTTATTTAGTCTGGCTCCACCATGTGTTAATGGATGGCTTTGTTTGAAGTGTGTTTAGACACAGACTTGGGCAGCAAAGCTCCCTGGGAATAGCAGCTGCTCACATCTGTGGTAAATTTTGGAGCTTAAGATCTAGTTTGTGTTTACTTGTTTAGGAAACCCTGGGGAACAAAACAGTAAGCTAGTGGCTGGAGATGGTTTCTGAAGAACTGGAATTTTGCCCTAGTATTCCCCTACGTAAATATAATCTATCTAAATAATGGCATAGAAGTTAATGGGGGAGATTTTTCCAATGCAGGTTCGCCAGCCCTCTGGTGGCTATTCTGATGCCATAACTCTTGGCTTAGAAACAGGTAATGTATTTTGGAGAACATTGGGGTAGCAGGGTTCTCAAGACCCTAGTTGTTGTCAGTCAGGACTGGACCCTAATTTTATTCCCTGAAATACAGTTTAAATAATTTGAGGAGAAGGAGCAAGTCATTTTTCTTGGTTTTCACTCTCAAGCAATTCCAGATCTTAACGGACTCTTAATTTCTAATGAATTGACCTGTCACTCTTTCTTCGAAGGAATTGGTTTTCTTCAAAGTTAAGATGCCATTGAAGCCTGAAGGGGTGTTTCCAGCCGCGTTGCTGCCTTGGATAAGGTTCTGCTACTTTCAAACTATAGAAATCAAAGTCAGCTAGCTTAAATATAGACAAGTAGGTAAGGAAGGAAAATGAAAATCCGAATGGCCAACCTGTGAGCAAGGCAGCTCCAGTCAGTAGCAACAATCCAACCCTGGGCTTCACTCAATAGTCTGGACAATTCATGTCTGTTATCGCTTCAAACTTGAAAAGTCCTCAGAGACAGCCCTGATTGGCTCCATTTATGCCAGGAGTCTCTTGCATAAGTCGACTATTGCTAAGCAAGAAGAGGGTCACGTGAGTCAGTCATCACTGCAAGAGAGGGCCCTGCTTGGGAAGGGGATGGTTCTCTAAAAGGTGAATTTCTTAGTTTTGTATCACTGTGAGCAAAACACCCCTGACAGAAACTTGAAGGGAGTTTAATTGGTTTGGATGGAGCCTCAGCCCATCATGGTAGATATCTTTGTTACTTTTCTATTGCTGTAATAAAACCCTATGCAACTTGTAAAAGGAAGTGTTTAATTTGGCTTAGAGTTTCCAAGGGTTAGAGTCCAAAATGGCGGAGGAAAGGCATGGCAGCAAGAACACCTGATGCCAATGTATCAAACCAGAAGCAGGAGTTAGAGCGCACACTGGGGGATCACAGGGGGGCTTATAAAGCCTCAAAGCCCATTCCCTGGGCACAGTTTCTCCAAGGCTACACCCCCAAAGTTATTATTATTTCTGCAAAATGTAGACTGTTGTTTTTTTAACAAAAAGTAACATGAATGGCAGCTAGTTCCCAACAGAGTCTGTGTTTCTGCCTGAACCTCCCTGCTGGTTATCACTACTGTCCACCTGCCCAGTGAAGGCCTCGTTCTGACCTTCTGAACGCCAATCAGAGTCACCCATTCATTTCTGGTCATAGAATTCCAAGGATTCTCTAGTTGACCTCTCCAGACTTTTTCAAATTCTCAAACTAGTTCCCAAGGCCTGTGTCTACATGGTGAAATCTGGTCACCGTAACTACCCTGTGTCTCTGGTGTCCATTTTCTGTGTTGGTCACTTTTACACATATAGCTCAAATGCCTACCAGAAACAAGGGAGGGATGATTTACATTGGCTCACGGTTTCTATGAGCTTTGGTCCATTGCAGGGTGGGTGGGATGGGAGGGTGGGCGGATTGTGTGTGTGTGTAAGGCAGGGGGAGCAGCTCACTTCATGACACAAGGCAGACACTGTCCACATCACAGCAGACCGGGAAGCCCTGCACCAGCCAGGAATTAGGAGCCAGCTTTGTGACTGCCACAAATCTGCCCCCAGAGACTACCTCTATCAACTCTATAGACCCAAAGACAACACCAGCAGCTGGGAGACAAGCCTGTGGGCAACAGTTCATGTCCAAATCTTAACAGGGGCCTCTACTCTCCCTATCCTTGCCTTGGTTACCTAACTGGGGAACAGGTCTTAAACTGACTCCTAAGATAAGCTGTTCACATCCGCCCTTCTCCACTCCTGCACTCCCTTACAGACCAGACCACTGCTAAGAAGCTTCATGGGCTCCTTTCCCCACCGATCTCACCCATGTGAATTACCAACTCTTGTTCATTTAGCTCATCTAGCTCCCAAGGTCACTTCTGTGTAATCCCTAATCTCAAGGGAACTCCTTTAGGGTCTGTGGGATGATGCTGGTTTGTTTGTTTGCTTGTTTGTTTGTTTGTTTGTTTTTGTTTGTTTTTATACAAGTAACTCTGGGAAATCAGAGCTAACATCTCCTGCTTTGAATTATTTTTCTAACACCAGTAAGGTCAAGGCTGATTTCCTTTGAGACTGCCATTACAGAGTGGGAAACAGTCTGATCAACACTGTACAGGTTACCTGGAAAAGAAGGCTCTTTCTTGTGGAAGGGACTGTCTAGCTGGCACAGGCGGAGAGAAGATTCCTAGTGGAATCTATATCCTACATCAAATGAGTTAGCAGGTGAATAAGAAGTCAGGGCAGTTTTGGGAGGGCACCTTCGTATTTCACTCTCTCGCCACAGGAATGATGTTAGCCATCACATCATAAAACATGAATTGCAACGACACATTTGTCTCATGAAGGCCATGAGAAGATATCACAACTCAGACATGGTTTTTCTCTGAATCAAACAGAAAAACTTGACAGGTCCGCTTAGTTTACAACGTGTGCCTCGAAGGCCATATTGCCTCTCGGGGACTACTGTCTCATGGCTGTCTCCTGCTCCCTGGGGAGTGTTTTTGAGAAGACTGAGTAAGTGTTTAAAATAAGAACCTGTATTACTGCCTGTCGTGTACCAAACATGTAAGACACACTAGCCACCAGAAGAGTTTGGGACATCTGTGGGCAATGTTTGTACACCTTCTCTATAAAAACTTCATTCGTTGTACATTAATCTTTCTTTACCCTTAAACCGGGGGACCCAAATGGAGCTCTCTGTACTATATCTCTGTACCCAAGGAGCCACGGTGATGCTGGGTTTGCACACGAGCGCTTGCTAGAAAGCCAGCTGTGTCACAGGACCAGAACGTAATAAGGAACACCGTGACTTCTGAGAGTCCTCTGTTTGTGAAATCAGCAAACTCACTTGCAGAAAGATATGCTTGAAGATTACAAAGGAGTGGCGAGAACTAGCTAGGAGTGCTGTGTGAGTTTGGCGAGTTCTTCAGCTCCTCTGTGGTCTGTTTGCTTGCAGTTTGTTTTATCAGACAGTGGCATGTGCAGCCCAGGCTGGCCTTGGACCGTTATGTAACCAATGGCGACCTTGAACATCCTCCAATCCTCCCGACTCCACCTCCTGACTCCTGGGATTACAGGAATGCACCACAACTCAGTAGCACTTTAAATCTTCCTAGCTCCAGCTTCTTTATCTATAACATGGATATTAAAGACTGATTCACAGCACTGTATGAAAACCAGATGTAGTAAAAAGAATACAGTGTTTGATGTATAACAAGCATACATGATAACTATATAATTAAAAAAATATATCTGCACCAGAATTTTCTTATCCCCAAGTAGAGTTAGCTGAACGACAAAAGCTGATAATATGGTCGACTAATGCCTCTTGAGTTTGATTTACCGTCAACAAACACTCTCTAAAAAGTAATGTGGTTTCCTATACAGACACCTAGAGAGAGACCACAGTAGGGATTCTGACTCTTTGGAGCTTGGCACTGGGCTGGAGAGATGACTCGATGATTAAGAGCGCTAGCTGCTCTCCCGTAGGACTCCCAGTTCAATCCCCTGCAGCCACGTGTGGCTTTAACCACCTGTCACCCTGCCCAGTTCCAGGGCATCTGGTAGCCTCTCTGGCCAACAAGGGCACCAAGCATGCAGGTCAGGATACAGACGTACATGCAAGTAAAACATACACATACAAAATTAAATATTTAAAATGGAATTTATAGACATAAATCAGCCCTAAGAGTCTCACTGAACTGGGTCAAGTCTGGTAGAAGAGCATAGGGGGGGGGGCATGGACATGACACTAGCATGTGGCAGACTCTTCTCATTCAGACACTGGGACGTCACCAAGGCACAAGGGAAGGGAAGGGAAGGGAAGGGAAGGGAAGGGAAGGGAAGGGAAGGGAAGGGAAGGGAAGGGAAGGGAAGGGAAGGGAAGGGAAGGGAAGGGAATACAGGATACAGACGTACATGCAAGTAAAACATACACATACAAAATTAAATATTTAAAATGGAATTTATAGACATAAACTATCCCTAAGAGTCTCACTGAACTGGGTCAAGTCTGGTAGAAGAGCATGGGGGGGGGGCATGGACATGACACTAGCATGTGGCAGACTCTTCTCGTTCAGACACTGGGACGTCACCAAGGCACAAGGGAAGGGAAGGGAAGGGAAGGGAAGGGAAGGGAAGGGAAGGGAAGGGAAGGGAAGGGAAGGGAAGGGAAGGGAAGGCGCCTGCTCAGCTCCCCTTGTCCTGAGCAGCGGGGTCTAGACACTTACACAGCAGTGCCGCGCATAGAGCTCCTTCTCCCATTTGTCTTAATTCAAGAATATCGTTAGAAGACAGCAATAACTGGCTTATGGGTTCACATAAAATACTTCATTTTAATGAGCTGAGCCATGTATCATTAGGTTTAAGAAATGAGGCACAGAAGACCCCAAGGTACACTGAAAAATCATGGCAGAGTGTTTGAATGCATGCCTCCAGAAGGAACCTGATGATAACCCGGTAGCCACAGTGACCTGCAGGGGGAGGGGACGGGTGGCTGAGGGCTCTGGGAGAGTCGTTTTGTGTATCCCTCTCCGAACGTGAACATCTTTGAACTATGTGAGTATGACCACTCACTCAAATCTATAGTTTTTAAAACTTAAGAATTTAAATAAAAAGCCAACTCCTACCACATTAATTTTGATTCCTCAGCTGGTTAGCTCAAGATTTACATTTTAGTTATTCCATTCCTCAGGACTTCTTTAATGTCCTTTAAAGCGAGCTCGTGCCTTTGCTCACTGATCTCTATGCTCCCAGTCTTTAAACTTCAATTAACTTTTGAAGAACTCTTAGATTTGAAAGAAAGCCCGATAGTTCCTGTGCTGACTTGATAATATAGGAAGGGTGATATTAAAAATATGGGGGAAACAGAGCATATCCTCTCTCTCTCTCTCTCTCTCTCTCTCTCTCTCTCTCTCTCTCCTCTCTCTCTTTTTCTTGCTCTCTCTCTTCTCTCTCTTCCCTCTCTCTCTCTCTCTCTTGTTCTCTCTCCTCTATCTCTGTCTCTTTGTCTCTGTCTCCACTTTCTGTGTTCATGTGAGCACCCAGGGGTGTGTGTGTGTGTGTGTGTGTGTGTGTGTGTGTGTGCGCGCGCACTACAGTTTCCATTCACTGTGACATCATTCTGATTTTGGGTTCAACTTGGTGGGGTTTGCTCTAAATCTCCTGTGACTAAAATGAAAGACTAGAGAGTCCAGCATTGTAGAAACTTCTTTCTTGACATTCCTTCATTCCTCGGTGTGCAGTGTGTGGCTAGAACTCGATTCTGGATCCTACGTGGGGGTTCCCACCTCTGTCTTCATTCACCTTCTCTCTGCTCAGAGTGACTTCTGCTTCATATTGATTTCCAGGACCCCTACACACACACACACACACACACACACACACACACATACACACACATACACACTGTACACACGACATGGACACACACTCACCCTCAGTGTCTCAAGTCCATGACGGTTGTCATCAGGCATGAATAAGTGTTGAAAGCATTGGAAGGCTCTTATTAAGGCCCCTATCTCTGAGCCACACATCCAGAGTTTGTGATCCAGAAGGTCTCAGGTGGGACTCAAAAATGATCATTTCTAACAAGCCTCTGGCATGATATCAAGGACATGGGAACCATACTTGAGACCCTCTTGTTTATATAATTCTTTAGTCTTTGAAAAATCTGAACATCTTTTTAGACAGGTTCCATAGAGCTGGAGAGACGGCTCAGCAGTTAAGAGCACAGGCTGCCCTTGCAGAGTACCGGGGTTCAGTTCCCAGCGTCCACACTGTGGCACACAGCCATGCACAGTTTCAGTTCCAGGGGATCGGATGCCCTTTGCTCACCTCCCCATCTACCAGGCACATATGTGGTGTAGCACATACGTGGTGCACATACATGCATGCCAGGAAAATACCCATATGTAGGGAAAACAAGTGGGCCACATACCCATGTAGGGATGGCGGGCACCTGTGTACCTACGGAAGGGAGGCTGCCCGGCTGTGGGGGAGGTCCTTGCCCAGAATGTGGGGACATTCTGGTGCGAGCTCCATGCACCTGTAGGGGAAGTCTGGCCAGGTATGGAAGTCCTGGGTCCTTTCTGGTGGCTGGAGATGCTGAGGCCTGTTCTATTGCTCCCACATGGCAGGTTTTGATAAGAAGAGGCAGCCCATGGTTTCAAAGCTTTTTTTTATAGAAAAGTAGGAAAAGGAAAAGAGATAGAGAAGTAAAGAGAGAAAGAAAAGATAGAGGGGTGAGAGCTGGCCATGACCATGTGGAAAGAGTGGAGAAGAATGGGGAAAGGAGGGAACGGGGGCAAGAGAGAGACAAGAGAAAGGGACAAGAGAGAGGGGGCAAGAGAGCTAGGAGGGGCCTGGCAGCCCCTTTTATAGTGGGCGGGGTTACCTGACTGTTGCCAGGTAACTGTGGGCGGGGAAAACCTGGCTGTAAGCCAGGTGACTGTGGGGGTGGAGTCCAGCCAGAACACTAGGGGCCTGGCCTTATGTGACTGGTGGCCACAGGGTTATAGAATTGGGAGGTGTCAGGAGTATAGAGTTGGTGTCTGAAGACTAGGTATCTGGGAGCGTGGCTTACGTTCAGTCCCTTGTAGAATATTCTACTGGGTTCCAGAGCAAGCCTCACTCAACCAGGCCACAGACTGCCTTTCATGGTCCCACACCCATACACATAATAGGTCTTTTTTAAAACCAGAAAGCAGGCTGGTTGCTGGTAGCGCACGCCTTTAATCCCAGCACTTGGGAGGCAGAGGCAGGCAGGTGGATTTCTTAGTTTGAGGCTAGCCTGGTCCACAGAGTGAGTTCCAGGACAGCCAGGGCTACACAGAGAAACCCTGTCTTAACAAACAAACAAACAAACAAACAAAAAACCAGGAAGTCTCTATATCTTATCAATGAATGAATTCTAGGAAGTGGAAAGAGCGTGGATATTTGGGACAATTGGGGTTCAGAGCTGACCTTGTCGTTGTTAGCTTGTTCACCTGATGACTCTGAACAAGAGTCTCAACCTCCCTCAGCCTTGTTTTCAATCTCCTCAACTGTGAGATGCGGGCACGGGCACCCGCTTCATAGAGTTAGCACGAGTGCCAAGGGAATGGACCATTCCTTTAGTCCTACGCTCTCTCCTGGTGAGCCATAGACTCTGCTACAGTTTGAATGTTTCTCCTCAAATTTCTCATGGTGGAGCCTCAACCCCCGAAGCCACATGTTAAAGATATTTGAGAAGCGGGACCTGTTGAAGGTGACTGGCAGTGTCCTCGTGAATGGATTAATAATCTATGTTTGAATTATTGAAATGATGGCTGTGAGGAGAATGGTTTTGTAAAAGAAGCGAAGGCCTCTGCTAAGCTTGCCCTGTCTCACTGACGCCTTCTGGTGTCTTGGCCTCCGCACAGTCTTCACCAGACAGAAGCCCTCACAAGATGACTCCCAGTCCTCTAAAACTGTGAGAATTAGTTTCTCTTCTTTATTAATATCCCAGGTACTTTGTTACATGAATGAGATGAGCTACCTGCCACTCAAAATGTTAACCAGTCCAGGAACCCTGCGATGAGAGCGGTTACTCAGACACTGACACTTCTTTGCACCTACAAAGGAAGCTGTTCTGTGCCATTGTCTGAAGAGAATCTAGTAATTAACAACATTAACAAACCCGCAAAATAATGTTCAACAGAGCTTGGAGGTGACTGGGATCTCACTTAATCCTCACAGCGGCCTAAGGAATGACATCATCTGTCAGAGTTTAGGCACAAGAAAGGGACACTCGGCTTGTCACAGTTGCCAAGCAGGGTCCCAAGCCCCTGCCTTGTGAATCCCACTCCACCATAGGAATACGGAGACACTTAATGGTGGTATTTGGCGCCTGAGAGCCAGGAAAGTGGAGTGGATATTTTTGCTTTCAAAGCTATTCTTGGCACCACCTGACCGTGCCTGGAGGACAGTGTGCAGGGGGCTTTGGGAGGCGGTTGGTAGCGG
Source organism: Apodemus agrarius (assembly GCA_964023405.1). Taxonomy (NCBI): domain Eukaryota; kingdom Metazoa; phylum Chordata; class Mammalia; order Rodentia; family Muridae; genus Apodemus; species Apodemus agrarius. Next base: position 57,326,649 of record OZ030020.1, on the reverse strand, counting down.
CTGAGTCTGATTCCTGGACGGTCAGCTCCGGAAGGATGCACCTGACCCAGGTGTCCCAAGGCCTTTCCACTCTGAATGGCCGACCGAGTGCCAGTTGGCTTTCTGGCATGGAACATTTTGTGACCCTGCTGACAGACAGGCTTCCCCTTTTCCCTTCTTTCCTGTAAAGCTCAAGCCTTTATAAGGGAAGAGGCCGTGCCGTTGTTCCTAAACACGGTTCTGGAAACATCTTAACCCAGGAAAGAGCAAATCTTGGCTTGGATCTTCGTAAGTAAGGTTGGCCATTGGCCAACCTGCTACCAGTTGGGTTATTTATACTATAAAAGGAAATAATTTAATTGCAAGCTAACCCCCACCTTTAAGCTCTTGTCAAATCCAAAACGAGTATCTGTAAACGAAAAGCAGAGGTTGAAATTAATAAAACAAAAATACTTAGTGGCCAGCCACATAGCTTCCCGTCATAAACAAAGATTCCGGTGTAACTGTCTGTTTCTTAGGCTTGCTCTCCAAGTGCCATATTTAATCAACACTAACTCGATGCTGTCTTTGCCCTTCCCACCTCAGAGCTATATTTGCTTCTTGGAAATTTTCTTAGCACATGTCTAAGAGTGTCCCTTGGGCTTTCGTGGAGTTTTCCTTTTTAATTTTATTTTGAGTAAGGGATGAGTGAGCGAGAACTATAAACCATGGTCAAGTGCACTGAAACTAGCCAAGGGAGAAATTAAGCCTTAAGCTGTTGTGGAGTTCAAGAACTAGAAGCGGGCGTCTAATACTTAAGGGCATTTAGACCGACGAAGCAACAAAATCACGTGAGCTAGAAATGAGCGTTGAACTGGAAACCCTACCACCTACCAAAGGGAGGGTCTTCTCTCTTCTATCCCCAGCTGGAGCCAAGCACAACTTACCTTGTGGCTGGCATGCCTAGAATTCACAACAAGCCCCACTGAAGCGGTGACAGCTAGTCTCAGAAACAAAACCTGATGCTTAGGGAAGGGAGCGTGGATGGGGCTGCCTGTACTAGACTGAAATCCACCAGGTTCAAAACCAAACTCTGCCCGCCTTCTCCAAGGGAGACTGAGCCTCGTTAGAACTGGATAGACACGGCCTCGTGGAGGAACTAATTACTATAAAATGGACCGTTTTTATATCGTGAACACGGGCTGATTTGCGGTGCCCACAGTCTGTGATTAAGTCAAATCAGAGACATTAAAACCAATTTCTGAAATCTAACTGAAGAGCCGAGGTGAAGCCCAAGCTTGCGGGGCTGTTGAAAGAATGAGCACAGATGTGCCTCTGGGAAAAACCTAAGAGCATGAAAATACGAATCACGAGACCTTCCTCTCCCTGTGCTGTGAATTTCTCCAGTGGGGAGTGAGTGTCTGGGGGTGGAAGACCGGCTAGTCGAAACATTTGACATCCAAAGCACAGCTTGCCTCCTGGGGACGTACAAAGCCAATTTTGTAAGCTGTCTCTGAAAGCGTGCTGTTTCCCAGCCAACAGGGATCACATCTGCCACTGGAATTCTCGGTCAGTAATCCACGGCAAGAAATGAGCCAGGGCCTTTTCCGTTGCTGTGAATTTTAGTTAGTGTTAGACCTGCGGTAACTAGCTCTACAGCATTGTGAACAATCAACTCTGTCGAGACTCAAACCAATCTGACACATGTCATAAATAAGGCAAATGTAAGACAAACAGCACAAACAACCGGCGTGTAATTGCTAAATGTGACTAACAGATTCAAGCAGCCCCTCGTCCGTTCGTTCAGTAAATCGTGATGGAGCCGCTCTTACGGGGGCACTGCGCCACCCTGGGGCACACCGTGCACAGAGGTTTCTGTGCTGTGTGTGTAACACTGCAAGACAAAGGACTGTCCCTGCTTTGAGAGGGGCAGGGATGTGTGTGTGTGTGTGTGTGTGTGTGTGTGTGTGTGTGAGCAGGGAGCTTCGTCAGGCAATCACAGTGCAGAGTGGAAGCACTCATGGCGAATGTTTACCACTAATGGGCCTAGGACGCCAAGCGTCATACGTAGTCTTGGGAAATCAGCATGGAAGTGGTAGTGCCTAAGAACAGGACCTGGGGCCTAGGAGGAGAGGAGAGAACAGCCCAAGGTCAGCTACCGCCCATGGTTAGGAAGAGGGGAGAAGAGGTGGGGTATGCAGAGCAATCCAGAGGATTTGGGGCCAGCAGAGCAGACAAAGGAAGAGAATTCCAAGACAGGGAGAAGAGAAGGTGGGCTGGGCAGGATGAGGAGGAAGGAACCGGGGATCGTGTGGGAGGATGGCCTCAGCCACGGCTGAATTGCTTCTCCCCTCCTGTTGGCCTAGCAATCAGACTGCTGGGGCTTTCCATGGCCTCCTTGGCCCTCACTGCCAGAACAGGTCTAACCCTAGCAAGGGCTCTTGGTGCTCAACAGGCTGAAAGGCGAGTGGGTCTTTTTATTTTTAATCATTTAAGATGCACTTAAAAGGCCCTTTGGTGGCCTGTACCTGCAGTCCTAGCTACTCAAGATCTCTTGAGTCCAGGAGTTCCAGGCTAGCCTCTGCCTAGATAACTGGAAAACAAAACTAGAGTGAGTCGGAGGGCGCATGCTTTGGACCCGGTAGGTCAACTGACCTTCAGCCTTGATAGTCTGGGTACGTTTAAGTCACTGAGGAGCTGCAAGCGGAAGCAGCTCGTCTTTTCCCAGCATGTTACAGCATGCATCGCTGTTCACTGGCTCACCTGAGGAACGCCTGTCCTGAATTCCTGGTGTTGGCTGCTCCTTGGTGAACATCCATTTAGAGGATAACTAGAGGGAAATGCCGGCTGACAACTTTCCAAAGCGAAATTTTAACCCGGTGTTGAAATATATTTTTAGCAATTAAAGCGTTATAAAAGAACTTGGACAAAACAATACAGATAGCATATATCCTCCCAGATACCAATGCCTTTAGCTTCTTAGTTCATATACGTAAATGGAGGAAATAGAAACCTGGTGTTGGAAAGGTAAAGAGTTCTCGGATGGGGAAAGGAGGCCCCTTAAAGGGGCAGTCCAAAGTGTCAAAGCAAAGCAGAAGAGCAGCCTGGGGCCTGTACCTGTGAGCTCAGAGATGACCAGCAGCAGAGGCTTCAAGCCGGCTCAAAGCAAAGGATCAGCTGACATTGGTAAATAGAGTTAATGGTTTCTTCCTGGCAGAAAGACACTACAAGCTAGGCTGTAAACTCATGGGAACAAATGAGATGGACTCTCTCTGACAGCCATCCTAAGTTTGGAGCCACACAGAAAAGCTGTTAGCCAACCGCAAAGTTAAAACTAGATCAATAGAGCATGGTTAGTTATCTCTTCCTAGGTTGGCCAAAGGAAGTGGAGCAGAATTTTGGTGTTCAAGATCACATGATAGTGGACAAAATGCAGTTTTGTGCCCAGGTCAGCAAGAGCCTCAGTGGACAAAGCTCGGCGGGCACAGGCAGTTGGGTCTTTGCTGTTTTCCTAATTCACCAGCCCTCCTGCTTCTGGCAAAGCTAGCTGCCATCTTCCTGTACTCTGGTTTCACTAAAATCCCCCTTCATCATTCTTCCGGTCTCTCTTTGGTTATTTGGAAGGTTCTTGGATAGTGGCATCCCTACATTTAGGTCACCTAACCCAAGAAAGGTGATTTTCCAATTTTTAGCAACACTAGTTCAGTTTGGTGTTTGTTCTGGTTTGGTTTGGTTTGGCTTGGTTGATTTGGTTTGGTTGGTTTGGTTTGGTTTGGTGGGAGTGAGGCATGGATGTTGTATCGTGTGTGTATGATGTACATGATTGTTAGTATGTGTGCTTGCAGAATATATGTGTATATCTGCGTGCAAAGCGTGTAGGGGGATGAGGTCACCATCAGATGTTTCTCCTTGATTATTCTCCATGTTTATTTTTTTTTTGAAACAGGGTCCGTCATGGAACCTGGAGCTCACTGATTCAGCTAGGCTGGCTGTCCAACAAGGTTTGCTGGTCTTCCGTGTGCCCGAGCTCCACTGGGGTTACCGCTCACCAGGTAGGTCCAGCTTTTTCCAGGGGTTGTGGGGATCTGAACTCAGGTCTGAATGCATGCGGTACTCTACTGACCAAGCCAACTCCAAGCCTGACTGATACCCATGTATCAGCAATGGGAATAAAATAGAGGATACACTCCCTTACCTCTTCCTAGTCACTCACTGTCTATTGCTTTTTTTTAAAAAAAAAAAACCACACTCAGAAACCAATAACACAGTGTTAGCCAACATGAACATCCCTCCTCTACCTCTTTCTTGCAGTTTTGTTCCTCAATTTTCTTCCCACTTCCCCTTAAAGAAGATTTCTCTGTCTTTCCTAAATGGGCTGCAGCCCATAATTAGTCCTGTGAAAGCTAGGCAGGCCACTGGTATCTTCTTTTCTCATGCAAATGCTGATAGGGCTCCAATCCCAAAACTAGAAGGGTTCTAAGAGTGCTTTTAGCTTTGATTATCTGTAGGAGGAAATCTAAAGAAGCACTAGTTGTAAATCTCCTCAGAAGAATCAACTCATAAATCCAAACAGTATAAATTCTGTGTGTGCAAGATTTGATGAACACGGCGGACTTGCTTAGCCACGCCCTGTAAACATACACTGTGGTCTTGCTTAGCCACGCCCTGTAAACATAATCACCATCTGCAACTATTATATGGCAACAATGTATCATGGAAGCCATCAGCATTGTTCGGGGATGTGTTCTTGTCTGCCTGATAGCTCCTTGTTACCAATCGCTTTCAGTTCATCCCACTATTTCCTTCCCAGCTCCGGACAGACGGTACCCAGCTGTGGTTAAGATTGAGTAGCCAGCAATGAGCTCCAGCGTCATCCCACTGCCAGCCACAGGAGACCCTATCATGTCCTGCAGAAGCCCTCACAGTCCCATGTGATGTGAACCACACTCTGTCTCTACTTCTCTCTGGAAGTTTCAATTCTTAAAACTTGGTAATACTGAATCTCTTCTTAGTTTCCCCTCAGTGAGTTGAATTCCTCTCTGTGGGTGCATTTCCTCTGTTTTGTTTTTCTGACCATACCCATACCTCCTTTCCTTTCTGCTTCCCATTTTCTGAGTGTCCATTCTGACAGCAAATCTGTTTTGTTTAGGTGCTATTCCTTTCTGCTCATTTTAATTGGGCGATTCTCTCTCTCTCTCTCTCTCTCTCTCTCTCTCTCTCTCTCTCTCTCTCTCTGTGTGTGTGTGTGTGTGTGTGTGTGTGTGTGTGTCCTCCTGTGGCCAGTGCCCTTTGAAGGAGGAGTACAGAAATAATTTAAATTCTTATGAAATAAGACAAGTTATGTTACTTTGACCTGGGCATGGTGATTCACACTTACAATCCCAGAACCCAGGAAGCTGAGGCAGAAAGATCATGAGTTTGAAACTAGCTTTGGCAACATAACAAGAGACTCCATCTGAAAAAACAAACAAACAAAAAAATAGGGGTTGGAGAGATGGCTCAGCAGTTAAGAGCACTGACTGCTCTTCCAGAGGTCCTGAGTTCAATTCCCAGCAACCACATGGTGGCTTACAACCATTTGTAATAGGATTTGATGCCCTCTTCTGGTGTGTCTGAAGACAGTCACAGTATACTCATATACATTAAATAAATAAATCTTAAAAAAAAAACAAATAAGCAGTTATGCTGAAGAAAGCCAAATGAAAATTCTACTTCGCAATCCCTTCCCCATACAAGCAAAACATTTTTAAAACCTGTATATGATGCTATTGTAGTTTACAACACACACACACACACACACACACACACAGACACACACATATACAAGGAGAGTTTAGGATGTATTGCAAAATGTCTGTTCTGGTTATCATAAACAGTTTCCATCTTATACAATATTTTATTACTTGCTGTTATGCAGACTCTTTGCACACACACATATGCATATATATGAAGTTGTGATATATATAACATATGTATATGTATATATAAAACATATATGTATATAATATATATATAATTCTTACTGGGATATACAATAAAACACATTATTTCACATACAGAAAATAACCTGCATGTAAAACACACACACATACACATCATACACATACACATCATGCACATACACATCATACACATACACACACACATGCAAACACACCAAAGACTCCCATCCTCATTGAAGGCTGGTGAATTTAATTAGTGTTCTTTTGTTATACTTCTCACTAAAGTGTGGGAATATAAGGATCCTCACAGGAAATGAGAGGCCAGTGGATGGGTTGATGTCATCTGTTGTCGTCTATGCAGGCCTGTCTTCTAGGATGAGTGCTGGGAGTAGAAGAGACGGTGGAAAGAGACGACCCAGCACAGGCATGGATGCCTAAGGTTTCTAACAGCTGCTTTTTAATACGCGATCACATGCAGGGATTGAAGCATGCATGTTTTAAACTCATTGACAGCCATCATGTATGCCACAAATAAGTCTGCCTGCTGGGTCTAAGCCCTGGTGGAGGCTAACAATTCGATTTGCAGGACTGGAGAATTGGAAAGGAAGCTTCTAGTCTCCAGAAATACTCTTTGAATGGCATTTATTTAATCCTAACGGTGTGGGCCACAGTATTGCTTTAAGCTTAGATGTCAGGCCAGGTTAAGTGATCTGCCTGTCAGTCAGCTTCCTGATTCTCATAAGCCACTACCAGATCGCAAAGCCTTTTGACACTCCATCGCTGGATCTAATGTTGCTATCCAAAGTTATCCAGCCTCTGCAGCTTTTATTGGGTTTCTGGTTTTTTGTTGGTATGTTCGTTTTTTTTAAATACCGAGTTTCAGTGAAAACAGACTCTACCTTCATAATTAATCTTGTCTTTAATATTTTTTTAATGTGACCTGGGTGTGATAGCACACATACCTTTAGTCCCAGTACTCGAGAGGCAGAAGCAGGTGGACCTCTGAAAGTCGACATCAGTCTGGTTTACACAGTAATTTCCAGAACTAGGATTACAGAGAGAGACTTTGTCTCAAAAAAATCCAAACATCAACAGCAATGTACTATGAGTTCTTAAGAACTGGTATTGTCTTCCGGTGGGAGTTCTGCTTTATTCCTGTCATCTTACATAGCTCAAAATGCCTTCTCTCATAAGTGTGACTTGGGCAACTTTGAATGAACAATGTTGTATTTCATTAGCCACCCTCTTGTCTTTTTTAGAAGCTCTCCTGGCAGGTAGAGTTGTACAATGAAATCCCCCTTGTGATGGAATTATAAACAATGAAGAGTCTCCAGTGGTCCTGCCAATGCCTTCATTTGACCAATATAAATCTTCCTGGTTATTCTTTCTTAATTATAATCCCTAAGTTTAAAGATTGATTTATTTATTATATATAAGTACACTGTAACCGTCTTCAGATACTTTTTCTTCTCTCTCTGGCCCTGCTCCCTCCAGCCAGAGGATTTATTTATTATATATAAGTATGCTGTAGCTGTCTTCAGACACCCCAGAAGAGGGCATCATCAGATCTCTTTATGATGGTTGTGAGCCACCAGGTGGTTGCTGGGATTTGAACTCAGGACCTCCGGAAGAGCAGTCAGTGCTCTTAACCGCTGAGCCATCTCTCCAGCCACAATCCCCAAATTTAAACTAAACGCTTTTACTTTGCTTTCCAGTGTCATTCATCTCTCGATTAATCTAGCTAAATTTAAGATAGGAACTAAAACACTCTCCCCCAAGAGCGCCCCCTAGCTGCCACTACCTGCATCATGTGGTGCCAGGGTCCTCCAAGCTGGTAGGCAGTAACAAAGCAATTCTTTTCTTTTTTCTATATTCTTTGTTTACATTCAAAATACTTTCCCCTTTCCCAGTTCCCCCCTTACCATATGTCCCATAAGTCCTCTTCCCTCTGCCCATTCCCCAATCACCTCCTCCCATGTCTCTGTCCTGGTACTCCCCTACAATACTGGATCAAGCCTTTTCAGGACCAGGACCCTCTCCTTCCTTCTTCTTGGGAATCATTTGATATTCTAGTTGTGTCTTGAGTATTCAGAGCTTCCGGGCTAATCAATATTCACTTATCAGTGATTGCATTTCATGTGTTTTCTTTTGTGACTGGGTTACCTCACTTAAGATGATATTTTCCAGCTCCAACCATTTGCCTAAAATTTCATTAATTCGTTGTTTTTAATTGCTGTTTTTAATTATTCCATTGTATAAATATACCACATTTTCTGTATCCATTCCTCCATCGAGGGACATCTGGGCTCTTTCCAGCTTCTGGCTATTATAAATAGGGCTGCTATAAACATAGTGGAGTATGTGTCCTTGTTACATGCAGGAGAATCCTCTGGGTATATGCCCAGGAGTGGTATAACTGGGTCCTCTGAAAGTATCATACCCAGTTTTCTGAGGAACCGCCAGACTGATTTCCAGAGTGGTTGTGCTATCTTGCAATCCCACCAGCAGTAAAGGAGTGTTCCTCTTTCTCCACATCCTCGCCAACACCTGCTGTCTCCTGAGTTTTTAATCTTAGCCATTCTGACTGGTGTGAGGTGAAATCTCAGGGTTGTTTTGATTTGCATTTCTCTAATGACTAATGATGTTGAACATTTCTTAAGGAGCTTCTCAGCTATCTGAATTAAATGGGGTACAGAGCTAAACAAAGCAATTCTTATCACTAGGTCGTTGATTTCCTCTCCAGGCTTCTGAAACCAGATGCCAGCACACGGTAACTCCTCCTGTAGGCACTCAGGCACACAATGTTTCTGAATCTGTGTGGTGGGTCTGCTCTGCTGGGTTCTTGATGTGTAGTGGTACATTCTGAAGCATATCTCTGCTCCTGTTCCAGTCTGGTCCACCATGAAGTGGAATTACTAGTTCATTTTAAAGGGAAAGAAGCAAGATTCTGAGCTCAGGTGTCCTGGGATAACTTAGCTAGCTGGGGATAGATTCAGAAAGTATGCCAATTCTACACATTCTGCTCTAATAGCATGCTATGACCAAAAACAGCACAGGTATTGATAGGGTGCATCATGATGGGAGAGAGATAGTGAAAGAACAGTTGGGTGACAGGACTGGCTGGTCACATATTTATCCATCCACAGGAAACAGAAAAAGAACTAACAGGAAGTGGGACCATGCTCTCAAAGTCGCAAAGCCGACTCCTGGTGACAGACTTCCTTCAACAAGCTCTGCCGCCCCAAAGTTTCCACAGCTTTTCAAAACAGCTCTTCCAACCTGGAATGACATTTTCAAACAGACAAACCTAGAGGGGACATTTCTCATTCAAGCCACATCCTGCCCTTAGATTTTATGATGCAAAATACATTTAGTCTGAACTCAAAGAGCCCATAGCTTTAACTGCTCAAAGTCCACAGTTTCTTCTGAGACTCAAGGCAGGTCTGGCACCCTGTTTATATATATGTATGAAGACTATATACATGTATATATATACATATATATGTGTGTGTGTATATATATGTGTGTGTGTGTGTGTGTGTGTGTGTGTGTGTATGTGTGTGTGTGTACATATATATAGTCTTCAACGTACAATGGCAAGGACTGTTCATTCACATTTTAAAAAGAAAAGGAGTCCTGAGTGCACAGTAAAGAGATACTGGATTAAGCTGGAAGCCCAGCAGGGCAGTTTCTAAATTATGTCTGTTGAGGTTGGGTCTGTTGCTATAAATTATAATGCTAAATTCTGTACTCAAAGGGCTAAGCCTGCAAGTGACTTCCAACACTTACAAGCTTTTGTTCGTGCAAACCTTGTTCCTTAATTTAAAACTACTGGTTAAATAAAATCAACTACAGCCAGTTACTGGAGGGATTAGAGGTAGGAGGGTTTTGAGTTACTTGGTTGGGAGAAGAGTCCTCTGAGGGAAGGAGGAGGAAGGAGAGGAGAAGAGGAGGCCGCCAGGGGAGACGGACCATGAGCACATGGCCAGGAGAAACAGCAAGTGTTTGGGGAACATCCCGAGGGAGGTGGCCAGGCCAGCCGTTAGGAAAGTAGATTAGGGGTTAGCCCCCAGCAGTTGTCACAGCCGGCTAAAATAAGTATAGCCTGAGTCTCACGTAATTTGTAAGCTCAGATGGGTTGTACTTCCTCTGTAGCTCCATGTCCAGTACCTGGAGCTCAGCTCAGAGGTCTGAGACAACCCCGCCACTCCAGCTTCGCTCCCACAACGCTCGCATCTCTCTTGGGCTCTACTCAGCTTGCCTTGGCTTAGCTCTGCTCTCTCCCACATCTGGAGCTGTCTGCCGCAATCCAGACCTCACCTTCACAGCTTCAGTCTGTGGCCTCTCGAGGCCTCCTCGCAGGGACTCCAACCTTGGCGTGTGTTGCCTGGTCTTGGCGGTTCTCTAACACAGTGGGGAAGAGTCCACAGCCTCCTCAACCCTGTGTCTTTCATGCCTCCAGAGCTAGCACTGGAGGAAAGGCTCCGTCATGTTTGGTTGCCAGGATGGGATAAACCCTGTCTCCCAGATCACAGCCTGAGCAGGGGCAGTGGCATCTGTAAGCTGAAGCTGATGGAAAACACCCCTGGCTTGTTGCTTTCTAAAAGCAGAAAACCCTGTGGGCTCTCTGTTCACAGGTTCGAGGCCTACCTCCGTGATGTCTTGCTCTTGGGACACCTGCAACCCCCAAGCTTCCTGAGCTCCTTACCGTCCCAAGTGGCATGTTTTTCCTGCCCGCTTGTTGTCCCTTTTCATATAAACTGCATAAGAGTGGTCAGTAAGTACCACCCCCCACAGACTCAACGTTATGCTGTATTGAAATTTTCTCCAACAAAGAAATTGATCCAGTGCTTTAAATTCAGCCTCACACAAATTTTCCAGAGATGACAAAATACAGCCATATATTTTTTTTTTTGTCAAATTATCACCTTATCACCAGTGTCCTGTAGCTCTGTTTCTGATAAAGAGTGTCTTAGTTAGGGATGTCCAGAGTCAGTCATTTGGAAGGGGTGTTCTGCAGCCTCTGGTTCTATCTGGACCTCCCATGCTGGACTAGCCTGAACGAGTAAGCAGGCCTCTCTTGGAGCACATGGTAGCCATGGAATACTTTCACCAAAGAGAAATTCACGCACGGACAATCTATAAGAAAGAAGCAAGAAGAAATTCTTTGAATTAGCGCCTGGTGTCAGGTGGAGTGCAGAGAGGGCTATTAGAGCCGTGACAGAAGGAGGACCCTGGCTGGTCAGACAGGGTTCCCAGACTGCCCTTTGGAAATCAAATGGGAGGCCAGAACCATAGTCTTTTCGATAAAGCTCGGTGACAACATACATACCAGCCCATTTGGACTTCCCAAGGCACGAAATTAGCCCACCGTGGAAAGATGATTCTCCCTCCCTCCCTCCCTCCCTCCATCCCTCCATCCCTCCCACCCTCCAAACCCATTTTCACTTTTTCACCATACACTCAATAAAATAAAGAAGTGAATGAACATTTGATAAATGTTCACGGCAGAGAAGGCAAAGCAGCAATAGTGCTGGTGAGATGCCCCGCCCCAGCGGTTAAGAACACTGACTGCTCTCCTGAAGGTCCTGAGCCACACTCCCATCCACCACATGGTGGCTCACAACCATCCGTAATGAGATCTGACACCCTCTTCTGGTGTGGCTGAAGTCAGCTACAGTGTATTTACACATAATAATAAAATAAAATCTTAAAAAAAAAAAAAGAGTGTCTTAGTTAAAGTTTCTTATTGTTGTGATAAAATAAGATGAGCAAACAGCAAGTTGGGGAGGAGAAGGTTATTCAGCTTAACACTTCCACAGCACTGTTCACCATTGAAGGAAGTCAGGACAAGGATCCTGGAGGCAGGAGCTGACGCAGAGGCCACGGAGGGATGCTGCTCACTGGCTTGCTCCCCCTGACTTGTTCAGCGCGCTTTCTTATAGAACCCAGGAGCTCCAACCCAGGGATGGCACCACTCGTCACAGGCTGTGCCCTTCCCCATCAACCTCTAAGTAAGAAAAAAAATCAGCCTGGTGGAGCTGCACTGTCTTAGGGTCCTGGAAACAAGGAAGCCACCCCCCCAATGTCACCTCCACACCTTGCACTTCCAGACAGCTCTAGTATGTGTGTCAGGCCAAATAAATTTTGTTCTCTGCTGTTACTCACCCTGAGATATTTCCTTACATCACTATTTTCTCTACATAATACCAAGAAGTATCACATTTTTCGTCCATTTTTATAATTTATGAGAGCCTGTCACGGCAGAGAAGGCAAAGCAGCAGTCAGGGAAAGCCCCGCCCCAGGAGCAAAAAGCTGGGTAGCCACACTCCCATCCACACACATCTTGCACTCAAGACCTTTCGGAAGTGGGGCCAGGCTAACAGTGATGATCTTACTCCATCAAGGCTCCATCTTCTAAAGGCTCCATAACCATGCCAACTCGGACCAGCAACGAAGGACAAGGTGTCCGGGTACATGAACATGTGGAAGATGGTTCTCATTTGAATACCACAGGTATGGTTTCAGTGTTACCCAAAACTGGCGTGTAAAATTCCAATCCCCGTTGAGAAGTGAAGTCTCTTACCCTGACCATCTGAGCCGCTTGTCGCTATCTTCCTTCAGCAAAATGGTGTGGAGCAGCTTTGGTGACAAAGCAAAGAAGACAAAGGGAGAATGAGGTCTTCATGGTCCCCCACATCGAGAGCACAGGCCATACAGTAGCAATCATTTCCAAAGGCTTTTGAATTTTAAGAGTTACTCCTAAGAAAGGGGACCATTTATACACTGGCAGAAAAGTATATATCTAATAAGGGGCTGGTTTCCATACCATATGAAGAGCTCTTAGCTCAACAATAAGAAGAACAACCTAATCAAAAAGTGGTTGACAGATCAAAATAAATATTTCACTAAATAAGATACAAGAATTTCGCCGGGCGCGGTGGCGCGTGCCTGTAATCCCAGCACTTGGGAGGCAGAAGCAGGCAGATTTCTGAGTTCGAGGCCAGCCCGGTCTACAGAGTGAGTTCCAGGACACCCAGAGCTATACAGAGAAACCCTGTCTCAAAACAACAACAACAACAACAACAACAAAAAACCCAAAAAACAAACAAAAAAAATACAAGAATTTCAAATAATCATAAGAACATATACATTGGGAGCATTCCAGTTAAAGGCATGACTTTCTCTTTAAAAACCACTTATTTTGGTTTTGGAGTGCATGAGTGTTTTGCCTGCTTGTGGATTTGTGCATTGCCTGCAAGCCTGGTGCCCGTGAAGGTCAGAAGAAGACGTCCGACCCCTGGAGCTGGGGTTACAGGTGGTTGGGAAGCACCACGTGGGTGCTGGGAACGGAGCCTGGTCCTCTGCGAGAGCAACAGGGCTCCTAACCACTGAGCCGCCTCTCCAGCCTCTCTAGTTATTATGTTTTTCATTCCCACTAGCATGGCTAAAGCCAAAGGAAGAAAAACAAAACAAACAAACAAAAACAAAAACAAAAACAAAACAAAAAACAAAAACAAAAAAAAAAACCAAGAGGCGGTAACAAGTGTTGAACCAGAATTGGAAAAATGACCACTTTCAGACCTCATTGGTGGGGATGAAATGGTCAGGTGCTTGGGACACAGCTTGATAGTTTAAAAACAGACGAGCACACACCCCAGCCCTTCTGAAGCAATTGCCTCAGCGGGGTAATGCTAAGCTGCTGTGCAAGGACTTGTCTGCCATGCTCGCTGTGGTTTCACTAAGAGCCACCCATGAAGCTGACTGAAAGAAGCCAGGGCGCATAGAAGGCTTCGCATTCTCTTGTATTTACATGTGTGAAGATAGATAACTAGATTAGGGATTTCCTGGAGCTAAGGGCCAAATGGAAATTTACTATCAAAGAGGGGAGGTCCTCCTCAGAGATAATGAAACGTCCTAAAACCGGGCTATGCTGCCTGTTGCATAACCCTGCTATTTATCGAAAGTAGTTGAGGTGGCTGGGCTTGGTGTTGCACACCTTTAATCCTAAACCTTGGGAGGCAGAGGCTCATTTTGTGATCTCAAGGATGGCCTAGTCAACATAGGGAGTTCCAGGGTAGCCAGGGCTATGTAGAAAGACCCTGTCTTAAAAAATAAAATAAAATAGTTGAGGGGCTGGAGAGATGGTTCAGGGGTTGATAGTGCTTGCTGCTCTCCTAGAGGGCCTGACTTGAGCTCTCAGCACTCACAGCTGATGAGTCACAACTGCCTGTGATTCCACTTTCAAGGATTGAACACCCTTGTCTAGCATCATCAAGTACCTGCACACACACATGCATATACACACAGGCACACGTACATATACACATAGACACATGTGCATATACACACAGGTACATATGCATAGACACATATGCATATACACACAGACACATGTGCATATACACATAGACACATGTGCATATATACACAGGCACATATGCATATACACATAGACACATGTGCATATATACACAGGCACATGTGCATATACACATAGACACATGTGCATATACACACAGACACATGTGCATATACACACAGGTACATGTACATATACACATAGACACATGTGCACATACACACAGGCACATGTACATATACACATAGCCACGTGTGCACATACACACAGGCACATGTACGTATACACACAGGCACACATATAAACAAATATAAACAAATACATATAAACAAAAATAAAAAGATAGTTGGACATTTGCAATGGACATATTTTATAGTGTTTAAATTAATCATGCTCAAGAACTTTGAGGTCTCACCTGTGCAGAGTATCTGTCTTTACTTATTAACTGATGTTTGAACCTGTGATCGGACCTTAGTTCGCAATGCATTTATTCTTTTGAGCAATCATGGAGGTTGGTGCTGCTTTGTGCCTGACATCTTTTACCCTTGCTTAACAAGCGAGCAAATGAAGTTATGGATAGACTTTGAAGTATACGTTGTCTTCCGACAGGGCCCAGCTCTAATCTGTCAGCGTCAGGCAATGTCTTCGGGCTCTAATATTTCACAGGCAGATCTGTTTGAAATACTAACTCTTAAACTCAGAAGAATGGCTCCACTTCGTCCATTCAATTAAGATTAAAAGCTAAGTGCTAAGAAGAGATGACTTCTTTTAATTTTATTGGGGTCAGCCTTTGTCACCAAAGTCTGGGTCTTCTTATATACCTGTCAGAATGGGCTTCTCCCCAGGAAGAGGACTTTGGCTGACTCTGGTTTCATGTTGGTAGCAGGTCAGGAATGTTTGTCAAATGCCCTAGTGCCATCCAGACGTCATGTGGCCTGCTGAGAACTGGGCTATTTTGGTAATGAGAATTATCCACCCAGAAAAAGAGCTGGAGTAGGCGAAAAGCAAACAAACAAAAAAACAAACAACAACAAAATGAAATCTAAACAGAACACAAAACAAAACAAAAAACCAAAACAAAGAATAACAACAACAACAACAAAAACAAATCAAACCACCACCACCACCAACAACAACAACAAACACAAGTAGTGTCAAATGGATAGTATCTTCCTGCTTGGGTTTTGATACTTGGAATGAACTATATCTCATTATCAGCCTATTTACATAATTGTCTTTTCTACACAGGCCTTCCCTGGAGTCTGCACGGCTTACAGGCATGATGAATTTGCCCTACGTATCAATTCCAGTCACTCCTTTACTAACAAGTTGAAGACAATTATTTTCAGATTATTGTCACGTGGGATTCCAGATGCAAATTAGATTCTCCCAGCTGAAGACAGCTGCCTAAGATTTGAAGTAGAATGCACTTGGGGTCTCAAAGTTTGACTGTGGGAGCCCAGCCCAGCCCACTCCCTCACAACATGCCTTTCTATTCTGATCTGAGTCTTGTCACTTCTGAGTCCGTTACCAGGACGTAGTCACCGTGTGCAATGTCCTTCCTACTTAGAAACTTTCTGGCTTGGCCTTTAAATTTTATTTTGGCAACAAACTGCCCTTGAGGAGAAAAATGCCTCGGGAACTCATGCCTTCCCTGGCACTCCGAGCGAGGGGAGCGAGGTGGCTCCCGTGGAATGTTCCGCTCCCCCATCCTTGCCTCTTCCTCTGTGGGTTGCCACTTTCCTGCCTCTCTTCCTTCCATTATTTTCTCCACAGCAAGCTTCTTCCTCCTCTTATGTCCTTTCCTTCCCCAGGGGACCATGGCACTCCCTGGATCACGAGAGAAGACACCAGGCTGAGAAGCAGACAGACAGACAGACAGACAGGGAAGCAAGCCAGATGACTTCTTCATGCCTCAGGCCCCTTCCCCTACAAACCTAGTGCTCCTCATTCTTTTTAAAGGACTCAGACAATAACCTACAATAACAAATCCCGTTACATAGACACTGTGTGTATTTAAAGTAATGTTCTCCGGGTTAACCAACAGGATCACGAATGATAATAAATAAATCCAAAGCTATAATAATTTCATTTAAAAGTATGAAGTGGTTTCTTTATTACTGAGCCAGAACAGTGGCCATGCAATAAAGCCATTTGTAGAACAATATGGCCACAGCAATCCATATTTTTAAAGAAAAAAAAAATTAAATGCTATTTGACTGTTGCTGGAAAAGAATTTGAAATAATTTAAGTGACACAGAAAAGCATTGGGTAAGAGACAAGGTCAGATGAATAAGGAAGGAAATTAACTTTTTGTTTGTATACTTCTAAATTGTTTGAATGTCTTAAATCAGCATTTATTTAATAACTTAAACACAACACCCATTTTTCGCTACCTTTTGGAAAGCATCTTCTATATACTGGGGTAGTGATTTATTAATAAGTTTTAACTACTAAGTAAGTTTTCTTGCCTAATAGGCATTATTTTAGTCTCTCATGAAACTATATCCTTAAATCAGTTAGATAGATAGATAGATAGATAGATAGATAGACAGACGAATAGACAGAATTGTCTTGTTGTTTAAAAAAAGTTCAAAATAGTCCCAGCTTTATATTTTGCTTTCAAAAAACAAGCCTTTCTCCCTCTAGCTTCTTCCCATTTCAAACATCTTAATCTCCTAACCATAATTAGCATCTTGTCCCATGTCCTAGCAAGTTACAGATTCCGTGGACTTGAGAAGCAATAGAAGTAAAATTTGAGAAGAGGGCCTGAAAAGGTGGCTTGGTGGTTAAGAGTACTTTCTGTTCTTTCAAAGGACTCAGGTTTGATTCCTAGTAACCACATGAAAGTTCAGCACCTCCTTGGGTACCAGGCATGCATGTGGTGCAAAACACTCTCACATAAAAAAGTCATAAAATAAATCTTAATAAATAAAATAAAAAGTTAAAAATGTTTTTGAGAAGGGAAGATTTTTTTTTTTGAGAAATCTTTTGAGATTCCTTTTCCCTTATTAGATTTAAGTCAGAACTGTATATAATTAACTCACCATCTAATGTTCTCAAGTAATATAACTCAAGTTCTGCTTCATAGACTGGAGCTAGTATAGACTGATTTTAATAGTTATTTCAACCCTGTTAAATTTGCTGCCAAGAACTTTCAATGCACCACGAAGGGCCTACTGTGTTTTGTATTTATGTCACCAAATAAAACCATCTCCATAAGCATTTTCTCTAAAAGACTTTTAATCATTTAGCTTTGTGTGTAGCAAGCTATGTTGTTACACTTCAGCAGCGGCTGCTTTATAACATTAATGGCACACCCATGTAAGCTTTATTATATGTAACCTGCCCACACAACCTGATACCGGATCTTTATGAGAGAGCCTGTCCCCTGCCTCCAATGCCCAAGGAGGAAGTTAGTAAGAAAACCATGAGAGTGTTAATTTCCTTCCACTTCCTGCTGCTGTGCTTGAAGACAGCTTGAAGACAGCTGTCTACAAACAAACCTATTGCCGCGTGACGGGACAATGGCTCAGAGCCTCCAGTTTCTATGTTTAGGGTTAGGGTAGGCATTCTCTTCTGCCCAGAGGCGGTGAGTCAATGGAAAACACATTTCCCATCTGCACATCCCTGGGAGAGGGAGCCGTTATTTACCCTCCAGTAAGTGTGTTTCCTGGAAACCGCGTGGACCTGAAAATGCGCCCTTCTCACAGTTTAGAAAGTGATGGTCTACCTACAAGACGTTTTGTTTCTCTATCTCTAGATTCAGCCCATCTTTCCTCCCGAGAGCTCTGCTGCCAGCTCCCTGAAGCCACCTCCGTCTTTCTTTCTCTGGCTTGCTAAACTGTTTCCTGATTATCTGCTTCTTTCCTTTGGTCCCACCATATCTGCGTTCTCCACATAAATTTAAGGATGCAAATCAGACCCAATCCTAAACTTCCCACTGAGCCTGTTATCTGCCCGCTTGGACCTCCTCCCCTGCGGCAACACCCACACCCTGGCCCTGGCCCTATGCTTCAGCTGCTCGGTCCCAGCTATACTTTTGAGACCACCCATTGCTCTCCCTGTCTTGGCACGTTGCCAAGCTCTCTCTCCACCCACCCCCCCTGCCTGAAACTTAATTTCTAGGGTTCTTTGCTGGACTCACTTCCTCTGCTCCCTCAAGTTCTCCTGAGAAACGCCTCCTCACCACCCTATGGGGAGGCTCTCTCTGTCCTCCTCCACAGCCTCTTCTTCTCTTTCTTCATACTTATCACCCCCCCCCACGGATGTTTACTGCCTGACTATCCCAGCATCTCAAAGCTTCCTGTGGAGGCAGGCTTAGGGCTGTATGCAACTCAAGTTCTTCCCGCTTAGAAAGCATCCCCTATCCCCAGGGCAAGTGATCACCCTCTAGCTTTCAATATAAATATTCGAACATACAGAAAGCAGTGGACATTGAGAAAAGATGGGTGCAGTATACGGTCCACCAATTTGAGTTGTATGTGGCCAATTTTTGTGATGGGGAAAGATGCAGGTATAGTTTTAGGACAGGATATAGACAGCTCACTTCTTTCTCCTAAATCAAACTGTGAAACATCGTGTTGATCTTACTACTTTATTTGAGAGAGTGAGAATTCCAGGATCACCCAGGAATAAGGTGAGCACTTTCATCGTCATCCATCTACAAGGGAAACAGACATGTTATCTTCCTCTGCGATCACGAGGGTGACCACCCATGCTGGTCCATGTGGGTCTGTCCTCAAGTATACACTGTCCAGCAAAGTCCTCCGTCCGGGACCAACCAGGATGGCTAATGCCTAGTGCTGGGAGAAGAGGAGCTGGCTTCCGTGAGTAGCCAGAGGTTATGACAAGACAAGAGCAACTGGAAAGTCCAAATAGACAATAGACACCTTTATCTCTGATAAAGATGGCGCACAGTATAAGGCTTTGACCTATGGCCGGTGAGGGAGAAGAAGACACTGACCACGAGGGAAGCCTGACTTTGGGATTCAGGAAAAATCTCCCTTTCTGCCAGCAGACCTGTCTGCAATAAAGACAGGATCCAACTTCTGCACATACGTTAATTCTATTCACATTTTTCAAAGGAAAGCCATCCTATCTTCCTGAAGGGAGAAACGTGGGAATGATTGTGAGGGAAAGATTGGGCATGAAGGAAAGACCAGGTCAGTGCACCCATGGCTTCTCCCTCGCAGAGAAGGACACAACACGCAACTCAGGACGGGTTGGCAGCAAAGCATTTTATCAGCACGTACTAATTTCTTCTAAATTAAAAAGGTGTTATTATGACATTTCCATATGTATACAAATATTAAGGACAGATGTCCAGAGCCATTACTCAGAGCCATGGATGGAGAGGTGTACAGAGGTCTTAAAGATCACAACATTTGTAATGGAAATGTCCTTGTGACAAGAATAAATCAAACTCCTTGTCTCATGAGTTAATCCCACAGGCAAATGAGCTGCTGTGCCTGCCGGCCAGCTGGTGTGGCAGAGCTCAGACCCAAGAGTCCCGACTCTGGACCACAATCCTTCTCTTTCTAGGCTGCCTTCTTTTCTAATCTAGTTGGAAGAACTTTTCTTAGAAGTTTGTTTGTTTGTTTGTTTGTTTGTTTGTTTTTTTCCAGAAGTGACTTTAGTGATTGTCTATCATTATACTAGTCAAATTCCATATAATAAAAACACCCAAAGCTGAATACTTTATATAGAAATGAGGTTTCTTGCTGGGCAGTGGTAGTACAGGCCTTTAATCCCAGCACTTGGGAGGCAGAGGCAGGTGGATTCGAGGCCAGCCTGGTCTACAGAGTGAGTTCCGGGACAGCCAGGGCTATACAGAGAAACTCTTTCTTGGAAAAAAAAGAAAGAGAGAAAAGAAAGAAAGAAAGAAAGAAAGAAAGAAAGAAAGAAAGGAAGGAAGGAAGGAAGGAAGAAAGGAAAGAAGGAAGAAAAGAGAAAAGAAAAGAAAAGAAAAAGAAAAAGAAAAAGAAAAAGAAAAAGAAAAAAAAGAAATGGGGTTTCAGAATTTGGAAGATCCCAACAGCTAACTCTGGTGAGGGCTCCCCCAACCGATCTCCTTACAGTAGATGGTCTCACAGGATGGGAGAAAAGGAGAGAGGAACCTCATGGTGAGAACAGAGAGCAAGAAGGACAGATAGTTTCTAGAACTGACTTGGGGTCTCAGGAGGACTACACTCACCACCCCTGATGACGGACGGACCAGCAGTTACCTGAGGACCTTCCTAGACCCTCCCTTTAAAAGTAGGTTCTTAACTTCCCCACACTGAGAAACAAGCTTCCGACACACAAACACTTAAATCACAGCCATCTCGAAAGACAAGCTGATTCTTGGGGAAACTAAATTATTTGCTTGGGGCACAGGGATAAAAGGCACATTCCAATCACAGGGCTCATGGCCAAGGCTGGCTCTGTCTAGCTCTCTTGGAATTCCACCACCAGGGATTGTTGGAAACATCTCCAAGTGTCCATGGACACTCTGAGCAGAAGTCCATCTGATTCTGCCATGGAGTCCTCTGTGCACATAGAGGCATTTCTAAGTGGCATTGTGGTGTCTGTCCTCAGAGGTGAAATAATAAGAGGCCCTGCTCCCTGAACCCTAAGAAAGTGTCAGTTTGACCTTTAAGGTAGTGTCACCTGAGTTACTAAAAAGGTGACCCTTTGATGCTAGAGGGCTTGTGAGTTCTGTGATCTTATAGATTATTTTTCAAGTATTTGCATTGTATTTTCCTAGCACTAAGGCATCTCAGAGCTTCTCTATTGTTGTCATTCCCATGTGGTTAGGGAGGCCACTGATGTAATTTTGCTGGAGACAGGGGCTTTTGCCGTAGGAACTGAGACGGTTCCTGGGCTTAAGGAACTGGTCAAATGCAGGACTCACTACCTGTCTCTTTCTCATGGTTTCTTGTTTCCCCTGCTGCTTCTGTGCAATTTCCTCTCTCTACTACCTGGTTGAGGCTGCCTATTAGAGGTTTCTAAACTTCCTGGATTATGGCTTTGCATAGCTTTCATTTGTCTTGTGTCCACTTGTGTGCCTCTAAGGATACAGGACAAACCGGACTGTCTCTCGTAGGAGACGCAGTAGTGTGCTTCCTTCATGCAGACCACGGCTCTAATCAGATGTGTAAGGGCATGGGATGTGGCTATGCAACCAACCAAGCAATCAGCACCGAGGCAGGCACCAGCTCAGTCCGGACACTCCATCCATCTGATGGAGCGCTCCATCAGATCCCAGGCGAGAGCTCAGTGCCATGAGACAGTCCCTGTCTTAATGCCAGTTTTTATCAGGACTGTGCTTCCGATTGGCTGTAAGTCAGCATCAGACTTGACTAATGTGCTGTAGTAGCTTATAGAACCCAGAGTAACGTTGGCATTCGTCGTTTGAACCCATGGAGGATGCAGATATGGAGATGCATAGCACAAGGTAGCTGGAAGGAGCACTGGGTCCCTATCCCTCTCTTGGTAACCAGCCTTCAGGAATCTCCATATGTTGGGCTATCTAGAAACTCTAAAGTTCAGTCCTTTTTGGTTGCGGTTTTAAGGGAAATCTTATTATATAGCTTGGCCATTGGTGATCAACTTAACTGTCAGCCCTTCCTACCTCTCACCCACCAAGTTTGGGACATGGGGAATGGGGTTGAGCATTCCGCAGCACCAATCCTGTCTTGGTATAATCTATGACCGACTAATCTCCATCTTGAAGCTTGCCAGCAGCTGCTAGCCTGTCAGTCATCTCACTAACATACAAAAGGCATCGCTTTGAAGATTGCAGGATCTTAGGAGTTGTATACTAGGAAGCAAGGCTGGACACCAGATGCATATTTCACAAAATCACAGCACAGTCCATTTGTACTCCCATTGTCTTGGGCCCATTCCTTTCTGTTTCCTGTCCCAGCTTTTGAAAGGCAGGAATCTGATCGGCTTCACGCATTGTTTCCCATAGTTTGCATGTCACAAGTACTCTTCGGCTGCCTGCTGGTCAAGTGCGCACCTTACACCAGTCAAAGACGGTTCCCACCACACAGTAAATTAAGGGTCTACTGATGAGGTGATTTCTTTAAAAGGAGAGGAGACATTTTACAGCCAAAGCATTTGATTGGTTTGTTTGTTTTGTTTAAATCTTCTGGAACTGAATTTCTTAATTGGCATTTTTGGGGAAAAACTTCTGATTTATACAAATATGTTATTCAGAAACTCTTTATTTAACTGTGAGTCCCAGCGACGCTGTTCCCATCTGTGAGGCCGTTGGCACTTTTCCAAGAATCTATATTGGCTTCCATCCCCTCTCGCTGAAATTTCAGCATGATTCTGGAAGGGAGTGTATCCATGTATCCTAGCCTCTGAGCTTTGTCCAAGGTCTGGTGACTTCCTACCTGGGTCATCCCTTGATGATATCTTTCCCAGAGGTTCATCAATAATATACAGAACTTCATTCTCACACACAAACCCCATCCTAAGGTCCCTGAGAGAGGCTCGTTGGCTTAGGATCTCGGAGGGTACAAGGAAGTCATCGAGAAACAGAAAAGGGGTTAGTGCTTGGGAAGCATCTGGTGCGAGAGTCACCTTACACAGATGCGGAAGATTAGGCTGCAACCTGCAAAGGGTGGGGAGAAAAGCCGGAAATGATCTGTCCAACTTCCAACCCTATTCTGTGCATTGACTCTTAAGACTGGGCAGCCGAGAAGAAAGAAAATATTCCAGCCCCGCCCCCTAAATGGCGAGTGTATCAGGCCAGGATGTAGAGATGGATGAGCAAATTGGGGCTCCCAATGGGCCAGATTCTCAGTGAGGGCACAGAGAGATCACACACCTGTGGTCGCCAGATTCTTGCACTGTAGAAAGGACAGGCTAACGTGTCACTGATCTGTTTAGAGGCCATGGGTGGTCACAGAAGGCAAGGCACGAATGACGTCACTGAGGCAGCTGTTTGGATTAAAAGATTAGTCTGGAGACAGGTGTCACATGGGATAGAGTGGGAAAAACTAAAGATGATTTAGACACGCAATTCGAGATGATCTCTTTTGGTTAATTTATTTATTCACTTTTAAGCCCCATTGAAGCTCCCACCTCCTCCTGGTCCCCCCCCTCACCCAGTTCCTCCCCCATTTTCCCCTTCTGTTGTCCTCTGAGAAGGGCAGGGTCCCTGGGTATCACTCCACCCATGCACATCAAGACACTGCAGGACTAGGTGTATCTACACACACTGATGCCAGCCAAGGCCGCTCAGCTAGAGGGATGGAATCCACAGGCAGGCAACAGATTAGGGACAACCCCCACTGCAGCTGAAGACCAAGCTGCACATCTGCTACAGATGTGTGGAGGGGGTAGGCCCAGCCCGTGTATGTTTTTTCAGTTGGTGGTTCAGTCTCTGGGAGCCCTCAAGGGTCCAGGCCAGTTGACTCTGGTGGTCTTCCTGTGGAGTTCCTAACTCTGCCAGGTCCCTCAATCCCCACCCCCAGCTCTTCTACAAGACTCCCGAGCTCCGTCCAGTGTTTGGCTTTGGGTCTCTGCATGGCTCAGTGAGCTGTTGGGTGCAACCTTCCAGAGGTTCTTTGAATCTCAGAGAACACTTCACAATTGGCTTCAGACTCCTGAGTCTGTTCTAAGTCTTTTCAAGTTTCTTCTTCTCTGTAACACTCACGAGCTTGCATTGGTCAATTCTCTGTGTTCAAAACAGAGTTCTGCTGCATAGCATCATCACCTTTGATCAAGAGAAATGCTGGTAAGTAGGAGCGGTGGTTATGTTTGCCCTCGATCCCAGCACTCGGGAGGTAGAGAGAGGTGCATCTCTGAGTTCAAGGTCAGCTTGACCTAACAGAGCAAGTTCCAGGACAGCCAGGGCTACATAGTAAACCCCTGTCTTGAGAGGAAAAGAAAACAAAACAAAACAAAAAACAACCAGAAATGATGTTTAATTTCTTGTAATAAATCCTGCCAGAAGCTTCTAAAATTGTGATTTGGGGGAACATGTGGTGTGTGTGTGTGTGTGTGTGTGTGTGTGTGTGTGTGTGTGTGTGCTGGTGTATGTATGCATGTGTCCATGGAGACCAGGGATCATCTAGGGCTCTATATCCCTTAGAATAGGATCCACCTTGGTTTTTTTTTTTTTTTTTTTTTATAGTCTCTCACCTGGCAATAAACTTACCAAGCAGGCTGTGTTGATGACTAGTGCGCCTGTTTCTCTCTCCCCACACTGGGATTACAAGCAAGAGCCCCCAACTCCCAGCTTTCTTACATAGGATCTGGGGATCAAACTCCAGTCCTCCTAGTGCTTGCGTGCAAGCACTTTACCTACTGAGTCATTTCCCCAGCCCCCCGAAATTGAGTTTTGATTTTTAAAAACAGAACTACTCTGAAGGGTAGCGAGTACTGAGAAGCCAAGGCTGTGGTCTAAATTTCCCCTGAAAGTCTTAACCGCCAATGCGATCTCGTATCTGTATCAATCACACCATTCCCATCTCGGCTCTCTGTTCCTGTCGCTGAGTGTGAGAAGAGAGATGACTAGGATAAAGGAGAAGTCCCTAGGACTTTACCTTCTACTTCTCCTTTTGCTTTCCAGAGTAAAATGACCAAGGAATTGTACAAAGCTGCAGACAGCAGCGACACGGCTTGTGGATTTGTGTAGGGATGAACCAAAGAAGCAAATTCAATGTTTCTCCAATGCACTTCGCAGCTACTGAGGCTGCTCGTGTGGCTTGGGTGTGGTACCCCGAGAACAAGAACAGAACTGGCTTTGAAGCATTTATTTCTGTCACTAGAGATTAAGTATGAAGTTTGGAGGGGAGTCCGTCAGCTTTCTTGATGAGAAGATGAAGGAATTTTAATCTTGAGACCCAGAGGAGGTCAGTAATTACACAGCTGCAAAGCTAGTAAATCAAAATGGTGACAGACTCCTGTGCCTTTTTGTTTTGGGCAAAATTTGGAGCCTTTCCTCCTTGACATATTTAAAAAACCTAACTTATAACTTTGACAAAGCCATGGGGGTGGGGTGGGGTGGGGGGATCTTTTGTGCACAAGTTAACCTCCATCCAATGAAACAGTAGCAGCACCAAGAGAGAAATGTGAATCGCCTAGCCTTGGTGTGTAAGCCACTAGCCTCCGAGTGTATGATGTAGCCTCAGCGTGTATGCTACTGTGCTAGAACCCTTTCAATGGCAGTGATACCAAAACCCTGACTGGAGCAGAGGTGAGCGGTTAAAATATCCAGTTCCATTTACAGACTCTGAGGATACATGCTACCTAGAACTTCCTCAGCCCAGCTTTAAAATCAGCTCCTAGCATTCCCAGCGCTCAAAGTCTGGGCCATTACACTCTACATCCATGGATTTATATAAAGGATGCATGCCCAGGAACCGTGTGGACCTAAATACTTGACTAGCAAGTCAGAGTACTCTAGTGCTGCTGCTGCGTGTGCTGTTGTTAGTGCCTTAATCCTGATGACTGGAATAACCTGATGATTAAGGTCACCATGTCTTCCTCTTGGGCCTGACATAGCTGGACTTGGTGGAGTTTGGGGTAGGAGTTGTAGGAAATAGTAACAGAGAACAGAACTGACTTGATCAGAGTAAACTCAGCATTGTGCTAGTGGTAACTGGTTCAAACCCAGGGAGGATCAGGTAGGATCTTGTGTATACATTAGCATGTCTTAGAACTTTAAAATCCAGGGCAGATCAGCCATAGTAGAACTAAAGGTTCTTGGTGTTTAAACTCCTTAGGGGGAAAAGTAAGCAGTAGGAAGTTTGAGATTCTTAAACAAGGAGAGGAGATCTGTGCCAATCTCACAGAAGGAGAAGCCCCAGGGAGCATGGAATTCTCTCACTAGGGTAATGAAGGGACACAGTTTACAGTACCCTTACTGAGACACTCATTTTCTTTTCATAACAAAGGGTTATCTTTGAGCACAACAAAGAGCTCTTCCTGGGGAACTTGTAAATTCCTATGTGGTGACTCTGACAAGGGACTATAAAATCTCTGCTTACTTGGGGCTCAGAGAATTCAAGGTTATCTGCAAAAACTGAAATTGTTTGGGATGGGACCAGGGTCCAAACTTTCTAGTTCTGACAGGAACAAGGTGTGTCAGGGATGGGAGGATAATTGGGGACAGCAGTCAAGAATGAAAGCAATTGTTGAGGACTAGAATACTCTAGAAGCAGTAGCAGACCGAGGCGTGTGGGTAGGACTGGGAGAAGGAGAAAGCAAAGGTCTGTGGAGGAAAGGAAAAGACATGATTTTCATTGCAGAAACACAATCCCGTGGAGACTCAGAGCCCAAACCCTTTGTGCCCGTCCACCAAGTTTTGAATATCAGTACGGGCAGTGGAGTGCCCGCACACAAGGCTTCCTTTGAACTGCTGCTCACATGTTGGCTCCTGTAAAAACACCACCATTTCCATTGGTTTGAGGATGTGAAAGGTTTAGGATGGTGAACTCAAACACATTCGTCTGGGAACTGTGACAGGTGTTGTGTGTGGTCAGGGGACACAGGGGCACTCCAAAATGAGCTATGGGTATCAGAATTGCCCTACAATATGGAGAAATTACCTACCTGCCTGCCACAGTTACATAACAACAAGAGCTATGATTCAATGCTTTCTGATTGCCCCAGAAAATGTGATTGCTGTGGCACATACACTAAGACCGTCTTCTCATCATCCTGAGGTCAGGTGAGGAACCAGAGGGTCCTGTGGTTGCAAATATCTGCTTTAGTTACTGCTACACATCTGAGAATAGTAAAGTCCTAATTTGGTCAATCAGCTCTCTCATCCCATAGCTTTTGTGACCTAAGGCCAGTGAAAAGTCCCAGAACTTAGACAAGGCACGTCTCTTTCCTGGGAGCCATCTAGTCATTAACAATAACATACTCATCTGGCTTTGGAACAACTTTCCTTTAAAATGACCAAGTTAAGACAACAGGAAACATGTATCTCATACAGTTTTGTAGGTCAGAAGTTGAGGGGCTTGTGAGTCAAGTTTGCAAACTAAATCGGAACTGGAGGGTCTGCTTCCAGCATGAGTACACATGTGCTCTTCAGTATAGTGACTTCACGCTGACTGTGGAGAGGGAGCGTAGCCACGGGGAATCCTCTATAGGGCTGCGGAAGCATCATGATATCTGGCGACCCCATATCATGGAATACCAAGAGAGAGTAAGGCAGAAGCTTAGATAATTTTTAGTTTCTTGTCTCAGAAGCACACTCTGGAATTCCTCATATTGGTCACAAAGTCAGCACTATCTGGGGTTGAGGTAGAACTGCCCACAGAAATGGATGCCAGGAGATCAAAGTCATTGTTGAACACTCTGAAAGCCATCTTCCACAAAGAGCTACAATCTGCTGGGAGGTGCAAGGTAAGTTTGTCAATCGCTGTACATGTTACGGTGACTGTGGTTTTACCATTTTAGCTTAAATGAAGAATAAGCTCGCGTGCTGGATGCTTGGCTCTTAGCTGCTGCTGCTGCTGTTTCGGGAAGTTCTGGAAATGTCAAAGAATGGGACCCAGCTGCAGGGAGTAGGTGCTGGGATGGGGCCCTTTGCCCTGGGTGTCTTCCAGTCTCTTTCTCTGTAGTGAAGAACATTCTTTGCCATGCCCTTCTGTTACCACATGCTTGGGGCCAAGCAAATATGAAGTGATCCCTTAGAAACCGTGAGCCCGAACAATCCTTTACCCCTTAGTTGCATCGCAAACAGGACAGGGCAGGAGCAGGGAGTGCCACCAAATTCACCAAGCACACAGACATCTCCCACCTGCATCTCTTAACTCTCAGACTGTTTGGTGGAGCCAGTTGGTATTTTACCACAACCGTCTGAATGGAAGTGTGGGCATTGTGATCAGAAGGGTCTGGTTTTCTTCCACTCCGCTCCACTCTGTACACATACCATGGCTATGGCTTTTGTAAGGAGGATAAAACAATCTTCCCTGCTGTTGTGGGGTGCAGGGGGAAGGCTGGTTATGAGCATCAAACACAGCAGAACACGCAGGTAAGTACTACTGAGTTCAGAGCTTTCCTTCTGAGATGATCTGTAGCCACAGGACCATTACACTGCTGCACGCCTTAGCCTCAACTCACGGAGGAGGCTTTTCCTCATCTTGAAGTGTACACTCAGAAAATGAGGGGATGGCCAGGCAGTGATGGCTCATGCCTTTAATCCCAGCACTTGGGAGTCAAGAGGTAGGCAGATTTCTGAGTTCGAGGCCAGCCTGGTCTAGAGAGTGAGTTTCAGGACAGCCAGGGCTACACAGAGAAACCTGTCTTAAAAAACCAAAAAACAAAACAAAACAAAACAAAAACAAAACACAAAACAAAACAAAACGAAACAAAACAAAACAAAACAAAAAAAACGGGAGGATGTGCTAACAGCTTCCGAGGTGCCGATGTACCTGACTACCTCTGAGAGGTTCAGAGGCGCCTCAGCTGTCCCTCTGAAATTCCGCTACTGAAAATGTTGCAGTGCGTGAGAAGAGAGAAAGAAGCACGCCATTTGCAACTGTGGCATGGCTTGTGCTTTGTGTGGCTCTTCCAGGACAGCAATAGGGGGCGGAACACGTCACGTCACGGCTGTGTCTTGTAGTAGACAACTGCCCAAAGTTCATGGTCCCCAGCAAAGACCACGTGGGGAGGACCACGTGGGGAGGACCACGTGGGGAGGCGCTCATTGTGCCGGTCACTTTGTCCTCTGAGAAGCGAGGCACATTCTTATCGGAGTTGATAAGGCTGAGATTTGTTACCGCTCTTGCATAAGCAAATGGATGATGGTTTTTTTCTGTAAACCGTGCTTTCGTGTATGTACACAGGGGAGGGAGGAGAGTAGTCTTAGTGTAAAAGGATGTATGTGGGTAAATGCCAGGTAGAGATGGCTCCTCCTGTGGAGCCCCCACTGGTGTTCTCACTGGCCTTAGAGCAGGTAACAGACCAGAAAAGTAGGCAAGAGACAACCCCCAGGTATAGGGATCAGTGCACTAGCAAATCTGATGCCAGGGTCCATCTAACAATGCGCACAGGATGCTGCTCTCCTTCAGAGTCAATCCACCGTCATCCCGTTATGCTATCCCTCCACCGTCATCCCATTATGCTCTTCTCCTCATCTGCCTGGAGCAGAAAGGCAGCACCGCACGCTCCAACAGGCTCTTCTTTATCACATCACAAGCACCTTCCATGTCCACAGGAGCATCCGATGAGATGCAGAGACTTGGACACACCCCAAGGGACATTAGCCAAACTGTCCCAAGGACCTCCAAGTTCTGGAAACATTTTCTCTTTCTGGGCAAGGAGGCCAAGATGATTCTAGGGTGAAACTTAGTAACCGTGGACTGAGAAGTGAGGGATCACCTTGTTCTACGGAAAGCGGAAGAGGAATTGAAGCAAGGAAACCAAGGCTCTTCGTTAGTCCCAGAAGCTCAGCTCTCTTCTTCCTTTTCCGTGACTGCTGCAGTTACAGCCCACGGCTTTAGATGATTTCCTGCGTCTAGTAGAAGACACTCAATTACTCAACGCTCATCCTCTTCAGAGACTGCGCGGGGAGGTGTTCATTAATTAAAATATAGTAAAATTAATTTCTGGTATGTCACTTTGAATTTTACATATGTATGGACTCATGCAACCAACAACACACTCAGGATGCCTGACAGTTCTGACCACAAGACACAGTCACGCTCTCCCCATGCTATCTCTCCCAGACTCTATAATCCAACCTCAGATTGGTCTTGTTTTTTTTTCTGGGAAGTTTCTGGAATGGAATCAAAGAGCGTGCATCTTCTAAGACTGTCTTTCGTTCCCCACTATCATGCCTCTGAGAGTCATACATGATTCTGTGTTTAACAGTAGCTAGCTCCTTTTAACTGCAGAGTAGCGTTCTACTGTTCTAATATGTATTTAAGATAGCATATCCCAGTATAACACAGCCGCCCCCCCATCATGAGTCCTAAGAAGAAATGGTGGGGTCTCCAAGTGACATCGTTGAAGTTTGTTCTTCAAACTCATTGGCTGTTTGTCACAGTTGTGCTGGATGCTCATGTGGGGGTGGAAGGGAACGAGCTGGCTTCGTTCAAGAGCAAAAGGCAGCCGTGAGCGTAGAGGGGCCTGTGCTTCAGATGCCCCACACTCCCCTCCCGTCCGCATCAGATAATAACAGCTCCGCCTGCAGGTGGCACTGTCTGGGTTTTGATGGCACTCTCTATAGTAATGACTTTCTGCACAGGGTGATATTGCTCTCTCGTTGATGTCTGGAGACACTATTGGCCTCCATTAAGGGATGCTATTAACAGCCAGTTGGTAGAGACCAGGGATGTCTCCACATGACCGACACACAACATGGTCTCTCACAACAGATATTCATGTGGGCCCAAGTGGTAGGATAAGCTAACCTATCAAAGGACACTTCATAAAGGGTCTTGTGTTGAGCCTGAGACTCTCCGCAAACAACAAACAAACAAACAAACGACTGGTTGTCTTTTAGTGAAAATCTATTTGCTTTAAAATTC
Organism: Apodemus agrarius; assembly: GCA_964023405.1. NCBI lineage: Eukaryota > Metazoa > Chordata > Mammalia > Rodentia > Muridae > Apodemus > Apodemus agrarius. Next base: position 57,295,897 of record OZ030020.1, on the reverse strand, counting down.
TAAATGACGGGCCGGGCGGTGATGGCACACGCCTTTAATCCCAGCACTTGGGAGGCAGAGGCAGGTGGATTTCTGAGTTCGAGGCCAGCCTGGTCTACAGAGTGAGTTCCAGGACAGCCAGGGCTACACAAAGAAACCCTGTCTCGAAAAACCAAAAATAAATAAATAAATAAAATTCTAAATGACAACAAGGGAAGGAGAGACAGAAAGATGAATACCTTGATTATTCAAATCTCATGAACCATCCAAGCCCCTTTTCGAACAACTCACATGTCCCATGCTCTCAGATCTTACTCCCTAGAGCACCGTGGCTGCCTGCTCAAGGCAAGGACTCATCCCACTCCACCTGCTGGAGCTGAAACAAACCTTTCTTTCCCAATTTGTTTTAGGTCATGGCTTTTTATCACTTCAATAGAAACCCTAACTAAGACATTCTCGATCAAACAAGACAGGACCGGGCGGTAGTTCACGGCCTCTATGGTCTACATAGTGGGTTTGGGTGACTAAGAAGGCTGCATTATCTTTTAGGCGCATCCTTGCCTCTCAGCCTCCCCAACTCCTCTCTGCCAAACGCCATTGGCTGGGAGACTCGCTGCCCAGCTGTGCACCATTGTCTGTGGTCTTCAGGGCTGACATGGTTACTTAAACCGAATGGGATTCCTGACACTCTCTAGGATGTGGAATGGAAACTTGTTCTATAAAGAGACTTCAGGGGTTTCAAATTAGTATCTGAGGAAAGATGGAAAGAGATTTGATCTTATGGGTGCCCTGTCCCCCAACCCCAAGAAAAGCGTCAGTTGATTCCTGAGACTTTCAGCTGCTAGAAACAGAGGTGTCTCTCCCACGTATAGAAACCAATGAAAAGGAACCTTACAGTGGTAATAGTGGTTTTTCATTTTTATTCTTTGTGAAACTGCTGGTTGCCGGGAAAGCACTTCCACACATTTGCAGGCATGGTGAGCTTCGAGAGCTCTGGGGCCAGGAGTGGGAGCAGGACAGCCACGTGCGGCCACATGCTGCTGCTGCTACCGCCATAGTAGCACTGGAACCCGATGAGAGCGCGTCAGGCCAGGAGCTGTCTCACTGGCTGTTCTAGCCTTTATTGTTTTAGATATGTAGTATAACTAAGAGGAAAGGATGAAAGGGATCTTTATCATTAAATCACAATATTTGGTCGTGATGATGCTTCTGGAACCACTCTAGACAAGTGTACTACGGCCCCATGTGTTGTGGCCTTTTCCTTGGGGAGATATGAGCAAAGGTCTACTCATCCCGGATGTAGGGAAGGATTACAAGGCCAGCTTGCTGAACCAGTGAAACTGGAATTACACGAGCGAGGGTAGGGAGGCGCCCACAGGCACATGGTCGGCGTACGGTTGGGCACCACCAAAGATGGAATATGGCAGATGCTCGGGGAGAGGCGGGGCCCCTTGACCAGTCCTCTACGCCTCTCATGGGCCTCTTGGAGATTTCTCAGCTCACTCTCTCTGTCGGGGAATGTTAGCATGCCTGATTTTGTGTGAAGTCACAGGGCTCTGATTTTGAAACAACGATGGACATGACCAGAGGACCGCATTCCACAGCACCCATGGCCTCTCATTTTCCAATGTGCGGTGGGAGACCGCAACCCTGGAAAGAATCAGTGATTCCTGACAGCGGAAGTGGAACCCACCGAGTCATCGTTAGTGTGGGGCTTCGTGTTTTCTATTATCTACCCTCTTCTTTAGCTCTGGAGTCGTCCTAACTGCAGGTGCCTGCACTCCACTCCCTGCCAGAGTGTGAGTGAATCCTCAACTCTCAGAACAAGTTGGGTCAGTTTAAAAAGGAAAATTCCTCACCACAAAATACAGTACTGTTAACTAGGCAGAATATTAATAAAGGCAAAAAAAGCAATCAGATAGTATGAGTTTGAGTGTGCTGAGAATCATGGGAGCTGTGACAGGCACACACCAGAGAGGGGCATTGTACCAAGGTCTGGGGTTGTTTTAAGGGACCTGAGCATCGGGCATGGAAATGTCAAACAATCAGATACATTTTGCTGTTTTCCATCTGCTCTTGGTGTGACTTCCAGGTAAAAGAAATGCTTGCTAAATATTCTTTGTTGAACAAACTGGGAAAACAAAAGTGTACCACAGGTTGCAACGAGAATAGGGGTTAGCTATTCTTACCTATGTCCTCCTCTGAGAGGCGTAACTCACGTCAAAGGCCGCACAAGATGCTGGGCCCAGGAGACTGTGTTGGCAGTAACTTGGCAGCTCCAGGTGGCCTCGATACCTATGTAGACCTGGGACAGCAGAGAGGAAGACGTTTTTCCGGATGTCACTTTTCTCATCTTGACCTTTCCGGTTCTTTCTAATAGGGTTAGGTGAGGGGAAACACAGGGCTGAAGCAGACCCTGTGTTTCTACTAATTACCTCCGTGGCCTGGCCTCTCTGCGGTGAGTCAGGAGGATGAGAACACGGGAAGGCAAAAACCATCACAACACAACCCCAAAGGAAGAGACATTATCAGAATGACGGGAAGAAAGAGAGAGGGGAAAGAGGAGGTAGAATTCAGGGACAGAAGAATTCAAAGGCCTCATTCAACTGACACGGAAGAGAAAGCTGGTATACCTGATCTGCTCTAGACTGCCTCGTTGCAAGGAACCCTGCAACTCAGAGGCAAGGGAGCTCGCATCACCTGCCGATTTAGACCCGCCACCATGGAGGGAATTGGCCCTGTGAAGGTAGCAGCGTCTCCTCTGGATCCTACCCTCCACAGCTCTACAAAGGTTCCGCACGAGAAGATTTCAGTGGAATTAGAAAACTGATAACTTGAAGGTTGTGTCCATATGCAGACACTGAAACGTTTGGTGAAGACAGATCTTTAAAAGGCTGAGGCAGGAGGATCATGAATGAGAGGCCAGCCTGGACTGCAGAGAGGGCTGGTAGCCAGTATGGTCTACACAGCAAGACCCTGCCTCAAAATAAATGAAAGACAAATAAATGCAGACCTGAGTGTTCTCTCTATATGTTTTGCATCTGGGGCTACACCTATGGCCCACTGAGTTCACTGTGGGTTCCAGGCAGGTAGCAAAGCCAGGCTGTGGGACATGCGGGGACAGAGTCGTGTCTCTTCTGTTCCTCTGGTAAAATGTCTGGCAGAAGCAGCTTCAGGAAGGAATGGCTCACTCTGGCTCATGGCTTCAGAGGGATTTAAGTCCATCTCAGTGGGGAAGGCACAGTGGGGGAGCTCTGATCTTCTGTGGCAGTGAACAGGGAGAGAGTAGATGGGAGCCAGGGACAAGTTAACCCTCAATGGCCTGGCTCTAGTGACCTATGTCTGCCAGACAGGCCACACCTCCTACAGGCAGAGGGCTGAGCATCCACAGCGTGCCTCTGGTCAAGACAGGGGGCACGGTAGCCTAGGGCTGCTATCTACCCTATGAGGTACTGATTTCAACGTGTCCCTTTGTCAAGAAAGAGCTTGGTCAAGCATGGTGGCACACACCTATAATCCTAGCACTGGGCAGGCTGAGGCAGAAGGGTCTTCAGTTCAGACTGAGTTATAAAGGAAGACCACCCTACACCCTGAAACGACAGATCTTGTAGAAGTAAGCTTTATTGTATTGTTTGTGATAAGGTCATGAGCCCAAGAAGTCATCTTCTTATAAACCCTGCAGTAGACTTTATGCTCTCTCTCTCTCTCTCTCTCTCTCTCTCTCTCTCTCTCTCTCTCTCTCTTATTTAACTCCTAAATACAAAAGCCTACAAAAAAAAAAAAAGCCCACTTAACATCATACACAAACAAAAATAATTCTGGCCTTCAGATTTAACTTCAGATTTCTATTGGATTTGGGGCAGGTAGACATCAAATATGATTTTTAAATATATATATATATATGTATATATATATATATATACATATATATATATATATATATATATATTGAGATTGTGAGATTGTGGAGAATGGGGAAAGTCTTGAGGGAGTAAAGTCCTGAGTAAGTGTGTATTGTTTGACATGAACATAGCCATGTGAAGGATCCAAGCCTCAGACCCACGGGAAAATGCCAAAGCCTTCCAGGGCCAGGCTCAGTGGAATGGCAAAGCCTTCCCACCAGATCTGAGTGCCAATAATGATAGTGTGTGCAGAAAATGTCCACCGTAGCTCTGCCACCGAGACGTGTGCGGCCTGCAGACTGCTCTCCTACAGAGATTGCTTCTTGGGAGATCCGCCTCCCTGATCAGCTTTAGTTTCCTTCAGTGTACTGGAGGATTTTGAGAATCGCTTGTTGATTTCTCAGTAAGTCCTCTTGAGCAAGTCTTTGTCCCTTTGCTCCTCCCTGGTGTTCTGGTCTCTGGTAGGGATGTGTTTCATTTGAATCCCAACATCATTATAATCAGTACTCTGTGAATACTCAGTATGTAACTTTCATAGAATTGAAACGTGACCTCTAAACAATTCTTTGAGTTGGGTTGACCTAAATACACTTAAAGCTCTAGTGAGTCATCTAATGTTTTTTTTTTTTGCATGATAAAGATGTTTTTCTGCATCTGTAAGGTATGTGAGTACTTTACCCATGTAATTTCAGTATGAGTCTCTGCTCTCTCTGAGTTCCAGAAATAGAAGACATTTTTGAAAACTGATACCCTAAAACAAAAAGAGACTCTGGGCGCCCTCTGCTGTCTCAGCTAAGTTCTGCTGCTGCAGGTTGGAAAAAAACTCAACATGAATAAAGGTACACACACACACACACACACACACACACACACCACAGATAGACACACACACATACACACACACACACACACACACACACACACACACACACACAGGCAATACAGACATGTGATTAGAAACATGTTTACCAAAGGTGCTTCCCAACAGCCTGTTTTAAATACCATTGTCTTCCACTCCCTGGTATCCAATCTATGAACTTCAGTTTTTCCTCTGCTATCTCAGAGGTTTTCCTGAAGATTCAATGAGATATATATCCAACTGCTCTGCTAGAGCCTGAGAAACAGTGACCCTTGCTATGTGTTGGGCCATTGCCTTCTTTTAATCAACTCTGGCATAGGTGGCCCTGCCTCTGCTGTCACCCAGGTGCCCACAGGTTAGTGCTTCTCAGCCTTCCTAATGCCTCAACCCTTTAAAACAGCTCCTCACGTTGTGCTGACCCCAACTATAAAATTATTTTCATTGCTACGCCATAACCGTAATTTTGCTTGTTATGAATCGTACTGTAAATATCTGATATGCAACCCCGTGAGAGGGCCATTTGTCCCCAAAGGGGACACAGTGCAACCTGCAACCCACAAGTTGAGAACCAGTGCTATAGATCAAAGAAGTATTCTGTTTTGTTTTGTTTTTTAAAAGTAATTAATGGGACTGGAGAGGTGTCTCAGTGATTAAGAGCACTGGCTTCTCTTCCAGAGGACCCAGATTCAATTCCTAGCACCCACATGGCAGCTCCTGTCTGTAACTCCTATTCCATGGGATCTAACTCCCTCACACATGCAGTCAAAACACCAATGTACATAAAAAAAATAACTAACACATTTTAAGGAGGTGCTCACCCCTCCCAGTGCATTAGTTACCTTGCTCCTGAGGCTTTAGGACAGGGATGACGCTGGTTTCCATCAGACCAGTGGCCTCCCTCTCGGGGAAGCAGGGATTAGCAAGGTTGATATTTATTATTCATAAAGTTGTTTGTGTTTCTTCCTTTTTGGGTTTTGTTAATGAGTGGTTTGTGGCCTAACACTGAGTGCCACATTTCTTTAATGCATTACAGCCATTTATACAAGGTAAGTTGGGGACAGGAAGCATGGTCTATTCTCTAAGGCTTTGTGGGTAGAGGAATTAGCTTTTGCTGTTTGTTTACAAAACACCAGACACACACAGATACCATTATTTTCTAGGAAGACAGAATTTTTTGTTGTTGTTGCTGTTTTGTTTTTTTAATGAGGCTGCCTAATGTTTCACAGAACACGGGCAAACTCCGTGAGATGGGCTCCTGTGTCTGATCAGAGCAGGAAGACCACCTCATGCATTCATGTGACTCCTCGACTAGGTGGGAATCCCTCAAGTGCCACCAGCTAGCTGGCCACAAAGTTAAGGTTTCACAGCACGAGGCACAGCCCTTACTGCCTGCCTGATATTCACTGTGAGCTCACTCACTGTCAGCCGTGCACTGACATCAGACCCATTTACCAAATGAGCAAACTGAGAACCTGCAGCCACCCCGTAAACCTCAGGAGTCCTTAGTATTCTGGAAATTTTTTAGGAGGAACTGTTTTAGCCTCAGAAGAGGTATCTTTATATCTACCTCTATATTATATATAGTTTATAAAGTTATATTTATAACTATAATATAGTTTATTATATATACTACTATATCTGTCTGTATTATATAAAATGTATATTTACATATTAAAACATTTTATAAAATATAAATATATTATATGTAATATTTCACAGTGGGAAAGATACCAGAACAGGAATCTAGTGTCCTATTCCAAATTAGTTCTGCTAGTTTGATTAAGTTATTTCCTCAACCTGAAAGACAAGGGAGAAAGAGATGCAGGAGGTTTCTCTAACTCTAAAATTTCTGTTCCTATGGACAGTTCTTGTCTGAGAAAACAATATGGTGACCAGGGTCTGGATACGGCCTCCAGTGCGAGTGCGGCGCACGTGGCCGCTGCAGCGGGCTCAGCACTGTCTGGGCTCCCCGAAACAAGAACACGCATGATGGTCCCTGGTGCTCTCTGCAGGTCATCACATGTGCACAATCCGTCCAATGCTGTGTCTCAATCACAGAAACTGGATGTGCTGTCGAGAAAATGTGACAATAATTGGTGATAGGGGGACAATAATTGATAATAAAGGAACAATAAAACACGCCAAGGAGAAGGGCACAGCAGACATGGTGACACGGTAGGCACAGTGATGTGACACGGCAGACATGGTGACACAGCAGGCACGGTGACACGGCAGGCACGGTGACACGGCAGGCACGGTGACACGGCAGGCACGGTGACACGGTGACACGGCAGACACGGTGACACGGCAGACACGGTGACACGGCAGACACGGTGACATGGCAGACACGGTGACATGCAGGCACAAGCATTCATGACTTTTAAGTAGGAAACTAGTCATTCCATGGTTTGTAATTGGCATTTTTGGCTTGCCAATGACAATGGCAATAATCACTTTAAACTTAGCATACTTACCAGTCCTGAAGGCTAAATTCCAGTTTATATGCTGAGAAAAGAAACACACCCCAAGTCTGCGCAAGTACCTTTTATTTCTTATTCCAGAGAAAGTTTAACTCTACAGCCCCTTGAATGGAAATGTAAAACCAACCACACACACACTGGCAGCATTAGTCCACAGATGGAATCACGATGGCAGAGATGAGGACGGTCTTGGCCACTACCAAAGATGGCGGACAAGGTTTCAGGTCTCCCGGGCTCATGGTCACCTCTGCCGTGAAAGGCCAGTCACGGTCGGACAGACCACGAGGAATTCCTTCTGCAGGTCCTTACTGAGCTCCACTCCACTGGGCCGCATTAGCAGCTGCGATTCTTCCTCTGGAGCCTTGGATGTGGGGCAGCTGCCTTTCTGTAGTGCTCCCTGGCTTGACTCTCCCCCTGGAGCCTCGGATGCGGGGGCAGCTGCCTTTCTGTAGTGCTCCCTGGCTTAAGCTAGCTCCTCGCATGTCTCTGGTCAGCACGTCACCACTAAAGGGACTTAGACCAAGTGTCAGCATAGTGACACTCAGGTAAGATGCTTGGCTCGGAGAAGCCAGTAACTCGCTCGAAGCAGCAGCTCCTCCCGACCAGGGAGCTGGAGAACCGTCACTCAGTCAGCAGGGACTGGCTGAGAGGCTGTAAGGTCCGATGGCTGACTGTCCTCTTCTTCAACAGCAGCGTGTTGGATCTCCTGTCCCGGGGGATATGGCAGAGCAGGGCATCCATGGTGTACGTGGTGATCTGACTGTTGATGTGCAGCTTCCCGTACGCCTCGTCGAACCTGGCTGTGAGCGTCGGGCTGTCCTTCAGCTTGTCCCGCACTTTGGCCAGCTGGAAAAGAGCAATCGTTACATCACGGTGGGGTCTTCCTATCCTCTTAGAAGCAGAAACAGACATGTCGAAATGTACAGCATACACATGAAGATAAACACCAGAGCACAGGGGCATGACTAACTCTAAGAGCCTGTCCTCGGTAAGCCACACAAGCCATAGTAGTTTACCTTCTAGGTGTAACTCAAATAGCACGTGTTCTCCAGTGAGACCCAACTGGAGAGGCCAGATACCAACAGGATCCACAGAGTACAGTAAGAGCGGTAGGCGGGGCAGACTACACAGAGTACAGTAAGGACGGGGGGGGGGGGCGGGGGAGACCACACAGGGCTTTACACACAGTCCGTGGGAAGACGCTTGGACTCTACCCTAAAGGCCAACAGGATGGACGTCAAGGGCTGCTGTCTGGTCGAGACTTAGGAACAAATGGTCACTGGGACTCGGAAAAGCACAGGAGAGAAGCAGAGGTGACTGCACGTGGGGCACACCGTGGGGTGACAGAGAAGGACTCACTCTAAGGAGCTGAAGGAAAGGGTCAATGTCACCTTCCTAACTTGGGTCTCAGAAACGTGACAATGGACAGAGATTCACTGCCACAGGGAGGAGAGGGAGATCCCAAGTCGGGTGGACAATGGGGAATTCTGTTCTGGAGGTGAAACATCAGGGTGGACGTGCCAAGGAGACCATTGACAGGTCTAAGATGTGGACCAGAGCTCTGACAGGAGCCTCCTCAGCTCCAGCACTAACCCTGCAAAAATGGGTCACCTCGAACTCAGAAAGCCGACGGTGTGCTAGTCGTTTCTTCAGTTTGCTTCTATTTCCTCAGGCCAACAGAAGCAAGGGCTGACCCAGAGGGAGGAGAGAGGGAAAGGTACCGGATATGTGAGAGAAAACTGAGAAGGCCTGAAATCGTTCTTCAGAGGCCAGAAGGGGCCTACAGAATAGCACAGGGAGGGAGCAGCACGGAAGGAATCTGAGCATTCCAGACGCCATGCTCTCCCAGGAGGAAAGAGCCATTGCATTAACGCACGCAAGTCTTGAAAGCACAGGAGACACTGCTGTGCCTGCCCGCTTGCTGCACGGGTGGTCTTGGGATGTGACACCGGCTGAGCACCTGGACTTGCCCTCGGTGCCACCTGTGGCGCTGGCACTTACCACTTCCTCTGAGAACGTGTGTCTTCTCACAAATTTCGATAGATTCGTGTCAAGAGCGTCCTCTAAGATCTTTATCAGGCTTTCCAACATGTTTGACTGGACGTGGATTAAGATCTGAATAACAAACAGACAAGACTGCGCTGGCACTCACTGCTGAGAGAAGCCCGAGCTGGCAGGCACCCTTTAATGCCCGAGTCATTAGCATATATATATATATATGTGTGTGTGTGTGTGTGTGTGTGTGTGTGTGTGTGTGTGTGTCTTCAAGTGCTTTGTGGGTGCACTCACCAGCACAAACACACTTTCCTATGGGTAACGACATGGCCGCAGTGGGGGCAGCTGAGTGGCTCACACAGCAGAGGTGCTTGGTGCACCAACCTGAGTTTGATTCTTGATTACACACACACACACACACACACACACACACACACACAGAATAAATACCCCAACTTTAAAGCCTAGCTGCTCACACGCCCCGGTTAAAGACCATCAAAACAAGGCGCCAAACAAGTTTTCAAGATGGCGTCGCTAACAGCTTCCCCAGCACAGGGAGAAGCATGGCTCACTCCCTCTAACTACCAGCACTCACTAGGACAATGTGACACAGGGAAAAGGTTTTAAAAATGAGAATAGCTGAGAATTCAACAACCAATGTTAATCACCATTTATAATTTGATATGTTATCTTCAAAATGTATTTTTAGTAAAACTGGATCTTTGTCAGCTACTAAATAATGTGTAACACAAGAAATGATTGGAAAAAACATCATATATTGAATGAATGCATAGCAATTAATCATGGAAATATACAATGTTGTATTATATGATTGGTGTGTATACATTAAAATAAAAACCTGGCAATTTCTTGGACTTGATGGCATTATTAAACCTAAAGGGCTTTTGAAGCCCTGGCCCCTGCGGAGGCAGTGCTTCCCCACCCTAAGCTAGCTCTTCTGTTTCACCCACTTCTTCTGTCATGTTGGTTTGCTGGGATATTTGCATTTTTACTGTCATAACAAAACTAATACTTAGGGAAGAAGCTCACTAACACAGTTCTGGAGGTGCAGGGCATGGAGCTAGCTTGAGCTCAGCTCGGGAAGGTGCTTGACCCCAGGTGGTACTGGGGCAGATGTAATGAAAAATCACATGTGGACCCAGGGATCATACCCCTGACGGCACACCCGTGTCCTCAGCACCGCCCTCTAAACAAGCTCACACAGTATCTAATGAATTAGGCCATCCCAGCCTTCCATTCCTTCTCTTATTTCTGTACCACTCCCTCTGGAGCACTCCCTCTTCCCAACACACCCCTCCGGTTTTCTCATCCTCTTAAAAAATAGCCCTCCCGAGTTCATTTAGGTGTGCAAGTGCATGGGTTATTTACCATGTCGCAGGTAGCTTAACTTACATCAGCTACATTTCCTGAAGAAAACTGCCTCTGCCTCCTCTAAACACCATTAACTGCCAACGGCTCCTCGCATAAGGAGCGAGCCTCACGCGCAGGCTCAGCCTCTTGGAGGGCTCCTAACTCACTCCCACCACAGTAAGGGTCAAGCCTCCAATAAACAGACTCCTGAGAGACAGAAACAAATCTCAAGCCAAGAGCTCCTCAGGGTGAGGGGTTATTTTGGTCCCCAAGAACTTCACTGCATTAAGAGTCTGCTCTGTCTTAGCACATACATGAGGGCCGTGGGCAAGCTAGCCACTTGTCAGCACCTAGGCAAGGTAAAATGTCTTCCAAATGAGTCTCTAATGTCATGCTAGCTCTCTGGAGAAATGAAAGGAATCCAAACGCAGTCACAGTGTGCCCCGCCCTGGCCTCCGCTGCTTTCCATGTATCTGCAGTGGGAACTCATCCTGTGACGTCAAGCGGCAGTGCTGAGGAGGCCTGCGGTTCTCTTGAGACTGATGGGGTGGGCAGTCAGTATGCGTGTGTCTTGATGAGATCACAGGCTACATGAATGCAGTGTGTGGCAAGTACCAGCTGGGAAAACAAGGAACCAGGTCCTCTGGGTCACAGAGGCAGCGGAAGCAAGTCAGATAGAAAGACAATTACGTTGGGGGTGGGGGGTAGAATTAAGTCCAAATTTTAAATCACTGCAGCAACAGATTTTAATGTAACACACCGACTTTTAAAATAGATCAAACAAAAGAAAACCCCTGTCTATTTTTGCTGATACTGACTCAGTGCACTCTCTCTTGACAACCTTTGGTCAAGCTAACAAATGTTTACAGATTCCAAGGTGGCCACCATGGGAAAGCTAAGGCCCGTATGTCATTCAAAAAAGCATGCTGGAACAGAAGACCCAGGGCCTGAAAGCCTCCTCTGGGAATGCTGACTGTCTCTTTCTCACCAGCCCAGACCAATGAGGCAGGTTTATAATACAACATGAGGAATTCAGATTGGAAATTTCCCAAGTGGGATTTCTTAAAGAGTAAGAGCATTTTAATCAAATTTCCTGATAACAGGTAATTCCCTGACTGCATTCACACAAAGGATGGAGTTCTACATCAATTCAAGGTTCCTCATGTGTGGCCCTTACCACAACAAGCCGATCCTACTCATGGGCTGGCTGGCTTTCCTCCACATCAGAGGACAGACGCTGCATTGCATGTGCACAAACTCCTATCCAAGGCCTGACTTTTGTGATGGTTTGTGTATGCTCGGCCCAGGTAGTGGCACTATTAGGAGGTGTGGCCTTGTTGGAGTAGGTGTGTCATTGTGGGGGTGGGCTTTAAGACCCTCATCCTAGATGCCTGGAAGTCAGTATTCTGCTAGCAGCCTTCAGATGAAGCTGTAGAACTCTCAGCTCTTCCTACACCATGCCTGCCTAGATGCTGCCGTGCTCCCTCCTTGATGATAATGGACTGATACTTTGAACCTGTAAGCCAGCCCCAATTAAATGTTGTCCTTTATAAGAGTTGCCTTGGTCATGGTGTCTGCTCACAGCAGTAAAACTCTAAGACAACATTTCTTCCCTATCTCAGCAGGCTTAAGGTGCATTCCTACCAAAACATTGTCTCATTGTGAAAATGTAATGACTATGTTTTTGTTAACTACAAGAGACAGGCATGAGCAGCAGCTGAAACCCACAGAATGGGCCACCTGTAGTGGATCATGCTAGTCAGTTTGTGATCTTTCCAAGGCTATCAGGAGTAGTGGGTGAGGTCCAGGTCCGGATGACAGACACAGCCTTCCTGGTTTCATAGTCCCACCTTTCTGGAGAGGCAGAAGAGCCCTGGGCTTTAGTCTGCTGTCTGTATTAATTCCCTGACTCTGCTGTCTGCTTAACTGTGAGAACCTGGCAAAAGGTCAGAAAAGGACATCAGGTCCTCTAGAACTGGAACTATCCTGTGAGTACTAGGAGTCAACTGTGGACCTCATGACAGAGCTACAAGTGTTCATCAATGAGCCATCTCGAACTCTTCAAGTTCCCAACTCTCAGGACCTGTGGTCTTCTAAAACAATCCAGGGGCTAGGCTGAAAAATACACTTTTTAGAACAGAAATCCATAAGCACCAGTGTGATATCTGCTAGGTATAGTCATGCAGTGGGTGCCTGGAGACGGACGAGTGCAGGAAGGACACAGCTGGCCTGCAGAGCTAATCCCAGCTGGGGTCAGACGGAAACGTGCCCAGCTGGCTGGCCTCTACAGGCACTGGGCATGCACGTGACGCTCATAGAGACATGCGGGCCAAACACTCACACAGAAATAAACAAACAAGAAAAGGCCGGGAGCTTGTCTTGGACTCAAATGGGCTGGCTGTGTGGAGGACGCACTCTCTTTAATGGCAAAGCAGTCCTTGTTTGCACCGGTTCAAAACACCTCAGGTGACTGCCTGCTCTAAAAGCAGCGGTAGGGACAGGATTCGCTCTCATTTCAGCTCGAAAGTTTCATGTCTTTGCTGAATGAGTACCCTTACGAACCCACACAGGGCCCCACATAGGCAGCACAGAAGCCCAGTGGGGCAGATGTCCCTCAGCAGATTGACAGTGTGACAGGAATTAAATAGATAACGTCTCCTCAGTTCCTTCTGACTGCACAGCAAGCATATTAGCTTACCGGTCCCAGGCTCGCCATGAGTTAGCTACCACAGATGGGATGCAGTTAGCACGCAAGCTTCACCCATGGCCTGGGGAAGAACCTTGTAGGTCCAGCCAGCTTTCTTAATCTACAGCCTTCTCACATGTGTCTCACATGTTTAACACACACACACACACACACACACACACACACACACACACACACGGTTCATAAGCTCCTGGAAGCCTTGTGGTGATGACTTCCCTCACAGGAGTGGTTCCTCCCAGAATGGAGTTGGTAAATGACTGTTCTTCTGACCTGAGTGACCACACTGGGCAGTCAGGTCACTGCACACAGACAAACCAGTAAGCATTTTAGCACATTTCAACTTACTTTAAACTATAAGGAAATCACTTACATTTAAGTTAGTACACGCTATGCTTTCTGGATTCATGATTTGAGAAAAAATGGACATAGCTTTTTCCAACTGGTTCTGGAAAGAAAAACAAAAGTCATACTCCAAAGCAAGCGCCATCATCCCGTTCTCCTGCGGGTCACTCAGAGAAGGCGGATGCTCCTCCACACGGGGCCTCATGGTCTTAAACTAACAGTGGAATTTCTGTAATAACCAGAATTAAGCAAACTCTATCTGAAGCGTTCACGCAGCACCATGGCACCTGTATTTTAGCAGTCGCTGAGCCTCGGGTTTAAGACGGACGCATTAAGCTGGCACCCTCGCTTCTCCTACTGGAGCCAGCTCTGAAGAAGAGACCCACAACGAGAACCAAAGCAAACCTCACTGCTGGCGTAATTAGAAGAGTGGGGCTTCAGACCCCTGCAGAAGCGGTGCACTGTCAGAAGCCGTGGAGACGGCGCCCGGCAAGGGCGAGGAGGAAGCAGGCAGAGGCCCTGCGCGGTACAGAAAGGGGTGCCGCACTCTAGTTCCTAGGAGGTTCTCCACCAGCACCACCTGAACTCCAGGACCTCAGTGCCTACCCACAGTGACTGGAACTCTGGGACTTGTAAGGGACAAATCTGGTCCCTAAGGAGGCACAGAAGGGAGGCGGAGCAGACTCGTGGCTAAGCCGAATCTGCGGGAGGTGGCAGAGAAGACATGGCTGGAGTGTGAGCAGATGCCAGCAGGACCGCGGGTTACAGTACGGAAAGCCTGCAGGTCCACACAAGGACCGCGGGACACAGTACGAAAAGCCTGCCCGTCTACACGAGGACCGCAGGTTACAGTACAGAGCTGTCATACACAGGAAAGCCTGCCCATCTACACGAGGACCGCAGGTTACAGTACAGAGCTGTCATACACAGGAAAGCCTGCCCGTTTACACGAGGATTCCGGAGGGACAGAAGTCCCTCTGACATGAACTTCCTGCCAATGGTTTCTAAAAGAAATTCCTATTTTTGAATGATGAATAATCAAGAGAGAACCAGTGTAAGAACTGCGTAAAAAGAGTTGTAAAAGTAAAAGAGGAAAAAGACACAACAAAACAAACTGAGACTACCTTGTGGGGAGACTCCAGGGTGAGGCCGTGTGCATGGGGACAGGGCAGAATGAGGAAGAACAAGCTCACGTCTGTCAGCCGTAGAAATGAAATCAGGCAGACTTCTCCACAGAACCGGGCGGGATGCGTAACAGAAGACCAGGGCTCAAAAGCAAACAAAAAACTCAAGAAAAGCAAGGGCCATCTCAAAATGTTAAGCCTGGGAAAACTGCAATAAAACGAGTTAAGCCACCAAGAACTCAGGTACTGTAGCTTGAAGCACTCAGCAGAAGGCACACCGCAGGCAAAGCAGAGAGCACTGGGGAACAGCATGCCATGGTAACTGGCGTAAGCCAGTTAGGCCCACGTAGCCAGAAAGGCCCACGGAACCACAAAGGCCCACAGCTGGTCCTACAGCGGGGACCGCAGAATGGCGAGAGAACTACTCACCTGCAAAGAAAGGAATCCCTACAAAAGGGACACAAAGGCACGATTTAAAAGCACGGGGCCCATCTCCTCACCTCTATTTCCTCCTTAAAGCCAATAAACAAGGCATATTTACAAGAAAAGCAAACGCCACTAAAGGTATTGTAGCCACTACAGTTCCATGAAAGAGATGAAGAAGGAGGAAACGCACCAACTCCACTATCAGTAGCCACTGTCACAGGCATTAGATGGAGAAACCTAAGTGACAGCATGGCTGTGGCGTGAACAGCAGAGAGGACACGGGGCCGGGGTCACCTCAGCGGGGGCCAGAGACGCGCTGAGGCTGCGCTAAGCCTGCTCACAGCAACGTTTCCGCCCAACCTGTCAAAACTCAGGATAAAAGGGACGTTCCCCCAACACAAGGTTTCTCAGGGCCTTCGAGTTAATGAGCAGAGGAGCGAGTCAGGAAATGCAGGGACACGAGGGAGCCTCCCCACCAAGCTGCCTCCCTGGCTGGCACCCAGTTCTCTACAATCCACGCAAACCACCTACAGACAAACACTGTCCTCCCTTCCAGAGAAACAGCACAAGGCCCTGTCCTTCCTCAAGCACGTGTCCATCTGCTGCATTCGGGAATTCTGACTTCATCCTAAGAGTAACTAGTAGGGTAGTCATAGTACAAAACAATGAAAACCTCATACCAGAAAACATTTAAGTTATAAAAATATAAGGCATCAAATAACTTTCCACTAAGACCATGCATGTCATGAATATAAGCACATTGGGAAAGCCTAGTGACTTATTACAAAGCCAAGCTGAAGTTCTGCAGCACATAAGAGACATGCCTAAACCAAAACGACTCAGAAAGACTGCACATGAAATGACTGAAAGGCATTAGCGCACCAACGCAAATGTGATCGAAAGGAACAGAAACAGAAGCACAGAGATGCTGCGAGAGAAGGCTGAGGTCAGGGCAAAGCGACAACCGTGACACGGAGAGTCCTGCAGAGTGCTCAACTCAGAGTCACAACAGGAGGCTGTCTCTGAGCTCCCCCTGGGCTGGCTTCTGCTTCTGAACAGCAAAGAGCTATGACAAGACTGGAGAACGTGTGTCTCACACGAGACTTCAATCCCTGTCCCTCAGCCCCCAGCAGACCTGGATGCTGGCAAGCCAGAAGTGGTCATGCCCGGATGGTGCCCGGTAGGAGTGTGGCCTCATAAGCCTTCCCCAGCATTAAGGAAACAATCACCTTTGAGGCCCTCAGTACCTACTCTAATTAGTCTTAAGTAAGAGCTCCCCCCACACCCCCCCACCTTCCTGGTTAGGGAATAACCTAGCTTGGTTACAATCTTATATCATAAGCCTTTCATTTTCCCCATAGAAACGTGCTACTCGCAGAGGTGGGCTCTTTGAGACATCAGGGGTCCCAGGTCCTTCACTGACTGAGATCAATCTCAGAGCTTCACTGCCTTTCTGGGCCGTGGCTGCTTCATCTGTCAATGAGGGGATGACCGTCTAAGGGAATGAATGCTAAGGCTTCAACTCCATAATAGCAGATGGAGCTGTCTAATAAGGCCTGGCCAGGAGTCCCTGCTCTTTGGAGAGAACTAACTTAAAATGCTCTCTAAGGACGCTACACAGGAAGTGCGACGTCTTTACTGTAACAAAGATATCCCCTTAGACTGCAGCTTCCTTCTTTGATTCTTCATAACATGTTGACCCACCCATTCTAAACAGAAATGCATGCTGGGCTTCTGTAACAAGTGAAAACGTCATTTACAGGCATAGGTAAGGCTGCCAATTGCTGGCAACGAAGGCACTGCTTTCATTATGGACTTCCTTATAGTAGTTAGGAGGGGGAAAAATAAATGAAAAACAAGAACAAAAGAAAGCGATAAATGCCTTGCCCACTGCCCACTTATGTCTCTTCTGCCCCAAGGCCTTACCTGATTCAGAGCTAATGCCACTGCAAAACAGGATGCTCTCCTGGAGATAATGTCTCCCTTAATTAGGGCTTCCTCTCTTAATGTAGTACAGATTTTAAGCGACTCCGGAGTGTTCTGTGAGAAGATGAGGCTTCAGTCACTACCAGGACCCTTCAGGTGCCCTGACGACGCACAGCATTCAGAACCTCTGTTCTCCTGCAGTAACGGCCCAGAGTCTACCTGGAGGCACTTGAAAATCACGCTCAGAAGACATGACAGTGTGGACTGGGGAAAGACCGCAGGCCTCAACCCTACACAGAGAACTACAGCCAGCTAAGGGATAGCTACTCAGAGTGGGAGAAACCGTCTTCCCCAGGGTGGAGCACACCAACTGGTTATCCACTAATGGTCAGCCCTGAACACATGCAAACAAGTAACACTACACAGACCGAGCAGGTTGTATTGAGACATATACATGTATACACATACACATATATGAATGTTACAATTGGTGAAAAAAAGCTACGAATTTGAAAGAGCAAAAGGGTATATCAGAGAGCTTAACAGGAGGAAAAGGAAGAAGAAATGATATAATTATATTATTTTTTGATATAATTTTTATCAATTTATTTAATTTGATATAATTTTGATATTAATTTTAAAGGATGTATTTATGTATATGAGTACACTGTAGCTGTCTTCAGACACCAGAAGAAGAGTGCATCAGACCCCATTACAGATGGTTGTGAGCTACCATATGGTTGCTGGGAATTGAACTCAGGACCTCTGGAAGAATAGTTAGTGCTGTTGACCTCTGAGCCATCTCTCCATTATAATTTCAAAAAAGAAAAGAAAAAATAAGCCATACAGAGGTTGTTTGCAAATAAACAAGGCTGTCTACACGGCAGCCGCTCGACTCTAGTTTCTGTCCTTCGGCTTGTCTAGTTCCACTGCAGAGCAGTTTCCTCTCATAAGCATCCAAGTTTCTTTGTTTAGCAGTGGGCTAGTTTCTAGGCATAAGCCCCACAATGCAGTTAGCCGTCTATTAAAACTAGCACTATAATGCTCTGTAACGTAGGGGACTTTCCTTTGGGCGATTTCCTACTAAAATCTCCAGATAAGCCAAATATTTGAAAATATTAATACTAATCTAATATAGGTTATAAAGGAATCCCATAAAAATAGAAACATAAATAAATAAATAAATAAATAAATAAATAAAAGGAGGGAAGGAAAGAAGGAAGGAAGAAAGGAAGGAAGGAAGAAAAGACAGAAAGACAGAAAGAAGGAAGGAAGGAAGGAAGGAAGGAAAGGAAAGGAAAGGAAAGGAAGGAAGGAAGGAAGGAAGGAAGAAAGAAAGAAAGAAAGAAAGAAAGAAAGAAAGAAGGAGAGAAAGGTTGATTGGTTCACGGGGGCTGTTAGGAACACTTGCTGCTCTTGCAGAGGACCTGGGTTTAGCTCCCAGCATACATATGGTGGCTCACAACTGTTTGTAACCTCAGTTCCAGGGAATCTGATGCCCTCTTCTGACCTCTGCACATAAACGGTGCACATATTACATGCAGGTGAAGCACCCACACACATAAAATAGATACATCTAAAAAAGGAAACGTTTAAATCAGAGAAAGTGATGTACCATCCACCCTCTCAGTGATGCCCTGTCAGTGATGCAAACCTAGCCCCACCCCCTCAGTAAGGCGACAATCAGGGGGACAGTATGTAAACCTAGCCCCACCCCTCACTGATGCACCAATCAGCAGGTCAGTGATGCAAACGTAGCCCCAGCCCCTGGGCCACCACACTGGGGATTTTACAATGGCAGCACCAGCCCTACCTCTATGAGTCTGTGAGACTCAACACTGAATCCTCCAAACAAAGTCTGAATTTTATGTGGGGCAGTTGCCAGGGGTGACTGGAAATCTCAGCAGCTCTGTTTCCTAACTTGTCTCCATTTAATGAAACAAGTTCCTCTTGGATACAACACAGGAAGAACATCCTCTGGCCCTTCTTAAGAAGCAGAACTAAATTCTCTATACTTCACACACCGAGGGAAGCATGCCTGAGCAGGGCTCTACCCGGGAAGCACCATTTGGAATGACCCATGTTCTAGTGCGTATGACTGGGAAGGATTACCTCATCTTGAGGTTTATAAAGACTTATAAAAACAAATGAAGACCACGTGGGCTTAGGAGATGGCTAAGTGGCCACACTGACTTGTAGAGGACTGGGGTTCAACTCCCAGCACTCACATGATGGTTCATACTACCTGCAAGTCTAGTTCCAGAAGGTCAGACAGCCTCTTCTGACTCCCACAGGCACCAGGCAGGCATGTGCTGCACAGACATGCACACAGGTGAAACACCCATACACAGACAGCAATGTTACTAACAAAAAGAATCCAGGACAGCAATCACATGCAGAGTTCACCCTAAAAGGATGGGATGATTCCAGGGGCAACAGGAAGACCAATCTAGTATAGTCTAACCTACCAGGGAGTATGGAGCTCAGCAGGAACTTGTCTCTTGTTTTCAAGATCTATAGCTCGCCAAAGAAGTGCAAAAGATGATTGCTTTTCCCATTTTCCCATGATAAAAATATCTGACAAGGCTAACTTGAATTTTCTAAAAATGGACATTTAAAATTAAAATATTTGTGGCAGATGGAAAGTAGACTTTAAAGGAACCAGAGAAAGGAAGGAGAGAGAGACAGAGACAGAGAGGGAGGGAGGAAAGGAAAGGGAGAGGGAGAGGGAGGGGGAGGGGGAGAGTAGGGGGGAGGGGGGAGAGGGAGAGGGAGAATGAGAGGGAGAGGGAGAGGGAGAAAGAAAGGGAGAGGGAGAGGGAGAGGGAGTGGTAGAGGGAGAGGGAGAGGGAGAGGGAGAGGGAGAGGGAGAGGGAGAGGGAGAGGGAGAGGGAGAGGGAGAGGGAGAGGGAGAGGGAGAGGGAGAGGGAGAGGGAGAGGGAGAGGGAGAGGGAGGGAGAATCCACTCTTAGATACTCCTCAGTGCCCAGTGCCCTGAGGGTTAGGGAACAGTCTTACCAGTTTGTAGCAGACTGCAAACGCGAGGACATAGGTGTCTTTGCTGAATCTCACATCTTGGTTCTTCATTTCGATCAACACTTGCAGTGCACCTGCATGAAGTAAAGAGCGGCCAGCAGTTAAAGGCACCCACTGGCCCCAAACTTCTACTCAGTTCAGCACCGCCTACCAAAAAGCAGAGTTTAGCATGATGTAAGCTCTTCCTCAAAGTCAAATAGCACTTATCCAAATGTTACATGAAATCATCAGACCACGCAGGAAGAATGCATCGAAACCTGCTAAGGTTTCAGATAATCTGGAGTGGCTCACTTCAGTCTCCACGGACAACCAGATGTTTTCAAACTTAAGGAGCGAGGTCACAGTGGGGCTCCTCAATAGGAATCCAAGGTCACTTCAACGGCCCTTCCCACCCCAGCTGCTGTTCCAGTAAAGTTTTTCCACATCATCAGACTGTATGTAATACTTACTTTCATATTTGCCTTTGGTAAATAACATATCCATCAAAATATTGAATGACGTTGAATCTAGGAAGAAACCTTGTAGATTCTAGAGAAGAGAAACAGTTTGGTCAAAAGTTAAAATTATTAAGGAGATGCCATTTTTTGAGACCAGGTCTCAGTAGGTAGCACTAGCTGTCCTGTAACTTATTACGTAAATCACTGGATAGCCTCAAACTCAGAGATCCAACTACCTCTGCTTCCCTCATGCTGGAGTAAAGGCCTGAGCTACTTTGCAGGGCCTATATCCTCTTCCTACATGGTTATTTTGTAGCTTCCTGAATCCTCAGGCACTCTGGTATAGAAGGGGTTTTTAAAGCTTAACTGCTGAGCACTGCTACACTTTGGGAATGGATACCCGGGACAAGAAGCACGAGAACGCTCGGTTTCACGGGCAGCGAGGAGTTAAGGTGGCCGTCATCCTGTACCAACTAGCAGTGTCAAATCGGAGCAGCTTTTAGACTGAAGACCAGGATGTCTCACAGAACTGCAGTGGTCACAAGCGGGTAACACAGTCCCTTTTGAAGATAGTCCGCTAAAACAGTGTTCACAACTGTACTGGCTGGTTCTGTGTGTCAACTTGACACGGGCTGGAGTTATCAGAGAAAGGAGCTTCAATTGGGAAAGTGCCTTCATGAGATCCAGCTGTGGGACATTTTCTTTTCTTTTCTTTTCTTTCCTCCCCCCCCACCCTCCCCCCAGACAGGGTTTGTAGCCCTGGCTGTCCTGGAACTCACTCTATAGACCAGGCTGGCCTCGAACTCAGAAATCCGCCTGCCTCTGCCTCCCAAGTGCTGGGATTACAGGCGTGCACCACCACCGCCCAGTTGCATTTTCTCAATTAGTGATCAAGGGAGGAGGACCCCTTGTGGGTGGTGCCATCCCTGGGCTGGTATTCTTGGGTTCTACAGGAGAGCAGGTTGAACAAGCCAGGGGAAAGCAAGCCAGTAAGAAACATTCCTCCATGGCCTCTGCATCAGCTCCTGCTTCCTGACCTGCTTGAGTTCCAGTCCTGACTTCCTTTGGTGATGAACAGCAGTGTGGAAGTATAAGCTCAATAAACCCTTTCCTCCCCAACTTGCTTCTTGGTCATGATGTTTGTGCAGGAATAGAAACCCTGACTAAAACAACATTATTTTTAACTTTTATTTATCTTAATAACAAAACCACCTCTGTACTTATATTTGGTTTAAAAAAACACACATATCAGAATAGCTAAATCAGATAACATTTATCTCTTAAGATCTACTTAAGAAACTTAAGATTTACTCTTGTCATAAGTTTTAAAGAATAAATTATGTTGCTATTACCACCATGTTTTGTAACAGTTCAATTCTCTTATATCACAGCATTTGCCACAATATTCAAATGTCATTTCCTAGCTGGGCAGTGGTGGTGCACACCTGTAATCCCAGCACTTGGGAGGCAGAGGCAGGTGGATTTCTGAGTTCGAGGCCAGCCTGGTCTACAGAGTGAGTTCCAGGACAGCCAGGGCTACACAGAGAAATCCTGTCTCAGAAAAAAAAAATGTCGTTTCCTTTATTCTTTCAGAGTCTACCGTGTGGATCCTTGATGCTGAGACTAAGGAGCGCTGAACAAGACAACGAAGTCCACTCTGAATGCTAGCTGGGCTTTAGTCTAAGAGAGCCTAGGTACGAGCCAGGAGATGGTGAACATGGAGTCAGAGGAGTGAGAAAAATAAAGTCAGAGTCTCAGTCACCATTGGGGTGATGGAGAACAATGACCAGAACACGGTCGGGAGTAAGAGACGGGGACGGAGAAAGCACTGTCACAGAGGCAGGGCTAGGCAAGGCCTCACTCACTCAGTTCACTCTTCTCTACAGCAAGCCTTCTTACACACGGAGTGTACGGGTTTAAGGCTTAAAAGTTACTTGCATTTTGATTTTACTGTCAGAAGCATATCTTTGACTCATAACAATGAAAATTTAAATTTTCTTTTAGTTGTAACATTAAAATATTTATTTAAAATATTAAAAGAATACTAATGAAATGAAAAGCGTGATCTTAACAATTCTAAGCCTAAAGACATAGTTTATTTTCCAGGTTTTAATATACACATTCTAGCATGTAATCATGTGTACGTGTGGGCATGGGTGCACTTGTATGCCAGTGTATGTACAGGCCACACATACACTATGGCTATCACTGTTTAATTAATATTCACATACTAGCATGTAATCATGTGTACGTGTGGGCATGGGTTCACGTGTATGCCTGTATGTACAGGCCAGAGAACAGCCTTGGCTCTCCCTGTTCAGTTGTCGTTACTGCTTTTGTCTCTCACTGGCTTGGAACACACAAGCAGGCTAGGCTGGTGAATCCAGAGAATCCAGGTCCCCTCTTCCCTGGTAAGTACATCCCACCATGCTGGACTTTTCTAAAATGTGGGTTTGGGGTGCAAACCCAAGCACTTTTCCCCCTGAGTATTTCCCCAGCCCTTGTATCCTTGTATGTGTTTGTTTCTCTCTCTCTCTCTCTCTCTCTCTCTCTCTCATAGCAAGAATAAAAACTGAAACTTGCCTTAAACTACCTTTTCTCTACTTGCTAATACATTATGTCCACCCTCCTAATGGACTGTGTTCTTAAAGAAGGACAACTCTAATGCTAGGTGTGGTGGCACGTTATCTGAGTCACCCCATTCAGGAGGCTGAGGCAGGAGGATTACAAATTAGGGAGCAGCCTGGGTCACCTGTGTCAGATAAAAAGCCTAGGGTTCATTCCATCAGTACAGAATACGGTAAGTGAAAAAGAGGAGTGAGTATCGCCAAAGTTCACCCCGGAATCCCTAAGCATGCTAAACTGTACACGGTGGGCACTAGCCCAAGTTAACAGTGTCTCTGGCCATGGATGTCTCTAATTCAGTCTCACCTTCTGTAAGATACAAATAATAATTACATTTGATGACTGGCTGTTCTACAAATACTACCACTACTACTACTACTACTACTACTACTACTAATAATAATAATAATAATAATAATATACTTTTATTATTATCATCATCCCCATCGATATTTTTTTGTGGGAAAGGGTTGATGGTAACCAAAAATGTTAATAAAATGCATTTATTACTATTGTTTGCATGTGTGCGAATGGAGGTGCACAGTGCATGCATGGAGGTCAGAGGACAACTGTGAGGAGTAGCTTTTCCCCTCTGCATTTAATGGGTTCCACAGCTTGAACTCAGGTCTCAGGCTTACATGGAAAGTACCCTTATCCACCGAGTAATCATAATGGTGTACAAAGTTTTGTTTTGATTTAGAAAAACAAAAACAATATATAAAAGTATTTTAAAACTTGGCCACTTATAAATACAACCCTTAGCCGGGCGGTGGTGGTGCACGCCTGTAATCCCAGCACTCTGGGAGGCAGAGGCAGGCGGATTTCTGAGTTTGAGACCAGCCTGGTCTACAGAGTGAGTTCCAGGACAGCCAGGGCTATACAGAGAAACCCTGTCTCCAAAAAAACCAAATAAAAAAACAAAAAACAAAAAACCCAAAAAAACAAACAAAAAACCAACAACATAAATACAACCCTTAGTCTAAATAAATAAATAAATAAATAAATAAATAAGAAGCCATGAAAACAAGAGGGCGTGCAGATGCAGGATAGGAAACCAATGGCTCATCATAACTCCTGAGCCAGGACACATGTCCTAGGCAGCTATAGACCTGGCGATTAGCTTCTGGACCGTGCTATGCCCCTGAAGACACCTGTAAGTCTCCTTGTGAGCTAATTCTAAGGAAGCACTTGAAAAGCAGAGAGCTTATTCATTCAGCCTAAAAGTCTTACCTAGGAAAAAATATGTAATGAAAAGATGTCTTTTCTAACAACCAAGAACACCAGATCACATCAGCAGGGTAAGGAACCGAAAAACAATAACCTTGTCTCTGATGAGCTCCACTGCAGAGTCCTCAAGGTCCAACTCGTAGCACAGCCTCATGAAAACTGGTCCGAACTTATACTCCCCCAAAGTGAAGTTTCTGTTTTCTGCATGGTACCTGGTAATCAAGATTAGTCTATGAGCAAAAAGATGGGGCATAGCAAAAACGGACATGGGGATGGGTAGATCTCAACTAGCAAGTGGAAACACCCAAGTTTGGACCTGCAGCACCCACGTGAAAGCCAGGCTCATGCATCTGCAGCTCCGATGTCTGGAATGCGCTCAACACTTACAGGATAGCCAGGGTAGCCAGTCACTGGGCTCCAGGTTAGTCTCAGAAGACAAGGTTTAGGGCAACGGAGGAAGATAGGGGATTGTGATCTCTAGGCATGTGTGTGCACCTCACATGAACACATACATCAACACATATGATATATACCACACATACCCACAAGGACAGGCACAGACCACAGTGTGCACTCTACTAGATGCTGGGTGTACAGTAAAGAAGAAGCAACTCCCAGTTTGGGAGAAACAGGATTTGAATCAAATCAGGAATTGCAGAGTTTAATATACTGGTCATCGAAACACAGTTTGGTTAGAGGCCAACTCTAACATACTCTGCGAATTCAAATAGTAAAATATACACTGCGACCATGCCCTAGAGTAAGCACCTCCCTGCTGGGCCAGGAGTGCAGGCGGCAGGGGCTCCTTAGACAGCGCCCCACCTCAGAACAAAGGGGGTGAGTGGGAGCTGCTCTGCTCTCTCAGAGGCGGCTTTGTGCTCATACTGAATGTCACACAACCAACAGGCACCTGTAACTTACACCACCTCTGCTTTTCTAAGTTCAGAGACATGCCTATGTAAGCTACGGCTATTAGGTAAAAAAATTAACTGCACTTCTGAAAATGTAAGTCCTGGAAGAGGCTAATTTTAAGAGGCAGCGTCATTTTACTGTGTGGCGTAAGTCAGCCACTGGAGACGGACCACACAACCTACTTTCAGTTAGCAGCTGCTGCTGCTGCAGGCACCTAAGAGGACAATCTGGGGACCAAGGGGGCACCTCATGATTACATGCAGGACAGATTTTCAGGATGTGAATGACTTTAACTGACTTGACTAGAAAGCATTTGTCCTGCTCAAACAACAGAGGGAAGCTGGGGCGGCATTGGGGCTGGGGCGGCATTGGGGCTGGGGTGGCCTTGGGGCTGGGGTGGCATTAGGGCTGGGGTGGCTTTGGGGCTGGGGTGGCATTGGGGCTGGGGTGGCACTGGGACTGGGGCGGCATTGGGGCTGGGGCGGCATTGGGGCTGGGGTGGCCTTGGGGCTGGGGTGGCATTGGGGCTGGGGCGGCATTGGGGCTGGGGTGGCACTGGGGCTGGGGCGGCATTGGGGCTGGGGCAGCATTGGGGCTGGGGCGGCATTGGGGCTGGGGTGGCACTGGGGCTGGGGCGGCACTGGGGCTGGGGCAGCATTGGGGCTGGGGTGGCCTTGGGGCTGGGGAGGCATTGGGGCTGGGGCGGCATTGGGGCTGGGGTGGCACTGGGGCTGGGGCGGCATTGGGGCTGGGGCAGCATTGGGGCTGGGGTGGCATTGGGGCTGGGGTGGCATTGGGGCTGGGGTGGCAATGGGGCTGGGGCGGCATTGGGGCTGGGGTGGCATTAGGGCTGGGGCGGCATTAGGGCTGGGGCGGCATTGGGGCTGGGGTGGCATTGGGGCTGGGGCGGCATTAGGGCTGGGGCGGCATTGGGGCTGGGGTGGCATTGGGGCTGGGGCGGCATTAGGGCTGGGGCGGCATTGGGGCTGGGGTGGCATTGGGGCTGGGGCGGCATTAGGGCTGGGGCGGCATTGGGGCTGGGGTGGCATTGGGGCTGGGGCGGCATTAGGGCTGGGGCGGCATTGGGGCTGGGGTGGCATTGGGGCTGGGGCGGCATTGGGGCTGGGGTGGCATTGGGGCTGGGGCGGCATTGGGGCTGGGGTGGCCTTGGGGCTGGGGTGGCACTGGGGCTGGGGCGGCATTGGGGCTGGGGTGGCATTGGGTCTGGGGCGGCATTGGGTCTGGGGCGGCATTGGGGCTGGGGTGGCACTGGGGCTGGGGTGGCCTTGGGGCTGGGGTGGCCTTGGGGCTGGGGTGGCTTTGGGGCTGGGGTGGCCTTGGGGCTGGGGCGGCCTTGGGGCTGGGGCGGCCTTGGGGCTGGGTGTTGTCGGCACACACTGCCAAACACAGAGGCAGTGAATGTGGGCCCCGCTTCCATATTCTATTTGAGAACTGAGTTCTTGAAGACAGGGGAGGACAGTGACTAAGGACTTTTGACTCCTTCCGTGTGATGGTTCAAGTCCAGCTCCTCTGTTTATGGACTAAATGACTATAAGGAAGTCAGTCAACCATGTGGAGCTTCAGTTCCTCATCTGTGGAGACAGGAGCTCAGTAGTTTTGGGAGAACTGGATAAGGTCTGCCCAGTACATGACAACTGCTTCATGTTAGCTACTTGAGGCATCTTCAAAATCTATACATATTTCAGTAGACGAGGAACTGGTACCAGATTAAAAACAGAAAGCAAAAGTTTCCCTGATTTAATGTCCACACTCAAACTGAAGTTAACACCAATAAAAGAGAGGCTCTAAAGTCTCCCCATAAACTGAACAGCACTGGCACAGGCTAGGAGCAGATGAAGTTACAATCTCCCTGAGGCTCGGTACAGATGAGCGTCTATTTTCGCTCGGGCCCTCCCTTCCCAGCAGCCGGCGGCGGCGTGTCTCGGGAGGACAGTGAGCGGTTGGTTAGGCCCCCACCCTGCCCCGCTGCTCGCAAGAGTGGCAAAGAGAAGCAACTGGACTGCGTCGTGAGCTCAGTGAAGGACTGAAGTCACCTCTGATGTGGGTGACTATAAAAGCAGGAGGAGCGCTCAGTTTTTATCCTGTTTATCCCTTTGTGTTATTCTTACAGGTATCTGTAGGCTTTAGAGCAACAACAAGGAAAATAAGGGGAAAATAACCAGAGGCTCTCAAATGACAAAGAAAATTAGTGTTGCTGACATGATCTGCAGGCTTACTAGTAGTCTGTGTTATAGTTTGAATTTGGTTTGTTTCCCGAAGGTCTGTGTAGTGCAAGTTTGTTGTCCAATGTGAAGTTTAATGGGATGTCCTCAGACCAACTAAGAATATTGGTCTCAGCTGGGCGGTGGTGGCGCACGCCTGTAATCCCAGCACTCTGGGAGGCAGAAGCAGGCGGATTTCTGAGTTTGAGGCCAGCCTGGTCTACAGAGTGAGTTCCAGGACAGCCAGGGCTATACAGAGAAACCCTGTCTCAAAAAACCAAAAAAAAAAAAAAAAAAAAAAAAAAAAAAAGAAGAATATTGGTCTCAAAAAGGGTGACTGTTCCCCACATTCTAGAGAAGTTATACAGAAGCCCAAGTCCATCCCATACAGCTTTATGGCCCCCTATATTGAGATATGACTTATTTTTACCAGCACTGAACAGCACAGTATGAGACAGCCAAGAACCTTTAGGAGAGTCAAGCTGATGCCAGTGTCATGCCCTAGACTGTCCAAAACTGTGACTCAAAGACAATCAGTCTCCTTTCTCCATATGCAGATTGTCTCTGAGGTGTTTTGTTATAGTAATGAAAAACTAACTACTATACTCTTTAGCCCAAAACAAAATCGAGAGTACCTAAGTTTTCTAGAGTTATTCACCATGATATTATTTATGCTAAAGAAAAACTAGAAGTAATTTAGATGTCTAACAACAAGGGCCAGTTGATTAAAATATCTAGTATGTGGTGGAATACTCTAGTGCCACTAAATTATGATTCCTTAACATATAAATAATAAGACTAACGTATATTGTATTGATTTAGAGGACACTATCTTTTATACAAAAATAACCAGAGCCAAAAGGAGCTCGGTGTGATGACCCATGCTTGTGATTTCAGCACTCAGAAAACCAAGGCAAGAAAACTGTGCACTCAAGGCCAGCCTGGGCTGCAGAGCAAAGCTCTGTTTCAAAAGCCAACCAAATAAAAAAACACTTGAACTATATAAATGAAAACTCACCCAAATCATAAAGTATTTGCATAAAAATCTGTGAAAATCTGTAACTATTCAGATGAGCTTTGAGGAGACTTTCTGCCATCCTCAGTCCTCTCCACATGTGCCTGATGTCCCAACCCTCCAGCAGCGTGTCCCGAAATAAATTCCCTACATCCAACTGTGGTGTGGCCAGACAGATCACCTTAGCCAGGAGATGCTGAGCTGTTGGTGGTGATGGCCCCAGGCTTGGTGTGGCCTTGTGTTGCTTACACTGTGCTAACAATGGGGTACTAGAAGGAGAAAGGGCGAGATCACATGGAGAAGCACAGAAGCATAGAAATCTAAGGGAAATCTTCTTGGACTGTCTAGTGCTGCCTTTCTGAAAAAGCAATCTCTAGTAGTACCTAAAAAAAGATGTCGTAGGCAGAAGGCAGGAGGGCGAGGAGGCCATGGCTGTATCCTATTCAAGTAAAGAGGCTCCAAAAATCCTTGTCTGTGTGACTGGCAGCTGCCAGAGGACACTGGTGTATGCTGAGGGGTGGGTAACTGGGGGGACTGGCCGCTGTGCGGGTGTTTAGGAGGTGGCGTTCTATGCTTGGCCCTGAGAAGGAGCAACATCCACAGCTGAAGGCAGGCGTGAGGGTAGGGTCTCTGGAGCCATCTGTGTAGAGGTGACTGCTCCGGGCCGGGTGGCGTGAGAGGTGGGGGAGCCCAGGGCTCTCGGGAAGCGCCTCACCTGTAGATGACCGCTTTCGCCAGTTGCACGTCTTCCGGGGACTGGCACAGGTGCAGCAGCGTTCTCAACTCTTCCCTCAAGATGAGTTTGTTCTGGGTCAACTTCTCTTCCAAGTTTCTGAAGTAGATTTCTGGAAGAAAATACAGGGGGAGGTGGCAATCAGGATGGGTGGGATTGTAAGGAGGCTGACCTCAGGGGGAGGAAGCCACAGTTCACTGCAAAGAGGTACCGAGGGCATTTCCTGTCATGGTGGCATTTCCTGGCATGGCTTCCCTCAGCAGTGCGTGCTGACGACGGTCTGTAAGGCACACTGTGCCATAGGAAATCCTGGGCCACGCTCCACCCCAGTCTCTGGAAAATACAAACTGAGGGGGAACAATGCCTCTGGTACTACTTGGGTGATCCTCAGGCACATTCAACTTTGAACAAGTACTATCCCAGCCCTAATAAATCAAACTATAGATGACTCATGAGAAGACCAAGTGTGGCCAGGCCCTCAAACTATCAATGAGCAGGATATCAAGAAGGGAAGTAGGGAAATGTAGATGCGTGATGGATTTAGCCAGAGGTTAGACCATGTGATTAGGATGTTTTGTGTTCTTACACTTCATTCAGCTTCTCCCCTTCAACCCTCATGGCTTGTCTTTACTACGCTGCAAGAAAGCAACCATGCCACTATATGATGAGCAGAGAAAAATTAAAAACAAAACAAAGACAAAATCCACCACAAACAACAACAATAACAGCAACAACCACCACCACAACAGTTCTCTAAACACCAGCACTCTTTAGCGACAGAATCATTCTCAGGTCGCCACTGTCTATGACGTCTTTGCACTGATGGGAATCTCTCTAGGGTGATGGTTCTACGGGAACACACAGCGAAGGGCACACTGCTTCTGGGGATGACTTTCCTCAGTACCGTTGTGAGACACAATGCAGGAAGCCCAAAGCAGGGCTACTCTCAGTTCAGGAGCTGCCTAGGATTTGTTACAAGGCCCAGAGCTTGAAGGGATGCGCTGGTGTACACTGACAACATAAGAACAGGAGCAAAGTCGCGCTGCTCTCGGCGTCTGAGGAAGTTCCTGTATAGTTAGTGACTGAGGCACTGGATCTTTCGGTGGTCACAAGGCAAGCTGAAGAGCCAAGAATGTGAGAGAAGGGTTTGGAGGGGGAGGTGTAGGGAGGTGGACGGTCAGAGTGGTCAGAGTGTCATGTATGGATGTGAAGCTGTCTTAGGTCAACAGGGACAAATGAGGTCTTTTAGAAACAAATTAACAAAAGCCAGAGGAAGTCTTAGATATGCCTATCAGGGAGGCTGGTCTCCTACCTGCAGGGCAGAGGGAAAGAACGCAGCGAGATTGCTAAGCTACGACAGGGACTAAAGCCGAAGAAGAACAGCTGTCCTTATGTTTTTGGTGCTTTTTACATTTTTTAAATATTTTAATGTTATGCATGCATGCATGCACGTCCGCGCATAGGTCTGTGCACATTTCTGCCTGCAAAGACCAGAAGAGGGCATCAGAGGAGTTGAAGCTAGACCATTCTAGGCAGTCGTAAGCCACCCAATGTGAGTGCTAGGAACCACACTCTGGTTCTCTGGAACAGCAGCAAGCACTCTGAACTCCTGAAGTATCTCTCAAAAGTAGGGGGCTGGGGGGAGGGGAATTCTTAACAAGTGCCAAGTTTGCTAATTTTGATTCTTCTATGCACCCTAAACACAGTGGGCTTTTCAAAGTAAATCCCTGATTCCAAAGTGTGAAAAATGCCAAATGTACTACCACACCATGATCTCACTGACCCACAAGTATATCACAGGTCTATGATCTACTTTGTCAACACCTGAAAGCTGGTCACCTGGATTCTTGAACTCTATGGTCTATTCACATCTGTTGCCTTTCCAATTCTGTCTCTATCCATCTCCCAACTGATGCTCATGCTGGCCCTCAAATCGTATTCTGAGTGGCATAGATCTAGATGACTGGCCACAGGGCTAATTCTACTATTTCCCTGGGGTTCCTTCGGGCAGGGCTAAAAGAAGAGCCGTAGACTTTAAGTATCAGCATGAGAGGAAGGGTAGCCTAGGAAACTAAGCAAATGGTCACTCTTTTTTTTCTCTCTGAAATAGGTCTTGAAAGAATGAATAGAGACAAGGAAGAAATATGAATGACAGACGATGAAAGAATAAAACAGACAATACCTTTGGTGCTGGAAAGGTTATATGCAATAGCCATCTTCTTATGTTGAAATTCCTTTAATTTCACAATGTTATCTGTGAGTAGGTATCTTTTAGCTAAAAATTAGAAAAAGAAAATAAAGTCATTTTGATGGCTTTTTCCCCCTTAGTAAATAAGAGCTTGGTTGGCTCTGAGTGAGCCATCCAGATAGGTACAAATATTATAGTATCCCTGGTGGAGAAACAAACATCTACAGTCAAGTACTGAGTGCGAGTCTTGGCAAGTCTTACATTTGAAAGGAGGTAGGGATTGATGGAGTGTGAAGCCTGGCTGATGAGATACGAAGAACAAATGGGCATTTGCCATCTAGTTAGGGGCTAGCAATGCACAGATCTCACACACACACACACACACACCACATTCCGCTTGGTTTATTTTGGGAGAAGCATGAAATATTGGGAAAAGCTACATCATGACTTCCAGCTTTGAAACTTCTGCATTAAAGACCGCCTTTCAGATTTGGACTCAGTAGCCTTAACTCAGAAACCACTGACCACAACTTAGGAAGTCTGGAATGCATCCTCCTTCTACATCATTGTCTTGCATGAGGTAAAAACTGATGAACCGTGCACTGAGATGTGATACGATAAAGTAGTAACAAAAACAGTTGTTTATGGAAAGGCAGTGCTGTGAAGCTGTCAGACTCGGGTCTTTAGTTCAAATACTGCACCTGCCAGCTCCCTGTGACCTTGGGCAAGTGGCAACCTTGCTTATTTCCTATTCTGTAGATGAAGAAGGGTGGTCTGTCACTGGATGGTGACCAAAAAATATATATATATATATATATATATATATACACACACACACACACACACACACATATATATGTATATATATACATATACATATATATGTATATATATACACACACACACATACATACATATACGTGTGTGTTGTGTGTATGTACGTGTGTACATATATGTATATATCACACTAGAACGTTAAATAATTTTATTGTCAATAGCAGTCACGCGTTTAACATTTTCAGAAAGCCAGTAAGGAACAATATGGGGGATGAGGACGCCTGCCCGGGTCTTTTAGAGTATAAGGAGCACGGCTTGGGTTACCCTCTTTTAAACTCCGTACCAAAAACCTGGCAGAAAAGGAAACCCGACGAGTGAGGAATGTTCTCAAAGAGCAACTTGGACCTTTGCGAGTCCAGACCCTCTGCTTTCCAGGCAGCGAGCGGAGGGGTTCACAGCCCCAAGCGAGCCGGGCTGCTCCCGCGTGCAGCCAGAGGGAAAGGGCGCACCAGCCTTCTCCAAAGAGACAGGCCGCCGCGGTCTCACGCCCCCTTCTCTGCCACCCTCCCTCCGTCCGGGCGTGCGGCCGCGGGTACCTCCGAGAGTGCCGCGGCAGCAGGCGGAGCCTGAGCCTGTCACCCCGGGAAGCAGCGAAGGACGCGGCGCCCGCAGGCGTTCCAAGGGCCGAAACACCGTAGCCATGTTGTTCCCGGCCGGGCCGCACCATCCGCGGGACCCGGGCAGGGGGGGCCGCCCAAGGGCGTCCGTCCACTTCCGGCGGAGGCGGGCTCTGTGCCTGCCCCTCCCCCCGGGCCGGCGTTCCACTTGGTACGCTCCAAGATGGCGGCCCCCATGGTGCGGTGTGGGACGCTCCTGGCTCGGAGAATTTCCGCGGCTCGCCTTTCCCCGGCAGGTTGGTGGCTGCTGCCGTGGAGCTGCAGCTCCATTAGGCCTCTCAGCACGCTATTTATTGAATGAAGGGAGCGATGGGCTTCCAGGAAGAGCATAAATGCTTCTGGATCAGGTTGCTAGAGAAGCCGTTTAGGGTATTGGTAGCACAGAATGGAAAAATAACTCCTCTCTTTAAAGGCTAGTACCCGCCAATTCAATCTTTTGAAAAGTAGAGGAAGGCTGTGGCATGAGGTTCTTCGTACGTCTTGCAAGTTTAATGTGTTAAACTAGTAGACTTTTTGGTGATCATGAAAAACCCGAATATGTTCACTCCCTGGGCTAGAACAGTTTTCTTCCCCCGAGATTTCTTTGGAGGGTGTCATCAGGCAGAAGTTTTTCCTCACTGCCTCGTACTTGGTGAGCCGAACCCTTGGTCTTCATCTCCTGAAAGAATTTTTCAATACTAGCCTCACTTTACCTGGTGACCTTGATCACAACTTCTGCCTGGCATTTCTTTTTTGTTACAATTTTCCACAAGTTGTAAGCAAGCAGAGAACAGTCAAGCAGACGTCTTGAGTTGAATCTCACAACACGCAAAGCCTTTTTAATGGACCTAATGGTGAAAATACGTTTTAAAGTATTTGCAAAAGCCAAGTTTGTAGTGGTTACAACCTCGTAATCCTTGAAGATGTGCCAGATTAGAAGAGTAAAATGAACTAACCATACTTGGATATTTCCAATGTTGCTTATTTTCAATCAGACTCTTAACACCAATTACAAAAAGAACAGCTATGTACACTTGCTCACACTACTAAGTGTACAGCCATTTAAAAACTTCATAGTTGGCCTCAAGAATTTTCTAAAGATAAAGCGTTTGAACTACCTGGCAAGAATGCTACATATCACACATTTGACCCTTTGATATGAACAATATTTGGCACTAAAATAGCAATGCTCTTATAGAGATACTTAGCATATTCAATTGCGATTAATAGTAAATTCTTTGAAGTCTAATAAGCCCCACTCTAGTAGATAAAGGAGAGGAAGTTGGTTGCTTATAATGGCTTGGGCAGCCATTCTAACAAAGGAATGGAAATTACACAGAGCAACTTGAGAGAACATTTACTTTGGCAGTTTGGTTTCAGTTTAAACTGGTAAACTTACGGTAAGCTATTCCAACATGGTAGTGGCTAGTACTTGTAGCTATTTAAACATAAGATGAAGATAAATAAGATTAATAACTAAGGTTCTTAGTGGCAGTTGATGTTAAATGTGTTCAGTAGATCTATGTAGCTGGTGGCTTTTGTCCTGGACAACTTAAGAATGTAACATGTTCATTTCTACAGAAAGGTTTTTAGACACTGCATTAGACCATAGGTGGAGGCTATAGGAAGGCACTATTAGTACATGGGATAGGTTTGGGTGTGTGTATAAACACCCTGATTCAAGTACTCGGCTTGTACAAATTCATGACAGATCAGACAGTAAATGCTACACTTTGAGACTTATAGTCTACTTAAAATAGGATGAAAGAGTACAGCTAAAATGATCAAAAAGATGGAAGAAAAATGAACTGAACTAGAGCAACAACAAAAAGACAGGCCTATGGAGAGGGGAGGGGGAGGAAGCTTGCTGGGTTCCATAATTAGTAGACAGTGAGGCATTAGTGAGCCTCCTACCGTGCTGATAGGTGGTGTTCCCTCATCCTGTGTGTGATGAAAGAGACTCAGAGATGTATGATTTGCCCAATTTTCATAGCATTTATTATTGGCAACACAAGGGCTAAAAGTTAAATTGTGCTACTAAAGCTTGTCTATCTCCACAATCACATTATTTTCTTACTTTAAAAACAAGACAAACAAACAAAATGCTTGGAGACATTTGATTAAAGGCCCGAATAGAGCCAGATGTGGTGGTACACACCTTTAATTCCAACACTCGAGAGGCAGAGGTAGGCAGATCTGAGTGCAAGGCCACCCTGGTTTCCAAGGGAGTTAACAGAACAAAAAGCCAGAGCTACACAGAGAAACCCTGTTTCCAGAAAACAAAACAAACAAAAAGGCTGAAGTAACAAGAAAATGTATAAGTCTATGGCAAAAATATGTTTTTCACCAAATGTGTGAAGTTCTGGTCCTTCAAAGTAATACAGAATTCCATGGAGAAACATTTCTTTTTACTGAGGATACTTATTTTAGAGAATATTGTTGCTCCAAGGCTTGGGAAAAATTTAAACTTAGAGATGGGATCTCAGTAAGTAGGTCTGGTTGGCTAGAAAGTTAATAGAGCAGGTTGGTCTTGAACTTACAGACACTCCAGCCTGGCTAAGCAAATCTTTTGAGTGGCATGTGCAGAGAGGGGTTGGTGAGGCTGAGACCTAAGCCTGTGAGTCTGAAGTCTGTCCCTTACTCTTTGAGACGCGGTTTGAGCACTTTGAATGTTGTTGCCGGGTCACTTGTCAGATAAGCCGGAATCTGCACGCACGGCCTGCAGAGAGACTCTGCATTTTAATGAGACTCATACTAAAGTTTGGAAGTCTGAGCGAGATCCTCCACTTTGTTTCTGGTCCACCTCCTTTCATCTTTTGCCCCCTGCCATAGAAAGTCTTCAGTAGTAACATTGTTATATAGAACCTCAGTGTGTGTGTAGTGATGGGAAAAACCTCTGATCTTTATGACATGCACAAAGCATTAGAGAAAGATGAGTGTGGTATTTTATTTTACTTAAAAAAGTTGTGTGTGTGTTGAGTATGTGTGTTTGCATGCTTGCATGAATTCATGTATGTAGAGGCTAGAAATAAAAGTTAGGTGTCATCCCCAGTCACTCTTTACTGATGTAAAACTCAGGTTGTAATCCCTGCCTGGGCTCCCTTCTCCTGATAGAGAATCTATATGCTGTGTAACTCACTCACTGGAAGTACACAGTTGTGTGACTTTCAGCATGTGTAAGCATCTTTGCAACCACCTCAGGATATGTGTTATCACACTCTCTATCTCGTGTTGCCAGTCACTTTTACTCCCCCAGTCCCCATTCCCAGTGGTAGGTGACTTGTGGCCTACTTCCTCTCTTTAGATTTCCCTGTTCTGATGCGTCATTTAAGTGGGACATGATTTGAGGCTGGTATCTTTCACTTAACATAATATTTTCAGGATTCTTATTTTTAAATTACTAAATAGTATTTCATTACAATGATATACCAAGCCTTGGTATATACTTCTCTTTGCTTTATGCAAAATACTTATAAATATGCTAATCTGGGTCAAATGGAAATGTTTTTAGAATTGATAACCGTCACTCATGCAGTTAACGACTCAGCATAGTTTTCCAGGCTATTTGGGATCTAAGAAGGACTTTAGGGCTCTGAAAAGCCGGGCTCTGACTTAATAGTATAAATGACTCAGTTTTAACATTAGAAGCTGAGGGTGACCTGCGTGTTCTCTTATAAAACTGTTGTGGGGCTGCCCAGATTTTTCTGTGTTTTGCTGTGACCTGTGCGGTATCGTTAGAGTATCACATTTGAATTTTAAAAATACATAAGCTAGTAGTTGCAAATACAACAGAAATCCGTGCTCAGGAAAGATCTGTGAAACATGCCTGTTGAGCTGATTGTCTTTCCCTCAGGTAGAAGATGCCTGCTCTCCGCAGCGTACGTGGACAGCCGCCAGTGGGAAGCCAGAGAGAAGGAGCAATACCATCTGGGTAGGTGCGGCCTACCCTGTCCTTCACGGTCACTCCGCATACCCCCATCAGACGCTCACATGACACATGTCATGTGACTCTTCTAGGATGATCCGGCTCACAGAAGTACATTTAAGTCTTAAAAAGCGTTAACGCCCTCTGCATTCCTAAAACCGTCCTTGTTGTCCACCTTGATGATGCACTACGGAGGCTGCGGAAACAGTTCCTTCTTGCTTCTTGGTCACTGCACTGTAGTTTCCGTGCAGCTTGCCTCTGCATTGCTGCCAGGTGACAGATTTGGAAGCAAATTTGCAATCTCATGGAAGCCACGGGAAGAGAGTGGGGAAAGATGGTGAGCGGCTTCCCAGCAGTAAGCTCAGAGAACCCTGTTTCCCTTGCTCCTTGTCTCATCACAGATAGCAAGCGGCCTTCCTGTATGAGTGACCAGGGCCTAAAGGAAGTCCCTGACCCCACAAGCACATTTTCCAAATGCGCAAGCCCGGTCCCGACTCTGGGGAGTGAATAGATGGGCAAGGGCTGTGAGACTCCAGCACTGGGCGCGTGGATCCCTGTGCTGACCCAACACATCCCACCACCCCCCTCTGTGTGCTGACCCAACACACCACCACCCCCCTCCGTGTGCTGCTCTTCACAGTTCCTCTCTGCTTGTGTTAGATAAGAACGAAGCCTTCCTCTGTGATGAATTCTTCTAGAAGAGCAGGGACGTAGCTGATAGTTGTGGCCACCTTTAGGATGCTTCAGAAAGATCGTGGTCTCCTTTGAGAATGCGAGTTGTAGAGCCCAGCAGCTTTGGTGTGTGTGTGTGTGTGTGTGTGTGTGTGTGTGTGTGTTTGTGCGCGCATGCGCGCGCGCAGCAGCTCTGGAATGTGTGTGTACCCCAGCTCTGGAATGCATGTGTACAGCAGCTCTGGAATACGTGTGTGTGTGTGTGTGTGTGTGTGTGTGTGTGTGTGTGTACCCTAGCTCTGGAATGCATGTGTGTACAGCAGCTCTGGAATACGTGTGTGTGTGTGTGTGTGTGTGTGTGTGTGTATGTATGTGTGCATGTGTGTGAGTGGTGTGTGTGAGTGCAGCAGCTCTGGAATACGTGTGTGTGTGTGTGTGTGTGTGTGTACCCCAGCTCTGGAATGCGTGTGTGTACAGCAGCTATGGAATGTGTGTGTGTGTGTGTGTGTGTGTGTGTGCACGCACTCGCGTTCGTGCGCAGCAGCAGCAGCAGCAGCAGCAGCAGCAGCAGCAGCAGCAGCAGCAGCAGCAGCAGCAGCTCTGGAATGCGTGTGTGGCCAGGGCCGGTCAGCAGATTCTGAAGGTGAGCGGTCAAGCCCTCCACAGGGAACTTAAAGACTGACTCTCACTTTTAAGGGTTGGCACAGCCTTTCAATCCAACACTTTATAGTATCTGGAGATATAATTCAAAGCTAATATACTTTTCTAAACACAATACTTTAAAATTTATATAGTTGTCCATGCTATAAAAAAAGAAACAAGAATGAAGTAATGTGGTGTATAGTAGTATTTTGAGATGTAATAAAGTATTCAGGTGTCACTGAGGGTCTGGAAGTCACTTTACACTTTCATTTTCCATGCATAGCCACTGACCCACAGGACAATGGGCATGGGCACATTACTGTACTGGTGAAATCAGGCATCACACAACTGTACCTGAATGACATTTTTATTTTAAAAATCAACAAGTTTTGGTAAAGGTCTGTGTAACTCAAAGGTCTGTTTTCAGTCAATTTTTATTTATTGAAGAATGCATTAATGAAAAACATCCAGCTTATTTTTAAGTATGCAAGAAGTACTTTGTATTTGTGTGTTAAAATGAAATTAGCTGCATTAATTAGAAGCAGGTTTTCGAGCAGTAAAATGGGGATGAGCTGACCACCTACAACCCAAGCAAGCTTCCCACCTCGCCCCCAGGGATGGGCTGGCAGGCCTGTACACAGCCCTTCTGGACTGCGGTGTGGGTGCTGGGGGCTCACTCTCGGGCTTCCGCGCCTGGGCAGTGGACGTTCTTACTCGCTGACCCACACGCTAGCCCCGGAAGTAATTTTCAACTTACAAAAAGTTATTGAGTTCCTCTCTACCCTTTGCCCATATTCATTTTTTGTTTTCATTTTGACATTTGTTTTTGTTTTCTCATTCTGCTGTGTGTGTGTGTGTGTGTGGTGTGTGGTGGGTGTGTGTGTGTGTGTGTGAGAGAGAGAGAGAGAGAGAGAGAGAAGAGAGAGATGTGTACATGCTGTTTTTTTGTTTTTTTAGAATAGAATAGTTTATTCAGGGCATGGGGAGGAGAGAGAGAGAGAGAGAGGAGAGAGAGGAGAGAGAAAGAGATGTGTACATGCGGTTTTTTGTTTTTGTTTTTTTTTTTAGAATAGAATAGTTTATTCAGGGCATGGGGAGGAGAGAGAGAGAGAGAGAGAGAGAGAGAGAGAGAGAGAGAGAGAGAAGAACTTGTGGAGAGAGGGGGAGGGGGAGGGGGGAAGAGGGCAAGAGGAGAGAGCAAGAGACTGAGGAAAGCACGTATGCTATTTTAACTCTTAAATTCATCAGTATGCACGCATGTCATCTACCACAGCATATTTATTGAGTTCACTCGTTAATACTTTTTTCATATGTTTTTTTGTTACTTGACTTCAAAATGTCCCTTATCAACTTTGTCCTCCCCTAATGCAGGATGCATTCCAGGTTCTCGGTGCCTTTAAATCAAGTCTTCTTACTTTGAAATTATCCCTTATCCTTTTTCATTTCTTATGACTTTCTTACCTTTCTTTATGTCTCAGGGTTTTATTGCTGTGAACAGACACCATGACCAAGGCATATTGTCTTATAAGGACAACAGTTAACTTACAGATTCAGAGGTTCAGTCCATTATCATCAAGGCAGGAACATGGCAGCATCCAGGCAGGCATGGTGCAGGGGGAGCCGAGAGTTCTACATCTTCATCTGAAGGCTGCTAGTGGAAGACTCCCTTCTAAGCAGCTAGAACTACTAAAGCCCACACCCACAGTGACGCACCTACTCCAACTCTAATAGTGCCACTCCCTGGGCCAGGCACATACAAACCATCACACTTGGTCATTTGATTCCAGTTTTGCCTCCCCATGCAGACTACTCTGTGATGATGTGACCCTGTGGTGTATCTGATGTCACAGCTGGTGTCTCTGTGCCTCCACTGTCAACTCTGATTTCCTAGTCACATGCATCTGAGTTCTCAGCGGCAACATTAGCCGGTTTTCTTGACTAGGAGGGAGACCTTTAACATAACATAGTGTGATTTCCTGCTGCTTCTTAAGTTTTCCCTTAGTCTTTCCCATCCGTGCTTCTGGCCTGAGTCAGCGGACACTGTAAAGGTTGTGGAGTGATGATTCTCCGCCTCCCCCGAGCCCTGCTCAGTTACTAGCTGGCACCAGCGTTCCCCTTAGGCAGCAGACCTGGCTTCCTCTTGTGTTTCTTTGCCCTTTGTCTGGTTGTGTCATACATTATGTTGACATTTGTTGATTGCTGGGATTTTCCCCACTGATTGACTGCTGTCATTATTTGGAGTCCAGGGTCCCATGCTGCCGAGCTAATATAATGCTGACCGGTTATTTTCTGTGTTTTTTCTCACCACTTACTTTCCCACTTAGCAGTGTGTTCTAGGGTGAGTACCCTCTGTTCCCAGCCTGGGCTCAGCCCTTCCTTGAGAACTCTTGTTCCTTTTAGTGGGCAGAGAGTGGTATTGGAAACAGGAGCTGGGTGCGGATGCCGTTGGTTCTTACCCAGTGCCTTCGATTCCCACTCCTCTGCACGAAGTTTTCCTGGCCTTGCCGTGCTCTCCATTCTGTGGGTAGAGCGTGGCTCCCAGCAGAGGCAGGGCTGTGTGGGGCGTCACACCACTGCATGGTGTACAAGTTCTCTGTCTTCTATCTAGAACATGCCAGTGATCCAGTCATTGTGAAAGTCACAGATAATCTACACATGCGTTAAGATCTTCTCTGAATTCAATTATTCTCCCCTTAGAAGCCACATGCTAGGCTAATTCCAGTGTAGCTTCAAATAGTTATATAGCAAAGATCACTCTCATGTGCATATGTGAATTATCCACAGTGCTATGAAAATATAGAGGAAAGTTTATTGATAAACATTTTCCTAGGTGTGGAGGAAAGATGAGAAAATGGAGCTAGCCACTGTTGTGTCTTGTGTTAGGCATGGTTTGATCATTTATACGGACACAAATCTAGCAGTCTTTGTCCTGGTTATGTGAATAAACAAGTTGTTTGCCAAAGAATACGATGCTAATCTGTGGCGCATAAATATCACCGGGGCCAATTGTCTCTTCTCTGTTAAGACCAGTGCTGGAGTAAATCGTCATTCACTGAACACTCAGTCATTGCTGCCCCTCTGCCTCCAGTCAGAACTGTTTTCCTACTCTATCTAGTCTTGTGCCTTCCCTCGGCAGCATCACGTGGATTCTGCGTCGGGGTTTGTGTCCCAATGCTACCACTTCCAGCTGTTGCTGTGCATGTCTATAGCTAGAAATCAGAGCTGGGTGATGTCCGCCCTAGTTCCTAAACATTCATCCTAGAAATATGCAGAATGGATGAGTCCCTGGATCCCTTGGCTATGCCCCTGTGTGCATTTGATGTGGAGTACACTTTGGAATTCAGACTTCCCGGAAGGAAAAGAAGCCTTTGGCGGCTGTACTTTCCCATTCTGTAGCAGGAAGTAACTGTTCCCTCCCCCCCCGACCCCCTCTGGTTCATAGATGCACATTTTTCTGTATAGCATAACTGCTATACAGAAACATGGCAAGGCTTGAGCTCTGATTCTGAGCAGGGAAACTTCTGACTGCTCCTGTGGCTGCGTTGCCGCGAATCGGGCAGTAGATGGCAGTGTGGTCCTGGAGAGAAACGCCCTTCCGTCTGCACTGGGGTGCCGGCCTATCCGGGAAAGTGCGCTCATGTGGAGCGTCGGGATTGGATATCACGCTGGGAGGGCCGTGAGGTGCTCGGGTCGGGTTCGCTGATTGGAGGAGGGAGGAGGGCCGATATGAGGCATTTGCTCCTGTGGCCCCCATTGGTGCCGCTGCGGGTGTGGCGTTCTTGGCTCCGCCCTCCGTCCCTGTCCCTGGGGAGGGCTGCTTCGGGAGTGCCTAGGGTCCTTGACCGTTAAAGGTACTTGTTGCATTGCCTTGTGCATTCCAAACGATGCACAGATCATATGCAGCGAATTACCACAATGTGAGCACACCTGCATAGGAGCCGGAGTCGTCTTCACATTTTGGAGGCCGGGTTGTGCCTAGCTTTCTTCAGAGACACCCGAAACTCTGATTTGCATCACCAGAGGCTGCTTTATAAATGCACTTTAGCACTTTACATGAGAAAGTGTAAAACGGGAACATAGAGAGAATGCTGGAAAGAAGCCCCAGCACCCGCCGTCTGCTTCAGCGGTTCTCTATCAGCTCACGGCTGCTCCTCTTCCTAACCCTCTGTACTGTTTGAACCAGTCCCCGTGTGTGTGTGTGTGTGTGTGTGTGTGTGTGTGTGTGTGTTGTATATTTCAAAAAGACAATATTTTTTAAAGCCATTGTTATCTATAAAGTAGTCACATAAATATATGAAATAACCAGCTTCTGCCCTTAGAGACCAGGTCTCACCTTGTAACCCTGGCTAGTCAGGCGGGCCTTGAACTCAGAGATCCACCTTCCTCTGCCACCCAAGTGCCAGGATTGAGTGTGAGCGCCGCCACACCTGGCCGGTTTCTGGTATTCTTAGACACATATTTTTAATGCTCTGATTGAACAAGGACCCAACTGAAACATGCAAACAGTTGAGCTTTCTCTTGGTAGAAACATGAGGGTAAACCAGATTCAACAGTTATCACTTCGATTTCATCTATAGCCTGTACTCCCTCTGCTTTTTAAGTAAATCTGTCACCTAATCATTTTATATGTATTTTGGTATGTATCTCCAAAAGATGGCGATCTTAAAGCCAGCTGTAATGCCACCCCTTAAACATGGCATGTTCACATTTTGTCATGTTTTAAACTTCAGTGGACTTCACTTACAGAGGACTTACATGTCACACTTTCTCAGACTCACCTTTTGTAGAACATCTCATACTCTTGATTTGCAGGTTTCATCTTTCTGCTGGTGTTGGATATGTCTGGTTTTCCATCTGTCCCAGTTGTAAAAAAAAAATATGATAAGGTTCAGGGCTTGTTTTGTTTGTTGTTATTGTTTTCTTTTTTCCATGGTTGATGGTCTAGCTGGACTTATTTTTGGTCATTTTGTTTGTGGTTAATCTTACCCTTTTTTTTTTTTTTTTTTTTTTTTTTTTTTTTTTGCTGTTGTTAATGTTGGGAGAGTCAATATTGTTAGGAGGTCCACACACCCCCAACTCTGGAGTCAAAACAACCCCAAATCTCATAGTTTTTCCTACAGATCTAAGAAGGCTCAGATGTCACTCGTCTCATGGGCCGACTCTTGTCCTTTTCCATAGTTACTGCAGATTTAGTCCTTGACGAAAGAGCCAATTAGTGGTTTCTGGGTACTTGATTTTGCTGCTTGTTACTTTATGGAGCTGAGTGCAGGAGAAGGCCGTAGGAGCAAACTCAAGGTCAGGTCTCAGAAAACATCAGCTGCTGTTGAAGTAGGGGAGGAGAGCTGGAGGCCTGGCTCTCCTCTCTGCCTCCCGCCTGTCGGCAACCACAGGAAAATGTATAGTGTAGCCATCTCTGCCTAACCGGTCTCTCTGGGCCCTGGGGTGGTAGGACGCTGGAGAGTCCATCCAGGAGGCCAACGGGCCTTTCCAGGCTTAATTCAAAGTGGAATATGCATTTGATTCTGGCCTAGCTGAGCAACCATTTTCCACAGAGCAGCCGCAGGTGGTGATGGGCTGCAGTCTGCAGGCCTCTCTAGGAGTGCTACGCGGGCAGCTTAGTGCCTTTAGATACGATGAGATCCTTTCTGGAGCAGCGTGTTCCTGTGGTGAGCACACACTTCCTGCCTAGACAGCGCTGAGTTTACCTAAATCCTCTGCCCGGTGAGTGAGTTTGCGGAGTCCCTGCTCCAGCCGCCTGCAGGCCTCAGGGCTTCCATCTTACTCGACAGGGAAGGTGTGTCTCTGGAACTCTGGTGAAGCAGTTGATCATGACAGAAACCTGTGGTGGAGGGATGTTGCTCACCTATATGACACGCAGGAGACTGTCCCACGGCTAGAAGTGGGTG
Organism: Apodemus agrarius; assembly: GCA_964023405.1. Lineage (NCBI taxonomy): Eukaryota > Metazoa > Chordata > Mammalia > Rodentia > Muridae > Apodemus > Apodemus agrarius. Next base: position 57,251,813 of record OZ030020.1, on the reverse strand, counting down.
GGGTTCTGCATCCCCCGTTCCACTGGTCAGAAAGTTAGAGCCTCTAGTTCCATCTTTTAAAGATTGTCATCCTACATCCTCTAAGGTAATTATTTAACTTAAATTCTAATGCTCACCACTTTATCCTTTAGGATAGTGTACACACACGCGCGCGCGCGCGCGCGCGCACACGCACAGGAAGTCCTTACACAGCTTATATCCTTGACTGGCTGTGCCGTCAGCTGCTGGATTTGTTGTTAATAGAGTTGGATGCTCTGGTTTACTACAGAGCTATAGAGCATGACCCTTACTCTGGGTGGCAGGCCTGGAAATTCAGTCTTCAACCCCTGGGAGTTCACTCTGTCGTTGTAAGGTCCTCCTTTGTCCTTAGATCCTCAGTGCTGCTGCTGTCTTCAAACAAGAACTCTTTAATACTAGCCTGTGTTTCATCTTCTAAACCTATTTCCACATTGCGTAGTTGAAAATTCTGCTAAATGAAGAGTCTGTGGTTCAGATCCATTTCCCCACAGTCTTTGTTGTCCACAGCCGTCAGCTTCAGTGAGTGTGCCTGGGGAGCTGAGAGCCCAGCAGAGCGACCTTGGCACAGCCCACTGAACAGAACCTGGGCATCTGTTGGCCCTCAGTAAAGCATGAAGAGTGCCTTTGGCTGTGGAGGCCACCGTCCAGGAGCCTGTGGCGCTGGCCCTCGCGTGCTGCAGCTGGCCTGCCTTCCAGGCCCGCCCGCCCTTCCCTGTTTGCTGCCTCGTTCATCACAGCAGCTCGGGCTGCAAGGTGATTGGTCGCGTGGCGTGCTTGCAGCCAGCCTTTCCTCCCCGCAGTGTGTAAATGTTATTCATAAGATGGCGGCTCTGCAGCTGTTGCCTTTTTAGAAGCCCTGGTCAATTCCACTTCACTGAAGATGCCTTGGTGTGAAGTCTTCAGATAGAGTCTGTTACCATGCTTGGAGGTAATCAGAGAGCTGCCTCAGTCCTGATGGGCGAGACACTGCATACTCATGAAAAGGACAGGCCAAGGACCTTGCAGCCATTTTAATTAGGCTGGTAGCTCCTGAGCCTGGCTTTTTGAAATACAGTGTAAATTTTGAATAAAGGGAGGTGATTCTTCATATTGATCATTGACATAAGAGTGGTCATGATTATAGACTTGGCAACACGAGGGTCTAATTATGAGCAAGTGCGCTTGTCAGTGTCATCAATCCCTGATAGGGAGGGGTTAAGGATCTGTTTGCAGGTTTATAGATGCTGTAATCATCTGTTTCAGTCGATACCTTTAAAATAGTCATTTAAAAAAGACTAATTGTATCAAGTCGGGGTTTTAGGAATTTTACCAAGTTGTTTTTCCCCAGTTGCTATAAATCATAGGGACCATTTCCCTGAGGCACGAAGAGAAAATACTTAACTGCACAGTAAGAAGTAGCAGTGAACAGGTGGCGGGTGAGTGTGTCTGAATGTCTCAGGATCCGCTCCTCACGTCCCCCGAGAAAGCCTGAGCAGTGTGCCCGCCTATCCTTACCCTTTCTCCCTTTGCTTCATGCCTTTAGAGATCTCCTGAGTGCTTTTCACAGAGCTGGTCTGTAAACTGAGTGTAGCTCGGTGAATTCACTTCTTCCTCACACTTGTACTGTAAGGGCAGGAGGACCATCTTAGATGGGTATTTGTAGTCAGTAGAAAATATTTTGAGAACAACAGAATCTGAACTATCTTTAAATGCCTCCCTCAACCTGCTTGCTTGGGAACATCAGTTATAAGGGCAAGGTGAGGGTGTGTGTGTGTGTAATGCTGGCTACCTGTGCATGTGTGTGTGTGTGTGAGGTGAGGACGTGTGTGTGTGTGTGTGTGTGTGTGTGTGTATGATGCTGGCTGCCTGTGCATGTGTGTGAGGTGAGGATGTGTGTGTGTGTGTGTGTGTGTGTGTGTGATGCTGGCTGCCTGTGCATGTGTGGGTGTGAGGTGAGGACGTGTGTGTGTGTGTGTGTGTGTGTGTGTGTGTGTGCATGATGCTGGCTGCCTGTGCATGTGTGGGTGTGAGGTGAGGACGTGTGTGTGTGTGTGTGTGTGTGTGTGTGCGCGCACGCGCAAGATGCTGTCTGCATGTGCGCACCTGTGTGTGTGTGTGTGTGTGTGTGCATGATGCTGGCTGCATGCACACCTGTGCCTGTGTGGGTGCAGGCCAGAGGCTAACCTCAGGTTTTTTCACTTTGTGTTTTGAGACAAGGTTGCTCACTGGTCTGGTGCTCAGCAGGGTACCTAACTGGCTGGTCAGATAGCCCCAGGGGCCTGCTCTGTTGTGGAATCCTAAGCTCATGCTGCCATGGCTGGCTTTTTGAATTTGTGCTGATGGTCAGACTTCACGCTTGCTTGGCAAACATTTTAGCAACTGAGCTATCTCTTAGACCCTCTACTGGTCATTACAGCGTGGTCGGGACGCTAGAGACTAGAAGCCTAGCAATGGAGGGGATGGAATAAATCTGTATATTTAAATCTGGAGCCTGTAGGTGTTGCTGACCAGTCACTTAATATGAAAAGCAGTGGGGTCAGGATAGCGCCTGCTCTCCTGTGTCAGCCGTCCAGCCATCTCTTTACTGAGATGGGGAAGCATGTTTAGAGTGCACAGTTGAGAATTTAGAGGGCGTGCAATTGAAAGGCCTGTTGAACACACAGATGGAGACATCCCATTACACCTGGAAAGCTGGTCTGGAATTGAAGGCCAGAATTGGGGTAGATGTCTACGTGCAGAGCCAACTGTGAGATTAAAGCTGTGTGAGAGACTGCCATCACGGAGCGCCTGAACCCAGGTGTGAAGCCACAGCATCCTCTACCACTGAGAGTTGGACCGACCAGCATTGAGACACAGAAAGAAAAGACAGTCCTACTGGAGCCTGAGAACCGGTGGGGTGGGGTCGGGCGGATGCGTACTTCCCTAAGGCTCTCTAGGCTATCATGTGAGGACGGAGCTAGCGCTGGCCTGGCGATTGGATACACGGATAATGCTCTCTTGGTCATCTTGCCATCGGGATGGGATAGTCATGAGTGAGAGTGAAGGGACCTAGAAAGTACTGTCAACTTGAGACACAGTGACAGGATGTGACATAAACCGTTTGCAGTGTGTGTGGCCTGGATCAAGGTGGTTTTAGGGTCTGAGATGAGTGTGAAGTCCCCCATCCCAGGCGTCCTAAGGACGGTCTGTTGAGAGGAGCCAGCACCTGGGCGGCGGAGGCTACGGCTGTGGCTGTTGGCTGTGACTGGAGTACGAGGCTGGGGAATGAGGGTGTGGCGGCTCCCGCTCGCCTCTCCCCCGCTCGCCTCTCCCCTGCTTCCTTTTCCCACAGCCTGACACACCCCATGCTCTGTGTCTCCTAACAAAGGCATCTTATCGATCCATCTCTAAGAGCTAAATCTGTACTTTTTAAATTATTATTTTATATTCTCTAATTCAACAAATTATTTTAAACTGTGACTAATAGTTGTCCTCAATTTCTGAAAAAGAGCAAGAATGAGCATCTGTTCAGATACCGACTTTGGAACGCTCTCGGCCATCTGGCAGGAGTCAGACCTGTAGATCTTTCTGGAGAAACGCGTGTATTTAACAGGGTTCTTGCTCCTTTGTCTTCACAGCTGATCTCGCATCCTTAATGGACAAAGCATATGAACGAAAATTGCCTGTTAGCTCTTTGTCAATATCACGGGTAAGACCATTTTAAACCTACTTTCAAACCTATAGACAGGACTGTGCTGTAGAAATAGTAGTCACATGGGAAATAACTTTCCACAGTGGTAGTATGTTTTTATAGTTGCCAGTAGATATTTTGTGAGGTAGTGGCTGAAATGTAAGGAAATACATATATCAGACTCAAGATAGCAATCACTGATTTATTTATTTTCTTCGGGTTATATTATTCTGTGTTTTTAAAGTTAACACATTATTCAGTGTGATAGCAGTGAGCATATTTTCAGTAGCTTGTAGCATCCGTGGAAGGGTGGGTACTGACGGTGAACTCACGGCTGCTGGGTGGTGGGTAGGAACCACACCGGGCGCCTCCGTGGTGGCCGCCCTTCTAGTTTCTCGCCTTACATCATGTGTGCTCATTTCCACGGGAGCCGCGAGCTGTGTGCGGTATTTGTAAGGCACAAACACTGAGGTAGCTTTGCAGATGCACACAGCTTGTAGGTAGAAAGGCTGCAACATCAAAGTCCCCCTGAAATCACCAAGACAAGACCAGGTTCCGCTACTGGACAGTGGTATCCTCCACTTTCCCCATTCCCAGTTTGAGGGGGTCGTATCTCCCAGAGGTGATGAGATCTTGGAAATTCCTTTTGTAGAAGTGAGCAGGGTCCCTCAGTCAGGAGCTACTAAATCTAGGCGAGGGGAAAGAAAGACTCCTTCCTCCCTCCCGGACCCTTTCCCTGTGCCCTTTGTACTCTTCGTAGAGAACAGTTCAGCTGTCACTCCTTAGACTTGGGGACTCATACCCAACAGTGGAGGAGATTGGGGGGCCACTGTCTTTAGGGTGACCACCCCTCTGTGGGCTGGTTTTCATTTAGACCACACTTGGAACGTGAAAGAGCTTTTGTGTGCGTGTTCCAGCCTGCACCTCTTACTCCTCAGGACGGAAGGCTGTAGCTGTTGACCCAGATGGAGCAGCTCGGTCCCAGAGGGCCCGTGCCATCTGTTTGTGCCAGAGCGTGCTATCAGGAGAGCTGCTTCTCAGGCTCGGCTGGTGTTTACACCTCCTGTTATCTGCCCTTTAATGGATTTCTAAATCAAACCCAAAGGGCCTGGTTATTTTTAGAAAGTCTCCCTTTCCTGTCCCTTCTCTCCCTTCAGGAGGCTTCACTTACTCACAGCACGCCTAGTCTCTTATTCTGTCTTCCTTCCTGAGATCTCCTACCTGCAAGCAGAACCCACCCTTGGGGAGTATTTCCTGCTTGTTTAGATCGTAGGTAAAGAACAGACTCAGAGTTTGCACAGGTTGTTTTTCAGTTGTGCACCTGGAGCCTCCTGCGTGTTGGTGGAGCTCTCTCTACCAATGAGCTGTGTCCCCAGCTCCAGTGCTCCGGAGATTTTATAGCTTGCAGGAGCCTCAGTCCTAAAATGGTTGCTTCGTATCAACACTAAAATCAGAGTGAAAACAGCTACAGATGGAATCCTACACTTAGATGTTAATGTTCTGAGCACTACTATTGTTCCAGAGTTAAAGAACCTCCACCATTTGGGGGCTGGAGAGGTGGCTCAGAGGTGAAGATCACTGGCTGTCCTTGCAGGGGGCCTGGGTTCAATTCCCAGTATCCACATGGTGGCTCACACCTGTCTGTGACTCCAGTTCCAGGGCTTCTGACACCCTCACACGTGCAGTCAAAACATTAATGAACAGAAAATAAAAGTGAATTGTATTTATTTTAAAAATGAATCTCCACCATTTCCATCCGGTGTTCTGTATATTTGGAGCATGGGATGGAGAGGAAAGACAAAGATAAAGGTGCCGATGCCTGTAGACAGGCCCGTGAGAAGCTCTCGTCTGTATGAGCGAGGTTTGGGTGTGGCTTTTAGTGGTGCTTTGGTGCTGTTCGTTTTGTTTTGGACCACATGTAGGAATACATAGAAGAGAAGCTGTGGTGTATCTTTTGTTTACCAGTGTGAAGGGTTTTCAGATTGGAGCCCTAGCGCGGGAGCATCATTCCCGTAACAAGAGTGCATGCCTTTTAAAGATCAGAGTGTGATCTAGACCAAACATGCAGCATAATTTGTATTCAACCAAGAACTTTCTTCTTCTTTAGTTTGTGGACAACATTTCGTCCCGAGAAGATGTCGACTCTGCAGAGTACTATCTTTACAAGTAAGCCTCGCTCACCTCGGGTGCCACACTCACTTTCAACACTTGGGGGCTTGTTTTTTCTTCTTCTTTTGTGGTACTGAGAAATTTGTGTATATGCACACATACAAGTGTGTGTGTGTGTGTGTGTGTGTGTGTGTGTGTGAGAGAGAGAGAGAGAGAGAGAGAGAGGAAGCCAGCCGCATGCAGTCGAGAACATGAACAAAGACTCATGTCTTTGCTGTCTCCTGTTTCCATGTAGACCATGCATAAGACTCTAGATCCAAGCCGCTGTGATTGGCTGTAGTCAGAACGAATGCTCTTAAGATAGCTTTGTAAAAAATATCTTTTTCACTATCTGAATTAGCTTTTTTGAAACATTTTTATGACATTGTGGGTACTTTTGTGTTTTACGAGTTTGGGTAAGCCATAATGATGTTCTCTCATTGTCTGAATGACTCCTGCCTCCCACAAAACATACTAAGACCTCAGCAAAGGTTTGTAAAAATGAAAAGCTACAAGCTTTACTCTTGGGGTTTCTTCTGAGTGACTGAAATGGGGGTTCAGCTGGGACACCAGAGACTTGATCCTCTGGGAAACTTCCACTAGTTAGGCCTTCTGTGGTTCTTGTGGCTGACGTCCTTACTGAGTGACTTTTGACCTCAGAGTGACCTTAAAAGCACAGGCCTACCATTAAGGAATATCGAGCAACTTCATCTTGGCAGCCTGCAGCTTCTGGCTGGCCTGCGTTCTTATGGCCTGAGCAGTTCCATCCTGAACCTTTCGGGATTCAAACAACCCTTTCACGGGGGTCGCCCAAGGCCATTTTTAAACACAGATATTTACATTACGAGTCATAACAGCAGAATTAAAGTAATGAAGTAGCAATGAAAATAATTTTAAAGGACTGGAGAGATGGCTCAGCGGTTAAGAGCACCAGCGCCAACTGCTCTTCCAAAGGTCATGAGTTCAAATCCCAGCAACTACATGATGGCTCACAACCATCCAAAATGAGATCTGATGCCCTCTTCTGGGGTGTCAGAAGACAGCTATAGCGAGCGAGTGGGGCCAGAGTGAGAAGAAAAAGTGTGTGAAGACAGCTACAGTATACTTACATATAATAATAAATAAATCTTAAAAAAAAGAAAAGAATTTTATAGTTGGGAGTAACTACAACATGAGGAGCTGTATTCGGAAGGTGACCGGTGACTCAGATTACGCTGACCTCTACTGTGGCCTAGGCGTCCCTCCTTCCCTGTCACAGCCTGTAGCCAGCACCGCATTTTAACCGGCCAGGAGGAAGCTGATGGACTGTGCTGTGGATGGGACATGGGCAGCAAGCCCAGGCTCCAGCAGCTCCCAGGACTTGTGACACGTAGCACCTTCTCGTCTCCTCCCAGCAGTACATACGAAGTCTCCAGACATCACAGACAGGGACTGTGGGCACGCCAGTATCATGGGGTACCAGGGATCCTTCTAGGAAGGCTGCTGTTGAGGCACCTGTGTGGGGGCTGTGCACCACTCTCTGCGAGCCGGCCACACTGGGGTCCACTGTTTGTGATAGAAAAGGAAACATGAAGGAAAAGAGAAGATCTAGTTACCACAGTGAACTGCGGCTGTTTAAGGCACTCAGTCCGTGAACAAAAATCTGAAAACTGTGATTCTCTACATCTGAAGGGAAAACTCAAAAAGTAAGGATAAAGGTGACTCAGCCAATAGGAAAGTTAAAACAGAGTGGGGTCAGTCAGCAAGCACTGGGAAAACTGCTTGCTCAGAGCACCACTGTGGTGGTTGTAACCGAAGCCTCAGCTGAAATAAGGCTTTTACAAGAAAAGCTGACCCAGTGCGAGGGACCTGAGACCGGCCCTCTGTGGTGGGCGTGGCTTGGCTTGCTCTTAAAGGGTGGAATACTCTTCTCTCTGGGAGTGGTCTTCAGGCCCTCTGAAAAGCCTGGGGCGAGGCTGGAGGGAAATGTAGACCCCAAGAGAGGGAGCGCTCCTACTGTGCTGCCACAGGCCCTTGGCTTCTGCCACAGAAGCCATGCACCCATCTGCTCTCTGTGTTGGAGTCTGCAGAGAACACTTTATAGAGATGCAAGTCGGGACGCCTAAAGGTCACATTTGGCATCTCAGTAATGCTTAGCGTTTTCTCCTGTTGTAACTGTAGACGACAGGTGCCTGCAGTATTTGCAGCATTTGTCGTTCACACCAGTTAAAATCATTGATTCTTTTCGGTCGTAGGAGGCCCTGTTACAGCTGCGCCCAGTGCAGTCGGTGGTTAGAATGCGTCTGCTCTGTCTGCTGCACTGAGGACGCAGCCCGTGCAGCCTCACCCTTGTCTTTTGGAGTGATTGGTTTCAGTTGTGAAAACCCAGTTTGGAGATGGGGTTTCCACAGACCCGCCTCCAGGGAGCTCAGGATGCAGAGGGCAGAGCCCAGGGCCTCCCATGAGCCTGTGAGCAAAGTACACCCTTTGCTGGCCTTTCTGCTTTCCTTCCACACCGCCACCCCCCAAAACCCATTCTGTCTTTGATTTCCTCAATGCAAGCACTTTGTCCCTTCTTCTGGCTCGCTCTGCAACGGAGGACGAGTAGAGATACTCTGCCTTCCCAGTGAAAGGTGAGGTCCAGAGAGTCTCCTGGAGCTGAGGCGTCTAAGAACGTCCTTCAGGCCCTGAGCCACTGTCTGGAGAACAGGGCTCTGGAGGGCTGGCTAGGGACCTTTCTGCTTTATTTTGGCATCATCACTGCCCAGTGTGTGGTGAGGCGAGGCGGCCACAGGTGAAGACTGTGACGCGGGGACAGTCAGCCAGCAGCAGCTGACACAAGAGCCGGCCAGCGGTCAGGGTAGAGGGAGGACGTCTGTTTATTGTTCTGTCTTAAAAACTTTCGGACCCTCTGCTAGTTTTTAAAATAACTAAGCTAAAACATTTTATTTCTGGGCAGAGGGTTTTTGTTGCTGACTTACTGTTTTGCTGCCTTTTGAGAGGGCAAAGTCTTCCTGCTTTACTGTCACCTACAGGGCTCATACCTAAGCACCAGCTTTGCAGCTCCGTCTGACTGACACAGTCGAAGACAGAGATTGCCTAAGCCACCGGTGAGCAAGGTGTGTGGGCAAGGTGCGTCTGTCCTGAGGAAGCGGAAGCTGGCCTGGGGTCGCCCAGAGCAAGACTGTTGTGAAGGCCCAGGCTGGGGCGGGGCTGCTCCTAAGGGAGCTGTGGGAGACGGATTCAAGAGTGTGATACAGGATCCGGTGTGATGGGGACATTGGGGCTACAGATAAAAGGAAGTGGCTGGCTGTCGAGGCTGTGGACTGCCCCGCGTGCTCTGAGAGCTGTAGTGTTCTTTATCTCCTTTGGAGCACTGCCCGCCTGGGGTCAGCATTCCATATGGTGACTGGCCGTGAACCTGCCTTCTCCGTTTTGGAGAGCACCTTTCCTGGGCCTGCTAGTCAGGTTCTGAGCTGCACGCACACCCCTCCTCCCCCATGCTTACGGTCCACACTTAGACAAGTGACCATGGAGGCCCAGTTTGTCTTCATTTTTAGGAGACAGAACTACATGCCCTAGGAGAGAGCATGCCGTCAGTAAAAGCCGCCATCTGTGTGATGATTGTGAGCTTTCGCAGCTCCGGTGCTGGCAGTCGATGGTTGCCCTAACGCATGCAGCTCTAGCCGGGACGCTTCTGCCCTCCCTTTAGGCGACCTCTTTCGTCAGGGTATTTGCAGACTGCAGTTTTAAGCTTACTTAGGCTTCTGCGTCATCCGGGGGACTGTGGTGGTGAAATTCAGCTTGTTCCCATTACTCTTGAAGCATCCGTAGTCAGAAGGGGTTATTAATCTGCCACATGGCAGTCATTCCCGAAGGGTGACCGGGATTTCTAGAAGACCAGCATGTCGAATGTTGACTATGTTGTCACCCTGTGGAAAGGCCTCAGAGCTCCCGGAGAGGATCTTTTGCTCAGCCTCGCTCCCCTGTGTTGTCATGGAGAGCAGTGTACCACTCAGTACTGAGAAGAAGGGGCCGCCAGCGCCCTTCAGCAGCTGCTTGGCTGACCTGGCAGATAACAGGAGTCCCAGGTGGAGACGGATGACGGGTCAGGAGCAGCTGGGAAGGGACAGATGGCAGCCTGCATGTCTCCAGGTCCTAGGTTGGCAGCCCGCCGAAGGACCAAAATAGCTTCATTTTTCAGTGAGCGTAAGTGTGGAAGGTGGTGTCGTGGGGAAGTTTGTGCCTGCGGGGGCAGGGCAGAGTCAGTGTGCGCAGGAATAGCCTTTGGAGGTCTTAGAGGTTGTGTTCTACAGCTATCTTAAAGTGTTCTGTAACATATCGCTTGGTCTCTGTGAAACTCCAACTTTTTTGTTTAAGTCTACAGGTCAAGGGGCAGCCAACAGTTCCTTGAGTGTTTTTAGGGACAGTTAGGTCCCTTCACCGCAGTCAGGAGCAGCAGCTTGCACCCTGCTGCTGCGGTTGTCATTGATTGCTAATCCTCACCCCAAGCCGGGAGGACACTGACCTGTCATCAGTACTCTGTAGACAAGAGCCAATGGGCCGACGGTCCGTGCCTCCTCACCAGAGATCCACGAGGGCTCGGCCATGAGCCGAGAGCACTGGCCTCGACTGCTCTAGACTCTGCTCTTCTTCCCGCTGACCTCTTAGCCCGGCGCTGGTAATCAGAATGAAGCTCATACACTTTCCTAGCTATGGCTTACCGTTCCCAGAGTGGTCTGAGGGGACGGCCATTTTTATTACAGTGGGGAGATGACTCAGCACACATGGGGGCCGTGGTTCCCACAGCCACAGCAGTCCAGCTAAGAAGCTGTGTGTCCGTCTGGTATAGTGCCCTCTGTTTATCTGCGGTAAATTTGTTGTAGAGTGGCTGGAACATATACTAGATACATGTTTAACCTTTTTTCAGAAGATTTATTATGAGTATATAAGTACACAGTTGCTGTCTTCAGACACACCAGAAGAGGACATCAGATCCCATGACAGATGGTTATGAGCCACCATGTGGTTGCTGGGAATTGATCTCAGGACCTCTGGAAGAACAGTCAGTGCTCTTAACCACTGAGCCGTCTCTCCAGCCCTGATACATGTTTAACTTTTAAAGAACTTGATAGTTATTTGACAAAGTTCTCGGCCATTTTATAATGGTAGTGGACTCGCATTCCTCTGCCCTTCAGCTGACAGATTAAGCTGAACTGATGTGTTTTGATTTGGGTTTAAATTTGCAATTGCCTGATGATTCCTCCTTTGGCAAAAATGTTCAAATTTTCTGCCCTGTCTTGGTGGTTGTTTTCTTTTTACTGAATTTGAAAACTTTTTCTGAGTCTTGTGTTTTCATTCATTTACTGTATTTTTCAAAGTAAGGTTTATCTTTAATGGCAATCCAGTTCTTCCTGGATTTGTTGTTTTTGTTGTCTTCTAAGACATCTCTGCCAACTAAATACCACAGATTATTTTCTCTGATATTTTACTTGAGAATGTAGTAATTTTAGGTTCTAGAGTTATATCTATAAGTAACTGAGGGTTTTTTGTTTGTTTGCTTGCTTGGTTTTTTAAGGTTTTGTTGTTTTTGCCCAGGATGAAAGATAATGCTCAAAGTCTTGGTTTTTTGTTTTTTTTTCTTCTTGTTTTTTTTTTTTTCATAAAACACCTAATTTTATACAAAGCCATTTACTGTAAGTACAACAGTCTTTTCACATTGCCCTGAACCTCTTAGTAATAGTTTTCATATGATTTTTTGTTCTATTGATACCCATTTTGCCGTATTTAATATATAAATATATTGCCTTGGTGGCTATAGTTTTTAATGTCTTTTAATTAGATAATATGGATATTCTTACCTGTCACTGCTTTATCAAAGTTCTTTTATCTAATTAGGTCCTTTTCATTCTATATTTAGCTACATGTATGCACACATTTACATCTCCATGTGGTTTAAGATGTATTCTGTGTATGAGAGCTTTGCCTGCATGTATGTTTGTGCACCATGTGTGTGCCTGGTTCCCCCGGAGGCCACAGCAGGGCATCAGATCCTCCTTGTTAGTATTAGAGGGAACTGTCCCTAAGAACAGTCTGGAGTTACTGATGGTTACGAGCTGCCGTGTGGGTGCTGGGATCCAAACCTTCATCTTCTGCAAGAGTGGCCAATGCTCTGACTGCTGAGCCATCCCTCCAGCCCACACATGCATTCTTCCTTTTGGTCTGGTTGGTTTGTTTGTTGAGAGGGCCTTAATGTGTAGCCTTGGCTGGTCTGAAGTGCTGTGTAGTCCAAGCTGGCATCAGAGATCCGCCCACCTGTGCCTCCCTAGTGTGTAATTAGAAGGTGTGCCAGTGTGTCTGGTATGCCTTCTTACTGTGGAAGAACTGGGAGCAAACACATCAACAATATGTATTGAATGTCTAGTATATATTTAGATAAAAGGAAAGGGGTGAATATAGGGAGCATGGAGAGAAAGATTAATTTAGCTGTTCTTTTTGTGTTGAAACAACTGCTCTGACAGGGTTTAAAATGAGAATACATGAGGACAAATACCAACCTCTGTGTCCATAAGATGAATCTGCTCTTTATAAGGGACGTTCTAAAGCCAATAGGAGATAGAAGATCAGTTTTTTAACCCCCGAAAGTTGTGGTGTATTCAAAGGAAGGGTAGGGTATAATCACTACAAATCAAAGACTATATTCTTAAGGATAAGTATGTATGTGGATCTGTTCAGAGTCCAGGCAAGTCCCACATATAACAGTTAAGTTTGCTGTCCTTATATAACAAGGTTTATGTTTAAAATATGTTTGGATAAAAGGAAAGAGGGATTAATGCTGTCATCCACACAGATGCACTAAGAAGGTAGAGCCTGAGTGGTAGAGCTGAGGTTAGAACTGGCTTTGTGGGGCCTGCTGTGGGGGAGGACCCTGTGGGGCCTGCAGTGGGGGAGGACCCTGTGGGGACAGCTGATGGGTAGGGCTGCTGGGTAGAGGGAAAAAGGATTGCAGACATGGAAGGAGGAATGAGGACTTAGTGTGTGTGTATACCTTGTGTGGTAAGTGACAGAATCCCTAGGTAACAGGTCACGGTTTGTGTGGCACGTGTGTATGTTCCGTGATACACGTGTGTATGTGTACTCAGTGCATATGAGTACGTAGGATGTCTCTGAGTGGTAAGCACTGGTGTACAAAGGCTGGTAACAGTGCTTTCTTTCAGAAAACACTGCTGAGTAATTTTGCATTGAACTCTGTCTTGAACCTTTTGAATTTTATGGTGTAAGTGTGTATTTCTTCATCAAGAACAACTTTTTTAATGACCCACAAGGTAATTATCATCAGTAGACTCTTGAGAAATGTACTATAACAAAGGTATTCCATGAAGATTAGTAACTTTTTTTTTTATTTAAATGGTTAAAGGTAAGAGGGAAATTAATTTTCCCTGCTTGCAGTGATAAAGATCTGGCTGTGGTAATCAGCAGTAGAAATGGAGAGAGAAATGGACTATACACAGGAGGGGAAGATAAATCAACAGAGTTAATGAGAAGTTGAAAGCAAAGAGGGTTGGGAAGGAAGCCCTGGCTAATGGAAAAAGGACTGGCCCATCGCTCAAGTGCTGCCCTGGAAGTCAGTCAGGAGGCGGGAGAGGCGGGGCATTTCACCTTTCTGTGACACGCCGTGTTTCCAAGCTGCTGCTCTCTGCCTACTGATCCTGCTTCGTCGGTTAGAGGAGAGCTGGCCTGGCCACAGAGCTCTGGAGGAAGCACTGTGGCCAAAGCTTGCCATCAGGGCTTCCTGGCACCGTGGAGCAGCCGGGAGCCTGGAGTCCAGGTGGCCTCTGGGGCTTGTCAACTTTGCAATCTGAATTGACATTGAAGTGACATCTGTAAAGTCTGTGGTGAGCCAGTCAGGTTCTAGAAGCCATCAGTGGAGACCTGACTCAAACCTGGGGCTTAGGAAGCAGGTCAGTGTATCTGTCTGTGCCTGGTCCCTTCAGAGGCAGTCTCGGTGGTAACTGGAACAGAGCCGGAATGAGTCCTTAAATCATGACAGAGAGACAGTCAGACCTAAAGAAAGTCCAACATATAAAGATCAACAGCAACGGAGGCCTGTCATATTGCAGAGACTAAGCACTTACAAGCCTTGATACCAGAATGGTAGAGGCAGTTTAAGCTCCGGGTTGACGTGTGACACGGAGCCTGTTAAGCTGACTGTGGATTCCAGCTACCTGGAGGGACACCTGGCCTTGCCGTTAGCTCAAAGCCTCAGAGCCTGTGAGCATGAGGCTTTGCTCTTCAGCTTCTCAGACACACTGCTCCCTTAAATAGTTCCATCAACATCCCAGTCAGTTCTGTCAGGATTAACAAACAAAAAAGCAGTAGATGTAAGGCTAGATCACAGAATGGGGCTTCTGATCTGCCGTGGGTTTTAGTCATAAATAGCCGTAGTGATCCCTGCTTACTTTCTAGATAGCTAATTTTTGTGTACTATTTATCTTTACATCTTCTATTTCTGAAAGGCTCATGAAGCATATTTTCTCTGCATTGTTTCCTGCAGTACAGTCCTTTTCAACAGCACTTTCTATTGGCTGTTTTCATGACTGTAACACAGTCAGGATCCCTGAAACAAGCCTGTAGGACTCAGAGACAAAGGAGAGCCTTCTTTCTGCCTGTGGGCACACGAGTGAGTTTGCACTGTGCTCTTAAGAGCAGATGAGCAGAGGCTTTGGGGGAGTTTGGGGGAGGGAGCAGGGGTTGCCATTGGTTGCATCATGATTTTTGAGGCCAAGAGCAAATAAATTGTTAAGCATTTCCAGATGTTCTGTGTCTAGGGAGGTGGACACTTAGGACCTTGTGGATCCTCTTCATTGATCGTGACTGCTGTGATTTTCATGATAGATTTCCCTTTATGTTTGTTTTAACTAAGCAGGGTTTTTTTGAGGCCTGTTCTGTTCCTTTAAATATCAACATTGGCTTTAAGACAGCATCCCCATTTCCTAGGTGAGCTTGGAACTTAAAACTTCGTCTTTCAATGCTGGACTAAGCAGCCTGAGGGAAATCCATGCTTGGGGGCAAGGGGCAGGGTGCCCCCAGAGGGGATACTGGAGGAGGCCACTAGTCTTCATTGCTAAAGCCTTGGTGCGGTTGATAGGACAGGTTTGGGAAGCATGTTACAATGAGGCTCTGGGGCTCATAGGTTCAGATCACCCCAGGTCTCGGCTTGCTGAGTGAATGGTATCATGTCTCATATGTGTACAGTGTTCTCAGAGCACAGCCACAGTGGCCTCCCGTCCCCAGAGCGCCCTGTGCTTTCTGCCTCTGCCTGTTTCCTATCCTGTGTTTTGCTTCATCCATACTTGCCCTGACTTTTAATGTAATTTCTGACCCTTCCTTAAAATTATATTTCAGCTACTTATTGACTTGTCAGAAATTGATTTTTCTTTACTTGAGAAGCAGTTTTAAAGGTAGGTTCAATCATGTGTTCTCTGAGGTCAGTGTGCCAGACCTTGAGAGTCGGGTGTGGCATATGCTAACATAGTTAACATATAAAGAACATATGTAACACTGTTACACCCTCCACCCCTCCTTCTTCACTAATAATTGGTATTAAACTAGTACTCCTGTCTGGGTAGGTGGGAGGCTTGGAGGAGCTGTTTAGAAGCTGCCACAGGGTCTTCAAGCAGAGAAGGGGAAGGTTACTCAGATTCAGCTTAAATATTAGCCAGGCTTTGTCCCTGAACAATCAAGAACTATTTTTCTCTTCACTTTTCTTTAAGGGAAATTGTGTTTTTAAATTCAGATTTGGGGTTTTTAAATCCATTATTCCCCAGTGATCTTTGCCAGATTTCACTAAGGAGTATCAACAGTCCAGGCCTCATCAGGATTCAGAAATGGGGAGAGCCTGGTAGGTGCTACGAGGAGTGCTAGCTCAGTACCCAGAGGGAAAGCATGGCAGATTGGGGGGGGGGGGAAGCTGCCTGATCCTAAAAAACATCAAGTTGCCTTATAAATAGCTACCAGTTGCAAAGCTTTATGGCAGCCATAGCAGGCCAAAAGGGGGCAGCAGAGAGTCGTCTGCATTCGGTCTGCAGGGAAGGGGTGTGTGAAGTGATTCCCAAGTGAAAAAGCCTGCCCCAAACCCAGCCTTAGCCCAGTGGTGCTGAGTGGGTAATCAAAGCTCAGAGGAGATATGGACTAGGGGCTCTGGCTGCAGACATCCACACAGCTGAGAGAACCTGTGTGTCCTTCTGATGATGGAGCAAGCATCAGCTCTGCGGCTGAAGCTGTCAGCTCTTCTCAGCATGCCCCCCCATACCCTACCCCCCCACCCCCACCCCGAGGGAGAAGTTGAGTAACCTGCTTGTGTAGCCCATTGTTACATGGAAGGTTGGTTGATCTACTGTGGCCTTCAGGATTAGGATGAAATAGACATTTTCCGTATTTCAAAAATAGAAAAAGATGATTAATGCTTTTAACTTTAAAAGGAAAAAAAAATCTGCATTTTAATGTTTCCTGGCAATCTTTTTATTATATCTCCATTTGTCTGTTTTAAGTGAATCTATTTAAGTTAATTCAGATTTTACCTATAAAGTTAATGTAATTTTTGCAGAATTATTTGAGAACTTAAGAAGATAATCCTAAAATCAAGTGAAAGAATAAATGGCCAGGAATGACGACAACTTAGAAAACTGGCGGAATGGCCTGGCAGATGGATGGCAGGGCCTGTTAGGACGCTGTGCTGGATGAGAAAGGAGGTGTCGGCACAGTCTGATGAAGGCACAGACAGAACAGGGAGGAGCCAGACGTGCATCTACACGCAGAAACGCGAGATGCTTTATGTCCAAGGGAGGGAGCAGGTGAGGTCGTCAGTGCTGCTTGGATGGTGGGTTATATGAAGAAATGTGCACAGAGGAACGTTTTTCTTTTTAAGGTAGAGCAGTGGTTTAAACGAGAAAAGCACACTATACTGATATCTGGAAATAAAGGGCAGTATGGGAGATAGGACAGTGACCATGTAATTTGAACATGATGCAAGAAAAGAAAAATGTAACTGATTGAAGGTTGGTAACTTCAATGTGTGACATCTTAAACAATCTGTAAGAGAGAATATTAACCCCTGAAAGACAAGCCAGATTTACAGTCCACCCTATGATCGTTGATGTAAGATGATCATGCTTGCTTGGGCGGCATATATACTGAAATTGGAACAATACAGAGATTCAACAACCAAATAGAAGAGTCGCAGTGATGCACTTGCAGAGTTTATTGTTCTGTGTGTTGTCAAAGTTAGGCTTGTACTTTGGGAAGGTAAAGTTGTATCTATTTAATGATAATATCTGTGATTGTATTTGTTTGTTTTGCTCATATCTGTTGCTTTTGCCGATCAAGGGTGTATAATGTTACAAAATATATAGAGATACTCCCTTCTTTGTTTTCTCAGAGTTTATATAAAACGGAGCGTTCATTCGGTATTTGGTAGCATCCACCAGTGAAGTCATCTGGACTTGGATT
The DNA here is from genome assembly GCA_964023405.1 of Apodemus agrarius. NCBI lineage: Eukaryota > Metazoa > Chordata > Mammalia > Rodentia > Muridae > Apodemus > Apodemus agrarius. Next base: position 57,234,511 of record OZ030020.1, on the reverse strand, counting down.
TTCATTTTAAATTGAAATTTAGTATTTTTAATAGGTCCATGGCTTATCAATATCTTACTTTGTCCTGCTCAGTGTTAGAGAGATTGGCTTATATTTAGTAATTAATTTTCCTTAATATTCCATTAGTATTCCTATGAACTTTCTTTTTACTTTTTCAGAATTTTGCTGGGTTATTGGGAGGGGGGTTGTTGTTGGTTTTCTAGCTTATTGGGCCCCTTTTGATGATTATGGAGTAGATTTGAATTAAGTGACATTTTCTCATTTCTTTTTGTTTTTATACAAGACTGATATTTTTCAGCCTAGTAAATTAACCCCCAATTAATGTATGCTTTTACTTTTAACATGTATATGTGATTTTTAAGATATATATGTGATTCATGTGGAATTACATTAATTACAAGATACAGATTTATACTTACACATAACCTTATATATATAAAGCATGTGCTCTCGGTCATTCTTAATCCATTTACTGAACCATCCATGATCCGTGCTGTGCTTCGACATAGGAAACATTCTCCAGTTCTCCCAGTATCACTGCTCACCTTCTATTATGAAACACATTTAACAGCCTCATTAATTCTCAGACGTGTTTTCCAGATGCTGCCTTTGACTGTGTCGCTCCTGCATCCTTCTCCCAGTGGAGACTTAGATGGTAGCTGAACTCCTGAGAGATGTGGCCACAAGCCTCAGCTGCCCTAGAGGGCTTTGTGCTGGTGATAATCATAAGCAAATGTCCTGGTTCTCATTTCCATCCTCTCCCAGAAGAGCCTGCAGATTCCAAGGGGAGGCAGCATATGTCCCCCTCTTTTGTAGATGAAGGATCTAAACAAAGAAACCTTCCCAAGGCCAAACAGCTAGAAACTGACCAAAGACCTTACCCTGGATTCTTTCTGTTCTCCCTCTAAGTCTGAAGGAGCATTTGTTTCCATATCACCCGCTCTCATATAAACATTGCTTGCCAGCTCCACAAATGTCCGGTCAGGCCGGCTTCCCGTCATCTCGGCAGTGTGCTGCTCCTGAAAGCAACCACACTCTGGTATTTCTGGCGTGTTTATGTCACCTTCTGTAGCGGTGTCAAAACACCCCTTCCTATCCAGGAACTCCCATGGTACAAAGAGAACAGTATCTTTTTAAAGGGAGGCAGAAATAGCCTGGGTTTGTTTTCACATGTCAGTAGATGTCTGTAAACCTCTTGTCTTTTGGAAGGTGTTTTAATAGCAGATGATTTTCAAGCTAAGACTGTATGCTGACAATAGTGCTGTAAGTTTATCATATTTATAACTCCTAGATTTTATTTGAAGGAGTTGACTGAAAGACTTTAGAGATGGGCTCTTTCCCTGCCACAGTGTAAAGTTAGCTTTCACTTCTGGACAGAGTGTAGATTTGAAGCCAAGGCTGGCGTTTTAGGGCTGGCCTCAATGAGGTGGGAGTCGCTGAGGATGTGCTGATGCCGAGTTCTCCACCCTCCCTCCACCCACCTTCTCTTGGCTTTCTTTGTTAGTATTACCTTTCTTTGTAGATAATAATCATTTGGGCTCCATGCTCAGATCCTTCTAGCCAAGTATTTTGTGATAGTTCTGTGTTCCCTAGATACTTATTTGGAAAGCGACATTGGAGCACTTTATTTCTCAGAATCTTGATATCATCTTATGGTAAGATAGTACAGAGCCTCTTTTATTTGTTTTGATATCTTCATTTTTTTGTTTTGATATCTTTGGCAGCAATCAATCTGACTCTTCCACTGTGGACAGAATGTATTCTATCTCTGGAGAACAGCCAGCTGTGGTTCTCGTGTTGAGGATGATTTATTCTATCGTAGTGACTTTGTGATCTCTGCACCACACTAGCTGATCTTTAGTAAATGTTTGTTTGACTGAATGACCAAATGAGATGTATAAGCCAATTAATATTTAAAATTCTGATTGGGTACATGTTATTTCCCTCTGCTCATACATCATTTGAACTCGTTTAATGAGCAAATGAGGATAATTTGGGGGTGCATTTTCAAATAAATTACATAGTGAAGTATAGAATATCAATCTAGGGCGATGGTGTGGTTAGCAGTAGGCACTGGGCTGGAACCCAAAGATCTGTGTGGTTCCACCAACATAAACAGTCTGAGTCTTGTCAAGTTGCTTAAGCCTTGCTGATCTCAGCCTCTTCATCTTTAAAGTAAATAGAGAAGACTGTAGAAACTACTGTCCCCTGCATGTGGAAATGCTCTGGGAAGGCTAAAGCCTGGTACAGGTACAGAGGAGCTGTGCTCTCTGTGGGGCTGTCTCTAGGGCTCTGAGCTCCACTTGGGGAGACATGGAGATTCCTCAGCCACGGGAAGCCAGCATGTTCGCTAAGGTACTCATGACCCAACGGTAGCACATTTCTGATCCCGTGTGTACACTCCCTCCCCCAGCTCAGTACAGTTTTCCTTGTCATTTCTGCCTACAGTTACTTATGCAACTGTAGCTTCATAGAGCATGGGGGACATGGAGGACTATTGGGGGTCTTCCTTCCCACTCAGTGCGAGCTCAGCGAGTGTTGCTCTCAGGTCCCTTTTCTGAGGTAGGTGCAGCGCAGCTGTGTGCACACCTCATCTTGAGAACTATGGGAAACGTTTGTGTTTGTCCCTCTTCCTCCCTGGGCTTAGAACTGATCAGACGGGAGCGGGTGGGTGTTTGGAGGAGGACGAAGAGGCAATGGGCACATCTGCCCTTGTATCTGACTTTTCCCTGTCTGTTGTCTCTGCCCGTGGTGGGATAGTATATTAGACCAAGCTCCAAACAATTTTCTGATTTTGTTTCTACCATCTGTATTTGTTTAATTTTAGTACCTTCAAAGATAATAAAAATAAGATCATTAACCAATGTATCAGGGCCAGATGTAATAATGTACAGTTTTAATCCCAGTGTTCAGAAGACAGAGGAAGGTGTCCAAGGACGGTGTGGTCCAGAGAGCGCTGGTGTCCGGTGCTGCAGATAAGGCCTGATTTTGTCTCATTAAACAAGGAAGTAGGTCTGTTCGAAGTCATTATCTTGATTTTCATAACAGAACCACCCTTCTGTCTCATGTGGGACACAGATATTACAAATTATACTAATAATTTCCTCGATTTGCAATTCTCAATTGTAGACAGATGAATATCAATGCCCAGTTGTTTTACAACTTTGAGACATCTGCTGAAGCCAGGTTTGCTTATTGAGGTGACAAACACATTCATATGTGACTCCTATGTGCTGTGTTCAGTCATCAGTAGGCCCACTGCCACTCGCTGTCCAACCTCAGGTCCCCAGGCTGTCCAGGTCTTTCTGGAAGAGCATAAACTGTCCAACGCTGTTCCAACCAACTCTTCCAGCCAGGTGTCTCTGTAATATAATCCCCACACGCAGGGAATGATCTCTCCTGGCTCCTCCGTTATCACTCAGCAAGTATTGTACTTCCTATATAAACTGAGCAGTGCTCTAGCAACCGGGATTTGATCCTTTTAAAGTCTGCCAAGTCTTAAATGAACGCCAGGCTGTGGTGTCTTTCCACGTCACTCCAGCCAGTGTGACCTCCTGGTGGGCACGGCTTCCCTTTTCACTTCTCCCAGGTACACTGATCACACGGGCCTGGCTGTGTGACATCATCAAGCTTTGAGGACAGTACTGTTTGGAGAAAACTTCATTGAATTAAACCTCAAAATTCGCAAGTCTTCTATCTTCAAATGCTGGCAGGAAGTAATAAGCATTCAGTGACTGTGACTGAGTGAGTGAGTGAGCGACTGACTGACTGACGTGACTGACTGACTGACGTGACTGACTGACTATGTGAGTGAGTGAGTGACTGACTGACTGACCGACTGACGTGACTGACTATGTGAGTGAGTGACTGACTGACTGACTGACTGACCGACTGACTATGTGAGTGGTGAGCGACTGACTGACTGACGTGACTGACTGACTGACGTGACTGACTGACTATGTGAGTGAGTGACTGACTGACTGACTATGTGAGTGACTGACTGACTGACTGACTGACTGACTGTGTTAGTACTGACCACTCTTCTTTTGTGAAGTCTGGCTATCATTGTAAGCTTCAGGTTAGAATAACCGTTTCCAGTTCTTCTCATGGAAGTGCTCTGACTTTCGAGTCTGCGCTCTCCTTAGACTAGTAGCTTTATGTGCTTCTCACACTTGCTTCCGTGACGCCTCCTACCAACCTTGTGTTTTCAGTGTGCATTACCTAAGGCCGCTGTTACAAAGTACCACAGACTGTGTAGCTCAAAACCCAAAGAACTTTATTTTCTTACAGTTTGGGCCAGAAGTGTGAACTCAGAGTGTCACGGAGCAGGACTCTGTGTTCCATAGGACTTCTGGCTTCCTTGGCATTGCGTGACTTGTAGACACCGTTCTGTCTCTGTCACAACCCAACACTCTCCTGTGTGTGTGCATGACTCACTTTTAAGGACACCAGGTGTATTAAATTAGGACACACACCTCTGTAAGCTCATCTAATTTGGTTGCCATAGTTCCTAATAAAGTCATGTGCCTATGTACTGGAGATTAATATGTCTTTTTAGGGGAGGTATTGGGCCTGTAATTCTGATACATAACAGAAAATTCACCGCTTTGAAGTATATCACAATTTTGTGCAATTACTACCTGGACCTAAAACATCTTCATCACTCCAAAGGCAACATCTTCATCACTCGTTTGCCCGTGACGCAGCTAATGCTGGTCACGGCTCGGCCACTTGGCAGACGCCATGTGAAGCCGTTGCTTCTCACCGCCTCTCCCCCAGCCCCTGGCAGCCCGGGCTCTACCTTCTGTGTCTGTGGATTTATCTATTCTATTATTATCTGTTATTACACGTGTCATGTATATTGATATTTTGTTTTTATTATTGATCTTAAAAATTATTTTTATAATCTGCATACTAGACCCTTGCCAAAGACAAAATTTGCAGATGTTGTCAACTAAGATTTACTGTATAGGTTTTTCCCCATTTATAATGATAATGTCTTTTAATATACAAAAGTTTTAAATTTGGGTAAATTCTAATTAATCTGTTTTTCTTTCATTATCATGTCTAACACTCCATTGCTAAACCACATGCTGAGAAGACTTAATCTGTCTTTTCTTCTGAGGGCTTTATGTCTTGAGACTTGTGATTAGGTCACTGCTGCATTTTGAATTTTTGGTAGTACTGTGCGTATTACTAAATGCTGTGTCCTAGTACTGAGAAATACTCAGTAATCTGCTCTGTTAAAATTGAGGAAGCCATAGGAGACAGTCAGAGGAGGCCACCTTTATTACATGAAAGGGTTCATCCAGACATGGGCTTCCTTTCCTGTAGCTCAGTGTCCTCTGGAGTTCAAGAGCAGGAGGTAGTCCTAGGCCAGCAGTTGTACTTCCATCTTAGAGCACTACTCTGAGTACTCAGTACTGCAACCAGAACTAGCGGCCTAAAGTACAGTTCGCTCTGCTTGTCTGCAGCAGAGAGTGGGTTGGTGGGCAGCCGACAGGACAGGCAGAAGCGAGGGATGACGGTGTCCAGTTCTCGCTTGCCTTCACGTATGGGCATTGCTTATGGTCTTTGTGTTACATCACCACTTAGGAAACTCAGACGCTAGACTCTCAACCCTCAACTGCTCAGGAGCTCAGTTTTTTAAAAACTCCTGTTCTTGAACCTATACCATGGCTCAGTGGGTAAAAGTACTTGCCACTAAGCCTAAGGACTTGAGTTCAGAGAGGGAGAAAACTGACTTCACGTTGCCCCTGGGTTCCACACGTTATGGTACGTCTGCATACATGGCTGCACACACATAAAGATAAATACATGCAGTAAACATGTTTTAAAAATACAGTTCTTAATATAATATAGTACAAATGCAGTCCAGGGCCTGGTACACTCACTTGGTGGTAGGGTTTGTTTTCGTGTTTCAGTCCATCCTTGATCAGCCTTATTATCACACCAGTGAAGTGGTTCTCAGGAACACATGCACAATGCCACTTAAGTGTAGATTAGTTAGTTAATTATAGCAGAAAGTAGTGTGAAACTTGGCATTTTGTTGTCCTGGAAACAGCCCAGCATTTCATGCCTATTTTGAGTGACCTAATTACTTAGAACATTCTGAATGATTGCTTTACCCTTAGTTCAAATGCTTTTACTTGGTAAATTTTTTATTATGTGATGATTTTTACTCTCTTTTTCAAACAATACTTATTTTACTCAGTGCAGTTTTTAACACAATAATAAAAATGGATAAAATAAAATGTCTGGTAGGGCTCTCACAGGGGTGGAGCCTCTCTGGTTACAAGTGACAAGCTTTTCTCCTGTTCTGTGTTGTCACCCAGACCACAGCAGCTAAAAAGTAAATGTGATAATCCTGAAGTTCTGGGTCTGTAATGGGAAGAAAAAAATAAAGCATCAAGGAACCTGGAGGCCAGTGCCTGAAGGGCAGGAGGTGTGTTTCAGAGGTGGACAGTGGGCTCAGGACTCTGAAGGCAGGCGTGGATCCTCCAGCATGGGCTACACATGGGCCAAAGACTTAGATGTAACAGTGAGATCATCCAGGGTGTGGAAATGCAACAAGGACATAGTTTCTAGAATCTAGAAGCTTGGTCTTTCTTAACATAATGTGAATGTCAAAAATAACCTTAGTAAGAACTAGGTTTGTCTTAGGAATTATAAATTCTCTTCTGGAGTATCCAAAGACAGCTACAGTGTCCTTAAATATAATAAATAAATCTTTTTTTTTTAAAGGAATTATAAGCCAGGTGGTGGTGACACACGCCTGTAATCCCAGCACTCTGGGAGGCAGACGCAGGTGGATTTCTGAGTTCGAGGCCAGCCTGGTCTACAGAATGAGTTCCAGGACAGCCAGGGCTATACAGAGAAACCCTGTCTCAAAAAACAAATCCAAAAAAAAAAAAAAAAAAAAAAAAGGAATTATAAATTCAAATGTAGCAAAATGACTTACAGCTAGGTCAAATAATAAGGAAGAAAAAAAAAAAAAACCCGGAGAAACTACTTAATTATAGTATTGGTTTTCCATTAATAATCTTAAGAAATAGTTCTAAACTGTTGATCATAGGAATATAAACATTGCAATGAGGGAAAATAGAAGAGAAAAGGCAATTCTAAAGAAAGGCCAGTAGCTAATAAGTGTATGAAGTAGGTTCAACCTTGCCTGTGAATATTTAAGTAAAGAACGTAATGGTAAAGGCTTAGCAATTACTAGTTCGGTTCTCATAGAAATAAATATTCTTCTACCTCAAATACACCCACTGACTAAAAACTTAAATTGGTAATTTTTAGAAGGAATTTGTCCTATAAAGAAATAGATGCATAACTCAAGAAAATTAGCTGTAGTTTTGTTTACATAATAAAAAAGTAGGAACCCCATCAGTCATTAAATAACTGAGTAAGTGAGCAATGTAACCGCAGCTCTGAAACCACCTAGTTTTTACATTTTTTCTATAATGATTAAATTTACATAAAATTATTAAATGTATGTCAGAAAAATATTGCTCCTCGCAGGGCATGAGAGCAGAAGGCCACTCCTCGCTGTCCTCACGGTGCTGTTAGTTGGTTGGTGAGGCCCCGCCCTCCTGCCCTGCGCCTCCCATTAGACCGTAGGATGTGAAACACTGGGGCATTGAGTTGAGTCCCACACCAGGCGTGGTAGTGCACACTTTCACTCCCAGCCCCTGGGAGCTGGGTCTCTGCGGCTGAGGCCGGCTGGATCTGCAAAGTGAGTTTCAGACCAGCCAGGCCTACAGAGAAACTCTGTCTCAGACAGACAGACAGACAGACAGACAGACAAGGAGGAAAAAAGTGTTGAGTTCCAGTTTGAGACTTAGAAGAAAGGAAACCTTTAACCATCCCACCTCAACCAAGACAGTCATTTTAAACACTTTCCTTCATGTCTGCCTTGCCAGTCCCCCCGAGCAAGGGAGCAAAGGCGTACAAAGTTAGCTCACTCTTCGCTCCCACCTCAGCTTGGAATATGAAAGGTTCTGAAGCAGAATTTCCACAAAACTCTAACATTTCCATTTCAGAATTTCCATGAATCCCTGTGGGAGCAGAGGAGCTATTGTTAGGCAGTTCGAGACGCCGCAGAGGCCACCTACTCAGTGCGAAGAGAGGTGTGCCACTGTGGACTGAGGGTGGTCCGGGTTATGCAGGGAGAGTAATAATCTGAGCGTCAGCGGACCTCCCAAGGCAGGCCTTTTGTAGAGTCTTAGTCTCCTCAAGGTAAAATAATTTAACCTCATTACACAGAGCTCAAGCTGTAATGGAGAAGAAAGAAAAGATTTTTGTCAAAGATACAAATCTAGCTGTAATAAGGCTGATGTATACAGAGCTATGAATATTCCACTAAAAAAACATTAAAATAATACTAAAAGGTGGAGGTATGCCTCTGAGGTAGAGCACTTGACTCCTGTGCTGGCCCTAGATTTAATTCTCAGTGCTGAAAACAAAATGTGAGCCAGCATCAAAGCCCAGGTTTCGGGTATCTCTGGCACCTGAGTGGATTCTCTTCTCTGGCTCCTGGCTGTGCATCCACTGCACTCGTTCTGGTGTTACTTCAGAAGAAAAGGAACGCGTTGCGAGGCACCCTCAGCAGTGCACTGTGCAGAACAACCAAAAGCAAGTCTTTCTTTCTTTATTCATGCTCATCTATTGGTGCTTGGCAATTTCATGCATGTATCTAATATATGACAGAAAGAGAGTGAAATTGTGTGCCCCATTCCCAAGCCCTGCCTCCATCAAGGCGCCCTCCCTGTTTGAGGTCTTTTCTCCTTACTACAGAACCCGCTAACTTTTGTTGTTTGCATGTGCAAGAGTAGATGTGGCCACACCCCTCCCCCAGCAGCCTGAGTGCCAATAGCTGCCGGCTAGGGGTGGGGCATCAGGTGCTCCTACTTACACCTCGTTACTCTCACACTCTCACGTTCCTTTTGTTTAGAAGTCATCCCAGGGACTTTGTTAAATCCCAGCCTTACCAAGAGCAGAGTGTGGCTCATTCTGTTTAGATAGTGGTAAGGATCAAAGAAGAGGTGCATTAGGCAGTGAGAGCCATGGACTTTGTTCATCTTATTCTGAAAACCTGATCACAGTCAGCAGAGAGGCTCCGATAAAATGAGAGACTAGCAGGCCCATTGTCGCAAAGCTCGCTTGGGCAAATGACTGAAGTCAGATCCCACTGTCCCTTCCTGGCTTTGATGAGTCATCCTGCTGCTTCTGGTCTGGCCCGTGTACTGCAGCAAGCACTCAGTGGGTAATGTGAGGAGTATTTCCCAGGCCTCCTGTTTTCAACCACAGGATGTTGCAGTGACTCAGCATCCAGTCTTCCCCTGTCATCCTTCCTTGGATTTTACTTATCCTCTTATTAATACCTATAAGGATTTAAATTGTGGACAAGCCTCTCCTGCTCTTATTTATATGGCGCTGTTACTCCACTTAATAGCAGTTTCTTTTGTATGACTATATATACACCTGTCAGGAAACACAGTACAGTTCTGTAATGCACACAATGTGTTGGGCATATCCAGTAAGCACATCTATGGCATCCTTAGGATGGAGATTCATTATGATATTTGATTATTACCATGAGCCATCTATATTGTTACAATGGCAATACTATATTCTAGAACCAGGAGTAAAACAAAATAATGCCTTCATTTGTTATCATTCAATCTACTTGATGTTATTTTCAACCTCAGAAATGACAAATCACATTCTATAGAAATGTCCCTTTCTATAGGATGGATTTAATTAGAATATAGCCTTAGGATAAACGGGTGAACTGGCTGGGGCTCGAGACGCCCCGGGCGTTAGAACACTGGTGGAAGCGCTCGCCAGCCTCCCCACTCCAGGCTCCTGACTTGGTTTGGCACCAGGCAGATTCCGAGGCAGATTCGTGGCTGAGAGCTCCAGACCTACTCTCTGTGTCTGAACTCTGCCAGTTTTCATATTGATTATATGACCTTGGGAAAGTCTTAGTTTTGATGTTCCTCATCTGTAAAATGGGCTAATATGCTTATTTATGAAAGGTTGTTTGATAAGTAAATAGTCTTTAAGAAGAGGGATTACAGCAATGTGCAAGTTAAAAAAAAAAAAAAAAACCGGCGACTGTTGGTTGTTGCTGAATGTGGTGTCTGTGGGCTGTTGGTTTGAATGCCTATAGAAAACAGGTTCTTTGTGGCCTGGGCGTGAGGCAGTGACCAGGTGTGATGAGCACCCCATTACAGCGGGTTAATACTGTTAAAGTAGTCTCTTAGTTCATCTGACTGCCTCTTTGTGTTGTATGTTACCCTGCCTGGCCTCACACTCCTGGGCGCAGGTGACTGCTGTGTCACCCTCCCTCCTCAGTACTGACCATAGGTGTGCTCCACTGTCCCTGGTCATGCTTCAGCCCTTGGTCCATTTTTGCTATTCTCTCAGAGGCATTTTGTGATCATTGAATGAATGCCAAAAATCTGTCACACTTTAGATGTGGCAGGTAAGCTCTGAATAGGGCAACTAAATCTTGCATTTCACTTCAGTTCAGTGAAGGAAAATGACCTTCGTTTGTATTTCTCGGCAGCAGGCGCTTCTCTAAAGCAAAGCACGGTGGTAGCCAGAAAGCAAGACCCACGCTGGCTAGCAGCAGTCCTTATTCAAATTTGACCTGAATTCACTAAAGAGGAATTTTAAATCAACCTTTGGGGGTGTTTTAACCCCTTGAATTGTTACAAAGTAAAAGTACCTAATGACATGGCTTGTGTGTAATGTCACATCCCATGTGGCTTCCCGAGGAATAAACAATTTAAACAGATTCCTAGAGGAAGCAGGTGCCATTATGCGCCATACCTTCATGGGAATAAGGACTGGGATTCCTGCTCCCGGTTCTGGTTGCTTCTGAATTCACTAAGTCCTCTGCCCAGTGTCTGCCTACATCACTCCAGGCTCGGAAGGGATTTCTTCCTGTCAGCCTTGAGGCTATTTCCTAAGGACAGTTTACTCCCCTTCCCCTGGCTGCTCTTCTGCCTTCTCTCTTTCCCTCTTAGTCCTTCCTCTCCCACCTGTGACTGTCAGGCACACGTGTGCACATGTGCGTTTGTCTGCCCTGTAAAGTCGCGGCGTCCCTGACGTCCAGCCTCTGCAGCCATCGGGGAGAAGTGGCCCACAGGTGTTCTGGGCTTTGGTGTAAGCAGGTGTCCCTGCTGTGCTGTTTTCTTAGACTTGTAGGAGTCGTTCCCCTAGCTTCTTGGACCTTCCAATATAGATAAAACCCTTAATATGAATATGTATGTATATATGTATGTATGGGAACAAGTCCTATGAATGTTTCTGAAATTTCACCATTTAAAATTTTGCTATTCTCTCAGAGGCATTTTGTGATCATTGAATGAATGCCAAAAATCTGTCACACTTTAGATGTGGCAGGTAAGCTCTGAATAGGGCAACTAAATCTTGCATTTCACTTCAGTTCAGTGAAGGAAAATGACCTTCGTTTGTATTTCTCGGCAGCAGGCGCTTCTCTAAAGCAAAGCACGGTGGTAGCCAGAAAGCAAGACCCACGCTGGCTAGCAGCAGTCCTTATTCAAATTTGACCTGAATTCACTAAAGAGGAATTTTAAATCAACCTTTGGGGGTGTTTTAACCCCTTGAATTGTTACAAAGTAAAAGTACCTAATGACATGGCTTGTGTGTAATGTCACATCCCATGTGGCTTCCCGAGGAATAAACAATTTAAACAGATTCCTAGAGGAAGCAGGTGCCATTATGCGCCATACCTTCATGGGAATAAGGACTGGGATTCCTGCTCCCGGTTCTGGTTGCTTCTGAATTCACTAAGTCCTCTGCCCAGTGTCTGCCTACATCACTCCAGGCTCGGAAGGGATTTCTTCCTGTCAGCCTTGAGGCTATTTCCTAAGGACAGTTTACTCCCCTTCCCCTGGCTGCTCTTCTGCCTTCTCTCTTTCCCTCTTAGTCCTTCCTCTCCCACCTGTGACTGTCAGGCACACGTGTGCACATGTGCGTTTGTCTGCCCTGTAAAGTCGCGGCGTCCCTGACGTCCAGCCTCTGCAGCCATCGGGGAGAAGTGGCCCACAGGTGTTCTGGGCTTTGGTGTAAGCAGGTGTCCCTGCTGTGCTGTTTTCTTAGACTTGTAGGAGTCGTTCCCCTAGCTTCTTGGACCTTCCAATATAGATAAAACCCTTAATATGAATATGTATGTATATATGTATGTATGGGAACAAGTCCTATGAATGTTTCTGAAATTTCACCATTTTAAATTAAGAAATTGTGCAAGGCATTTTAGCTTAAACCAAAATCTCAGAACTTGGGCTGATGAACTCAAAGCTACGTAGTGCGCATCGAGCCAGCCTGGGTTGCGCATAGCAACACTTTAAAAAAGCAAATGAATGAATAAATGGTTGCAATATCACATAGTTTTCTATATATCTTCATTATATCTCTAAAAGAGATATTTTGGAAGTAAGTCCAGAGAAAAAGAAAACTCTATTGGGTCTCGCCAGCCTGACTCCTCTCTCCTCTTTGACTATTCTGTCATAAATAAATGAGACCCAGTGATCGGCCGGTGGCACACACCTGCTCTGGTTGAGCGAGCCTTTGTGACTGACTAGCTTCTGCCGGCTTCACCCTCCCGCTCTTCCTTTAAGCGCGCCTTTGGAGAAGTGAGGGAGTGCTGATCGTGCCCTCAGTACCCCGTGCTGTCACGGTGGCTAGTGGCAGACAGGTGCCTATTGAACATGCGCACTGAGCATGTGCGAATGCAGCCTCAAAGACTCCTAAGAGCTCACATTTTACTCAGTGGCCTGTTGGGTGTGGCTGCTGTATTGTGTATGCTCTGCTTGTTTGGAAGTGCTTGCAGCGGGCGTTGTGCCTTTTTATGTGGATCATCTCCATAGTCTTCATTAGCAGTCCAGAGTTCTACTGCATTAGGTAGGTATCACTTGCACCCTCACTTCATAGATTAAGGGCCTGGGTCAGTTTCCTGAACTAGTAGGAACAAACTATATAGCGCCATGTCTTGTATCTTAACTTCTCTACTACCAAGAGCAGTGTCTTAGTCAGGATTTCTATTCCTGCACAAACATCATGACCAAGAAGCAAGTTGGGGAGAGAAGGGTTTATTCCTCTTACACTTCCACACAGCTGTTCATCACCAAAGGAAGTCAGGACTGAAACTCAAGCAGGTCAGGAAGCAGGAGCTGATGCAGAGGCCATGGAGGGATGTTCCTTACTGAATTGCTTCTCTTGGCTTGCTTTCTTATAGAACCCGAGAATACTAGCCCAGAGATGGTGCCACCCACAAGGGGTCCTCTCCCCCCCCCCATCACTAATTGGGAAAATGCCTTACAGCTGGATCTCATGGATGCATTTCCTCAAGGGAGGCTCCTTTCTCTGTGACAACTCCAGCCTGTGTCAAGTTGACTTACAAAACCGGCCAGTACAGGCAGTTGTGCCACAGTCCTCAGTGCTGTGGTTTGAATGAATGGCTTGCAAGGTTCTTATGTAAAAGTTTGGCCCTCGGGTACTCTTGGAAGATGCTGTGTAGGTTTAATAGGTGGGGCCTAACAAAAGGTCCTTCAGACACTGGGATGTGCCATCAGAAGGGGTTGGGAGCTGGATTGCTAGATGGCATGCGTGAGTCCTGGGTTTAATGCTTAGCAGCAAGGTAAAAGAAAGCAGTGTGGATGTCCTAGCCAGTACTCTGTCTTCCCTTCCTTCCTGATGTGATGTGAGTGTGTGCCTGCTTTGCGGATTTCCTTTTGTTGAGATAAAAGTGCTCTTTCAAAGCCCCCTAGGAGGGAAGGCGCTCATTGTCACAGCTATAGTCAGCGAGACACATTGCTTCCGTGGTCTAGAAGCTGAGAGTAGGGCTGGGAGATTGCGCAGCAGTTAAAAGCACTTGCTGAGACCTGCATTTAGTTCCCAGACCTTAAATGGCAGCTTACAACTGTCCATAATTCATTTCCAGGGAATTCAGCTCCTCCTTCTGGCCTCCCTAAGCACTAGGCATGCATATAGTACATATTTGCACATGCTAATACACAGGAAATAAAACAAAAATCAAAAACACAGAGGGGAAGGATTGCGACTGTATACTGTTGCTCAGTCCCCTTTCCACGTAGGTAGTCCTGGATCCCAGCCAGGGAAAGGTGGTACCCGCAGTGGGTATGTCTTCCATCTCAGCACAGTGTAGATAGTCACTCACAGGTGTGCCCAGAGGCCCGGCTCCCAGGTGATTCCAGATCCTGTTGTCAAGAAACACTAACCAACACACGTGTATTCCCACCATAACGTGCTGCCTCATCAGAGACTCAAAACACAGTATGAGCTGGATCCTCCAGAGCCATGAACAAAAACTAAACCTTCCCTCATTAACAGACTGTGCCGGGTACTTCACTGCAGGGACAGGGGCTGGCTGACTGTGCCAGGTGCACCGCTGTAGGGACAGGGGCTAGCTGACTGGTGGACTTGGCATTGCTAAGGGTTTTGACCAGCAGTACCAGACATAAACCATCAAGTACCTGATCAAGTAGCTGTAAGCGTAGATGTGTACATATGTGTTCTCCATACACTGGGTCCAGCTGTCAGACACATGCCTAATTCACTTCTGATTTTCCCAGTAACCTAATGATTATAGCATTATCACTTCTGCTTTATGAATGACAAACTACTTCTCAGGAGAAATGACTTAAGCCAGCCAGTAAGTCAGGTCTGATCTCATCAAACACACAGCAGCATCTCGTCAGCAAGCTCCTGGTGCCTGTGCCATGTGCTTTTCCCCGCGAGAGGCTGGGTCCTCCCATGTGTCCCAGCCAGTGTGAGTGGGTCTCTTCCCTCCCTGCCCTGGTCTGGTTTACTTCTCTATCTAACAGGGGATGAACTACAGAGGGCACATTCCAAGGGTTGTAAAGAGTGAAAACTTGCACGGGGAAGGAGGACCCTATTTCATTCACATCTCTAATGCCTTAGAAAATAAAAACGATTCTCAGGAAAAGGAGAGAATAGTTGGGTTTTTATTTCCTTCAGAGGGCTCTGGGCACTAATATATATGCCTACAATATGTCTACAATATACATACAACTTACATGTCTACACTATACGTGCATATAACTTGCTTTTGGTAATCCAGAGGGCCCCTCTACTCAGGCAGGGACGGTGTTTCTTCGTCTGTCAGGCAGTTCCCAGTCTAAGTGCTGTGGCTGGTGAGTGCTCAAGTCCACAAGAGAAGACTGCCCTCACCTGCTCCAGTAAACTGCACCGAGTAATTCCACGTAGGTCCAGAAACGGAATTCTCTCTCGTTTTCCACTCAGGTTTTCCTTAAGTAAAATAAAAATTGTAAAAGACCAGCCCCACCCCCACCCCTCTTGGTGCCAGTTCCCAGAGCGCCTCATCCACTGTGGCACACATACAGGTGGGGACCTTTCCGACTGTCCTGCTTGAGCTGCCCCTTCACACGCACTCCTGCGGACAAGCTCCATCCTTCCTGCTCAGGGACTGGTCTAGAATGTGAGCTGCTCAGGAGCCGCTAGTAGGAGGTGTTTGCAGGATCCTGTCCTCAGCCCTCCCCCGCACAGTGTGGCTGGCCATGGCCGACAGGCTCTGCATCGTAGATGTAGGAGATGCCCCAGGGTCTGCAGCTCACAGTGCCAAAGGACAGGCTCTGCTGCAATGGTATTCTGTCCCCGGGTTGTTCTTACTGCTCTGCTTAAGCCTTTCTGGGATCTGTTTAACTATCACCCATCAAAACCTTAAGAATACAGTAAGATGGGGGCGGGCACAGAACCAGAGAGGGAAGACTCTTCGCCAACCTCCTCCACCCCTGATGACTAACCTCTGCACAGCACAGGCCTGGAAGGCCTCCTGCAGCCTGCAGCCCCAGGGAAGCAGCGCTCCTGGCACTTTCAGGCACTGGTTTCATTTTCCCAGGCGGTAAAAGATGTTTTTCAGATTGTTCATCCCCTCTTTCTGGGCCAGCTAAGAGCTTTTGTTTTGCTGAACCATGGTGTTCTTACGGGAGATTAGCCGAACAGTGAGCCCAGGCTTTTGTATTTGGTTTCTCACTGGAGAAACCACTCAGAATTTGTAGTCGGCCATCCTGGTGGTTGTCAGAAAGAGTTGTATGTGCCCTTCATCCTTCCCATGAGGTTAAGTTTACATTCGTTCTTTTTTTAAAGATTTTTTTATTTAATGTGTGGGAGTACACTGCAGCTGTCTTCAGACACCAGAAGAGGGCGAGAAATCCCATTACAGATGGTTGTGAGCCACCATGTGGCTGCTGGGAATTGAACTCAGGACCTCTGGAAGCGTAGCTAGTGTTCTTAACTACTGAGCCCTCTCTCCAGCCCATTTACATTCATTCTTAAGACTGTTTTTAGCATTGTTTGTTTATATTTTTTTAGATATTTAGTGGTTTAAATGTTTGATTTTGATGTAGAGTTAAACAGAAGACTTGTCTAGATCCTGACCATTTGGCAGTGCAAGAAACAGTTTAGTGAGCTTCCACCATCATAAAGCACAAACTTCCAAGGAGAAAGGCTACTTCTGGCTTACAGTAGTAGAGCTCCAGTCTTCAGTGCGTGTGCGTGTGCGTGTGCGTGTGCGTGTGTGTGTGTGTGTATGTACACCTTTTCATTTAAGCCTCTGGCAGGGTTGCTGGTGGCAACATCGGGCTAACATGTAGCAGAGAGAAGCCACTCACCCTATGCCTGGGATTTGGAAAAAAAAAGCAAGGAGCTGGGCCGGATCTCACATCGCCCTTCAGTGGCACCTCTCCTTAAAGGTGCCGCCACCTCCCAGAGGTGCCTCCAACAGATGTGCCTGTGGAGACATGTACAATCCAGAGTGGAGCTGGACAGGTAGCTCAGTGGTTAAGAACAGCCACTGCTTTTCTGGGGTCCTGAGTTTGACTCCTAACATACACGGCGACAGTTCACAGTGGCCTGCAATTCCAGCTCTGGGGGTTCTGACAGCCTGGGGTGGCGAGGCCTTTGTAGTATACAAAGTATACACATGTAGTATATACTTACACAGACATATCAGAATAAAACTAAAAACTTTAACTCTAAGCTATAACAGTCATCTTTATTTTCCTGCTTTTATATATAAGCAACAAAGGAATCTTTTTTTTAAAGTGGCAAATTAAAACTTTTTGAAAACTAATTGGACTGCCATGCAAGTCTTAGTATGCTAACTTGATTCTTTTTAAAGCAAAGACAGTCGTTGCATCCTCTTTGTGGTTCCAGAAGTTAGCTGTCAAGTAAGTTCTAGTGTCTTTGTGCCCGTCTTGAGACCATTTTTAGAAAGCGTTGATGCTGTAGGAAATGCCAGGTAACAGGAATTTCATACTAAAGTAAGTGAAGATGGACGACTGTGATCGCCTCTCAGCAGTACCTTACAGGCAGAGTGAAAACAGTAACAGACTTGAGGCCTAACTCCGCCCAGAAAAGGCTATTCTCAGTCTTAAAAAATGCCTCCCTTGCAGTGAATGGAGATAAAAGCAAAAGCCCAGGGCTGCACACGATGCTAAAAATAAAGGACAATTGAAGGCTTGACCTTAGACAGGACGTTTCTATGACCCCTTCATGGCTCAGGGAACACTGTAGAAGAGGGCACAGAGAAAGTGTGAGGGCCTCAAGATGGGGGTGGGGTTATGAAATTCCACTTTCCAGTCAAGACATGGATATGGGAACCACAGACTCAGCACTGTGCCTACTGGAGTGAGTCCACAGCAGTCAGGGAATCCCGGGGCCATGCCACACACTGAGAGGGGGAGCCACGTAGAGAGTGCATGTCTACCGTGGGGCCCACCAAGTGCTGATAGTTAGTCCCTGACTCAGGATCAAACAGAGGCTCCTCGTGAAACTCCGTGGGACATGGACTAACAAGTGGGGAAAGAAATGTAAAGGGCTGTGGAGGGAGCTGGTGTGGGTGGGAGAAATGGGAGACGAGGGGAAGAGCTGCCAAAATACACAGTATATATTTAAAAAAATGGAAAAGAACGAGATTTATTAATAGCTTTGCTAACAGAATAGTCAATTGTTGAAACATTTTATTTCCTACAAAACTTGAGCTTCAATTAAAATGTACTTGGGGGAACTTGGGTTTAACTTTCATAATTGTATGATTTCATTTTAAAGGTTTAGGTGCCAGCTTGTAGGTGCTGATGTCCCCGCCATCTCTGCCCGTGGGCTAAGGGTATTCCTGGGGTCAAGCATCTGCCTGGAGTGCACAGGCTCTCCAGCACATGCAGTTTTGTCTTGTTCCTGATTTTAGTGGAATAGCTTTGAGTTCCTCTCTAGTTAAGTTGATGTTGGCTATGGACTTGCTGTAAATTTCCTTTTTATGTTGAGTTATGTCCCTGTGTCTCTAGTTTCTCCAGGAATTTTATTATGAAGGAGTGTTAGATTTTTGTCAAAGGCATTTCTTCATCCAATGAGATGATCCTGTGGTTTTTGTCTTTCAGTTTGTTTATATGGTGGATTACATTTATCAGTTTATATATGTTGAACCATCACAGAGTCTCTGGGATGAAACCTACTTGATCATGAAAGATGGTCTTTCTGATGTGTTCTTGGGTTCAATTTGCAAGAATTTATTGACAATTTTTGCTTCTATGCTCTTAAGGGAAATTTTCAGTCTTTGTTGAATCTTCGGTGGTTTGAGTATCAGGGTAACTGTAGCCTCATAGAATGAGTTGGGTAATGTTCCGTTGGTTTCTATTTTGTGGAATAATTGGAAGAGTATTGGCGTTAACTCTTCTTTGAAAGTCTGTTGAATTCTGCATTAACTCTTCTGACTCTAGGCTTTTTACTTAATTACTTATTTGCTTAATTACCATTTCGATTTCACGAGCAGTCGTAGGTCTGTTTAAATTACTTACCTGATCTTGATTTAATTTTGGTAGGTGGTATATATTGAGAAAATTGTGCATTTCTGTTACATTTACCAGTTTGGTAGAGTACAGGTTTTTAATGTGCACCCTTATGATTCTCTGGATTTCTTTCTTGTATCTGTTGTTATGTCCCCTTTTCATTTCTTCCTTCCTCCCTTCCTTCCTTTCTTTCTTTTTTTTCTTTCTTTCTTTCTTTTTTTGAATTTGGATATTCTCTCTCCTCTTATTAGTTAATTTGAATAAGAGTTGTCAATTTTATTGATTTTTTTTTCTCAAAAAAAACAAACCCAACCCTCTTTCTTTCATCGATTCTTTGTGTTTTGTTTTGTTTCTGCTCTATTGATCTCAGCCCTGAGTGTGATTATTTCTCTCCATCTACCTCTTTTGGGTGTGATTTCTTCTTTTTGTTCCAGAGCTTTCCCTTTTAAAGCATTGTTCAGTGTCGGAGAGTCTGAGTGGTTTTGATTAAAAGTTTAAGAGGGTTCTTTGAGCCCTGTCTTCTGCCAGCATTCCGTTTGGTTCATCCCTGTCAGCACCTCTGTTCCCCAAGGCAGGATCCTGTCATCCTTCCGTCTGTGGATTGTGCAAAGGAAGCAGTGGGGAGGAGGTAGGTAAGGGTGGCTTTCCTGTCAGTGTGCTTCCTCTGCCGTGAGGTGGATCTCCCCCTGCTCTGGAGGAAAGACTGTGCTTCCTCCTGGCTTCAGCTGACTGTAGGCAGGACGATACTCAGACCTGGCAGCATGGCTGTTTCCATATACACAGTGCTCCCAGATGTCAGCATATAGATATTTGCATTGGTGAACCCTAGTGGGCCTAGCCACTGTCACTACATCCTCAAGTACCTAAGAGTTTGCAGTAAGGTACATGGCATATCTCCTGCCTGCGAGAGAGCCTGAGAACTTAGTGAGGGGAATAGGGGAATGTGTGTGTGTGTGGGGGGGGAGCTGGGAACTTTGTGTGTGTGTGTGTGTGTGTGTGTGTGTGTGTGTGTGTGTGTGAGAGAGAGAGAGAGAGAGAGAGAGAGAGAGAGAGAGAACCTAAGAGCCTAGTGTTTGTGTGTGTGTGAGCCTAAGAGTTTAGTGTGTTGGGGGATCCTCATAGCTTAGTGAAGGGGGTATAGGGGAAAGAGCCTAAGAGGTTAGTTGGGGCTCGCCTAGGAGCTTAGTGTGTATGTGGGCGGGACTGAGAGGTTAGTGGGGAGGGAGCCTACCAGCTTAGTGGGGGCATGGCTAAGAGTTTAGTGGGGGAATAGGGGAGGTTGGTAGTTACTGAAATAGTCTGACTCTGACTGGATTGTGAGGCCGAAAATGAGCCCAGTAGTCTTCCTTTCATGATAAACAAAAATCCTCAGGGATTTGGCCTGGTTCTGCCCTGGAAGAGTCAGTTTGCTGAGAGCGCTGAGAGATGCTTTTCTTCTTTATTTGAGAGAAAAAAGTAATCTGATTCCTAAGAAATCCAGATTAGTGCTGAGCCTCTCTCCCCTCAGAAATGGCCGAAGCCATCTGTAATCCTGCTGTGGCCACGTCAGATCTGCTCGTGCAGGTGTCTATGCCCCTGCTACCGTGTGCCTCACCTCCTACGTGTGGCAGACTGGCCCTGTCTGCTTGAGTAAACCGAGAGTCCGGAAGCCCCGGCTTCTATTCAGTCGGACCGCTGTCCTATTGACTGTCTTTCCCTCTGTCCCCTTCCCCCTCCTCACAGTTATTCCAGTGTCACCATGACTAATCAGTGTGTGGGTTTCCTGCCTCGGTCACATCTTTTATGACTTTGTAGTGTTGTCTGGAGCCCCTGGCTTTATAAGACGTCAGGAAATGTTTGTATCTTTTTAGACCCACTTGCTTCTCGGCTGTAGGATTCATGCTCAAAACTGAAAAACATTCTTTTAGCTTTGCCCAAACCAAGCCAGTTCCCACAACTTGTATGTTTTTATAAAGATTAGTTCCAGGATTCAGTTTTCCTCCGCTTCCTACTTCACCTAATCAGAAACCCTCTCCTTTTAGCACCCCCTCAGGTTGATGTGAGGTAAATGAGAAGCCCCTGACCTATATAAAAGTCTTAGGATGACCAGAAAGTCCTGCGAGATTTACTGCCAAGGGAACGTCTGGGGTCCTGGGTTTGTTGTGTCTTCACGTGGTGGTGGTGGCCCAGCAGTTATCTGTCAGACATGCAGTGGTGATGAAAGACTGGAGCTTCAGGCTCTGAGCGTCACAGCTCTGTAAACCCAGCTCAGAAAACTACCTAGATATCTAATCAAAGACTTCCTCTACACCGGGGCAGCTAGTAAATTGTACGTGTCCAAACTCAGGCTTTGTATTAGCCTTTGACATCTTTTAAAACATGGTGCATTGATTTAATAGAGGCTCAACATATGTTTATTGAAAGTTAAAAATTAACTGAAACTTCTTTAAGGATAAAATATGGCATCTCGAGCTACAAAGGAATTTTAATCTGTAGTAGTAATATTTCTATTTTGTATTTGTGATAATTGAAATAATCAAAGATTATGAATTCTGAAATTAACAATTCTGAAAGCAGAATTTCCTACAGGATGGAAAAGAAAAGTAATTCTCTTTCTAATTACCTTTTTAGGATGAGAAAGGGGGCAGTGACAACTGTATCAGGGGGTCAGTCACACAGCTTTTAGGGGAGGGAACTTTTGACCCTTTGGTAATTGCAAACTTGGCTTCCTGGGCCGATTCACCCTCCACACCACAGCCCTGGAGCTGGCTGACTCTTCTCCTTGGCAGCCTTCTCTGCTGCCCCTCCTCCACGCCTGCCTCAGTGGCTGAGGCTCCCATCTGGAAAGCCTGTTGCCACAGGATACAGAACCTACTGGGAAAGGGAGAGCGTGTGAGCTCCGCTCGGCTGGTGGCTCCTGGAGTCAGGGAAGCCGTGTGGAAAGCATGCTCGTGTGCGTGCAGAGCCTGTGTGGCAGCTACGAGAGAGCTGCTGTGGGCCTGGGCCTGGGCCAGCGCTGTGCTGCTGTGGGCCTGGGCCAGCGCTGTGCTGCGCGCCTGCAGCATCTGTGCTTGTGACCTGTGGCCGCGTGGTCATTCTCCTAGGGACGGGCAGCCACAGCCTGCTGTTTTGTTGTTTGTGATGACATGATGCAGTTGGTCACAAATAACTATAAAGCCACTCTCTGGTCTTTTCCCTTTTCCTTTTCATCTCTTTTAAGTGACTTCCCTTACCTTCTAAGAAGTCAAAGGTGACTTAGGCTCTTGGATCCATGTCTGTCTGACAAGCCCCATGACTCCACTCTCCGGCCTCCTGGGGCTGCAGCTTGGGTGAGCAGTAAAACAGGTGACTGTCTGAGCAGTTCCATTCTCAACTTGCCCAGGGGTGAGGTCGCTAGGCAGCTCCTGCACTGGCTTACCCACGGCTTGGACTTCTAGAAAGCTCCGGCAGCCCCAGTTAGCACTGGGGACAGGCGTCTTCTGCTATGGGCGCTAACCTGGGCACTAACTGTAGATCAGAGTGGAAGCTGGACCGCACGCTCCGTCCATCCCCTCCTCCTAGAAGTCCACAGCACAGAGCTGAGCTGCACTGCCTCCCGCCGCCCTGAGCACGCAGTGCGGGGGCTCTGTGAGCTGCGTTGTTCATCTCTTCTATACTCATGAGTTTGCAGTCCTGGCAGCCTGCTGCTTCATCAGTAATGACACGGCTGATGAGATGTGGCCTCAGCTGATGGCATCAGGTGCACAGGGGCATCCTGTAGTGGCTGGCTGTAACCTGCCAGTCTGCTGGGTGGAGCAGAGAACAAAAGCCAGCGTGTTTGCAGGCAGGTTGGAAGTCAGCGTTGTTGTTCTCTCTCCACCTCTCCTGACTGCCGTGCTGGCCAGCAGTGCACTCGATCATCTAGGCTGTGCCCACTCAGAAGCTAGCCCGCCCCTTCCTGCAGTTCTAGACGATCCACAACAACCTGCATGGGAACGTGGCTGAGGAATTTCTCTTATACTGTTCAAACTTGGCTCCTTTTTTTGGTGTATTGTGTTGATGCCTTCGTGTTCTAAAAGTTGTTCACTAATGGGAACGACTAGAATTCCACTTTGAGCAGTATACACACACACACACACACACACACATCACACATACACACATACATAAATATATATAATATATATACACACACATATGTATATATATTATACTACTATTCCTGAAGTGATGTGACAGTGGCGTTGGTTAAGGTGCCCTAGGCATCTGTGATGCATATGGACTGTGAGGCCTTACAGATCTGAGGTCACTGACCTGACCTAAGAACTGGGTAGCTGCAGTTAAATGAGATATGAGAGGTAGTCGTGATTGATGCGTCCCTTAGGTTTCTAAAAGCAGAGTGAAAAAGAAAGACTTTGAGAAAAGACTTCCTTTTTCTTCCAGGTAACCTTAGAATACTAGCAAAGTGCTTGAAATGAAATTTTAATTCAAGCTCTGAGAGTCTATAGCATGGGTCCCACTGTCAGTCTTCAGAGTCTCACAGTTGCTTGCTGGTCGGAAGAGAAAGGGTGCTTGCTTGGCTGTGGTGCTGAGTGTAACCAGAGTGTGTCAAAGCCTGTCAGCAACAGCCAGGAAGCTGCCATCCAAGACATACAAGGCAGGAGATTAAGGTGGAGATTAGGTTTAAAGCGCTCTTAGGTAAAGGGATAGTCAGCGTCTTAAATCTGTTTTAAAATGAGAAATAGACTACAGCACCAAAGCCACAAACCCTTCCCGTGGGCCATGCCCTCCTTACATTGGCATAAAAGATGTGTGCCCCGGGCAAAGGGGTGCCATCCTTCATATGTACATACATGATAGCCGTGCACTCACGCACAGAAGTATGGAGCATTACAGAAGCTCTGCTTTCATGTGCTCCAAACCTCCATGGGCTCCGAGGTGCCACGCCCTGAGGAGTCGTGTGGGATAAGTAGGGCCCCACTTCTGAGTAGGATTACGAAGCCCTGTCCTACCTAAGGAGAACAGACAAATGTTCAGTCATGCCCTGGTACCGGCCTCCTGCATGCTGGTGATGAGAGCAGAGCCCACCCAGGCCCTGGCCAGTCAGTGTGCGAGCGCGGGCCAGAGCAGCATCTCAGGGGCCTTCCTCCCAGTGACAGTTGACTGCAGCTGCAGGCCTGTGTACAGACCATGAGGGTTGCTGTGGGAACTAGAGGGGGCGGGCTGCGGGCTACAGTGGAGCCTCTGCTTGTTTTCGAGACTCAGGACTGCCCCAGTTCTCCTGAAGATCCAGGCGATGCTGGTCAACTTCAAGCTGATTCCCCGCAGAGCTCTGTGCTGGTCTGCTTTCTTGTGGTTTTCTTTTTTTGTGTGTGTTTTACTTCATTTCCAGAGTATCAACTTAGCTTCACATATCCCTTCTGATGAGATATATATTTACATGTTCTGAATAATAGTTCCATATAAGTCACAGCACTTGAAAGGTAGAAGCAGACAGATCTGTGAGTTCTGGGCCAGTCAAGGACTACATAGAGAGGCCCTATCTTAAAACAAATAAATAATTATTTTTTTACTATTATTATTTTGCCTTTTCTCTTTCCATTTCAGATTTACAGTTAATAGTTTCAACTTCAAGTTTCTAATTAATTGTGGACTCTCATGACTTTTGGTCATGTTGACTGTACCCAGTAACTATTGCAAGAAAATGACCCGCTGATGGAAGGTGTTTGGGTTTTAACATTTGAGAGATTAAGTATTATCTCTTCTTGTGTTTTATTTAGATTTCGACACAGTCCCAACTGCTGGTACCTAAGGGACTGGACCATCCACACCTGGATTAGACAGTGTCTGAAATATGGAGCCCAGGACAAAGCCTTGTATACGCTTGTTAATAAGGTGAGGGTCCCTGGCAAAGCCTCGCACACCTCTGCTCCTGAGGGGAGTGTTGCCCGTGTGCTTCCCAAGTGTGAGTGTGATCTGCTGTTTGTACCTGTGACAGCGCCACCAGAGCCACGTTCTTATTGTTGTCCCCTCAGATTCCTTCTCTTGCTCTTTTGTGGGCCAGAGCTGGTTATAAACTAACCAATACATAAAAACCTAAAATCTGCAGCCGCTCCTTTTCCAGACATAGAGATCGAAGGGACATGTGAGCGAGGAGCATGGCGGGACGCTGCACTGGCGGTCTCGTCTTCATCCGTAAGCCCTGCCTTGCTTGTCTGCTGCCTGTGGGTGCGTAGAGGCCATTTTTGGATGGAGTATAATCTCCAAGTCATTTAGACCATCTTACATTTTTTTTTTTTTAGGAAATGTTATCCCTAAATAACAATTGGTCCTTTCTCCTAAGCTCCACAGTCTCCCCACGCCCCAGAGCCCTGGGGTTAAGGTCCTTCCCGGCTACACTCTGCCCAGCACTTCTGTCTTCCTTGAATTCATGACACAAAAGATATTCAAACTGAGTATGCAAGTTGTAGAGAGTTACTACTATCATCGGAGTCAACTTAAATACTGTTTGTTACAAGCCACTAAAGAAGTTAAACAATATTTTTATGAAAATATATGCTGTTCATAGTGTCACCAGACCTTGAAAATTAAAGATATCTGATTTATTTCTGATTTCTGATAAATCAAATACTGATTTATCTTTGATTCTTCTCTGTGAAGAATGATTTTCATCCATAACTTAGTCTCACATCAAATCAGCATATGTTGTACACACGACTAGTGTGAGATGACGGCTCGATCATCAAAGTCAGGACAGAAATGAGTAGTATCTCATCCTTACCTTGCAGAGATAAAGCGCTATCCCTTCTCCCTGGTAAACCTCACATTAGAGGCTTCCAAGTGCCAGGCCAGAGGCCCTAAGGTGGCGGGGTCCAGCTGGAAGGAGGCAGAGCGTGAGTGCCGGTTGCGCTCCAGAAGAAATGCATGAGCTCTTGCTCTCCACTCCAGAGACTACACGCAGAGATGCAGATCTCTGCGAAACAGATTCAGAAGGGTCTAGAAAAGCAGAGCAAAGGATGTCTTTTCTGTCACTTCCAGGCCTTTAAAAAGAGATGTGACCAGATGAGTGGTCAGAAAATGCAGCCTATAACCACTTAGGTTCTGTCAGTTGCCCGGAATGTCAGGCAAAAACTTCTCTCTATGTCCTGGTTTTCTCAATTCCAACTTGAGTTGGTGTCAGTGATTTACAACCTGAGCTGCCTACTAGAGTTGACCAAGATTTTAAACTTACAGATGCTCAGGGCTAGAGAGAGAGCCAGGTTGGTGGTATGCTTACCACACGAGCATGTCTTGGGTCTGGATTCCTAGTACCCATGTAAAAAAGTTGAGCAGCACGTCCATCCTTGTATGTGTATACACACACACACACACACACACACACACACACTACTTGTCTTAACCCTTATTGTTCTAATTCAGTATGTCTTTTCTGGGCCTAAGCATTTGATATTCAAAGCCTCACGGAGTGGAAAGTGTAGACTCTCACACACTCCTGTCCGGCACCCAGCCTTGCCTGAGCAGCCTCCTGCTCCTGGGATGGGGCATCTGTGGCAGACACCGCGGTAGCACCCAGAACGCACAGCTTCTGAGCATCAGGGTTCATTCTTGACGCTGTGCATCCTGGGGATGCGCCTGGAATGCTATGACTTGCGGTCTAATAGAAACATTCTCAGTGCCTCTTCACCTGTCCTAGAAGCCTTTATATTAGACTGCACGTGACCCATTATCAAGGTTGGAAATCCAGGACTGGCTCATTTCTTTTTCTTTGTTTTGCCAGCTTTACCCTGTACCCCAGATTGGATCTTCCTATGTAGCCCAAATTACCCTAGAACCCACCTCAGTCCTGCCTCAGCCTCCTGAAGGATTATAGGCATCAGGGATCACACTTGGCTTGGACCAGTTAACTTCAAAGTTCCTCCCTAGCTCTAATGAATTACTGTTTTAAAGTGTTTTGGCTTTAGCCTGCCTTGGATTCAAGCTGACGGGGCTGAGTTCTCTGAGAATCACAGGCCCCCATCCTGAGGCAGTGCTCCCTTCCCCTGAGCCGGTGCTCCTTAGTCAGTTCTAGGATTCACAGTAGAGGCTTAGGAACCTCCCAAGGGAGTAGGTGGGGCAAAAGCAAAGTTCCCCAGTTGTTTTTGGTAGTTGGTAACACTGGAACAGAGAGGTTAATCCTAATGAAGTAAGGATTTCGGGTAGAACGGTAACCTGATCTAGGCACTACGGAATCAGGCTCAGGTGTATATGAAAATCACAGAAGACCACTAAAACTTCAAGGTTCCATCCCAGTTCTGATGCTGTGGCCTGAGACTCAGATCCGAGTCATGAAAATGCTCCTACGAAGCCCTGAAGCAGGCACTGAAGCATCCTTGTTTATTCCTAAAATATTCTTAAATTCTGATGTCTTAAATATGAAGGCAAACAGAATCTTAGGAACTTGGTTTATAGTAAAGCATTTCCATATTTCTTGGGCATTTAGAAGTCAGACCATATGCTGTATAATTCATGTTTTTTCCTTAGGGTCTGTTCCAATTTTCATTCAGACCTTTAGAAAGAGTCATTGGACCAGCTCTGTGGAGGAGGGGCTCGGGTCTCTTTCTGTTGTTGTTTTCGCTGGTGTTACAGTTTTCACCTGTCAGTTGTTTTCTGCCAGACACCTGCTCAACTTTCTCCAGTTTCCAAACCTGATGAGTCACAGCTTCAGACTGGCTGCTGCCCATGCTGCCAAGCGGGAGTTGTGTAGTTTAACTCAATGGGGCCAACCACTGTCCTGACTAATCCATGAGGTTATATTACAGATGGAATTAGAGAAGGTTTCTTTCTCTGTTTTCACTTTTATTACAGGTTCAGTATGGAATTTTTCCAGATAACTTTACATTCAACTTACTGATGGATTATTTCATAAAGAAAGAAAATTACAAAGGTAAGAAACCAGATCACGATTCAGTTAATACGGGGCTTTCAGCTCCCACTGGAAGTGTATGAATGCAGATGGCTCCCTCCTTCCTCGGTTCTTAATTAGACCTCTTAATGTTACTCTTTTAGTCAGAAAAGTTTACGTGAAGATGATTATCACTTATGAAAAAATTTTAAATATCACCTTTCTATTGCTGGGATGGAAAATGTCAACATACATAAGTAACTGTAGGGGAAGTTAATTAAAGGCCAGTCTGATTCCACTTCTCAAGCTGATTGAAACGCAGGATATAAGGAATGAAGTAAAGGTTGATGTAGTTCTCATATGCGGCGATTCTGTAATTGAGTGTGCAGCGAGCTTCTAGCACGTGCTGTCGGTTGAAAGCCTTCGGTGTGTGTGTGGCGTGTGTAGGCATTGTGTCTCCGTGTCCGCATTAGCATTCGCTGCCTTGACCTCAGATTCCTGAGGGGAAGAAATTGTTTGAACTTGATGTTCTCAGCCTTTATCTGTGTTGTAGAGTATCAAGGAAACGCAGGGGTAATTGGGGCCTGGTTATTTTTTTTATGACCAGCTCATGTAGAAATAAATAAATAACATGTGCTGTATGTTATATTCAGTGGTTTATAATTTGTGAAGGGCCTTTCCTTTCCCTTTTCTCAATTCTTTTAAACTGTTCTTTATTATCTCTGCATCCATCTTTGAAAATACCTAGGCTTTTGGGAGTTCCTCTAGCCTTGGCTTCTTTTGCCTCAACAGTGAGAAAGCATCCAAGTGGAGGGAGAGGCAGGCAGCTTCCTGCGCTTCCTGTCAGGGTGACTTACAGTGCCACCCCTCCTCTCCCAGTGCCTAGCTCTTGGAGCCGATGGGCAGTGTGGGGGGCATTTCCACGGGCATTATCTGGTTGGAGTAAATGGAGCAAACAGTGTTTGATCATTATGAAGATGCGACTGACTGTGCGTCAGAAGACATGCCGGGCTTGGGCCCGTGTGTGAAGTCCCTGGTGCAGAAGCCCCTGATTCAGTGTGCGTGCAGCGTGTGCAGAAGGCGTGACTGCCTTGACAAGGGCCTGCTTCATAGAAGAACTAGGCCCAGAGCCCATGCTAACTACTTCTTGATCTGCTTGGTTTCCACTGCACTGCACTGTGAACAGGTGTTTACATTGGCTGTTTGATGTTCCCTACATCTGATTTCCCCTCCTCATCTTCATCTCCTTGCCAGATGCTTTATCCGTGGTTTTTGAGATCATGATGCAAGAAGCCTTTGAAGTGCCGTCCACCCAGTTTCTCTCCCTCTATGTTTTATACCGTTGCCTAGCAGAGAAGACAGACCTCACAGTAAGTGATCTCCCTACCCCAGGCCTGAGACCTGGAGGAAGCGGAGCAGTGACTGCCGGTTAAGAGGACGAGGGCCGGCCGGGCGTGTGGGGAACCTTGCTCTCTGAACCTGGAGAGATCCGTGTGCGACCAGAAATGAACGTCATTCAGTGTGTTCTGTTTTCTGGTTTCTAACAGTGGTACTGGGCACTTGCCCAGTGAAAGCCCTAAGGGCGGGAGTGCAGTTGTCAGGGTGGGAGGGCACTTTTGTTTTGATGTTGGGGGTTGACCCCAGGTCCTTTTGCATGCTGGGGCAGCATTTATCACTGAGCTGCAATCCTAGCCCCATTTGCACAATGTGAAACTCGACCCAGGTCAGGTGACCTCGGGCAATTCAGAAATGAGTCCTGAATAATCACTGAGAGCCAGACACAGCGTGCTAAAGGAGCAGGTGGGCGCCAGCTTTGACTGTGAGCTGGCGGGCGCCAGGGCTTTCCTGCAGTTGCTCCACGCCAGTTGTGTGCTAGCATGTGCAGCGTGCCGAGCTTTGGCTTGCTGACGGTTTCCTGCCGTCCTGGGAGACAGTGGTGAGAACAGCAGTAAGGGACGTTCACAGAGCACTTCAGCTCTTGCTCTCCACCACGCTGCCTTCCTGGGTTGGAGACATACTAATGCCTTTCCTCTTCACGGTAACTCTACAGAGGGAGGGAGACAGGCAGAGCGGCGTTACAGAGTAACCATGGCACTAATAGATGACGCCAGTGAGTGTGGCCCTGTGATCTGCTCTCAATTCAGTACCAGGTCTGAAAAACTGAGTTTGGCTATGAGCTGAAATGTCATTAGTCCAGCCTACATCCTGAAACCCTGAGATGTTGTGTGACACAGCCTAAGATGCAGCCAGTATATGTAGCCACTTAACCGTGACATATTGCGATTAAGTTATTAATGTATATTGACCCTACTTACTCAGGCTGTTGCCAAGTACTATATATTTAACAGTAAACACATTGTCTACTTACAGTCTAGCACTTTAAAACAGAACAAGGGGCTAGAGAGATGTCTTCGTGCTTAAAATCACCTATTGCCCTTGCAGAGGACCTAGGTTCCGATCCCTGCACCCACGTGGTAGCTCACAACACTCTAAACCTCTAGTGTCAGAGGACCAGGTGCTTGCTTTGACCTCCACAGACCCCAGGCATGCACATGGTCCACATGCACACGTGTAGGCAAACAAGCATGCAGCTCTGACACGTGAAAAGCCTTTAAAGAGTTTTATTTGTATTTTAAACTTAAAATAACTGCAAAGGGGAAATCCCTAAAGAGGTGTTTACAAGGTTACTATCTGAAAGGTGAGTGTCTTAGCTAGTTAAAACGCCGATGCGTGTGCAGAAAAGAACACGGTAATCAAGAAGGTGCTGGAGGAAACTGGGCACATTTCTATAACGCCTGCTCATGGAGAGGCTGAGACAGGAGGATTGCTTGAGTTCCCAGCACTGGAGACTTATTACCAGGGCAACATAGTGAGACCCAGCTGAGTGGGGGAGAATAGGCTGGAGGAAGGAAGATGGACCGAGTCACACGTACTTGACCGACAGGGGAGATACCATGATCGTGATGGCCAACGCCCCTACAATGTCCGGGGCCGTGGGGTATGAGGTAAGATTGAAGAGCATAGGCCAATTGCTATCATCCTAAAAGTAGTGAGGAATTATCTGAAAATTTAAATTCAGGGGCACACAACTTATAATCCGATGTGTCTTGAAGCCATCCTCAGCTGTAAGGTGGGACAGAGATCAGAGCAGGGCAGGGTAGCTGTGGTCAGACCAGCTTAGAGACTGTCGTGCAGTCTGAGGGGAGCTGATGATGGTCTAGCTGCCTTGGTGAGGCAGAACTAGAGTCCCCGCTGGATAGGTGGGAAAGTAAACATCGGGGAAGAAAAGCTAGACAGTCAGAGAGCTGGGGCTCAACTACCAAATCCTCGGTTTCCAGCTCTCCTGGACAGAAAGAGCGTTGTATGTTTGCAAAAGGAACTCTGGGAAAAGAGGGTTTGGTGAGGAAATGAACGGCTAACATGGCTCTGACCATGTTGTAAACATGGATACTTTGAGACACTCCAAAGGTTCTCAAGCAGGACCGTTTTGGAGCTGATGTATCCATATATAATGTGTACAAATGAACCAGAAAGAAAAGCGAGTAGAAGTCAATATTATATACATGTGTCAGCATACTAAGTCAAATACATACACACAAATTCATGTCAGTCGATAATCAAGAAGGAAAATTTGGAATGTATTGGACCACACAAATCATGAAAACATGGCCTAGGAAAGAGGGTAAGACAGGGAATAAGGTGGGGTCATTGAACTTAATGACATCAGAGCATTTTATATCCGTAGAAAAACATCCGGAAATCCAGAGTAGAATGTATTAATGAGGGATTTAGATGTATACAGAAGAGACTGCAAGTGTAGGTGACTCAGGGTGTTGGTATGAAGAGAAGTAGCCGGTGAGGGGCAGGGGGACAGAAGATAAAGGTTTGCTTTGTGTTGATAGGCAAGGCATAGTGTAAAATGGGCAAACCTTGGTAAAGTGGCATCTGACCTAGCCCACACTACCAGTAGAGTCTCCTTTGAAATACTTAGGACCAAAAGTGTTTTTGGAGCTCAGATTTTTTTAAATTGTGGAATATTTGCACAGTGAGATATGTTGGAGACTGAATCAAATGTAAACACAATGTGGTCCATGTTTATGTATACTTCAGACATACCCTAAGGGTGATTGTCATGCATTATGCTTAATTTGTACATGAAATGTCTCGTGTAATGTTGCATTTTCTGCTAGCAGAGTCATGTCAAA
Source organism: Apodemus agrarius (assembly GCA_964023405.1). Classification (NCBI taxonomy): domain Eukaryota; kingdom Metazoa; phylum Chordata; class Mammalia; order Rodentia; family Muridae; genus Apodemus; species Apodemus agrarius. Next base: position 57,202,589 of record OZ030020.1, on the reverse strand, counting down.
CAGTTTTAGAGCTTGGGACATTTTGGGTTTTCAGATTAGGGTTGTTCACCTGTGTCATCTCAGACCCTGTCAACAGTGACTGCTCCCAGCAGGCCACAGACAGCAGCTGCTTGTATATTTGCAGTTCATTCAGCTTGTAGTCCCTGTGCATCCTGGTACTGCAGCTCAGGTTTTCTCTAAAGAGGAAAAGAGTTCCAGACAGTAAGATGGCACGGTGCATAGGGTATTTGCCCTCAGACTTGATGGCCTGAGTCGGAACGCATTGCCTGTTCTCTCTCTCTCTCTCTCTCTCTCTCTCTCACACACACACACACACACACACACACACACACCTACATATACTCACACATATTCTCAGACATACTAAAATATTTGAAGCCAGCCTGATCTACATACCAAGTTGCAAGCTAGCCAGAACTGCATAATAAATTTTTTCTTAAAAACAAAATCAAATTGGAAAAATAAGTAAGTGTAAGGAAAATAAGTCAGATTTCTTATTCATTCTGCACCAGACCCACATTTAAGGCTTTTGGTGGGAGACGTGACCTTCCCTAGATTGGAGTGCTGGCTTTTCCAGATATAGTTTACTGGTTGCACATCGGCAGGCATAACACCCCGGGTGTGCTTTCCAGCATATGGACAAAAGTCAGAGTGGCTTCTGTCGGAAAAGTGACCAGGTCCTCAATTAGAAGCTCTTCCTCATCCATGCCGTGGAAGCCCGCATGGAGTTTCCTTTTCCAGCTATCCACTATTTTCCAAGATGTAGGAAAATCCCAAGAGCTGGGGCCTGTGCTGCTCTGAGCATGCCCAGATCTGTGCCTTTAGTGCCATATGGGCCTCGCTCTAGAGCAGCTGCAGGTGCAGACCATCCCCAGCTTCTTAGGCAGAGCCCGTGGGGGAAGGACTGCAGCGCTTTCCTGTTGTCTGGGTTCTTTTCAGACCTCCTCTGGGCTCGGCGTTCCAGGCTCTGCCCTGTCACATTTGTGACTGGTGTGTCAGGCCCAGCGGCTCGTGGCTTGGCCCTGTTTTTTTCTTTTCATGGCTCCTCAGAAGGCTTCAGTTTTATTGACATGCAGTTTTACGCCCTAGGTTGAAGGACACAGTGACTAAGTGTTTCTGATTGCCTGGTTCGTCTTTAAGAGGCACAAATCTATCTAAAAGCAGCTTAATGGCGGTGCTTACTTTAACACGGTGGGGAAGTCGTATCTCTGCGGTGTGTTAGTGCGCTCTCCCTGGAGCAGTATAAATGGGACACTGACAGCGTCCAGAGTATTCTATTCTCTTCTTTTCTGACTGTAAAAGGCTCTGGCTTGTTACCAAAATATAGAAAATCATGAGAAGCACAAAGGAAAAAACCAAAAGCACTTTATGATTTTACCACCCAGGAGTCTTTAGTTATATGGAGGGCATTTCTGTTCTGGTGGTTTTTTTGAATATGAATAGCTTTCATTTGTAGAATCAGGATAACATCTACACAATTTATTATTTTCATAAGCTTGCTTATTACATGCTGTTTGATGTTATTTAAAAGAAATCACATTTTGCATGACATACCCATGGTTTGAATAGACAGTGATCAGCTGTATTCTGTTGCAGTGGGAAGAAGAAAGAGACTTTGGTGCGTCCCTGTTGCTTCCTGGCCTGAAACAAAGGAACACAGTGGGCTTGAGTTCCCAGCTGTATGGCTACGCACTTCTCGGTAAGCTCACGGAGCCTTGTTCATACTTTTCTTTGTGGAAAGATGTGTCACAGCCTTTAGTCTCATAAAATTAAAACTTCATTTAAATTCTCAAGTGGACTTCCAGTTATAACTTCCATGTATAGGCAACACTCTTAGGGACAGTCACCTACCTGTTGGTCCCATGTGATTGTGAGTCCAGGTGGCATGGTGGCTTTAGTGCCCATTGCTTTGGAAGTGGGACTGGTACAGACAGACAGTCAGCCTGAGACGCTGCGTTGTATGGGACCCAGGCAGAGCGCTCGCCTGACTGCAGTGAGCTGTCAGCTGTGTGTTATTTTACTGCTCTCCCGGTGTTCCCGGAAGCCAGACCTCCATGCAAGTGCCTTTCCCTTGCCCCCTGCTCCTGCCCATCTTTCTGAGGGGTAGCTCTTTGCTATTGAAGCTGATCTTTGCCAACAAAATATGGTTTGGATTCTTGGATGCTGATTCTAATGTAAACTACTGAGAGTCCTCAGTTTGTCTTCGTGTGTCAGTTTGTCAGACTGGCTGGCAAACTCACACAGAAGTGTTCAGTCTTCTTATTGTTTAGTTTGGTTTGAGGGTTAGTTGTCATTTTTTTATTGAGAGTTTGTTTGGGATGTTTGGCTGGTTGGTCTGTCGGTTGACTGAGACAAAGCTTCAGGCATCCCCAGCTGGCCTTGAGTTCACTATGTGTCATGGGAGACTTCTGATCCTCCAGCCTCTGCCTCTTACGTGCTAGAATTACAGGCATCCCTGTTTTATGTGATGCTGTGACCTGAACCCAAGATCCTAGACAAGACCTTTACCACCTGAGCTATATCCCCAGCCTTGGTTTTTGGCCTTTAGAGACAAGTTCTGGCTATAGCCCAGGCTAGCCTCTTCCCATCTCTGTTCCCTGGGTACTTTGCTTGCAGGTGCATGACACGACACCCCACCTGTGGCTCTTATTCAAAATCACATTTTGCTGATTTGCTCCCTGCATTAGATACTGAGTTGCATTTTCCTCCTTTTGTGTTCAGATTAGTGTTCAGGACTTCGTATTACACAGATCATTCAGAAAGTCGGTGAGGCCAAGAAAATGTGCTCGACTGTTGTTTATGAGTAGAGGCCCTGGTCCCCTGTGATAGGCAACCATGTCACCAGACACCCCACCTCTGCCCCCACTCTCACTGTGTCCTGCTCTGCAGCCCCACACACTCAGGCCGGCCGCCCAGCATGACCCCTGTCCAGCCCAAGCACCTTAGAGATCTAAAATTAGCCATGTCCTGATGAGCTTTGTCTGCGGGCCTCCTCCACAGCTTCCCAATCCTCCCTTCCAGGAAAGATGAGTGGAGGCGGACTTAGAGCGAGCCACTCAAGGTGACTTTGCTCATCTGTGCTGAGAGGGCTCGCCCCCGTGCAGGTGGGCCTGTCCCTCCCGGGGCCCTCTGGCCCGCCACGGCTTGCACGGCAGTTTGAGCAACCCGGCCCTGTGACCTCGATGGTTGCTAGGACTCTGATGTAAGAACTAACAACACCCAAGAAAGTATGTGTGTGTGGGGAAGGGGGTCCTTTTTTTTTTCCACAAAGAAAATAGATTAAGCCAGGCGGTGGTGGCACCTGCCTGTAATCCCAGCACTTGGGAGGCAGAGGCAGGTGGATTTCTGAGTTCGAGGCCAGCCTGGTCTACATAGTAAGTTCCAGAACAGCTAGGGCTACACAGAGAAACCCTATCTCGATAAAAACAAAAACGAAAATAGATTAAATGTTTGACACTTTTCAAAATAAGTCAGGCATTTCCTGGCAGGGAAAGTCATCACATAGTCATAGGGTCTCAGAGTCCGAAAGCCGTGACATTGCGGTTTCTGGCCTTGAAACGTAAGTAGTCTTATTTTCTATTGTCTTAAGGGCGGCCTTCTGCAGGAACAACTCTGTCAGACTCTCAGAATTCCTCAGCCCAATGGTTGGTTCATGGGCCCTGGTGAATCTGCGGCCAGATAAAACACATAAAACAAGTTCACATAGCTTCTATCTAAAGTGTGCATGGCGAGGGTCCCTGTCTAGGCTGCTGTCTGCTGGAACCTTCCAGGCCTTTGGCTGCAGACAGTGTGGAGACGTGGCTGAGGAGTCTTTGTTGCTCTTTTGGCCACAGGGAAGGTGGAACTGCAGCGTGGGCTGGAGGCTGTATACCGCGGCATGCCTCTCATGTGGACTCCAGGCTACCTTGACAGAGCCCTTCAAGTGATGGAGAGGGCCGCCGCCTCCACTGAAGAGCTTAAGCTGTGTACAGAAGCGGTATGTTTTCCACCCCACTCACTCAAATGGAGGCGCGACGGGCCGGCCGGGTGCTTTGAATTTGTTTCCATTGTCTTTCTCCTTCCCCTGCTTTCTGTATTTGTACAGACCTGGTATTTATTCAGTAAAAGGATGAAAACATTTTCAGTGTTGCTGTCAAAAAGGCAATGGAAAATAAGATTATTGTTGACTCATACTTCATTATGTAAGAGGAAAACTTTCTGCTCCCTTGAAATTCAAGCTCAGATCAATAAATACCACCCTCTTCACCACCATCCAAAAAATTTATGGCGGTGTAATAGAGAGATTAAATAATTTTGGTGGATTTATCTTCATGTAGTATGGAGAGACTACATAGCAGTTTTCTTTGTTATCCTTGGCTGTTGGGAAAGTGTTTGCCTCACAAGCTTAAGTACCTGAGTTCAGATCCCAGAACCACTTACAAAGCCAGGCGCAGGAGTGCAGTTGCAGTCCAGTCATGGCAGGGTGGGCAGCAGAGAGACGGAACCGCTGGAGGCTCACCAACCTAGACGATGAAGGGAGTCCACATGCAGGCACACGCGGACACCTCTCGCTCTTCCTCTTGCCACACAGGCTCTGGGTACCAGACAAGACACCGGCTTACTCTTCCCATTGGACTGTCCTGTAGAACATGTGTCTTGCTGACTCTATGTCACATGCTTCTGTCAACATTCAAAGGGTCTTGTTTGCCTGTCTCAAACATTGTCCCCCCGCCTGTGCCAAAGTTCCTTTCTTCGTCACCTGAGCCCCTGGACTGAACTTAGACTAGGAAACCCGGCGGGCCTTCCACCCAACTCCGAGTCCGAGTTCCCTCCACGCCGGCCTTTCTGTCCAGAGACAGGCCCAGACATGGTCTCATCACAGTGAGAGGGTGCCTTGGGGCCGCTCCTTTGTGTGGCCTTGTCCCTGAAACGCCGAGGCTCCCCCAGCTGTTTTCCTCATGAGATCCTCAGACCAGGGCCTACCATGGTGCATCCTGCCGACATCCACTGATGTCATTAATGCTCATGACAGCCAAGGAGCACACACTCCGAAGCTGGCCGTATCCAGTGCTGGTGACTGAGAAAAGAAAAACACAGAATGATACACAAATCCTTTGCTAGGGATGAATTCCTTCTTTTCTTAAATTTTCAATTAATTATTTTATTTTATTTTATTTTTTGGTTTTTCGAGACAGGGTTTCTCTGTATATCCCTGGCTGTCCTGGAACTCACTATAGACCAGGCTGCCCTCAACCTCAGAAATCCACCTGCCTCTGCCTCCCAAGTGCTGGGATTAAAGGTGTGCGTCACCACGCCCGGCCATTCCTTCTTATTTCAGCCAATTTACATTCTCTCTATTCTAATGTATAGAAGAGTGATTGGAATGTCAGTGAGGCTGTGCTGTGTGCCCAGTACGTAGAGCTCAGAAGCAGAGCCCTGACTCGCTCTGCGGTGACTCCCATCAGGCCCTGCTGCTGTCCCTCCCACCCCTGGGGACCAAGCCTGCGTGGGGGTAGAGAGCTGTACACACAGCAGAGGTGGGCAGAGCTGGAGACCCAAACAAAGGAACCGCCATGTTTGCAGTTGCTTGCTCTTTAAGTCACATGGACCACCTCACTAAAATGAATTTCCTGTGCGCATCTCTGGCCGGCAGCCTGGATCAGGCCGGTCCCTAGCTTACAGCTGGGAGCTGGACTCTCTGGGGAGGCCTTGCCTCTAGGTAGCAGCTTTAGTGTGCTTTCAGAGGAGCCTGTTGTTGTGTGGGCTGTGATGGTCTTTCTTTCCCTTTGTCCCAATTCCAGACTGACTAAAGAAAGACGTGAAAGTGGGGAAGGTCCCCCAGTGCCCGTCAGATGGAATTCCTGGGTTCCTACCTGGTTAATTAAAAACAAATCTAATTTACCATTGTGCTGATCACTCGCCCAGGATCCACTCAGATTAGCTCAGGCTTGCAGCTTCTGTATTATACTGAAGCTCGTGCTGTCTGAGGGCGTTGCTAATGTGTAAAAATGTAACAGGTCCATTTCCTTTCCTTTTCCTTGTGTGCAACATGAGGACTTGGGCCTAGCACCTCATGCGTGAACTGCTGCTCCAGTGTCCTACCATTCCCTCGTGTCTTCCTCAGCCTTGGGGTGGGGCCCCCTTGTTTCTTTGTCTCTGGCCTGCACAAAGTCAAGTCTATAACAGACAATGTCATCCTGACACTCTTGCGCCCTATAGCTCGATGTGCTGGATGGAGTCCTGAAGGTGGTGACGGCTCCGGATGGCCAGGCTGCAGAGACACAGCCCCAGGAAGGCGACGACAGCCTGGGCTCCGCAAACCTGGTGGAGCAGCTAGACGTGGAGGAACCAGAGCAGTCCAAGCTTCCCCGGTACCTAGAGCGCTTCCAGGTGAGTTGGAGCAGAAGCCGACCCTTTCCCGCATCAGTCACACACAAAGGCGTTCAGAACTCCATCAAGATAGCAGTCGTAGCTGGGCAGTGGTGGCGCACGCCTTTAATCCCAGCACTTGGGAGGCAGAGGCAGGCGGATTTCTGAGTTCGAGGCCAGCTTGGTCTACAGAATGAGTTCCAGGACAGCCAGAACTACACAGAGAAACCCTGTCTCGAAAAACCAAAAAAAGAATTGCAGTTGTATTGCTTCCCACAAACCATGGCCTTTCTAGAAACCGGTGGAATTTTTATGATTTCATGCTTGAGGTGATCAGTGACAGTTCTGTTCACTGGGCAAGATGGCATCCCCAGTGGTCGCTCCTCGGTGTCTGATGGGTACATAAAGCTTTCTCTTAACAACAGCCTGATTCCCACTCAGTGTGGAAAGTGACCGGTCATTTCTCAACGGTATACCAAATGTGCTGGATTGGAAGCCCAGTTAGACAGTCACCTTTTCAGCAGACAGAAGACCCAGGCAGCCCCATGGCTCTTGCCTGGCAGCTTTGTGCTCCTCAGCGGGGCCTTTAGAGCCACTGCCTGGGGACAGGTTTCCAGAACAGCCCTGAGCACTCAAACTGGCCTTGAGCTCTGGGTCCCACATGCTCTGCTGTCTGTGTCAGGGAAGAAAACCCACAAGCCTGCTCTCCGCTGTGTTTCTCGTCTCTTTAATACAAAAAGAAGGAAGTACTTCCAGGTTATGACGTCATTGTAGGAGCAGGAGAATTGCCCACCCACACCAGCTCCTCACAGCAGGTAGGAGGACTGGGTTTCTCCCCACCACTCCTGTAAGGAAAGTCATTGCTTAGCTTCTCTCTTGTAATTTGAAACTACAAGAACAAAGCAGAGTAGAGAATTTGTACACAGTCCTTTCTCTTAACTTTGCCTGTCAGTATATAAAACTTAAAGAAAAAAAATCACCATGCTCCTGCTGCCTGAGGTTGCTGAGACTGTCAGCGTCAGTTCTGACTGGTTTTGCCCACCACATCTCAGAGGATGGAAGCCTGTGCCTTCGCTAACTTCCAGCCCTCAAGCTGCCCAGGATGCACACCCTCTGAGCAGTCCAGAAAGAACAGAAACGAATGCTGGTAGCCTGGGAGCGATCCATCTGTGACCTTAGCTGTGTTAGCAGCTGCAAGCCCCTCCCCCACTTCCTCATCCTCACCGGAGGGAGTGTGGGAGACAGCACTGAAGTGGGCATGTGGGCTCACGGTTGAGATTCCCAGCTCTCTGTCCTCAGACTACCTGGGGAACTATGTCAGCTAGAAATCCTTTTCAGTTTACCTTTTCTTCCTGTTGCCTGATTTTCCTTAGTCTGAGGTAATCTGTTTGGGTCTGGCCCCCTTTCCCCACTCTGCCCGCTCTTAACCTGTCCACTGAGTCACCTCTGGGTGAGAACACAGGGACACAGCTGGGGCCCTAAGTGTCGCTCCCTGGTGATCTGCATCTTGAAGCACTTAATGCTTTTAGTACTTATTCCGGAATACTACACCGTTCCTGCCAGGCTCCCTTCTCAGATGGAGCTGTAGGCAGGCAGGAGGTAAGGGCTGACCTGCGGGGGGGGGGGGGGGGGGGGACACAGCAGGTGCAGGCCTACCAGGCTCTAGCATTCCTCAAAGCTGTTAGCTTAGTGAGAAATCCCTGAAATGATTTCCATCTGTTGAAAGAAACCAGGGGAAGTCACTTAAATGAAAAGACGGGGTTTCTAAGTCCCCGCCCGCCATCTTGTTTGCTGCTTCACTCACTGCCTGAGTGGAGACCTTGAGGCTCAAATAAGAACTGAACAGTGTGAAGGGGGAGGCAGCTGCACTTTGTGTGTCAGGCTGGGGTGATCTCGTGTGCTGGGCTGCACTGCTCGCATCGTGGGTTAGCCGCTGAGCAGGAGAAACCAGCAAGGGCAGCTGCCCCTGGAGGAGAGGTGGAGGCCACCCTTTCCTGCAAGCAGATGGATGGCGTTTAGCGGAGGACTCGGCTGTGTCTCACTGTCCTCTTTCTCCTACCTGCCCCTTACCTTCTCACTTCCCGTTGCTTCCAACAGGCCTCTCGGTCTAAACTGCAGGAGCTGAACAGAGTTGAGTCCGAAAGTCTTTTGACTCTGACCACCCAGCTTGTGAGAGAGAAACTCCCCGCCTGTGAGGCCGAGGACCTGGCCACCTACGAGCAGAAACTCCGTGAGTGGCACCTGGAGCGGGTGCAGTTGATGCAGAGGGAACAGGAGCAGAGGGAGAAGGCGAAGCAGGAGTACCAGGCGCTGAGTGCGGCCGAGAATGCAGCCTGAAGTGCCCCGGCCGGCCGCCCCGGAACCCACCCCACCAGGACAGGATGGGACTCGCTCGGTCTCTGCTGCCCATTCTTCTCTTACAGGAAGCTGTGCATGGTCAGGATGTGCTGTGTGCCAGGACACTGCCTGCCCATCTACATGTCAAGGGCCAAGGAACTGAGAGAGTGGCCAGCGGTTGGGCTGAAGTTCCCAGCTAAGTCTCTAACAGGAGCTGTCACGGCTCTCAGTGGAGTCCTGGGCACTGACTGGAAATACGGGGTGCGTGACGGGAAGCTGCCGCTGAAGACCCGGGTCTGCAGCACAGGCATCTGAATGGACATGGGGCTACGGGCCTCACGCCCTGATGCTGGTAAACCGCGATCCACCCACATTCCAGGACCGGGCGCTCCTTTACCCCAGCTTCCAGTGACTCTGCAAGAGTGGCCACCACACTTGTGACAGCCACCCAGCTGTCAGATGGGACACATCTCCACTGTGAACACTGGCCTCGTCTCCCGGGGCATGTGTGCCAATATGAAGCCGGCACCTTGGTGGCCTGCCCCCTTCCCGTCCTGCTCAGAAGCAGCCTGTGTATACCTGCCTCCAGTAAACCTTACCCATGTGGCCTGCTGCGTGGTGTGATGATGTGCCGTTCCTCGGCACTCCAGTCATCTCAGGAACCCGTACTCCTGAGACCTTGAGCCTGTTGTCCCCCTCACGAGTGCAAAACAAATACCCTGATGGCCTGGCCGTGCACGCTCATGGTGCCACTACCTCTTTCCCATCATGCCCTGCCCTCCTCTTTCCCCTGTGGGAGAAGTCCAGCGCAGGTCTGCAGACCACATGCTCGCTAGATTCCCACAGTGACGCATATAGAATGTAAGGCTTTGGGGGAGAATCTGGGCCCTTCTGCCCTGACTTCAGCAAATCAGGATAACTTTCCACACACTGTCAGAGATGTAAATGAGCCTTTGGTATGTGTGTGTGCACACATAGACAACATTAGAGCAGACATTTCTGTTAAAGGAGAAAATGAAGAGAGAATGGTGTTAAACCTGAGGATTTCGAGAGAAATGCCAGTTCCACAATTTTTGAGCCAAATTTGAAGTAATCTTTGATACTAGCCAAGAGGACGGGCTCTAACAGAACCATCCCTTGCTGAGGCATGGAAAGGCATACCCATAAGGCCACTGCATTCCCCATCAGGTCCAATCAGGGACAAGCATACATCCTGACATACTTCCTACCCATGTACATCCCGCCCACATGTGATCAAGCACATCCGGTGCACATGGGACAGACAAACATAGGACAAACAGAAGCTTCTTCATTGCGAGCAGAACCATTAGCCTGCAAGGTCTATTGTTCTTGTCTTGGTCTCCCATTAACTTGTAAGGTTTACTGTTCTTATTTCTGTTTTTGGAACAGTGTGTAGGTATAGGTGATAGAATTCAGTGCAAACTGTCAGAAGATGGGATATTCCTGGAAATCTCTCTGGGAGAGGGCCAGGGGACTCTGGCCTGCCTTGTACTGTTGCCTTTAAGTACCATGGTACATCTTTATTCAAGATTGCATCCTTTTATCAGAACCTGTGGAAAGAAAGAATTCCAGAACATTTCTCTTCGGGGGAGAAAAGGAGGGAGAGGGTCTTGCCCTTGTTATTTTACTGTTGGGGACAGCACACTTCTAGCCCTCTTCTATCAGACTAGGACAAGTAGTAGTGACCATCTTTACTCACAGTCCTCACAGACATGCGGTATGCCAGCATCTGGAGGGAGTGCCGTCATCCCATGCTATATAAGAAGGGAGATAAAGCCAAGGACCGCCCCTGAGCTCAGTCACTGCTGCCCCAGCCTGCACTGTGTCCTCGGTGTCCTTGGGTATAGTCTCAGCCAGGGTCTTCCAAGCTGGCAGCTTTGATGGTTAGAGGTCATCCCCACAAGTCTGGACTGGCATTGGGACTTATCAAAGGCAAAGGCGGTGTTTTCTGTTAGAGATCCGGGATCAGCCCATGACACCCAAGGACGAGTATCATTGGAGCATCTTGTTTATTCTTTGGCTCTTGGTTTTGCCCTTGTTGTTCTTCCCTTGATTCCCTTATCAGTTCTAATCCTTGCTCAGAGGGACGTTCCTATCCTGATTCCTGTCCAGGCAGGAGTTTGTAAACCCCCCCTCCCTAGATTCTTCTGAGACAGTGCCCCGCCCCCTTCCTGGGAGCTCTCGGCCTTCCCGTCTTACTATCCCTTCTCCAAGCACCAGTCTCCTAAACCAAGGTGCCCACCCTCTTACCTGACAACTGAGGCTTCTGGCTGGTGTAGCCTGTGAGAATCCGGACCACACTATCTGAGGTCTTGGAACTCAAAGACCTCTCTCTGCTTTTCTCTCATACCTTGACCCCTGTTGAAGCAGCTTGTCTCCTGCTCCCCCGGGCTACAAGACAGGCTGTTTGTATTAGCTTCTTGTCTTTCTTCCCACTTTATTTGGGCCTACTTAGTTAGCAACCATGGGCCTACATTTGGAACAGTCTTGATCATATCACCTAAAAATGGTCTACTGAGCCCTTAGAATCTGGCCTTAGTTGGGAATAAGGTATTTTGTGAAGGGTTTAAAAAAAAAGTGCTGAGGAAGCACTGAGGCCACCTCAGTGGGCTGGAGTCAAGTCGGATCAGCACACTACCCCAAGACAGGCAGGACAGGCTTGCACAGACGCATGCGCGCACATGCTCACACACACACACACACACACACACACACACACACACGTGCTCGCGCACGCGCGCGCGCGCGCAGGAGAGAAGGCAAGGACTCCATTGAAGCAACCCCAAGAAGGCAGGTGGGGGGAGGGGAGTTCAACAGGGAACTAGGGAAAACTTGGGTTCTCAGAGAGCGCGGGCTCAGATGGTTTGAACTTATTGGCTTAGAAGCTATGGAGTGGCTTGTATAGGCAGGTTTTGCTGAAAATCTATAAAAGCAGTCGTGTATCTGCCCCCAGTGCGTACTGTTCTCTACCCTGCGTGGGAGAGGGCCGTGGCCCCAGGGCTCTGGAATTAAAACCTCTTGCAATTTGCATGAAGGCTGTTTCTCGTGAGTGATTGGGGTTCCGGCTTGCGAGGCGTGGGGGGATGGGGTGCCCCCATTTTTCTTTCGGGTCTTACAGTGAGAGCAGGTAACTCTTGCCTGAAGAGGGCTCGGCTTCAGCTCGGCTTCAGAAAGTGTAATGTGAATGGGAACTGTTAATGATCAACGTGGCAAAATCGCACTTTATCAGCGAGGGCCATGGGGAGGGCTTTCCAACAGGGTAATATATAGAAGCTTGCCTTGTGATCTGGCAACTTCTGGGTTCAAAAATAACCTTTCCCCGCTCTGCTTTGGCCTTCACTTACGGTCCCAAGATGCTTTTGCCTGTGCAATATTAAGAAAGTTTAAAAAAATAAAATAAAAAAATAGTGGCAATGCTTCTTGGACCATGTCGATAAAATATGTTTAAATATTTATTTAAAGTAAAATCATGAGTTGTGCCACGTGCTTATTGAGAGTGGCTACACACATTAGGGTCCAGATCTGCCCCGGCATGGTCAGAAAACAGGGGGAGTTTATTCTTATCAAACCTATCCGGAAATAAATTCCACTATAAGATTTAACTGATGAATCAAGGGCTATGGAGAAAATTTATGTAAGAAACTGTCTTTTGATTACCTAATGTAGGAAGCATTTGCCTCCCCCGCCCCCTTCATCTCCAGAGTTCAAAATATTAATAATATTAATCCTTAAGACACCCTCAGAGGCCGGCTACCTCACGGACGTTCTTGGGGGGGGGGGGGGCTGCTGGGGTGGGTGCCTCCCAGGGCGTGGTTCACCAGTCATCAAAACTCCACTTGATTACAAAAATTGTTCAAAAGTCCCCTTCTTGTGGGCACAAAGTCCCTCCCCTGAGGAGCCATTGGCTTGACTATAAAAGACACCGAAAATAACTTGCAAAAAATCAGCTGGGGCCCTCTTGGCTGATCACCCACAGCCAGGGAGCCCACCATGAAACGCCTGATCCTGAAGGCAAAGTCCAAATGACAAAGGAGCCAAAGATGTCGCAACACGAGTGAACTTTTGCCACTTTGTATTTTATTGTGGAACTGAGTTTCTGTTTTTTTTTTTCCTTTACATCAAATATCCTCGATAGAAGAGGGGATATTGCACACAAATATCATAAAAGCACTACATATTACTTTCACTGGAAACTAATTTCTCTACATTAGATATGACTGGATAGGATGGAAGTGATGCAGGATTATAAGACGTAATACCATACACAGCTGCAGACCGACACAAACACCATTCAGAACAAGAGAGAGAGTGAGCTTCTCCGCAGCCGGGCTTAGGACTGCACGCTGCCTGCAGGGCGCATGCGGGAAAGCAAGGACCGACCGTGGCGGCGGCGGCGGCGGCGGCGGGCGGGCGCGGGCGGCTGAGCAGAGCCGCTTCTCCAGGGCTCCTGTTTCCGGAGCGCCACACGTGCGGAGAAGATTTTTAGCTGTTGTTGTTTTCCTTCCTTTTCAGTTTTTGATGCTGCCTTTGAAATGAATTCATAAAGTCTCGGTTTTTTGTTTTTGTTTTTGAGAGTGAATAATAGTTTTAATACCAGGTGAATAAACCCTAATTGCTACCGAAGCGGTGCTCAGCCCTAGGCTGCTCTCGGTGTGTTGTTCAGCTGGTTAAATGATAAAAGCTTACAGTTCCTCTCACGTGGAAACAGGATCTTTTTCTCCTAAATCTGAAGTAGGAAAGGAAAAAAAGAAGAGAAGGAAAGTCATGATCCTAACTCACAAATGTCATTGCCAAGCAGGGACACCCTGTGACAAATGACAGAGGAGGTGAGAAAAACAGCTCCGGAATTGGAGCGCCACTCCAGGAGCTAAGATTGGTAACAGAAATGGGAGGTGGGAAATTTTCCATTAGCAAATGATTAAATTTATAAAACGAGTATTAGAAAGCTCCTAAATTTCATAAGCTATTGGAAACACTTAAAACATTCATATACACTGGGGAAACCATTCACTATGATATGTAACGTTAAGAAAAAAAAATTTTTTTCTTTTGAATTCCATGGAAAATGGTGTTTGGGGCTAGGGGTCAGTCACTGTGTCCAGTCCCATCACAAGACTGAGAAAGCATGCAGGGGGTTCAGGGTTTGGAAAAAAGAGGGCAGAATTGGTTAAAATTGAAATGGAGGATTATCTCTAAGATTTAGTCTCTGTAGAATTTTGTTTACAAATACTACCAAAAAGGTCATGATCGGGAGTGCTAGCTCAATAGAAGAATTCCATTATTTAAACAGGGTGGAAAGGCCTTCCACTCAAATAGTCAATCTATACAATTGGATTAAGAATTGTATGCACAAATCTTTCTAGAAGTCTGTGTCTGTTTTTAGCTCTCACCACGAGTGTACACAGTCCACTGTGGCGGCTACCTCTAAACCAATTGTGTGTACACGGAACTTGCAAGATCAGATTAGCCACACAGGTAGGAGAGGTGCCCCAGGCAGTCAGGAGCCACCTGTAAAGCAAATGTACTTCACCCTGGTGTCCTCAGCTCCGTGGCCATCGCTGAGGATGGGGTGCAGGAGGGTGGTGGCAGATGGCGTAGGGATCAGAGCCAGTGGGTCAGTGACAGTTTTGAAAAGTGTTTTCCCCATTAGATTCTGTAGAAACAATAAGAAGTGTGGGGCCAAGTGGTTATAACTGACGGCTGGCTATGGCTCTTCTAAGGTGTTTATATATATATTTTTTTAAAACAAAATAATATAAAGGCTAAATAAATTTAAGTTGGAAAACTGTAAAAAAAAAAAAAAAAAAAAAAAAAAAAAACAAACTCCATCTTCTATGAAAGAAAAGTCAACCAGAGAGGTCTGGATTTGGCAAGAAGGCTAGAAACTGTTTCTCTTCGCATGCATTGCGTGGGCCAAGCTGACGGCTACCACGCACTCACTATCTTGTGTGTATTCAGCTCGTCGGATGGAGGGAGGAGTGAGTGAGCTTCAGCCAGTGAACTCCGTTTTCATCACAATGACTGTCCCATCAGGTAGGACGCTTTTGTACCTTTAATGTGTCACTGTTACGGGTTTGAAAAAAAAAAATAGGATAATAAATAAAAGCTGCATTCCTAGAGACGCCTAACAAAAATAGAATATTAATTTTCTTTAAAAAATTAAACATTTGGAAAAGGTGATTCACAGCATTAAGTAGACTGCACGGGTCCTCAGTGCGGGAACCCCGGAGAAATATTGTTTAAACCGTCAGAGTAAATAGCAGTGCGAAACATACACTTCACAGACGAGAGTAAACTAAAAATGTAAATCTTGAAATAAATAACTAACATAGAAAATAAAACGAGGTCATTGTTCACTACCCCGTGGATGTTAAGAGTCTGCGGGAGACGTAGTGTGACCGAGCACAGCGCAGCTGTCATGAGAAGTCTGCTGCCTCTGAACCCTGGTATGTGGATCTGCCACTTGAAACTCGAAAGTTGTCCTTGTGATCTGGCGTCCCAAGTCTGTGGTTTGGTGATGACAGCGACGGACATTATGTCTGAACTCTCCACACGGTGAACATAGAAGCTGAGAATTCATTTGTTTTCAGTCTATTATTTCTTTCACTCAATGTTGTCCAGAAGAGAAAACCCCCAAGCACACTGGTGCTAGGATGCTTCTCGACTTAGCCTTTACCTCATGGTGGATAATCTTGTAAGGAGGAAGAGATAGCGCTGGGTGATGCCCGGAACAGTAACCTACCCCGCCACCTACCCACTCTCAAACAGCACGGACTCACACTTTCGCGGCATGCGAGTCAGAGGGCAGGAGGTACCGCCATTTCCGGTAGTGACGGGGTTTTAAATAAATATTACGACTTCAATATCAGACTTCACATCTTGCCAGAACCTCAAAAAACTTCAAATTTTTTTTTGTCTTCCAAAACACTTAAAATAATAATTAAAAAAAAAAAAAGACCATCACTTCAATTTTTCTTTGCATTTTTCTGTAAATGAAAACACTGGTTAAAAAGTTCATCTATGAAAAGTTCTCACGTAGCTAAAAAAAAAAAAAAAAAAAATCTTCTGTACATGTGTTCCCGTGTGTTGAAATTAGTGGAAAATTAAAATAGCCAATGCAAGACAAAGGAAGGCAGATACTGTGCGCTTGCTGAGAACCTCTTCCATCACAAGATTTGCTGTCTTCCTGGTTCTGATCAAAGAAGCCGTTTCAGTCTTGAACTTGAAGCAATAAAGAAGCTACGAAAGGTGCCGCGTATCTGGCTGCGTGGCCCCGGGTACATCGGAAGTGGTGCCGTTCACCAAGCATGACTCTGCGCTATGCCGCCGGGCCAATCAGACGAGCATCTGGTACCTTCCCTCCCTACACGCTCCCTTACCTGGAGTATCTACAATCCTGCGTGGATGTTTTAAAAACTTGCTGTCTCGCATTAAAAAATAAGTGCATCGGGTAGCTTTGTACATTCAAGTCACCTCCTAAGGCAGAATGACTCCCTTGTGTACTCCCAAGTGCTTTGGTATTTGCTTCAGTTAACTGGGGTGGACTCGGGTGTTGCTGCATGCAGGTTGGCTTGGTGTGGACTCGGGCAGACAGATGCTGGGAGCATGCCTTAGATCAACCTACTCACGTGTTCGGAAAGTCTGAGAGTTCTGAATGGGGCTCGAGCCACTCGCTCGTCCAGTCTACACTTGCTACATTATGCCGTGTGCAGCCTTTAGGACAGCAAAGGCATTGAATTAAGGCGTGAAAAATCTCATGCCCTCGTGACAGGCTTCATTCTTTCTGTTCTTAAGAACCATGCTTCAGGAGATTAAGACTCTTTCGGATGACTCTGATGAGAATGGAAAAACTCCCCCTGTGTAGACCACAGACTAGCTGTGGTCTGAGAAAATGCAGACCTAGTTGCTGGTGTCATCTCTCTACCCCATCCTGCCCACTCCTCCTCCCTGGGCGTCTCATCAGAACTCTCCACCTTTGTCTCTTGCATTCTTTTTTTTCTTTCTGATTCTTCCTCTCTCTCTCTCACTCTCTCTCTCTCTCCCGCAGTCTCTTTGTCCCTCTCTCCCGCCTCTCTCCCTCCCCTCCCGCTGACTCTCTTTCCCTCTCTCTTACTCTCTCTAAGATAAATGCCAATACCTAGCAGAAGTCAGTTGGGTGTGCGAGTGCATGGCTTCCAAATGTTCAGCAGAGATGAACGGGGGTAGGTCATTTTGCAGTAACTCGAAATCTATTGTGGGGATGTGGTTCCGTCCCTTGGCGGTCGGCAAACATTGAGAAAGGCCAGTGACTTGCATCACCACGACACAGTAGAGCATCTGGCAGGTAATAATAGTTCAGTGACTTCATTAGATGAATGGACGCTTTAGAAAAGGTAGTTTCAGAGTCAAGAATTTCTGGAAACGCAGTTCAGGTCCTGTGGCACGGCCGGCTGCGGTTTCTACAGTTCTATCTTGCATGCGGGGAAGGACTCGTCTTGCATGACCACCGTACTGCTGCTTGCTAAGACCATGATGTTGAGGTCCTGCTGCTTCTCGTGGGTCTCCTGGTACCACTCTCTCATCACCTCGGAGTCATGTGTTGGGATGAGAGTCACCTACAGAAGGGGAGGAAGGGGGATATTTAAAGAGCAGTAGGGTAGAGGCCAGGAGTAAAGACCGAAACAAAGTGTCTGTTGGATCACTAGCAGAAAGGGATAAAAGAAAAAAATGTCCTTTTCCCCAAAAACGCAAATGAAGCTTCCAACTGATGTTTTTCAGGAACCACAACCAAGCTGTAAAAATTACAAGTTTATTTTTAATTCCTATCTATCTATCTATCTATCTATCTATCTATCTATCTATCTATCTATCTATCTAATTTGGGGGGGGTCATTGAGGGGAGGAATTGGACCCTAGAATCTGAATCCCCTAGGAACTTGTAGTTCATCTGTGTATATCTCACTGTCGGTTTTTCAAGGCCGTGGTGTTGAGAGCTGTTGGGTTAGGTATCGTCTCTCATGTTTCCATTAGCACCAGGCAAATGTTGTAGACTGTACTGCATACTCGATGCAAGAAGTTTTAGATTGAGCAGGGCAGTGGTGGCGCACCTGGGAAGCAGAAGCAGGCAGATTTCTGAGTTCGAGGCCAGCCTGGTCTACAGAGTGAGTTCCAGGACAGTCAGGGTTACACAGAGAAACCCTGTCTCGGGGAAAAAAAAAAAAAGGGAAGTTTTATATTGTAGCTCAAACCCTCAGAAGCCCACCCGTTGCCTGAAAACAGAGACTGTGCACTATAGGAGTGGAATGCCCATTGGTACTTCTCATGCAAATACTATGAAAGTATTAGAGAGCAATCTTGCAGAAGATGTGAGCACAGGCTGCAAAACCACAAGTCAGATAACCAGTGATCAGAGCCCAATAGGGACATGGGGACTGGATGGTTCACAGCCAGCCCTGAGGGGCTGGAGCTGAACAATGCCTTGAGAGACAGGGGCACCACTCTGGAATTTCACCTGGAGACTTGAGCCCCACATACCAGGCCCAGTGACCGTGTTCCTAGCTTTAGTCTGCTCGTGAAACACAAATGAGTAAAGGCAATTCCTTAGCAGCAATTCCACAGGCTCAGGACAACTCTGATTCACACATACAGGGACATGCAGGGACAAAGGGACAGCAATTCATTTCAGGTCATTTTACCAATGCATGGACTCTGTCTTAGGTAAGGTGGTTCTCCGCCACTGCCACGGATAGTGAGCTTGTCAAGGATGCCACCTTGGGCTATCTTCTGTATGCCAAACTGACCTTTTATTTGACCTTTGTGTAGGAACTACAAGTACCTAGCTAATTTAGATTCTAGACTCTAATTCCTCCCCTCAATGAAAAAACAAAGCCTCTTAATTTTTATAGTTTGGTTGTGGTTCCTGGAAAGCATTAGTTGAAAACTTAATTGGCATATTTCACATGCAATACTCAGGAGGTACTGCATGTGGATCTGCAATGACGCAGACGCCAATCCCAACATGGTTCCTTCTCTTTGCCTCTAACACCAGCTCAAAGGCAGCTCAGACGAGGGCCTCGTGCTCTTACCTGCATGTCGCTTCCCCACTGAGCCTTCCCTTCCAACAGGGCATCCAGGACAGCCCGGCTGGGCTCCTCCGCGGCAGGGTCGTTCCCACTCACCACGTAGTAAGATGACCTCACTCTCTTGAAAAACTCGACATCAACGTTCTTACTGTTGCTGTGGTTGGGAATATAGCACAGGTCCAAATACACAGGGAGGCCCGGAGGCACGGTGGACGACTTGGCCGTCTTCGTGGTTCCTGGTCCTTTGACAACAAAGACAAAGCAAGGGTCATGGCAGTGTGAAGACACAGACACATCCACGGATCCCCGGCTGGGGTCTCTGGGACATGAGAAGGGTGGTAGGAGTCCCAGCTCCCTGGCACCTCGTATAGGGCCTCAAACACTAGGAGTCGGGGGAATTATACCATGTCTGTTTATCATCTCAAGAGGAGAAATTGAATATGAGACTTGTAAATTGAAAATGAGAGTTTCCTGGACTTTTAAAAAAAAAAAGGAATTAGTGCCAGGTAGTGGTGGCACATGCCTTTAACGCCAGCCCTCGGGAAGCAGAGGCACATGGATCTCTGTGAGTTCGAGGACAGCCTGGTCTACAAAGTGAGTTCCAGGACAGCCAGGGCTGTTATGTAAAGAAACCCTGTCTTGAGAAAACCAAAAATAAAATAAATAAAATAATAAAATAAAAAGAAATTAAATAAGAGTACTCTCCATCCAAAGGAGCCACTTGTTCTAATGTGTATTTTAGTTTGAAAATCTTTATAAAACAGAGGTTCAACCTATGGATCCTGACGTCATATGGAATTGAACAACGAAACATGAATGGACAAATATGGATTTCAACAGTAAGAAATTGAAAAGAATTCCAGTCTGAGAAATCACTGTGCTAGTGAGGCCATGGGTAGGCAGGAGACACAGCTTGAATGTTTTCCTCTTTTTCTACTGGATAGTTATAGGTCAACTGGAATTGCATTGTTTACTAGCAGGTAAGAAAACACAGCACATATTTCAATGGGCACATATTGCCTAAATGAAAGGTTTTTTTTTTTTTCCAAATGTGTAGACTTTTATAATTTTACATTTTAAATTTTACAAAAGAACCAAATATTGGGCCTAGCAATATTCCAGGTTTGCCAGGGAACCTTTGGTCTGCCATACGCCTTTGGGAGCTTCTGACCTATCACCCTGATGTGATTTTTAAGGTCAGCCGGCCTGAAGCCCCCCAGAGCAGCCTGAGACACACATCCTTACTTCTGACGGTTTGCAACAGGCCTGAGGCTGCGTCCAGAATGAAATCAACCCAGCAATCCCACCCCGCGGATCCCACCAGCACGGGGCCATATACTCTGCTATCTCGAAGCCACACCAGGCCAGGAGGTGAACCTTTAAGCGGAAGAGGAAGGTGGAAGGAAGGTAAAGCATCGGTCTATGCTGCCAGCAAAGACCGACAGAGACGCAGACAGGCTTTCAAGTGACCCCGCCTACCTGCCGTTGCGGTCTTCACGGACTTGGATGCAGAGGCGTTGGCTGCGTTCTTCGTCTCCTTGTCCTTCTCTTCGCCGCGTGCGGCTTTGACCTCAGGAGTGGCGGTGGTCTTCGTAGCTTTTTCCACAGACTCTTTCTTCTTGGGAGAAGCCACTCTGGACACCTTGTCAGAGGACTCCTTCAGGGCTCCCGGTTTGGGGGAAGCTGCTGAAGGCTTGGTCTTGCCATCACCCTTTTTGACAGGTGAAGAGGACTTGGTCTTCGTGCCTGGCTTCTTGGTCTTGGTCTTGTCCTTCAGGTCCTTCTTCAGAGCCTTGCCTAGGTTCTGCTCAATAGCCAAGGCCTCTGGGTCCACCATGGACACATCAGGGTGGCGGGGAGAAGGGCTTCGGTCTTGCATGGGGGCTGGAGGCGGGTCCATGTGTTTGTAGGTGACGGTTTTGTCTGTGGGGATGGTTTCGGACTCATCTTCAGAGTCGATATTGGCATCGGCTGTGATGGAGGGACACTCCTCGGTCTCTGGGGGAACATCGGAGTCCGTCTGGGATGGAGCGGACTCACTGACTGAGGTGGGTGGAGTTTCATCACACTGCCTTCCCTGTTGTTTTCCTCCGGAAGGTGGGGGGCCTCCTCCGGACTGAGTGAGCGGCTTCTCGGAGTCTTCAGTGGGCTCTTCGCCAGCAAACCACTCGAGAGGATTTGGATTAATGAAGGAAGGCGAGAGCTCAGTCTTGGGGTGCTTGAATTCACAGGAGGACACCAGACATAAGTCAACGTCCTGGCGTGCCTCTGAGGGGGACTTCTTTTCTGTACTGTAGCATCGGTCTGAGGTCTCATAGGAGTATGTGGATGCCTGCGGGGTCTTGGTGATCTTCTCCATGGTCTCGTAGCAGTATGCAGAGGTGTCTGGACTCCGTGTTGTTTTTGAAGTTGTCTCATAGGAATAGCTTTCAGACTCAGGAAAGCTGGTGATTTTCTCAGTAGTTTCGTAGGAGTAGCTACAGTCTCCGAGTGTGTGGCCACCATCCTCAGTGTCATCATAGCCATTGCTAATGTCATCCAGGAGCCTTCTGGACCTCTCAGTCTTTTCGTAGGTGTAGCCACTTACTTCAGAGGTCCGTGTAGTCTTCTCGCTGATCTCATATGAATACCCACCCTCTTCAGGGGTCCGAGTGGTTTTCTCGGTAATTTCACAGGTGTAGCCACCATCTTCTGGGGTCTTGGTGGTCTTCTCAATGGTCTCATAGGAGTACCCACTGTCACATGGGGATTTTAGGCTTCTCTCTGTCTTCTCATAGTAGTAACCACCCACATCGTGGCTCCGGATGGTTTTCTCGTGCGAGTCATAGTCGTAATCTTCTTCATCGGGAGATCCAGTGGCATTCTCGGGCTTTTGATAGGCATAGGTAAAGTCACCGGGTGTCTTCCCTCCGCTGTCCTTCTCCACACTAGATGTAGCTAAATCTTGGTTCAAGGCCAGATGATGTTGCATCGAATCAAATAACGCTGAGGAGCGGAAGCCATAGGGCTCGGGGGTGGCCGCATCTATCGGTGGGGAAGAGGAGGCGTGGCGAGCTGCTGCTGCCTCTTTAGCTTCAGAGGTGGACTCTGAAAAGCCAGGTGAATATAAAGGTGAGGACTCTCGTGGGGTGAGTGGAGAAATATCGGATTTCGGAGAGAGTTTCTCTCCTTCCAGGCTCTGCACTTTTTCGGATGCAAGTGAGGCATATAAGGACATCTCTCTGGGAGGAACGACATCAGAGAGAGTGTCTTCCTGAAGAGGAGAGGCTATCTGAGAAGGGGTGTGAGCAGAAGAGGTAGACGGAGAAGCCTCTACCTGAGACACAGAGATGAGCTCAGACAGATCATTATCCTGGGTATAGGACGGCTCTTCCATCGGCGGGATCTTATGTGACAAACTAGAGTCCTGGATATCAGAGGGACTGTAGTCCACCTCAGTCGGCCCGTTTTCAGTGATGTGAAGCATCCCGGCACCCACTGTAGGGTGATCCGGAGACTGCCGACTGAAGTCCATAGCAAGAGAATGCTCAGGAGATTCCTGGCCAAACTCAATAGACATTGAAGACTGTTCGGATCGGTGATCTTGAACTGGGGTCCTGGATTTGGCTGTCTTAGGGGAGAAGTCTGGAGGAGAAATTGACATTGGTCTTGGGCACTCTTCTTTCGATGGCGACATTTCTGTTTCCTGGAAAGTGGTAGGTGTTTGCACCACAGAAACTGACAGGGAGTCGTCAACCTCTGTGGAATGTGGGGAACCCACTTCAGCATGCAGAGAAGGAGACACGTCATCTGTGGTTGGCTCTGGAAACGAGCTTGTAGCCACAGAGGCAGTGGAGACTGAGGCCACGCCCTCCATGTGAGAGTAGGTGTCTTCTGCCACACCCTCATCCACAGGCGTGGCTGACTTGTCTGAGACGGTGCCTTCTGAAATGGACATCTTGGTGTCTTCTTTGAAAGAGCCAAACTGACTGACATCTATTTGTGTTGGAGATACATCTCCCAACTTCCTTTCATCCAAAGCCAGAGCTGATTGAGAACTCATGATTTCAACATCAGCGGTTTTCTTTTCTGGACCAAAGTCTTCCTTTATGGGTATGAAGCCTGTGCTTTTCTCTTCTTGTTTGTCTTGGTAAAGACCAGTGGAAGTCAGGTCAGAGACTGGGCTTTCTCTGTCTGGGAAGCCTTGTTTTCCATTCTTCCCTTCGAAAGGGCTTTCGGAACGTCTGCCAAGAGCCTTGCTGTCAGCGCTCAGGAAGTCTTCATATGCGGACTCAGACCCGAAGAGGGGAGGGCTGCGTAAAGGAGACAGAACTTTCTCCACGGGAGACTCTGAGTCAGGCACGGGTTCATCCATGGGACTTATGGACGATCTCTCGTTCTCATCTTTGGCCTCACTGAATTCAAAGCTCACCGGAGCTGCCTGTGGCTTTTCAGTGACTTCTGTAGGTAGGTGACTGGACTTTTCATCGGTAGGAGATTGGTAGTAAGGTGTGTGGCCAGCACTGCCTGTCACAGACTGAGATGGTGACACTACTTCCAGGGTCTTCTCCTCAGGACTGGCACAATGTTCTTCCACTACTGCTTGGGTCACTCCAGGGGACACTGATGCTGCTTCTCCCTCTGCCGACACTTTAATCTCATTGGGTGTCAGAGAGAAATTCACGCAACGCTCACCCAGGGGAGTCTTCTCTATGGGTGACGGTGGAGACGGACTCAGGGACGGGCTCTTGGCTGGGCTAAGTCTCTCATCTGAGACATCTCTGATGCCCAGCTCAGCACCGGCTTTCACTTCTTTCTCTTCTGAGCAGTAAGCGTCCCGAAGAGCAGACTTGCTGAATTTGTCCTCTTCCATGGACGAAGGAGGTGATATGGTGGAGGCGGAGGCGTTGTAATCCTTACCGTCCGTGGCGTCCGTTTTTGACCCTTCTGACAATCCATTGAATGAGGCAACAGCTGGTTTGGAGTACTCCTGAGAATACAGTGAAGACTCGTATTTGGTGATGTTTACGAACTCCTGGGACGGGGACTCCGTCTCCTCATTATTGGTCTCGTCGCTCATCACGTCACGAGGAGTAGACATCTCATCCATTGGAGTAGGCTCGCTAGATATCTCAATGGTAGACTGGGTGTATCCAGAGGTGGCAGTGAATTCCTCAGGCTGGTCTTCCCGATTCTCCTCATCCGAAGCAGTGGCCTCGCTCTCAGAGCCTCCGGGTAGGGTCTCGTCATGAATTGAAGACGCGGGTTCTCGGCTAGGAGACTGGCCTCCGGGTTGCTTGGCTGATGTGCCCAGGAAGCCATACTGCTGTTCAGTGACTCCAGCCTCCGCGGCCTTGTCAGCGACGGCCATCACGTAATCTTCAGCCTCGATTTTGTCAGGTTCATAGTCTTCCTCTCTGGCATCCTCTGCTTTGTCCTCTTCACCCTCCTCCTCAGATTGTTCAGCGTCTCCTTTCTCAAGTACTTCATCCATGTCTTCTTCGGCCCGGTCGTCGCCACTGGTCACAGACTCCCTCTTCTCCTTGATGTGCACGTCCGCCTCAGCCTTGGCGCTCTCGTCATCTTCTGTGGGGCTGTGCTTAGAGGCACTCCCGCTCACATTGTCTTCTCCATCCTCTTCCGGCTCCTCGGCCTCCTCAGTTTCTGCCTTCTCTTCATAGTCTCCGGCCTCTGAGGATTCCTCAAAGCCAGCTCCTTCGTCTTCAAACTTCTCAATGTCATCCACGCCCTGCTTCTCAACTGGCTCCAGCTCCTCAGGGGTTTGCTCACACTCTCCCTCCCCCTCGGTGGTGGTGATGCCCTCATCAGGTGACTCAGCAGAACCTTTGCTGACTTCCGTCTCTTTCTGGATGACGTAGGCTTCTTCCGGCTCTGTGTCCTTCAGTTTCTCTTCATCTTCAATGAGCTCCAGCTGAGGCTTGATGTCCTTGGCCACATCAATCTCCTCAGCCTTCAGCTCCTCAAAGTCCTTGGTTAGATCCTCAGGGGATGACATAAGGGACCTCTCAGCTTCAAGTTCTTTGGCAGGACCACTGGCCGCTATTCCAGCCGCAGCCACCGCGGCAGCTGTGGTGGCAGCGGTGCCAACAGCTGTGGCAGCCACTTCTGTGGTCTTGCCTTCCTTTTTAATGACTTTGACCTTCCCCTTGTCCTTGAGTTTCCCGGCAGCAACTGTCTCCTTCTTGGTGGACTCTTCTTTCTTTGCTACTTTGGGTTTCAGTGCAGCTGGTTTCTTTGTGTCTGACAGAGGAGTCGACTTCTTTATGTCCTTGGAGATCTTCTTGATTTCCTTTTTGGGTTCCTTCTCTTCCTTTTTAACTTCTTTCTTTTCCTCTTTCTTCACCTCCTTCTTGGCATCCTTCAGGGGTGTTTCCTTCTTCACCTCTTTCTTCAGCTCTTTCTTCTCTTCTTTTTTGATTTCTTTCTTGACCTCCTTCTTCACCTCTTCCTTTTTCAGCTTCTCGTCTTTCTTGAGGGGCGTTTTGTCTTCCTTTTTAACCACTTCTTTCTTGGGCTTCTCCTCTTTCTTTTCCTCAGACTTTGTCTTGATTTCCTTTTTGACCACTTTCTCTTTGGTGACTTTGGGTTTGCTCTCGGTGGTTTGCTTCTCAGCTACCTCAGCTTTCACTGGGGACTGCTCCTCTTTGCTGGCCACCTCCTTTTCTGTCACCGAAGGTTTACTTTCTGTCTTTACCGGCTTGTCTTTTTTCACTATCACTTTCTCTTTGCTTTCAGCTTTGGGTGTTTTCTCCACTTGACTAGCTTTTGTGACTTCGGGGGTTTCCTCCTTGGACTCCTTCCTCACCGATTTACTAGGAAGTGGTTTTGTGGCTGGCTTCAGACTCTCTCGGCTGTCAGCCCGCTGTTTCAGTTTGACCTGTTTCACTGGAGGGGTGGGCACCTGGCCAGTGAGATCTTTCTGGGTGGCCAGTGGCTGCTTTAGGAAGTCTAGATGTTTGAGTTTTTCCAGTCCTTCTAGGATGTTGTACTGGGTGCTGTTTCCAGGAAACAGAACCCGAATGATTTTCTCAGCAGGGTTGGCTGGATGCCACACAATCAAAGATGAGACTGACGTTAAGTAGGAAATCGGGATGTCTACTTCTTGACCATTGGGCAGGATTAGTTCGGCCTTGTCTTTGTTGGTGCCAGTCCACTGTTGCATAAAATACTGCATTTCCTTGCTGCTTTTGACTGGGTTAAGCACGTACATCTCAAGTTTACCCACTCCCATTTTTTGGAACAGGATGACAGGCTCAATGGCATTGCCTACACTTCTAAATAAGGGCTCTGGTTTCATGGACAGTTTGTTTAGATACTGGAGGGTGAAGCAAGCTTCTTCTATGCTTCTCTTCATCTTGATGTTGGGTTCTGGGTTTTTCAGATTTTCAGGTACGTTGAGAAACACAACCCCCAAGTCAGGAGAGATGAGGTTTTTCATCCAGTCACTGTTGCTGGTGGACCCCTGGGACCGTTCCTCTTCCAGCTCTGCGATTTTGCGCTGAAGCATGCTATTGATCCCAGGCAAATTGTCATCCCCAATGTGGGTGAGCAGGATAGAGTCCACGCGGTCCAAGTGCCGAATGAGCTTCCAGAAGCAAGATTTCCTCTCTGAGCCTCCGTTAATGAGCATATTGAATCCGTTCACTGCAAACAGGGCAGAGTCCCCACGGCCCCCTGGGAAAATGTAACAGCAGGGCTTGGAGAGCTTCAGAAATCCGCCCGAGGTCGGGGGCTCCAGGATGTCAAAGGGCGAGGGGACTTCTACAGACTCTGAGAGATACTCGGTGAACTCAGAAAGTCCCTCCATTTCTGGCAAGATAGAAGCTGAGTTGAGCTTAATGTTGATGAAGTCTTGAAGATTGTGTCTGTCAAGGTTGGAGTTCTTCCAGTCTCCCTCCTCGGGGCAGAAGAGAGTGAGGCTGGCCTTGTTGGCAGGGTGGGTAGTACTCAGGAGCTCCCCAATCTGGGTTTGAAAACAGAAAGAAAGGGAGAAAAGGGTAAGTGACCTCATCACTGGCTTAGCATCTCCATTATTGCTAGTTATTAGAGGACTTTACATAGGACTTGGGCCCAGCACTTGGGAGGCAAATGCAAGTGGTCCTCTGTGAGTTTGAGGCCAGCCTGGTCTACAAAGCATGTTCCAGGACAGCCAGGGCTACACAGAGAAACTCAATCTCAGGAACAAACAAACAAACAAAAGACAAAGACAAACAAAAACCTGACCATTACTTGGCCAGGGTCCTGACTAAAATACTGATAAATTTGAAGGTAGACAGCCTTTCTTCTGAGAGGCTCATATGTACCCTCTACTACCTCAAGACCTCTACTCTAGGATCCTCTCGCTGTATGTCCTTGCCCACGAACCCTGTTCCAATTCCCAAACTAGGGACTATCTAGGTGACTGGTGATTATGTCACAAGCTATAACATAACTTAAATATTGCCTCTGGGTATTTGCCATGCAAAGATGCGCTTTAACGAATACTAGACAATCACAGGAGAAAAGCTATCCATCATTTCACCATAGGCTAGAATATCTTCCTTTAGCCCAAAGTCAGACAAACAGCCAGCACAGAGAAGTCTCACCACTACCTAAAGCACTATTGGCAATTGACAGTTGCTAGAAAAGGGATAGTTAGTTTTAAAGGGTGTGGCCCCTTACTAAATCGACCACACCCAGTGGGAGGCCACATATCCAAGAATATATGGGCAGCACAAACTGAAGAATGTGGGTGTTGTTTGTTTGTTTGTTTGTTTGTTTAAATGAAAAAGAGGACACAAAGTTAATTGGTAGGGAGAGGGGACAGATCTGGGAGGAATTATGGGAGGGGGTGAATAGAGTCAGAATACAATGTACAAAATTCTCAAAAAACTAATAAAAATAAATAAAGCCTTTGCGTCTCTTAATCCATTAATAGTATATGTCTTACTATACTATTCATAGTATAATAATAATGTATGTCTTGTTTCTTCTTTCAGAATTCAGTAGACACAGGAGAAAAAGGTGTGGTGGTTGGTTTTGTTTTGTTTTTCCCTCTGGTAGGCAGGAAATTATTGATTGCCCCAATACTACAAATTGCTAGGTTCTGGGGCGCCCACACTCACTATGCGACTGGCCTAGCAGACCCTCTGCCAATACAAATGCCCCTGATGAAGCCATGAGGACAAAGTGGTCAGGCAGTTGTGCAAGCCAGCGGTCGGTCGTATTCACTCCTTTGTGTAAGTTTAACTCTAAGGTGAAAAAATTAAAAAAAAAAATAATTCCAAGGTGAGCTGCTCAGCTCTCTGTATTAGCTCAATGGACTGGGGACGAACTGGTTCTGACTGACTCAGATCTCATTTGCCATGAGCATTTTTTTCATTATGCCATTCAGTTCTTCCCAAGAAAGTAAATATGGAAAACTGAATCAGGACCAAATCAAGTATGGTTCCTGGGAACAGTTTTCAATATCAAGGCCATGGGTTTTGTATCGGTCTTGACTTAGCAAGGGTAAATCATCAGAAGCCCCCAAACTTGTCTCAGCAAATCTCATACATCTGCTCAGAGGTTCAAGTGACAAAGGGTATGCATCCTGATGCAAATGATTCAGGGTCAAAGCAAAAGGCAATTCCTGAGTCACCAGCTCTGAGCCCTTACCCTTGCCTCCTAGTCTCCTTGAATTCCAGAATACTTCATTCCAGGGCTATGGCTGTGAGGGTATGCATGCAAAGACAACGTATAGAACCCATACTTTCCTATAGTAGACTGCAGGGGAATCGCCATTTTTGTTTTCTTAGACTATCCATCATAAATTGATGTCATCATACAATATCAAAATAACAATGCTGTGCGCTATCTTCCTCTGACTTCATCATGTTCCATAAACCAGTTAAATGTCAACTCTTGTTTTGAGAACTAAGAAAACTAAAACAGCAAATGGCAAACATCCTTAGCAGTAAAGCGAATCAGTGAAGAAAGTATTTCTTCTAACCGTCAGCCATCCTTGGGGAAACTTTGTTCAAATTATTTGCTGGCCAGAGCAAAGATGAATAAGGTTTTATTTTTATTGCACTTACTTACTTACCTATTTATTTATTTGTTGGGCATGTATATGGCATGGTGTGTGTGTGGAGAGTTCAGAGGCTAACTTGCTGGAGTTGGTTCTTTCTTTATAATGGGGGGGGGTGTCAGGTCAAACGCAGGTTGACAGGCTTGGTAGTAAAAGTATCTTTACCCGTCTCATTGGACCTTGGACCTTTAAATGATTCTTCCTTCCTTCCTTCCTTCCTTTCTTTCTTCCTTCCTTCCTTTTTTTTTTTTTTTTTTTTTTTTTTGTTTTTTCGAGACAGAGTTTCTTTGTGTAGCCCTGGCTGTCCTGGAACTCACTCTGTAGACCAGGCTGGCCTCGAACTCAGAAATCTGCCTGCCTTTGCCTCCCAAGTGCTGGGATTAAAGGCGTGTGCCACCACCGCCCGGCTTAAATAATTTTCTACTACATCTTATTTATTATTTTAAAATATGGTTTCTTGTCCAATAATTGACATAGACCCCCTCCTCACCACAATTTCAACATGGTAAGGGCTCTCTCGTTCCTAACTTTCACACAGAGCACATGAGAACTCTTTATGTTGTGCATTTTTAGAGGGCAGACCAAGGGTAATCCAAACTGCCAAATCTTTCACAGCAAAAATTGAAAACTAAGTTTGGTTCATTTTCATCTCTGAGATCCAGTCTGGCTGAGCTGAAGTCAACTGAAGATCTAGTCTAGCTGTGTGTGTCTGGGGTTATTTAGTCACTAACTTAAACTGACATTTTTAGATTTATTTATTTTGTTTTATGTGTATGAGTATTTTGCCTGTATGTGCAGGACACATATGCCTGGTGCTTATAAAGGGCAGAAAAGGGTGCCAGGGTGGTCGTGGACCATCAAGTGGGTGCTGGGAACAGAACCCCACTCCTCTGGAAGAGCATCCAGTTCTTTTTAACTGTCTAGCCAGCTCTTCAGCTCCTAATCATTAGCTTTTTAATATGAAATATATAGTCACCTAATTCAAGGAGAAAATAAGAAGACTTGAGAAATATTACCCTACTTTCTACCTCTTAACTCTCTTGGGAGAGTTCCTACAAAATGCAGAAAATGACAAAAAAATCTGAGTAAGTCAACCAGGAGCCATTACTGCATAGAAAACTACAATTTAAGGAGACCGGAAAAGCAAAACCTCCAGCGCTGCTCAACAAGACTCTATCCAGACAGGGAAAAATCTAATCACTCTGGATAAACAGCAGCACGCTGAACATAATGAGACAGAAGCACCAAGTCGAGAGAGAGAGAGAGCCAGTTAAGGAGACAGATGGGACAGGTCAGGGGACAGGGATATCACAGCAACCTTGGGGCTACCCAACAGAACTAATGCCCTTATGTTTTCCCATAGTGTAGCTACAGGCCTGTGAGTGACAAGTATCAGGATGAGGACAGGAGTCAAGGGCAACAGGTATTTTAAGATACCCAGTCCATGGAGATGCTCAGTCCACACCTCTGCAGTGAGTGGTGAGACCAGGAAGGCTTGACAACGCTGGGAGTAGTAAGGACATACCTAGTTCTTTGAAACTGGGGCTGATCCCAAATGAACTAGGAAGCCGTGTTCCTAGTAACAGCCGCCACACGGCAAACCCTATTACAACGAAAGGTTCATTATCTTTGTTTCCCCCAACGTAGAACCAGACGCAGTACACTAGGTTATTCTGCACTAAATTTGATCAATTCAATACATGCTGTCTTCCTGCAGCTGTGACAAGTGCCTGCCGATCGATGCTTATCAAACAGAGACTGTTACCATGGTTCTTACGGAGATGGATCCCGGACATGAGTGGGAGTAATACTGCTCTGGGATAAGACTGTCTCTTCTGTTAATTACCTTTTCTGATTAAATGCAGGCACACGGAAAGAGAAAGGAAGATACAGGAATAAATGGCTTTACTGGAGATATTAACAAAACAAATTATAATTTCTAAAGCATGGAGTTCTAACTACATCTTCTTTTGTGATTGAATGACCTGCTTAGCTAAAGAGGAAATCCTGTAGACAGTGTGTCTCTGGGCTTTGGCAATACATGTAACAGGGTCTTGGAACTGTGAGATAGCAGAATGACGTGGAATTACAGGCAGGGGTGCTCCTTAGTGTCAACCAGGAGGAGGCTCTGCGGCAGGCTGCTCCAAGTTCATTCGACTCTGCTGTTGAGTATTGATTGACTGAGATGAAAATGGAACAGACATGCTCGTCAAAGCTGTGCGTGGCTTCAAAACGAGAGGAGTTAAGGGAGTGTGGGACGGTAGAGCAAAGGTGTTTAAGAAAGCCTTGGGCTTAGGACATATTGGCA
Source organism: Apodemus agrarius (assembly GCA_964023405.1). NCBI lineage: Eukaryota > Metazoa > Chordata > Mammalia > Rodentia > Muridae > Apodemus > Apodemus agrarius. Next base: position 57,171,466 of record OZ030020.1, on the reverse strand, counting down.
AGGCAACTGTCAACAGGGTGGCATTCTAAAGAGAGAAATGTAAGGCTCAACAGCCAGCCAATAAGGATGGGCTTGGAAGATGCAGCTTAACCAGAATATCCATGGAAAACCTTGGGGGTTTTAGTTGACAAGCAAATGGATTTATACGAAGCCAAAGGAGCTTAAACTTCAAGGTGCCTTACTGGCTCGGTCCTCCACTGACGTGCCATACTTAAAAGGTTTATTAATAATGGGTTTTCTTTTTCCCCACATTATGTTAATAATATGGAGAATGCTTCAAGGCCTGACTTTCTTCTCCACTGACACCTAATCATGCTTGGAGAAAATTAGAAGCTTTTAGACTTATTTATGAACTGGATTGAGCACCGCTCAAATTGCTGACTCTGGTGACACTCATCTTGTTAGATGATTTCTGGAAAATGGGATCTAGGTTAGGACAGGAGATCTAACAAGTTATATTTATTTATTTGTGTGTATTTACTCTCTCTCTCTCTCTCTCTCTCTCTCTCTCTCTCTCTGTGTGTGTGTGTGTGTGTGTGTGTGTGTGTGTGTGTTGATACTAGTTGTCAAAAGTCAAGGTCCTGAGAATGCCAGGCAAGTATTCTACCATTGATCTATATCGTCCCCTACCCAAATTTTGACATTTTAGAGAAACCCAATTAAACAAACAAACATCCAGAAACAAGTCCTGCTTGCTGGACCCCTCTCTTTGACTTCAACCTCTAGAGTTTTTCTTAATGCTTTCTCTTTAGAGTAAAGCATCTGTCTTCTGGGCTTGAAATACCCATACTACATAAGTGGATTACAAATGGGTATCTCTCACCAACTCAAAATCTCTAAAGTCCCTTCTTGAAGATACGATGAAACAGAAAGGAAAGCCTTTTCCATGGAAAGGCTGGAAAATGGTCTCAGAAATGTTTGTTTTTCTAACGTTATGTTTTCTGATTGCTTCTTAGTTGACTAGTATGTTTCAAGGGTTGGACACATGGAGCAAGACTGAACAGCAAGTGACCTCAAATGAGTCATCCTGCAAGCTTCTTGCAACAATGTTGCCTTCCTCCTAAGACAACAACAGGTAATAGTAGCCCCAACCACGAATATCCATCATTCTACTCTAATGATTTGTAAACCTTTTTTTTAATTATTAATTTTGGCTGCATATCTGTCTCTCTGTGTAGTAAATGCATCCAGTGCCCTTGGAGGTGAGAAGAAGCTGTTGGGTCTCCTGACACTGGAATCACAGAAAGTTGTGAGCTACCATGTTGGTGCTAGGAATCTAACCTAGGTCTCTGGAAGAGTAGCGGGTGGTGTTCTTAATCACTGAACCATCTCTCCAGCCCCTGGTCTAGTAAGTTTCAATCCACTTTAACTGTAGTATCCTTTCTTCAAGGTTTAGGTAAAAGAAACACGCACTGAGTTCCTCTGGTTTGGCAAGGGGAGAGGCAGGAATTCCATACTCCACACTCCCCCCACCCCCCCCCACCCCCCGCCACCCTGATACCAATGGTCTAGTCTATTAGAGGAAACAGTGGAGAGCCTTGTGAGTGCACTAAGCATTGCTTCCTCTGGAGGAGGTGGGGTAGGAGAGGGAAGTGTGACCGTCTGTGGCATCAGTGGTGGCTGCTGGATGTAATGACGAGCAAGCCACCCAGAACCCACATTTACGATTACAAACCCTGGGGAAGCTGTCCCTTCTACAGAACTTGATCTCTTTAGATATGGTTTTCTTTTCCTTCATGATTAGTAGTGAAGCTGGCCCCATGCACAGCCCACTGTGCAAAACCTCCATTGCCAGGACTTTTAAAAGCGATTTAAGTGGCAACTTCATAAAACCAATCCTCGTTCTCCAAGAGGGGATTAGTTGGAGCCCAGATGAATGGCATATGATCCGTCCTTATGTAAAGTCTTGGCGCTGATAAAAACGCTTTTCCTTATACATTTCCCTTGTTTGGTTTCGTGGCAAAAAAACACAAACCTATGATGTGGCCAGAAAGAAAACTCTGGAAAGGAATTGCACAAGACCGCAGGAAGGCGCCATTGTGCGTGCAAACAACCCACGGCTGAGGGCTGAGCTGATCGTACCAGCCATAGCACCGGACCACCCAACATGACATTGGCCACTACAACCCGGTCCCCTCCCGGGGACAAGACACTGACATCTGAAATGCCAGACAGAAGCCCAAGGACCTGTTACAGCACACAATCTACAAACAGATCTGGGAAAAGACCTGGTATTATAGTGACTGTTCAACAATTTCCCAGCAGTCCCAACAGGGAAAATCATCTCTCTTTCTCTGGCATTTCAGGGTAATTGAGCAATGTGACTGTGATACAGCAGGGCATCAGGCTCAGCCCTCAGGGAGGAGGAAGCACACACAGCTCTAGAGAAAGACACAGGCCAAGCTTCCACCTTAAAGTGGGAAAACAGGCCAGCTGTGAGTGAGCCCGGAGGCCTCCTAGCAAGAAGCCACTTGCCAACCAGGGATCTTCTCACACTCTGGTGAGCTGGTGCTATGTGCCTCCAGGTACAGATGACCTCACACCCTCTGAAAGAACTGGGGCTCCACACACGGAATAAAAATATCCCTTTTCACACTGACTTCCATGCTGTCTCCCTGACCTGTGTGTGGAGAGGGAAAACTGTCGTGTTATCTCCCCAGGGCTTTCCTGAGGCCTCTAGGTGAAACCAAACGAAGCTGGACAGTTTACTCAGAGGCCAAGCCATGGAGGCCTGTCTGTGACGTGTGGGGCTGAGGAAGACTGAACACTGGGAGCATATGGCCCTTCCCAGCACGTGAGACATCAAGGCCGCCACCTCAGGGAGGCAGATCTGAATGGCTGCAATAACTCCGGAAGTGCATCCCTCAGTCCACTCCGGACCCCATCCCACTTCTCATACTGCTTCTCTCTAAACACGGGGTCCAGTCATTAGAAGTTAAGAGAAATCAGAAATAATCAGGCCAGGGAAAGTGGCACAAGGCCTGACAGAGATCAAGGCAGAGACATCTTGCTGAAGATTTGTGAAGAAATCTCTGAGAAAACAGGGAAGCTGAGTTTCTCCTGGAGTTTGGTAGGTTCCAGCGCCCCTAGCACTTCTGCCGGCTGTAAATGACGGCCATTCCAAATGCGCTCACACTGCCCAGCGCCGTCTCCTCCCGCACAGTGGCTGAGTTTCTAATCATCCATCGATCGTAATAGTGATCCAGTCCAGGCCTAAGCAATTTTGGATCATGGTTTTGCTTATTTCAAGGGGGGTCCCTCCTACTACCTTCCCCACACATCCAAACAGCAGCCCAGACACGCTGCGTGGAACCCACCTCTTGATCGGTGAAAATCTCTATGAAGTTCTGGAAGGAGAAAGAGCCAGACTGGAGAATGAGCTCGCCAGTGTTCTCAAAGCACTGTCCGGTAAGCACCAGCAGTTTATGGCGGGCGGCGTCCGTGATCATCAAACGCACCTGAAATACAGCGCGGGCACAGAGTGAGTGAGGGTGTGGAGCCCCGCCTCCCCGGACCCCAGTCCCAGGCACTACGACCGTGCCTGAAGTTTACTACCATCCAAACGCATTCATTCCACGTGTCTAATGACTTCCGCTGAGAGTGGGGGCAGGGAGTGATGGACAGAGCCCTGTCTGTAGGAGTTATTCATAAAATGAATCATTGCGGTTATTAGTGTGCCGATGAATACTGTGTTAGAGTTTTGCTTCAACCCCAAACAGCAGTGGTTGCTGACTTTCTCCCCTGAGTTTCCTCCTGTCTTCCAAGTGGACGTTACAGCTGGCAAGCATTTGTTCCACAATCGTTGTAAAGAATCTACTAGCAGCCTGCAGCCTGCAGCCTGCAGCCTGCATATAAGGCTGGGGAGAGACTCACCACCAGGTCCCCCAGCAAGCCTCAGAAAAGATGTTTTCAAGTAGGCCTCGAGTCCCTACTCAGGATTCCTTCCTTCCAGTCCTTACAGAGCAAGAACACCGTGACAAATACAGACCCCAGCGCTTACAGCAAGGTGCTTGCCACAGAACAAAAGAGGCGGCCCCTGAGCAGCAGTCTGGGAAACTGAATTGAAAAAACTCACACTAAAGAACCTTTGAGGAGTTTTCAGTGGGCGGGGGGGGGGGGGGCCGCTTGTCCTGCGCAGGAGCACCACCCCGTGAACCAAGGTTCCAAGCCCAGTTCGTCGATGTTTAGCACACACGGAAAATTCAAAACAAAACAGCCCACGACCCCTGCCCAAGAACCCCACAGGCCACTCATAGAAAAGCATGCATTCCTAAGCAGTCGTCGCAGACTCATGAGGTCCACAGACTAGCTTGATAATCCCGCCCCCCCCAAAAAGCTTTTATCCCCCTCCCCCATCCTGTTTCACAGCTAGCCAGTCTACTTGGGTACATGCCCCCCAGCTTCTGGGTGACAGAAAGTGCCATCCCGGTGTTTTCTGTGACTTCATGCCTAATGAGATTGATTGTCAGAGCTTCCGAAGGCGGCCGGCCTGACTGTGATAGCCCCAAACCGAGAGGAATGGAAGTGGCGCCAACTAAGAAACGAGTAATCAGACGTGGCGAGTACACAACGGCCAGAGGGGGTGCGGGACCAACGTCCACAACACGGCTAGAACGTGAAGCCACGGAGCCAAGCGTTGGCCACGTGCTGTGTGATGCTAGTCATATGGAAAGTCTAAAACAGAAAAATCCGGAGAGAGAGAAAACAGGGGTTGTCAGACGCTAAGGGCAGTGGAGTCACTGCTCATGGGCTTAGGAAATTTGGGGGAGTGACAGGCCTGATTTGGAGCTAGACTGTTCAATTTTATAATAATCCCTTTATAAAAACCACCCACAAAATTACATACTTTCAGTGGATGGATATGGTTTAGGAATTATATCCAAATTTGAGAACCAGTATGGTCAGAGTTGCTAAAACACGGGCAGAAGACACCCAGGCAAGGATGTCGCAGGAAGCAGCCCTTTATCTCCGAGAAGGTGGGGGAGGGGCTCTATCAACACTCAGCCGGAGGGACTTGGGGTTTTCTTGGCTTCCTCCAAATTCTTATGTCAGGGTGGGTCCTGAAATTCCCAATTACTCTCTCTAGTATTCTCAGGGGATGCTAACGACACAGCAGCAAAGGCCGATGTGTACATCTCACCCACTATGTGCCACACTCTGCTCTAAGCCCTGAGCACTTCAGAGCGGTAAGCAGGAGCATTAAAATGAAGGACTATTATGATCTCCTCTGCACGGAGGGCCAAACAGAAGCAGCAGTAAGATAACTTATCCGAGGCCAGCAGCTTTTAAGTGGCAGACCTTGGATGAGGAGGCCGGGTGATTCGACCTGGGCTAGAGACCATGTTTCTGATGCTTGTGCTGGCCCACCTACCAAGGGTAGCTAGTGCTGGCCTGGATCTCTCTGCACAGGGATGCTACTGGGATGCTCGTCTTCTGTGAGTTCCATCTCTGTACGGGCCAGCCTGGGGCTCGCCGGCTATTTCCTCTGCTACATTCCCGCTCTGCATCCTGGCAACAACATACCCAGTGCACACCCCCACTCTACACCCCTCTACACACACGCTGGCAGCGGGCACTGTCCACTGTGTCCTTATTTGAAAGAGGCTTCTGGTGAGCCGGTGCTATGATACTAAGTACAGAGAAGCAGGCTCTGGGCATCAAGGAAGCTCGAGACCTGGGACTTCTCCCTGGTACATCTCTCTCTCCAGCTCCCCACCTATCTATGCCCCTTTGATCAGCCAAGTCTCCATCCTTCGAGGCTCTAAGACCCCCCCAGAACTGAATACTCACCTCGGTGCTGACTGCTTCATCTGAAGGGTTGATCAGAACTACTGTTTCTAAGACGTCACTTCGGTGATGAAGAATCTTTTGTCCTGAAGGTACAAAAAAATACACAAAGAAGAGACCTTTTTAGCGTCTCCAGACCAAAGAAAGCGGCTCACCTACTTCTGGGACAGCAGAGAAATTTCTAACTCAGATGTGGCCCTGGAAACTGGGAAACACAGAGGATGCTACTGAGCACAAGGGTGTGCACACAGCAGGCTGAAGGGGAGCTGGTGTAGCCTGGGGCCCCCGGGCTCTTACACTGGGTCTTTCATGGTCAATGGCTAGGCAGCCTCCTGACCCAATGGCCGGTTTTCATCAGAGGCCAGGGAGGGCTGCCGGGAAAACTCAACGGGGCTCTTGACATTTCCTTTCTCATGGTAATTGGGGATGTTTCTCCCCAACGTCCTTTCTTCTGGTGAGAACTGCTCGGAGATTAATTAGGAGCCTCATTGTGAAGTGACTGACGGGCCAGAAACCCGGCTAACAATTAACCCAGCAGCCAGAATGGCTGTCTGAGGCAGGCTTACGGTCTGTTGGGGTATTCACTAATTAATTCACTTGCTTGTAGGAAAGTGAAGAAACCCGTGGGCCAAAGACAAGTGGAGGGTAACCCTCCCACAGGACAGGGTGGCCAAACTGCTTCCCCCCACCCCCAAGACAAAACTGAGGGAGAACTAAAAAAGTAAGGTGTGGTCTGGGATGAAGGAGCCTGCTTAAGGTTGCTCTGCAGGGTCCTTGATATCTCCTGCTCCTGTGGCTGGCTGGTCAGCCTCTCAGGCTTAAATCAGCAGAGACCCAGAGATTGCTTTCTGCAAACATTACCGTGCCTTGACAAGGGGATGAAAGTCCTCTAGTGACTGTGAGGGCCAGAGTCGCTGATGTACGCTTTACCAGCAAACAAGGGACAGAGAAGGGCGTTCCCTCGGAGGAGTGGGAGGAAGTCACGTGGTAGCGAGGGAGGGAGAGCAGGCCTGCTGTTTGGAAGTACAATGAAGCTCGGAAGAAACGGAGGAGCATCTGAGGGAGATGCCAACAGAGAAAAACAGAAGGAAAACAGGTCTCCGAAAAGCTAAAGCGGAATCCTGGATGACGCTGCAGTGCGAATTGAAAGCAGAAACTTGAACAACTATCCTGTGCTAATGCTAATTACAGCATTATTTTAATAGCCAAAAGATGAAATAACCCAAGTGTCTGGGTTAGATGTGGTCCACCCACAATGGAATACTCGTCAAAAATAGAAAGAAAAAAAATCAAGCTCTGCTAATGTTACAAAGATGAACTAGAATATACTACATTAAGAAAAAAGAAAAGCTGGACACAAATGGATAAATAAAATAGGATTTTATGCCTATGGAATACCCAGAATAGGTAAATTTAAAATAGTAATTACCAGAGGCTAAAGGAGGGAGAACTGGAGAGCTATTGCTTAATGGGTACTATTCTATGTTTGGGATAATGGAAACATTTTGAAAATGTAAGTGATGATATATACAACCTTGTAGGTGTAATGATCACTCCTGAGTTGTAGAATTACCAAACCAAACCAAAACAAAACAGTTAAAATGGCTAAGTTTTCTTTATACGTATTTTATCACAAGAGGAAGAATCAATGTGACAGAGAAGTAATCCCTGAAGAAAATACTTCACGTGCGTGCGTGGCATACATAGACACACTATCTCAGTAGAGCCATTAGGAAGGAGGAAGTTCCAGGCATGACTCTACCAAAGATTTCCCTTTTGTATTATCAAGGATCAGAGAAAATAGAAACAGCTGCGTAGAGACATTCTCACCACGTCACCATTATCGATCATTCTTGCTTTTTCCTTACAGGACTATTTACCAGTAAACTTGAGGGAGTCAGAGGAGCAGCCCACACTAAACAATAGTGGTGCCAAGCCCTGTCCTGAGACCTATGCAATTTCACCGAATCCCCCTAAGAGCTCTCCCGAGTGGTGCCGTGAGCATGGCTCACCGCTGAAGACAAGGAGTTGACAGACGACAGCGAGTAGCTCAGGACCCCACAACAAGTAAATGGTCGGGCCAGGCCAGTAATTAATTTAAAATGTGCCTTTTGGCTTTTGGTCGTTTCCCCCTGTGACAACCATACACACTTAAATCTAGAGCAAACCCAGATCCATGCTCGATCGAGTCACCCTTCCGTCTGTGGCCTCCTCGGAACAAAGACTTTGAGATCTTCGAGGACAAGAACTCGAGGCACCACGAAGCTGACATGAACCAGTGCAGGAATGGCTGTTTCTCCGTGATATATCTGACGTGAGCACCCAGAGCACCAGATAGCACCAGGCTGGGAATGACTGCTGTCACTAACTTCTCCACAGGAGTCACAGAAGCAAACCGAAGCAAGGTTGACAGAAGCATTCCCCTCCCCAAGAGTCCCCAAGGGAGTCAGAGTCCTTTCTCTGCAGCTCACAATGCTGTGGACCGCACCCTTCAAAAGCGACAACAGCCACCACAGGCACCACAGACACCACAGACACCACAGGATACCACAGACACACTCTTGCCTGCACTCTTCAGCCCTCCCCAGAGAGGTCTCCAGCTGCTCCCTGCCAGGGGCTTCTTACCGTCCCCCAGACGCTCTCATCCCCCTTGGCTTCCTCTGTTGCGAAACAGAACGAACGCCAAGTAGCAGCTGCTGGTCACCTCCACACTTCCCAAGTCACGTTTCAGAGCAGTCTGCCCAGGAATTCAGCTAATGACGCCTTGTCCATCTTTGTAAGGACTCGGAGCGTGGACACCGACAACGCATGCGCACCGAGATGCCTTTCTGTAGGGTTGACTTGAATGAAGGGAGGGATGTAAAGGCAGAGAAAGCTTCCAGCTCTAGTCTTGGCTGGAATGTTGTCCAGATTCAACCACAAGACCTGTCGCCGACGGCTGGCCCTCTCCAGCGTCTGCCAAAGGCCAGGGCTGTGGCTGAGGGACCTGCCAGTTCCCCACACCCAGCATCCCTGGGTGCCCCGCTCGCTCTGTGGCAGCAGGCGACTGTCTGCTCAGGCAGCTGGGACGCTCACAATGCCGCATATTTGGGCAATGTTTCACACTGGGAAGAGGGCCAGGCACTCTCAGGGAGAAGCCACCACCCTTGCCTGTAAAGGTCCCCATTCAGCTGCTTCAGGAAAGAAGTTCCCAGCCTCTCTCCTCACCCTCTAGTCTGCCCTCCCAGAGATACCTCATAAAGAAACCAAAGGGCACCCCATGAATAGCTAACCCTCCTCAGCCTTGTGGAGGCTGGACACGGACGATGGAGTTGTGTCAGTCTGTTTCCATATGTAAAAAAAGTCTTTGAAGTCTTCCTCAAAAAAATTCCACATAGCTGGGGGAGGCTCGACCTGGTGAGGTGGGGGCAACCGAGTAGGCCGCTGTGTGACAAAGGGTCTGCTCCACTTCAGAATCAAAAGAGAATGAGGACCCCTTGCCGCAGCAGGGCCCTTCAGACAATGGGGCTTTTGTCTTGTGGTCTCCCAGAGCTGTATTTGAAATTCAGTCTATACTTTGCAGTTATTGCTGGGATTCTTTTTTTCCTTTCTATTTTTAAAATCTTATTTAATTGGATCTACAAGTCTTTTGAAATTGTGTTGTTTTGCTGGCTTAAGTTCACATCATATCTAGGTGATTTCTGACGTCTTTTAAGGTAAAAAAAAAAATGATGTTTTCATGTTTTCGGGATAGTTAGGGTTCTTCTCAGAGAGTTTTAAGATTTTCCTCTCAGCGTGGGCTTGAGGCACAAAACATAGGCACCCTCCTGGGTTTCCAAGGTTGACTGTGGCTAAATTCAGGCTCACTCAGCAGCAGCACAGAACCTGGGCTGGGGTCTAGCTCAGTCGCTAGAATGTTCATCTGTCTAGCATACACTAAGGCCTAGGTTTCATCTCCAGCACCGCATAAATCGGTCAGGGCGGTGCGTGCCTGGAATCTCACCACTTCGGAGAATCCAAAGTTCAAGATCATCGAGTTCAAAGCCACGTCTGGACTACACAAGACCCTGTCTCGAGAAAAACAAAATCTAGACAATGTTTTCATACGTGGGTAAGTCTTCACTCCCCCATGCAGAGCCTATAATGAGTAACCGGGAGACTGAAGCATCCTCGCTGAGGCCGGAGCAACTCCACAGCGTCCTTGGTCCAGACCAGAGCACCAAGGTAGCCGGACGACTTCCCGATGAACACAGGCCTGCTGAAAAGCTCCTACGTTGTTCTCATGAGCGCAGCGCCCATCTTGAACTCCCTTTCACTGATTACAAGCCAGAACTTTATTTAAACAACTCAGTTCACTAAATTGTATGAGAGAGAGAAGATGAAGCAGGACCTGAATCACAGACAGCCAAGATGGCGGTCAGGGGGAATTCCACAAGTCCGTGCTACCCTATCCCTACCCCTTCCTCTGCCAGTTCCCACTGCTGTCACGCCTTTGCCTATCCCCTCCCTCCAGTCTTTGCTGGCTGAACACTAGAGCGACTCTTTGATAAGGCACCTGGTCTTGTGAACCAGCACTAGAATCTAGACCCCACTGTGAAGATTAAAGACCATCCATCCTAGGGTTGGGCTAAAGACATGCCTGAGACTGCTTAATTAAACATAAGGTCTGATCAATCAAGGACTATGACCATCCTGGATGTTAAAGCAGGGAGGAAGGCAGGGAGAATGGGGACAGACCTATACCCCAACCCCTCCATCACAGTGGGGTTGTGGAGGGGAAGCGCTCTCCCCTCAAATATTTGTGCTCAAAAAACAAACAAACAAACAAACAAAACAAAACAAAAAAACAAAAAACAAAACAAAACAAAACAAAACCAACAACTCCACCGGTGAGGTTTAGCTAAGTGGATAAAAGGAAGAATCAAGAGCTGTGCTGCCCAGCCATGGAAATCACAGCCCTGCGGTTGGGAATTACCTACAGGTCTCCAGGCAGCTTTTAATAACATCTTTTTATTTAAAACCATAACCAGGCCTCCTCACTCTAGGAACCCACATAATATGCAGGGCAGATGTGTGGTCAGTGTGAAGAGAAACAGCTGGTAGGGAAGGAATCAACGCTGGGAGGAGAGCAAGTGTTGCCTTAGCAGGAACTGTGGCCAAACTCCCCTCACAGGGGAGAGGAGATACCAGCAAGGAATACGTGAGGGGCCCAGGGTGATTGGTCCCCTGTGAGCCTCTGCCCCACCCGTGTTTCTAAACAGGAAAACGAGAGAGTATGGGTGGATATAGGTTATCGGGAACAGAGCTTCTGAGAGGCCATGATCAGCAGATCCCCTCCCCCACCTACCTATCCACCCTCCCAACTCCCCCCTCCCCCATCGAACTCAGGGTTAGAAATGGGAAGAAGCATCTAGAAGAGAGGCTGAAGAAACCTGAGAGCAAATAAAGCCACCTTCATGTTCCCTAGAGCAAAACAAAACAAAAACAAACAAACAAACAAAAAAATCACCTCAGCCTAGAGAGACACGACCACAAGGCAGGGAAGACGTGAAACCCTTCAAGGCTGCTTCTGAGAAGCTTGAGAAAACAAGGGTGCTGGGGGACTTGGTATCTCCTGATTGCTAGGATCCCCAAAGACCAGCCTTGGCGTCAGCACAGAAAACAGAAAACCAACTGTTTATCAGGAAATGATATGGCTTGCCTCTGGGGAGACAAAGCCTCTCGCCTATAGGGAGTTTGATTTCTCCAAGGCCCTCTCCCGGCAAGTCAGCTTGTTCATCTCTTCTGACTTACCTGTTTAACCTGAGGCTTGGGAAAGGAACTTCTAGTCTGGTATCTGAGGCAACGGGACTACAGAGAAAAGGCAGCCCACGCGTAAGCCAATGGAAAGGCTGACTTCATGGGCATGGTGAGTGAGAGAGCCTTCCGTGTGGGAGGTGTCACTCTGCTCGGCTCGCAAACTAACTACAAGGCTGAGAGCCCATCCCAGGAGCACAGCAATCAAACCTTAAATGTGGAGAGTGATTTAGGATAGCTAAGCATTCGGTCTTGCTGGGGGAGGCTATGTTTAAGTCTCCAACACTCCTAGGACGGCCCAAGTGCAAATATTCTCTCCTCTCCATGGACCACAAACCTGAGATCTAATGACTTGCTGAACTTCTCATGACCAAGGTCCAGGAAGTGATAGTATGACCTTTCACTCCCTTTCATGCCACTCACCCAAAATAAAGGTTGCCCAATTGTAATGCCAACACTTCCCTTTGTAAGAGGTTAATACGTAGTGTGGGCCAGCTGACAGTCATCCAAAGTCTCCTGGACGGCGCCATCAGCCCTCCTGCAGGGTTGTTTCTGCTGAATGGACAGCCAAGCTCTCCCCCACTGTCCCCCTCCATAGTCCCCAGAGATGAGATTTCTTCTCTGTTGAAAATAAATTTTTGTATTAGCTCATTTTTGTATAAATTGATGTTTCAGCTCTGGGGTAAGTCCTTGACAGCCACATTGTTCTTCAAATTCTGACCAATTTAGTTTTCAAGAGAATTAAAACATCGAATCCCATTGTACACAGATCCTGGGCACATCCTAAATAATCCTTTTCAATGTAAGTGAGCTGATCCGGGCTTGGGAGCAATGTGGCTTGTTTTTCATCCCTTTGGTTTTAGAGTCGCAGAAAATTCCGTGATTTGCGTCTGTATCTCATTTCCCTACACTCCCCTGCTGTTAACTGCTTTTCTTTTTTCCCTGTCATTGTCTGTGGTCTCGTTTTCCATGTCTGCTGGGCTTTCCATCCGTCCTTTCCTTCCATCCATCCTTCCCTTGGGTGCTCTGCCCTCCTGGACTTCATGTGTTCCCAACCTAGAAACAAATAACTAAAGACCCAACTCCCAAGGCTCTCTCTGTCTCAAGTTCATCCAGGTATGTAGAGACCTTCGCCCAGTCTTCAGCTACAGCAGTCTGGCTTTGCCCTGCTGGCCGGAGAGCCCTTGTCTTGTGTTCTGTATTCCCTTGTGTCTCAGCTTGAGCACCTGTGGCAGGACTTGCAGGGGTAGGACGAGAGGCAGTGGCTTCTGTTCTCTTTGCAGAGTTCTTACTTTCTAAGTCATCTGCCATGTTTGTCCCCCTCCTCAGCCCTTCCTTAGCCTCTTCATTTGCTTTTCAGTGTCTTCCTCCCACCATCTCCCCTTCCTTCCTTCCTTCCTTCCTTCCTTCCTTCCTTCCTTCCTTCCTTCCTTCCTATTCTATGTAATTACATGTCCTCACATATTTATGCGCATGTATGTGGAGGCCAGAAGAGGGCACTGTCTCCCCTGGAACTAGAACTATGGGTGGTTGTGAGCTGCTCAGCTTGGGTGCTGGGAACTGAGCTCTAGTCCTTTACAAGAAAAGCAAGCACTCTTTCCCCACTGAGCCATCTCTCTTAGTCCTCTGGTTTCTAGCCCTCAGAGTTTCACTACCATAGCTCAAGCTAGCCTCCAACTCATGATCCTCCTGTCTCATCCTCTTAGGAAAAAAAAAAAAAAGATTGTAGGTATTTGCCACCACAGCCAGACCCTCTTCCCTAGGTCGTCAAAGTCTCGAGACAAACTGTCCAGGGTTAGAAGTGGACAATGGCAGAAGGAAGAAAGAAATCTCAACAAAGAAAGAAAAAAAGAAAGAAAGAAAGAAAGGAAGGAAGGAAGGAAGGAAGGAAGAAAGAAAGAAAGAAAGAAAGAAAGAAAGAAAGAAAGAAAAAGAAATCTCAACAAAGCAGATAAAATCGTGCTCCCTGGAGGTCACCTAAAGAACAAACCACACTCACTGTGGGCATGAGACTGACACGATGACCTGAGGTCCCATCATCAACAACACGTGGACATCACTAGGCACATTGGGTACAGATAAGTCTGCCCTGTTTGGGTTCATTAGAACCACATCAGACTCATTAAAACAATCAGCACTGATGACGCACGGCACCCTCCCAATGTGCTCCTCTGTTAGTTCTGTTTAGCCTGGTGCAAACTCTGAGTCTACTTCCCTGGGCTCGGATAAGGTGGGGTCTATGAGCTCTCTTTCTCTCTCAAAAAGACTCCCAAACCGTCCTAAACCCAACAACAAGCAAACAAACAACAATAACAACAAAACCTTCCTAACACAAAAGAAAATGGCCTTGCTCCTTAAGTAGCAGCCTGACGTTCTTTCCTTTGTCCTGAAGATGTAGGGCCACCTCCCCATGAGTCTCCTGAGGACTGGTCACCCTCATGCTGGGTGGAATCTGAACTTGCCTCTCTCACATGGGACACCTGAAGGAACCCTGGTGACAGTGTTTTCCCCTCTCTCCTCATATTGCAGAGAAGGAAGCTTCAGAGAAAGTCAGACCTGCATGGCTTTATAGATAGGCCCTAGCGTATACATGCCAAAGGATTTCCTATGGAAGCTGGAGACATTTCTGCTTTGCATTTGTGATGCCCTAGACTGTCATTTTGATGTTTATTTCCATGTTGTCTTTTCTACATGTGTATCATAAAGATGTACCATTGTACTCCCTCCTATTCTACAGGCAGAGAAGTTGGCGCTGAGGGGCCATCTGCTTATCTTAATCACACAGATACAGTGAGCTGTTCAACCAGGCGTTCAATGCACCCATCTAGTTCCTCATCCTCACTCCTTTCTCCAGCCTATCTGCTGCTCAGAATGCCTTAATATTTTAAAATTAAATTAATTTTTTTCTTGTGGGGCTGAGGAATGAATCCAGGGTTCTATGGCTGAGCTACATGCCCACCCTGTGAGGCTTTACTTTTAAAAAATTATATTTATAGTTCTGTTGCTGCAAGCCTTTACTCTCAGCACTAAGGAGGCAGAGGCAGGTAGAACTCTGAGTTCCAGGCCAGCCTGGTCTATAGAGTTAGTTCTAGGACAGCCAGGGCTACACAGAGAAACTCTACCTAGAAAAACAAATACACACACACACACACACACACACACACACACAGTGAGACACACACACACACACACACACACACACACACACAGAGAGAGAGAGAGAGAGAGAGAGAGAGAAATTGATGTGAGATATGTTTTCTTAGATTGAAGAATAATTCTAATCTCTGATAAATAATAAAATAATATCAGGGTCTTTTATTATGTAAACTACCTGCTGTGTGTCTTTGTGATAAATTAGGTAGAACCAGAAGATTACCGATAAAGGCACTTTCATCTTAAAATTACATTTTCTTAGGTTTTTGCAATTAGACGTAACTGTCTTTGCTTTTGTGGTTGTTGATTCTGGGAGCTTTGCTTGTTTGTCTGTTTGGTGATGATCAGTATTGAATGAACTAGTGCCTTAAATATGCTAAGCAAGAGCTCTAGCACTGAGCTACACCCCTGGACCCGTTCAAATTTGTTATTTTGAGAAAAGTTCTCACTAAGGTGGCCAGGCAAGCCTTGAGCTTGGGGTCCTCTCCTGCCTCAGCCTTTTGAGTAGCTGGGCTTTGACGCTAAACCTAAACCCAGCTAGTCTTTCTTGAGAATAAAGTTTCAGAGAGTGTTTTAAGTCTTTGGGGCCCTACTACCATTGTAAAAGGAAGCATTTCCTATTTGTGAAGATGTCAACTGCATATAGAGGACAGATTTTCCAGAACTTAATTTGGGCGGATCAGCGGGATCTTCATAAATGAAGATCTGGGGCTAAAGTATGAGTGGACACTGCCCTGTCCTGAAGAGAATACTGTTTACTGGGGAGGTCTCCTAACTCAGAAAAATCTAACTCTGAAACACTGTCTTATGCACAGTAGGAGCTCAATCAATATCTGATAAAAGGATAAATAATAATGACTATGATATATTGAATATCTGCCCTAGGTTGAGATTGACCTACGTTCTTTAGTTCCATCATCTCTATTAATGTGCACTTGAGACCTGCTGGGAAAACATTTTACAGATAAGGATGGGGAACTTGAAGTCCAGGGCTGCGACTGTCCCTTGGGGTAAGGATCAGAGTCAGTGGTCAGTCTATAAAGTCAGGTCAGGTACAGGGACAACATCTTATTTTATTATTTCATTTGCTTTGTTTTTCAAGACTAGGTCTCACTATATATAGCTCAGGCTAGCCTCAAGCTTGTTATTTAGCCCAGTTCATCCACGAACCCTCAATCTTCCTACATGATTAGTCTCCTGAGTGCTTGAGATTATAGGCAGAGCCACCAAGCTCAACTGTGAGGCACCGTAATTAAGGTATTAGATTGGGGAGGAATAAGACAAGAGAGAGAGTTGGCGGGGGCAGATAGCAAAGACAGACTGATAACAGTGAGTTCACATGGGTTGTACTGCATTTTACACCTCCATGGGCTGCCCAGGTAGCTATGTCCACTAGTAGATAGAAACACGGATTGGAAGCTTGGGTCATGGATTGAGCCAGATCAGGGTCTATTTTTAGTTGATGCTGTTGGAGAGTGCTTCATGCTTCTCTCTGATTACAGTCTAGAGAAATGCCCGTAATTAAAGGGCAAGCAAAGGCAGGGAAAGGCTGATGGAGATGCTGGAGAAAACCAAGGGGAGATGAACTCCCAACCCATTCTGCGTAGTTTCACCCCGCACAAGGTAACCTGTAACTACAGTCTATTCTAATGCTAAACCCTAACCAACTGCACAGAACTGAGGCAGAAGATTCCAGACACCAAATAACCCAATGAGAACTGATGTTCAAATTCAATCCCAAACTCTATTGGTTTGATCTTCACAGACATTTATGATATGTTAATAAATAGGCCTGCCAAAATGGGTGAGGCACCAATAGGCTTCATAAAATTCTCCTATCCATGAACGGTGCACCCTTGGACATTTTGATTCAGGAGGTCTGGAGGGCCTGGGGCTCTGTGCTTTTGCAGTCTCCTAGGTGATTCGGATGGCTTTGAGTTTTCTTTAAGAAATAAGACAGTGTGACAATGACTGCTCCGATGATCAGTAAGGACACAGTAAGTGGCCTCACTAACACCGTCTCTACATTGTTCTCCTGTGTTACTTGCCCAGTGTCTCAACATAATGCTAGAATTATTTCCCTTTGGGACAAAAGATGATCATTCAAGGCTCAACTAACGTTTCCTACTACCTATTGATTCTCGGAATCCATTAACATGTTTATTGGACATTTAATTTGCCACCCCAAACTCCAACCATTGATTAAATCCAAGGAAACAGCTGACCTTTTAAAAAACCCTCCTCTGCTCCTCTCAGAGCCAAATTAACACGGTGATGCTCATCCCCAAAGCTATCTTGACTACAAAACAAAAACTGTGTTAGTCCTTTAGTGTCTGGCTATTGAAGAAGAAAAAAGAAAATGGAAAAATACCAATAGAGGGCAGAACACACATTAAACATAGAATCAATTAAAACAAGTATCCCATCCTTGGCCAGTCTTTGGTTCTAAACCATGGAGAAATAGGATGAACTGGATTTGGTTTTCTTGTTTTTGTTTTGTTTGGGGACAGGATCTAAAGTATGCCATGATAACTTCAAAGTCACTGTGCAGCTGAGTTTGAACTCTTGATCCTCCTGCCTCTACCTTCCAAGTGCTAGGACTACAAGTACGTGCCCCTGCACACTTGCAAATGATTTATACAGTGCTGGAGATCAAGCCCTGGGCTTTGTGCATATCAGGCAAGCACTCTACCAAATGAACCATATCACTAGCTTCATGGGCCAGGTTTTTTTCCTAGGAAAGGTCAAGTGGATAAAACTACCTGTGATGGTGGTGACTGATCTAGTGTCCCATCAGGAAGGGACTTCTTAGGTTCAAGATCTTAACTTAAGAGGATGAGACTCAAAAGACTGGAGACCTTTTCCCACCTGACATGAGGTCCTAGTTGCTAACACACATAGCAAGTGACATACAAGTGACTCCTCAGGTCCACAGCGGTTCTCAATCTGTGTGTGGGTCAAGACCCCCTTGGGAGTGTCAAATGACTCTCATGGGGTAGCCTGAGACCACTGAGAAACTCAACTGTTTACATTACGGTTCATAACCGTAAGGAAAGGAAAGTTGCAGTTATGGAGTAGCAACGAAATTTTATGGTGACAGGGTCACTACAGGGTCACCAAGGCTTGCAGCATTGGGAAGGTTGAGAACTCACGAAATCTGGCCACCTCTACAGATACTTCATACGTAGCCTCAGCCTTTCTCTAGGGAATTGTAGTTTTTGTTGTTTGCTTGGAGGAGGGATGGTTAACTTATCCATATAGACCCGCCCAGCACCTGCTTTTCCACCCAAGTGGTGCCTGCATGCTTAGGTCATGGCTGGATGCTTGGCTCCGCAGATGAGTACACCCATTCTCCACGACTGTGGCCTTCCCTGTCCTGGAGCTGCTGTAGGGTGACAGTCAGCACAGCATTGTGCTCCGGTTCTTTACACTAAGTTGTCCTTTCTGCCCGGGGAACCAAATGCTAGGCATTGATTACCTGTGGCTTGGTTATCAACTTAGCTGAGGCGGGTCTGAGTGAGTCCCAGATGTTCCTTCCATTTTTTAAATATATGCTCTTTAAATCCAAGGCTGGGAGACAGGCGTTCAGGGTCTCTACCGCATCGCATCGGCAGGTTCCACCTTTTCCCCGGGTTTTAAGCTCACATATAAAATGAAAACGCACACTTGCTCACGTGTTTTCTTCCTTACCATTGTCCTCTTCTTTATTCTGAGGAAGTAATGAGTCTTCCCTCATATACGGTTTATCTTTCTACACGATACACTGTCATAGACAACTGGGAGAAAAGGGGTACCATTTTTAATAAGAGCTGATGAGCTCTATGACCAGGAAGCCTTGGGTGGGTATGGTAGCCATTATCTATTCATTCTTGTTTGTATCATTAAGCAGAGTCCTTTTATATAGCCAGAGCTGTACGTCCTAGAATCTCCTATGAAGGAAGACCAACTTTGTCAAACTCACAGAGACCTGTCTGCCTCTGCGTCCCACATCCTGGCCTGGCATAGTCCCCTATTAAACACTGAAGAAGACCGCACAACAAACTCACAAGCTAACGGTTCTTATCGGGTCTTCAAAAAATTCTGACACAGGAAATGCTCAGCCCTGTGTATGAAGTCTTTCTTTCTTTCTTTCTTTCTTTCTTTCTTTCTTTCTTTCTTTCTTTCTTTTTTCTTGATTTAAATATTTTTGTATTTTAATTTTAAATTAACGGTCTTTTAAAAATTTACATATTTTTGCATATTTCATTATATAATGTTTAAGTGAGGGTTAGCATATCTATTTCCTCAAATGTTTAGAATGTATTTGTAGCATTTGCTATGTCTTTTAAAAAAAAAAAAGTGTATGGTACATCATCTTGTCTGTATTCACCATGCTGCATAACAGAGCATCAGAACCCATACAGATGGAGTCCGGTAACTCTTCACAATCTGTCTTCTCCTAGTCTTGCCTATTTGGCATTCTATTTTCAACTTCTATGACAGCATCCCTTAGATGCTACGTGTGATGGACACAGAGTGTGATCCAATACAACAACTTTGCTCAGCTAAGTCCAACCTTGTACTTCATAGCCAAATATCTCTGGGTTTTTACCCTAACTTCGCTCAATCTACACTTTTAAGTTTTTTTGCTTTTTAGTTATCAAACAACCTCGATTCACAAATCTCAAAGGCGGGAACTACTGTTGGGAAAGCAACACAGAGGGGCTGGCGGCCAGGGCTGCAGGGAGCTGAGCCGAACAGTGGGTGCCATCTTGCAAACCCCAATCCCCTCTTTCCCTTTGTTCCTCCTCTCTGTGCTCTAAACTCTACATTTTGCCATTTCTGCTTTGCTTCTGGTTTTGGAGCTTTCATCCTGAGCATTTCTCGTGGAAAAGGAAAAAAAAAAAAAAAGGGAAATCTAGCAATTAGCATACATTATGTGGCCGCATCAGTCTGGCAGACTCACAGACGTGTCTGCATGGCAGGGCAGAGGCCCTGTTTTGTCTTGTTTCCGGGCCTGCCCTGCCCAGCTCACAGCCTGGCATTTGCCAACTGGAGATGCCCACCCCTTCTCTTCCTCTGCTTTTCAGTCTCTCTGCCAGCCACTACAAGGCCTCCTTGCTAAGTACTTAATGAGGTTTTAATTCGGTTTTGGGTCTGGAACAGAGCCAGTTACTGGCGCCGGGAGCTCAAATTTCCCTTTACACATTATCTGAGAATAGTCATAAAGACAAGCTGGGCCATCGTTGGCTTCCTAGATGGGGGGTGGTAGGGGGGTAGTTTCTGGGGAAGGACTCCCTGGGCCTTATGTTATTGCCAGGCCTTGTTGCCTGTAGAGGCTAAAGGCTGAAGGAGGACCCGAGGGAAAGGATGTTAGGTGCTTAGTGAGGCAACCCCTTCAACCTTTCTAAGGCACACACAGACGCCGGCAGACCCGGAGTTGTGAAATGCCTCTGACTTCTCTTCTTGTCTCCAGGTAGCCAAACCAGTCTATACACTCGACCAAGAGGAGCTTTCCATATATGAATTAACTTGGGGTCAAGAGTTCAACTTTGCAACCAGACCTCATAAGTTCACATTCAAGCTCTTTTGGGCCCAAATCATATGCAGTTTTATAGACACATGCCCGTCATATACCAGGGTTCTGGAATATTCTTCTTGCCCATAACTATCAGAGCTATAGAGGAGTCTGAGTGCTTCTCTTATCTCCCAAGACTGATAAAGATGATGAAAAAAAGTCCAGTGAGGTTTAATGTGCTGAGATATAACTTTACATGGTATAGCTTTTCTTATACGTGCTCAGCCACGGTGAGGGTGTTGTACTCTAGATTTTCAGAGCCTGGGATAGCAGCCAGAAAAACCTAAGTTTAAATTGCCTTTGCTAGCTTCGTGAACTTTGAACCTGAGCCAGCTGTGTGAACTTTGATCCCAAGTCAAATGAAGTAGTGACCATAACAGTGCCTATTTCGAAGAGCTGGTAGAACATCATCAGAGCTCTAGAAAAGAGTCTCAAAATCTTGGTTTCTTCTGCCCAGGTGTACTGGTGCCCAGTTTAAAAGACAACTAACTCCCTTTATGGTACTTCTCGGCGTGCTCTGAGACCTCTTCTTCCAACAGGCTCTGTTGGCCGCGCACATCGTGCATGTGAGCGCAAGGGTTCTTGAAAGACAGAGCGACCGGATCACCCTGAAGCTAGCATTACAGGTCTTCTGTAAGAGCAACATGTGCTCCTGACCACTGAGCCATCCCTCCAGCCCCCAGAGATCTCCATTCTCCATCGTTTTTTTTTTTGTTGTTCATTTCTTGTCAGGAATGAGGTCTGACTTGGACAAGAGAGTTGCCACCCACGTGGCTGTAGCACCAAGGAAATGATCCCCACCCAGCTCCTGACCTTTCCAACCGCAGGAAGAGACCCAGAGCGACAGGGAAATTAGTATCATTCAAGATGTCCCAAAGACTCTAATTCACAATACCCACCCCCGACACGCACTCTGATTTCAAAACAACAGATGATGTCGCTCTTGTCATGACCCCTCCTTTACTTATCACTGCCTTTCACGTGAATTGTGAAATGCCTCCTACTTCTCCTTTTGTCTCCAGGTAGCCAAACCAGTCTATATACACCACCAAAAGGATCTTTCCATATATGAATTAACTTGGGGTCAAGAGGTCAACTTTGCAACCAGACCTCCTCATAAGTTCAAATTCAAACTCTAGGGACCTGTGGAAATGACTCAGTGTGTAAGAGCGCAGACTGTGCGAGCATCGGGAGCTAAGTTCAGGTACCTAAGTAAAAAGCTGGATGTGCCTGCACATGCCTCCAACCCCAGCTCTCCGGCGGGGAGGGGACAGAAGGACTTCTGGGGACTGCTGACCACCAGTCTAGCTCCAAGTTCAGTGAGAGACCTTGTGTCAAGAAAAAAACAGGACAGAGGAGCAGGGGCGATGGCTCAGTGCTTAACAGAGTTCTTCTAGAGGACTGGAGTTCAATTCCCAGCACTGACATGGTAGCTTAAAAGCGTCTTTAACTCTAGTTCCAGATGTCTTCTTCTGGTGTCAGGCATGCATGTGGTGCATGGACATGAAGAAAACACATACGCACATTTTTTTTTTTAATTAAAAAAAGGTGAGTAGCCGGGCGTGGTGGCGCACGCCTATAATCCCAGCACTTGGGAGGCAGAGGCAGGCGGATTTCTGAGTTCGAGGCCAGCCTGGTCTACAGAGTGAGTTCCAGGACAGCCAGGACTACACAGAGAAACCCTGTCTCGAAAAACAAAAAAAAAAAAAAAAAAAAAAAAAAAAAAAAGGTGAAAATAAAGTAGAGAGTAATAGAACAGGATGTCCCTCTTCCAGCTTCTGCACACTTATGATCACACCCACCCACAATGTCTTATGATCACACCCACCCACAATGTTAGCACAATGTGGGTAGTCAACACAACCTTGACATTTTCTTATGGACTTGTAGCAATTTGAGAGAATATAGCTCCCATAGCCTGATAGAGAGGGGTACTAGTAGGAGGAGTGGCTTTATGGAAGGAAGTGTGACACTAGAGGAGGGCCTTGAGGTCTCAGATGCTCAAGCCAGGCCCAGAGTGGCACGCTCTTGCTGATGTCTGCCATCCAGCTACCTCTCCAGCACCATTTTGGCCTGCATCCTGCCATCCTTCCCACCATGAAGATAATGTATGAAACTGCTGAAGTGTAAGCCAGCCCCAATTAGATGCTTTCCCTTAGAGGAGTTGTCATGGTCACGGGATCTCTTCACAGCAATAAAACCCTAACTAAGAAAGACTTCAACATGGCCCTGTGGTTCCTAGACGTGCAAGTGTTTCCAGTCCCTTCAAGGTGCAGCTAAAGTTTTTAATGCTCATGATCTAGCCCTGAAACAATCACCAGAAGGAGGAAACTACTGCTAGCCCTGAAGCTCCTCTCTCTGTGTTTACACACATTCAATCTAGTGAACTCAGGTCTTCCTGTGCACTTGATTGCTTCCTACATGGCCTGCAGGTCTTACAGAGAGAGCACCTTTCTGGGAGGTTGTCCTTGGAGTACTTGGTAAGTACTTACTGGACACTCTGTTCTTCTGTTCTGGGGCTGGAGATAAGATTTCAAGACAGTGTCTGGTGCTTCTTGCAAACACAGACGCTTGGTACTCATTTGTTATTCACCAGTGGGGATGGCACTGAGGAAAAGGCTTCCTAGACAAGAATCTGGGTTTGAGTTTTCTAAAAGATTACAGCAAACACATGGTTGAGTAGAGTAGAAAAAGAGGTAGAGTAGAAAAGAGGCTTCCCAATAAGGTGCCTAGATATAACTTTCTATACTGAAAGTTATAGTCAATAGTGCCTAGGTTTTTATTTTATTTCTCTCTCTGTCTCTGTCTCTGTCTCTGTCTCTGTCTCTGTCTCTCTCTCTCTCTCTCTCTCTCTCTCTCTCTCTCTGTGTGTGTGTGTGTGTGTATACACACACACACACACACACACACACACACACACGCACACAGCCATGTGAATGGTGGAGCCCACAGAAGCACTGGATCTCCTGGAGCTTGAATTCCAAGCATCCAAGCGGTTGTGAGTTGTCTGGCACAAGTGCTGAGTTCTAAACTCTGGTCCTCTGCAAAAATATTAAACACTCTTAACCAGCGAGTCATCCCTCCAGCTCCTATAGTCTATATTGTTAAATAACCACATAAATACATCCCACACAAACTATGATTTCTATAAGCTTCTCATTTATAAATACCTGGGGATGTTTTTAAACATAGATGTTTGGTTTAATTTAGGTAGCAAATAAACGGGTAGGTTTTACCTCAATTTTGAGACAAGATCTCTCTATGAAGTTTCAGCTGTCCTGGAACTCACTATGTAGATGAGGCTGACCTCAAACTCACAGAGATCTGCCTACCTCTGCCTCCCGAGTGCTGGGATTAAAGGCACGTGACATCATACCCAGCAATCTCTAACGTTTTTAAACCTGACTGGCTGAGAATGTTTTATAGTCCAAATGCACTGGCAGACAAATGAAATGGGTTAGGCATCTTATGAGGGTGTGAAGTTCTCCTTGTCCGGATGGATACAAAACCCAGACTTAGTAATCTATCAGCCAGCAAATCCAGAATGGGTCCCTGCCCTGGACACAGGACTGCATCTTAATGACATAATGCTGAATCAGACCTCAACCTGCCCAGTGGGAGTATCTTGGGTATGAGGGGTCTAGGCAAAACAGGAGCCTGTGAGGTAAAGATTGCCAACTGCCAGCTGGAGGGATGGTGGCCATGAAAACCTGCTGGAGGCTCTTCCAAATCTAAGCTTCAAATTTGTCTCCCTATTCGGACAAAAGATGTAATCTATCAATGTGCTTCTCAGATGTGTAGCTTGAGACAATTGTAAGACAAAAGTAAGAAGGAAATACGTCTCCAAAATGAGAGAAGAAAAGGCCTCAGGCCAAGAGAAAACCAGGGAAGATGGGGAGCCAATATTATATATATATATATAATATGTATGTATATATAATAAAAAACATAGGGGAAAGAGCACAGGTTAATGTGAGAGGAAATGGACAGTTGGGCAGGAGGCTTCCCTGTGCTTCCTGTTGGGTGTGACTCTCAACCCACCAAATACTGAAAGAGCTGTCCTTCATCACTGGGGAGCAGGGGTCAGCAGAAAACACAAAATGGCCACCACCTTCCGGTGCATGCACACTCTGGAGGGGACATGAGGCTCTAAGGACAGAAGAGAACCACCATGGGAGGAGACTTGGGAAACCTTTCTGAGTAAGATGGCATTTAGGAGGGGCTTAAGAGATGGAGGGTAGTGAGGAAAGGTCAACAAGGGACAAGTGATGATAAAGCTTCCTGGGGTCCTGGGAAGCATCCTTTGGGTTCCAACAGAATTCCTGCATCCTATCACCAAAGAGATGGGCTTGAGATGGACAGATTCTACCTTACAGACTGTGGGCAGAATGTTTTTTGTGCACTGTGTAAAGGTTATCCTTATCCTCTGATCTCTCAGTCTTCACATCTTGTTTCAATCTGGACATGGCACTGGAATGCTTAGACCAAGAATCTCCTGTCTTGAGTTTGGGTTAACAGTTCTTACCATTTATTCTCTGCCTTGTCAATAAGTATATAATCACCAAATGGCTGGGCAGAAGAGAGAATAGGGCCAAGCTTCTGCCAGCCATGGGAAAGAGTGGTGGCGGAGTTTCAGATCACCAGAAGGAGAGGGTCTGAGAAGACACCAAGAGAAAAAGCATCTGAAACACAAAGAGCCAGATCAATAATAATATGCAAGTAGCGTGGGTTCGTGGGTTCGTGGCTGGGAAGCAGCCAGATTAGCATATGGAGTTATTATAGATCATTTAACTACCCAGTATTGAGGTACAGCTTAAAATAAATTTTGGTTTTTCTGTGTGGTTATTGGGGACTAGCAAAAGTAACAGAATACAGCTGCAGGATTAATCTTCTCCTTATAGTAAAAATAATTCAGTTTACAACAGACACTAGGTTCAGAAAGGCTGGCTCTCCGGTGGCGTACGGTAAGGTAATGGCAGATTGAAGTCAGGCATGTGTATCCAGATCCCCACCGTGTCCAACACAGCCACTGCAGAGGCTAAGGTCACTTCCATGTGACCTGGAAACGGTTACCCTCTGTGATGGACACCTCCCTCCTACCCCTGCTTTCTGTCGCACGGTAATGGGAGCATTCAATTAGTGACAGCGCCTCGAGCAGAATGAAAGATGTCTTTGATTCTTGATCTAGATAGTTCTCCAATTCCTCCCTGGAGGCCACAGCTGGGCTGCCAGAGAAGTTCAAATTCAACTCTTAGGTTACTGGTTTGGGTCGGGACGGCAGAAACATGGGCTCTCATCCACTTGGCTAAAGCTCTTGGCTTAGAGCTGGTTACTTATCCTTTTGGAAAGGGAACAGCTAGAAAACATAATTGCCTACTTGATAAACTATTTCAAGGAGCTAAAGAAATGGCTCAGCAGCTAGGAGCTCTAACCGCTCTTACAGGGGAGAACTGGATTCCCAGCATCCACGTTAGGCAGCTCACAACTGCCTGTAACCCCAGTGCCTGCAATCCAACACCCTCTCCTGGCCTCCGAGGGTCCCGAACATGCTTGCGGGGCACAGACATAGATACAGGCACAACACTGTTTTATACATATAAAATGAAGGTAAATCTTTAAAGAGAGATCGTACTAAGTAACTTTTAGTATCTTTCTGTGACGCTCCATTCTCTGGTTCTAGTTTTCAGAGACTCCTTGTGCATCAGATGGATGAAAAAGTCCCACACAACTCAGAAGACGGTTTCAAGCTAGGTGACAGCCTCCCCTCAGCAGTACCCACTATGCGGTAGTTAATATCCTACCCATGCGCATTCATAGCATGTAAAGGGCCCTAAGTGGAAAGGAAGGGGATTTTCAATGGTGATGAGTTTGTATTTTTACCCAAGTCAGATCACTCACCCTGCAAGCCAGCAGGAAATACCCGAGGCTTGCAGAGGTGAGAGATCCGATGTGATGAAGCAAAAATTCTATAAACAAAATGACATTTCCTTAGATACCCTAGAGTGATGTAGCGATGTGTGTAGCTGTAGGGGACAGGCAGCAAGGTATTTAGAAAGAGTGTTTTTTTGTTTTGGTTTGGGTTTAACTTTGGTTTCCAGCATGTCTTTCTCTTAAAATCATTTTACATTTATCTCTCCTCTGAAGAGTCTGAGAAAGGGGGAGGAAAAAAAAAGGCCATCCACTGGTCTCAGAGCTCTTATTTCGGAGATTTTTCAAGTTAGTTCTTTTAAAAGTAGCTCTGAGGGTAATTTTTTTTAATGTCTGTAAATTGTCACATTAACAATTCTTTCTGCAGGGAAAAATTGCTCCCATTAACATGGTTGTCCTCCTTCTCCACACAGCAGCGGGGCTAGGTGGCTTTCAGCATTCCTGATCACTGGCTATGAGCTCTCCAGTGCCACTTGGGACCTCAGAGGGCGTGGCAAGCCCCCTCCCCCACTACCTCAGTCCAGAGCCTTCTACTTGGGAGCGCCAGCTTGTCTCAAGGCTCTGAGCTCCATCTCAATTCTGATTTTTCCAACACCCCCGCCTCCATCTTCTCTTACACCGTTAACAGGAGCAATGCAAGCTGAGGATAGAAAAGGGGGGCTTAGAGGTAAGGACGTCACATGCCTCTTCCCTGTTCCCTTCCCTGTCTCTCTGCTGTAGGCAGGTGATATTTCTAAGGGCCACGCCAGCTGCCATTTCCCGACAGTTTATTATTCTCTGTGTATTGTAACATCAGCTCCACTGGAGTTTCATTGTGTTGACGGAGAAGGTGAGGTGGCGGGAGATGGAGTGCTTGGTAAGCCTGCCACTGAAGTGTGCCGGTCCTTGTGGCGCACGGAGTACTACTGGGCCAAGTGCTTTGGCTGACAAAAGGTTGCCTCTTCACTTCCCCTGACCTGGGGTTCTTAAATATGGAGTCTCAACACTTTAGGGAAAGTCACAGGTTCCCCTGCAGGGCCACGGTGTTGCCCAGACTTGAGGGCATCCCTCAACAGTTGTATGATATAAATAGTGCTTAGTGGGAAACCCAATAGGAACTGTTCTTCCAGTTTTTCTGACTTAAAAAGAAAAACCTCCAATCTCTCTCTGGGCCAAGGTTAGACCCACTTCCCCATTTAGGCGACACCGTGAGGCCCAGGACAAGTGAGCCGTCACTGATTTTCATGGTCAGTCTGGTTTTCTCTTTCAAGTGAAAGATGGAGTCTCCCAGGTCATAGCCAGGAGCCCTGACCTTGCAGTAGAAAAGGCAGGGCCCTGCAGCTTGCTCTAGTCTCTGCTTTTAGAGTGCTGAGAGTTCCCACAGGTCATTCTGTGGACAAGAAGTACTGACAAGGTTCTGCTGTGGCCTCCACGGACCCTGAATCCACAGCAACCACCCTCCCTTAGCCTCCAGTGCCGGGACTGCAGGCACAACACCACACCCAGCTTCCCCAGTCTTTAAGACTCTCCATTTATCTCAAGGACTAGGGCTGGCCTATCCACTCTACTAAAGGCTTACAATGATACAGAATAAAATGATTACATCTTTAGACCACTACATTGATACAACGAAGCAATCACAGGGACATTTACGAACTCTTCCTACCCCAACAGAGTGCACATAAAAATAAAGGTTTATTTCCAAAGAGTGTAATCAGCGAGTCTATTCCCAGCCTACACTCGTTGTTTGGATAATAGTCATGATTGTCTAAATAACTTCAGCTATTTCTAGCTGGGCAAATAAGTATAGGCTCACAGAAGAATATCACATGTAGTGAAAGACCTAATGCTACCACTGCTCTTGATTAAAGATGTTATTTGCTTTTATGTCTTTTCGAAAATAGCCAGGAAGTGACTACAGGAAGTGTTTGGGTTAGGGAGGATTTATTTAGTTCCTACTTACGCTGAGAAACTCCCTTTGTGCTCCAACCCTAATCCACAATAAGAAAATCTTTCCAGTCGTTTGAAGATTCCCATTTATGCTGGGACTGGGAATAGAAACAGAGAATTGGGTAATGGAGAAATTACTAAAATGCCTTCCCTTCATCAATTCAAAGACACATTTTGCTGCCACGCATAAAAATTCCCAAACTCGGGGCTGGAGAGGTAGCTCAGCGGTTAAGAGCACTGACCTCTGTTTCTAGAAGTCCTGAGTTCAATTCCCAGCAACCACATGGTGGTTCATGACCATCTGTAACGTGATCTGATGCCCTCTTCTGGCGTGTAGCTATGCATTCAGATAGAGTATTTGTATACATAAAATAAATAACTAAATCTTTTTTAAAAAAATCTCCAAATTCTTACTGTTGTATTATAAAGCACAGGTGAAGGCTAAAGCACCAGCTGGGTTTAATTCTGAAGGAGCCCCACCCCCTCCCATGTGAAACAGTTTCTTGTGGACAGAGGCTCTGTGTGACAGACTCCTTCACATCTCAAGTTAAAATCACGAGTAAGTCCCAGATCTCGTCTTCCTTAGTCCTGGGAAAGTGATCCCCTTATAATTAGACACCGATGTGAATTTAATATGAAATACCTTAACTCCAGAGGCCCCTGAAGTTCCTGTTGAATCTTTACAAAGATTCTTTCCTTTTTTTATTCTCATCATCTGATGTGTTGGAAGCTTCTTCTAAAATCCACCAATAGCAACTTTTACTGACCATTAAGGGAGGGAGAAGGCACTTTTCTCCATGGCTCAAGTTAAATCACTAGTGTAATGGAGTTTACAAGCAATATAACCCCAGATGGTCAATGCCAACAGATAATTATATGCGCACAACCCAGAAAGAAAGATGGCCGAATCCAATGATGTGCTAGCCCACTGGATCCTGGATGGGTTTGTTCTTCCTAGAGTCCAAAACGGCTTCAAAGAACTCCAAAGAAGAAAGCAGGCAGAAATGATCAGCAAACTCTGTTCTGACCAATTCCTAAACTCTCTTGAAAGTTTATTTCTCTCTGGTCTTTTACCAAGGCTGGTTTACTTTTTTCAGTTCTGATTGTAGAAGGTTCCTAACAGGAGTGAAATGGTCTTTGGAGACTGGCTGCTCTTTGCTAATATCTCAGTGCTACAACTTTCTAGCTATGACCTTGGGTTATTTCATCATTCTGGCCCTCCGGTTCTTCATCGGTCAATGGTAATAGCAATTCCTAGGGCTGCTGAAGGGATCCGCTCTGCTCCATAAGGAGTCTGGCATACGGGGAGCTCAGGACAATGGGTTAGCTCCAAAAGCTGTGTAACTACACCTGTGTGTACTACCCCAACCTCTTTCTCCAGAAAGGAGCCCTTCAAATCCCAAATATATATCTTTATATGACTTCACTGACTAGGGCTGGCAAGATGGATCAGTAGGTAAAGGTACCTCCCACCAAGACTAATGACCTGAGTTTGACCACCAAGGCCCATTCAGTAGAAAGAGAAAACTGAATCCCAAAAGTCATCCTCTGGCCTCTTGCACAGTGCATACCCATGTACATGTATATACCCACAATAAATGAGTGGAGATAGATAGATAGATAGATAGATAGATAGATAGATAGATAGATAGATGTTTAAGAAGAACTTCCTTGACTCCACTCCTGTCTCCTCCTTCAACAAGGCTCCGTCATCACCAGCACACTACACACTAGTTTCCCACCCATGAGCCATTTACTTCTAAACTGTTACACCAGCTGGGCGGTGGTGGCACACACCTTTAATCCCAGCACTTGGGAGGCAGAAGCAGGCGGATTTCTGAGTTCGAGGCCAGCCTGGTCTACAGAGTGAGTTCCAGGACAGCCAGGGCTACACAGAGAAACCCTGTCTCAGAAAAACAAACAAACAAACAAACAAACAAACAAACCAACAAACAACCTGTTGCACCAGGCAGAGTGATGGACCCAAATCAGCAGCAGCTTCCTGCCCGGGTTGTACCTGCTGTTCACTTCCGTTGAGCACCAGGTTTGCATCTCCCTCGGCAATCACCAAAATTGCAAGCTGCTCTTATTTCTCAAGTCCACCCAGCAGCAGTCCTTTCTGAACTCATCACCCTCCAAGTCACCACTGAAAACCTTGCTCAGTTAGCAGTGTGGCAGCTTCCACGTATAGACGTATACATCTCCTGCTGCTGTCGGTTAGGGGATCCAGTCACAGTGTCCAAACACTCCTGCTGTACTGCGGCTGTTTTAACTGTTTGGGTATAGCAAGGGCTGAAGGCTAAAGCTGATTTCAGTTTGCATTCTTGGGAGACCCTCACCACCCCTTACTAATCCATCTGATTGGAGGAGTGAGGAAGAGCTAGCATCTACTAACTGCTTCGAGTGACCAAGGCAGCGTTAAAGGTGCTTTGTACACACTATTTCCTTCGCTACCATTCATTCCCCGCTCACCTAGAAGTCGTCACAGGAAGGTGGGAATTGCTTTTATGGAACTTATTAGGGGATGGCTATGAATTTGAAGGGGAGGGTGGCTAGTCCCCATTCTCCATTCTCAAGGGACCAGGATCAATAATAATCTGTCTGAGCTCTGCTGCCCACCTGCCAGAGAGAGCCACTCCCTCGCCCGTAGTGGAAGGCATCGGCACCCTCCAGACCACAGCTGGCTTTCCCCAGCATTCCACTGCCATCTCGTCTCTTGGCTCCCAGGCTGCACCCACAGCTACAGCTGCTGACCTGTGCCTTTGCTGCGATTTGCATCCCAAATAAGCGCATTACAAACGACGAGAGCGCGATAATAAAGTTGGAGATTTGTGTTCACAGCAGCAACAAAGCCTTTGATTAGTCCACAAAACGACAGGAAAGCAGCTCAAGGCACTGCGGCTGGCCCTTCGCAGACTCGGGGAGAAGCTGTGGGCGGGGAGAAGCTGTGGGCGACTGTCTAATCGGGGATTCCCAAACTGAATGAAAACATCTTTGGGTAGGAAAGTGGGTCAAGACAATGAAAAGGAAATGTGTTTATTTGCATACAGCTTCAGTTAAAGTCAGGCATCCATCCATCCATCTGTTTAACACACATTTTACTAAGTATTGGCTAAGTGCTGGTCCCAACGCATTGGGGGGGGGGGGAGTGCTGATTCAAAATCCATTCCCGTCTACAAATAAACCAGCAGTGGTATGGTAGTGAAAAGCCTGAGATCTGACCCACAACATGGCACTTCTGTCTTGTGAGGGCCTTATGAGGGCTCTCTCATAGATTTGTGCTCGCATCTGCAAAAGGGGTGAAGACAATGAGATGAAGTTTGGGCTGGCTGCTCTGAGGGTCCCTCTCATGCCTCAGCAGAAGCTGCGGGGGTCCTTCTGTCTTGCTCTGTGCGCCTGTGTATGTTAGAGAAAGCGCTGCTGCTCCCTTCGCATGCAATGGAATTCATGGAGTTCAGAACCACACAAGTCCCGCCCTGGTTTCTCTGTATTCAGACAGGGATTGGGTCAGTTCTTATCTAAGCAGATGAGATTTGAGGGAGATAACCTACAAAGCCACCCCCCCATGCATCAACACAGACGTGAGTTATCACCAACACCCTGAGCGTTGACAGCTTCTTTGAGATCATCAGCTTGTCTTTCAACCATCCACAAGCACCTCTACCAGATTTATGCTTTGAAAGAGAAAGAAAAAAAGAATGTGTCTTATGTGCATGTGTTTTTTCCTGCATGTATACATGTGTACTATGTATGCATGTGTACTACATGTGTGCCTGGTACTCCTAGGAGTCAGAAGAGGTCTCAAACGGAGTTTGAAATGAAGTTGCAAATGTTATGAGTCACCATGTGGGTGCTGGGAACTAAACCAGGTCTTCTGTAAGGGGGCGTCTCTAGTCTTGCTCTGTGCTCCTGTGTGTGTGTGTGTGTGTGTGTGTGTGTGTGTGTGTGTAAAATACTGCAGACAACATGTTAGGCTCAGGTAGCCTCATTTGGGCCTCTCCATATCACAAATCACAAAAACATCAAGTGTTCTTAACCACTGAGCCCTTAACCTCTCTGGTTCCCAGGTTTCTGGTTTAAGTGCCAGTTAGTGTCCAATGGGCCATACCAATCCATTCACAAGTTACTGTTTTGGAAGACTTCTGTTTGATTTTTGGTTTTGTTTTTTCCTTTGAGGATGATAAGACTTAGAAACGGCCTAACTTCTTCAACTGAGACCTTTTGGAACACAAGCAATGCATCATTTAATAATAATAATAATAATAATAATAATAATAATAAATAATAATAATAATAATAATAATAAATCTGTTCTTTTTCTTTTTCAAGGGAAGGTTGAGAAATGTTTGCACAGAAGGAGCTGAGGCTGCAGAGCAGGTCAGTGTGTCACGGGCCAGCCCTGGCGGGCTTTGTGGGTCTCTCCTGCTGCCCTTGGCCCTGCTAGAAGATGAAGAAACATCAGTGTTTCAGAAACGGAGGAAGGGGAAAGGGAGGGACGAAAATGCTGGGGCCAGAGCCTCGTGGAGCCAGACGTGTGTAAGATGAGAACCTTCAACAGCCCCTTGAACACTGCCCATAAACTGCTACTGAAGGTGACGCAAAGGCTGTAGGGAAAGCAAGTGGAGTACTTTAGAAAATATTTCTAAGCGAGCACTGTGGGTACATCTGAGCATCACAACCATTCCAAATGCTGATGTTGGGAATGTAATATGGAGAGAGGTCCAAATGGGGCTACCTGAGCCTCACATGATGTCTGCAGGACACACACACACACACACACACACACACACACACACACCACACACACACACCACACACACACACACACACACACACTGTACATATAGAGGAATACTCTGCCCTATTTACAGAGAGATATTTCATCACGCACGTGTGTTTTTAGGGTAACTACCATGTACTTTCCCAGGACAGGGAAGCACCAAACCACGCCCTCACCAAGTCACGTTCCTTAGGCCAACCCATTCTCACCACGTCACACTGTCAGTGGCTGCGGTTAGGTCACGCCACATTAAGTGCCTCCAATGGCATTCTAGATCCCTGGAGGAAATCCAAGCTCCTCAGCATAAACTCTTTCCCATCTTGGACGATCCCAGAAGCAAAATGTAAAAACAAACGAACAAACATGGGGTGGTGACTCTCAAGGAGTTTACCAAGGAAGTCTATGAGATCAGATGATAGGCATAAACTGTTTAGAAAATGGTATACACCACTACGCAGCCAAGCACCGAGCCAGTGAAGGGATACACTACAAGGGGACACAGTGGGGATACACCCTCAGTCACCAGATGCTCAGGCCTCCTTGTCCTCAGGAAAATCTCCAACCCACCTGTTCTACCTACGCTGCAGAATGATCTGCTCTTTGCAGCGCACTGCTGATATCCCCAGACTACACAACGCCCTGTGTGACGGTCAACCGGAAGTGTGAACTTGACAGGGTTAAGGACTAATGGGGGAAACAGGTGTAACCAAGAGTATCCTAAGGAGGATGGTATGTGTGTCACTGGACTGAGTGGGGGGGGCACCATCCTGTCAGCTGGGGGGCCTCCACAGAACAAGCCAGAGAAAAGGTGAACTTTTCCTGGATTGGGATATTCTTCTCCTGCCCTGGTTTTCTAGCTTTTTATTAAAAAATAATTGTATTGCTTTCATCGCTCTTACCTCTCTGCACTCTCACCCCTCTGCCCCTCTTGGGCTCTCCTTCCCTCCCTCCTCTCTTCACGTGGTCATGGCCGGCCTCCACTCCTCTCTACTTCTCTACTCTCTCTCTCTCTCTGCCTCTCTCTGTCCCCACTACACCATTAACTCCCATCCTCTTCCCTAAATAAACTCTATTCTATACCAAAAAAATTATTTTATTTTACTTTATTTTATTTTATATGTGTTTTGCCTGAATACATGTCTGTACACCACATGTATTCCCAGTGCCCACAAAAGGCAGATGGTTTTCAGTTTGTGGGTCACAACCCCTATTTGGGGGGACTCAAATGACCCTTTCACAGGGGTCATCTAAGACCATCAGAAAACACAGATGTTTACATTATGATTCATAGCAGCAGCTAAATTACAGTTATGAAATAGCATCGAAATAATTTTATGGCTGGGGTCACCACAGCATGAGGAACTGTATTAAAGGGTTATAACATTAGGAAGGCTGAGAACCCCTGAGGTAGAGGGTGTCAGATACCCTGGCAGTGAAATTCTAGAGGGTTGTGAGATGCCATGCATAGGCTGGGAATCAAACTCAGATCCTCTCAGAGAACAGCCAGTAATCTTAGCCACTGAGCCCTAGGACACCGCCAATGAATGACTCCCAGGTGTTAAACTTTCTGCCTTGGAGTGAGACCTTTATTGGTAGATTCTCTAGTTCCGAGGTTAGCCCATAGCCATCCCAGTGTCCCCCAGCTTGCTGTGGAACTATTTATCTTCCACCATCTTGCAAGTCAATTTCCCTAAGTAAATCCCCTCTCGTAGCATGAGAGTATGTCAACAAATATATAAGCATGTATATCTTCATGTCCCTCCTGATTGGTTCTGTCTTTCTGGGGATACCTGACAAATTCAACTTGGAACTTGGAAGACAACTTGGAAGACAAAAACTTCCCAAACAAAGGACACCTGTGAGAAGCGCAGCCTTTGGTGGCAAATCGGTGGCTTGTTAAAGCACAGGGAAGGTCGCTCACATCTGAATGAATGAAGACTTCTAGTGAAGCCCCCAGAGCTAGCAGATCTGGAGGCGGAGCTAGCAGATCTGGAGGCGGAGAGGCTCCGGTGAACATCCAAGAGGGTGGTAGCCCAGGCTCATAGAGTGGCTCTGATCACCGACCTCAAGGGTCTCATCCCACTAGCTCTTCACTGTCTGGCTGGAGACCTGCTTGGGTCCTCGGGGAAGACCCAGCTGAAAAAGTTCTTGAGCTCAGCTGGGCAGGATGTGGTGAGCAGAGCCATAGACTCCTCTCCTCCAGCACTGCGCTCCAACTCTCCCCTGCTCCTGACCATCTGCACTGACCAAATTAACTACAACTTGTGAAATGCCCCTTCTCTTTGTGGAGACACTACCTCTGTGTCTGTTTATAAATAGATGAAGTTGTTAACAGCACACTGGAAAAGGACCAAAACCGAAACACTCGACTGGTCCAAAAACATGTCAGGCTAACGTCTCTTGGAGGAATGCCTCTTAGCAGTGTTCATGGGCCCTGGGTCCCATCCCAAGTCCCTGAACCTAACTCGTGTTCCCTTTGGTCATGAAAACACTTCTCGCACACATCGGTTTTAGAAATTTGATGGTGTGTGCTGTACTTGCATGTGACAGAGGGGTGAGAAGGGGCTGGGACAGGAGACAGAAAGGCAGTAAATGAATTCCCCAGAGCTAGAAGCAAAATGAAAAGGTAACAAATATTTTACACAAGCAGGATTGTTTTTGCTTTTGTTCAATATTGTAGTGGTTTTTAAGCACATTGATGAACCATACACAAGTTCTAACCTGCAGATTGTGGTTAGAAATGTTTTCATTTTTCATTTTTTTTTTAATTGAGGCGTTATGGGGTATTGGTTAGTTATTAAGACAGATTCTCACTCTGTAACCCAGGACGCGCTCCGAGGAATGAGCCACCAGGCTGGGTTATTTATTACTGTTGAAAAAGCACACATTGAAGGTCATCTTGTCAGGGTGTGTGTGGGAGGTATTATTATTTCTTTCTGTTGTTTGATTGGGCATCCTAGAGACTGTATAGTGTGAGCAAAGTGTCTCTGGGAAGTGCTGGGAGCGAGGACCTAGCTCGGAGTGGGACCATTTCTCTCATTTCTGCCCTTTGCTGTTATTCAGAACCCAGGGGTCCCCAAGCAGAGGGGAAGGGACTCCCTTTATCTCCTTGACCAAAGGCCAACAGAAGTGACCCTGGGGACATCAAGTGGGAAGGAGCTCCCTCTACCACAGCTGCAGCCATCAGCCAGGGAACGCTGCTGCTGCTGCTGCGTGTGGTCCCGCCCACCCCCAGCTCCTTTCCATTGTGCCCTTATAAATAGTCCTCTTGTGACTCAGGTCACTTGTGGCTGATTTGCTTTGGGTAAGATTATCACAAAGATTGGTATCCACAGATACTGAAAAAAAAAATGGCAGTCTCTAATAAACTAGCTGTAAACTTTAGCCAGCAAAAGGACTCACATCTGGGCATGAGTCAGTAAACGATTCTAATCAACTTCAATGTAGTCCCCGAAGATCTGTGACACAGTTTCCTGCAGGGAGGATGACAAGGGCTTGGCAAATCCGTACCCTCACTGCCAGGCTCTCCTGTGAGAACTCTGGTCAGGCAAGCAACACAGCCTGTTGCTAGGTAACAGAGCACAGCTAGCATGTTACCTCATGTTTGTAAATGGCAAGGAGAAGAAAGACAAATCTGTGCAAAAAAGACCTCAGCAAACACAGAGGGAGAGCAAACAGGAGGCAGCTCGGCAAATCTTTGGCTACAGTCTGGTCAAACTTCACCGAACCAGACAACAGACATATGCACAGTGCAATTTCCCTGACTATGTTTTGCTTTCTTACATTCACTCCTGGGGCCTTAGACAAGCTTTCTTCTCAGACTTTAGATGGCCATGGTTTCCTTGTGGTTCCCTTGACGGAACCACGTCTCCTGCTTCCTGTTCCAGCAAGACCAGCAAGTGAGTAACTGGGAGTCACAGGGGAACTCTGAGCCCACCCCACCTCCAAGGGCATAGCTGTATGGTGGATGCTGTCTTCACGCCAAATGTTATTTCTACACTAACGTTAGAAACTCGTCCCTCCCAAACCTGCCACTGGCCAACATAAGGCTCAAGGGTATGGGAAGGAAAGAAACAAGGTCTAAATCTTGGGTCTGTAGAAGGGAATAGCGTTTCTAGAGTCAAGAGAACGCTTGCCTCATTCAGAAGTGGCTCCACTACCAGAGGAAAACCACGTCTTCTTTATGTAGATACAATAGCCGGGTGTAGAGTGATTAACACACACCATGTCTTGATCTTCATGAACCTTTAAGAGCCATAATCCAAATGCCACGTGGGCCTCTGCAGAGGCCTAAGAAAATTTCATCGGCAAAGCTGGTGAAATCTGTACTTTAATAACTTCCCATGAAAGATGGTTTCTTTAACAAAGAGAGCCAAAAGCCACAGTAGCCAGAGGAGACCGTTGAGAACACTATCACTACAACTGTCTGTGAGTTTAAAATTACTCAAAAGCAAGACTTTAAAATAAAGAGTCCACCTGAAGCGTCAAAGGTGATCAGTTACACAATCATATTGGTGGGTACTTATTATCTAAAGAGCAGCAGCAGCAGTAGTAGTAGTAATAGTAATTAATAATAATAATAATAATAAATAATAATAATAGGACAAAGCAGGGAGGGACTTATAAAAACCACAGAGGCAGAAGGTGGATCCTGGGTCCACCCACTCTGCACTGCCAGCTTGATATCATATTTATTTCAGCCTCACAGCTAAGAGTTCCCCTTAAACGGTTTTAAACTTCACGTGTGCCCACTGTGGACATTGAAGGTGTCGCGGATGAAGGGGCAGCTGTACGGAGTGTGTCCACTTACCCAAGAACAGTCTTCACGCATCTTTGAGCAGCCCAGCGCCTCTCTGGAGACCAGGGCAGTTTTCACACAGCAGACGTCCACATCTTCCGGGCCTTATTTCTTCACTTATGGTAAGTGCCGTCCCTGCATCAGCTCGGCACTTCCTTCACAGTAGGACGTTCTACCAGCTCCATTCGACCACACCCGACCTAGCCCAGTGCCAACCGTGGCATGGTTAAGACTCACAGAGTTACGATGCCACATTATTGCCACAGAGAGAGCTGAAGTGATAAAGCTGACCTGTGTCTACTTCCCTCTGGGCTTAAGTCACCTCTCACTGGTAAACAGGCAGGACTCGCCATCCCGCGAGGTTTGTGGCCATGTCAGCTGATAGCCAGTTGGTGACACTTAATGTAAAATACACATCGTCACCGGAAGAGAGGTTAGGCCATAGGAAAACAAACTGAAAGTTGTTTTCGGTAATACCGGTGTGAAAATATTGAATGAATCTTGCATCAGTAACTAATATATAATCACAACAGAGAGAGGCACGGAGTCCTAGGCAGCCATGATGTTGTCCTACACAAGACAGTCTGTTGACATTGGCGCCCCGTCAGCACGCCTGCTCAGAACTAAGTGGGAGTATGTCTCAGGTCAAAGTCAGGAGAACAGTTGAGAAGCTAGATGTGCAAAAGATGCAAATGGCCTAGACCCAGTTCTTACTGTGGAAAGAGAGACATGAGACCTGACAGACAGACAGACAGACAACACACACACACACACACACACACACACACACACACACACACACGGCCAACTCCTGAAGCCAACTTTATCCAACGTAATATTTAGAAGGATTAAGTGGTTGCATCAATATTTAAAAAGAAAAACTAAACCGGAAGAGGTAAGCCTCCAGGGATAAATTTTAGTTTGTGCTTGAACACATCGTCGCACGTCCTGCTTGGTCTAAGCGTGTACCCATACCTTGCCCCTCCCCCACTCCGCATCTAGTCCAAACATCCCGCAGTCTCCACGGTTCTGAACAAAGTCCTTAGGAGGACCCATGTAGCCCCACTGACTCACAGGACTCTCCTGTCAGCTCCCTGGAGACATACAAGCAATCTAGCTGGAGGGCCACGTTCTCCAATCTTAGAGTCCTGCACCCGAGTCTCACTAAAGAGATGACAGTCTTGCCAACTGACCACCCACCACTTCCTGTAAAACTCAGAACTCGCCAGATAGGCACGGAGAGTACGACACAAAAACAAATGATTATTTTGGAAAAGAGAAAAAAAAATCTGAGATTTTCACATGCCATCCCCCCCCCCAAGCTCTCGACAGGCTTAACTCACATCTTTTTTTTTTTTTCCAAGAGGGGATAAATCTGTTGGTTAAAAACAAAACATTTCTTTCCAAGTTATTTTTGAAGCAACAGTGATTCTCAGGACTTCAGCTACACTTCCGACCTTGTAGGTCTGTGAAATCTAGAGAGGACAAAAACAGTGCTGGGATTTCCAGAGAATTCAACCAAAAGGTGAAGTGTAATAGCATCTTCTCAGTGCTAGGCACTGTGGCGGATGCTGGTACCGAACTAGACACAGCCTCTGCCCCGTCAAGGGTGATGTGACAATCAGATAATCATGCGTAGTGTGTGGGAACCTTTGAAAATGCCTGGCAAAAATATCAGGGAAGGTACACTCCTGAAGATAGAGTTCTTAGGTATGTTAGAATCAGGATAGCACCCTCGGGTACCATTTCTAAATGGTCCCATTTGGAGATCGTCAGATGGGTGGGCCGGGGGTCCTCTACCTCCTGACTCTGCCTGGGCACACCACACTTTATGTGATGCTCGCCGGAACCTTTTTCTCCACCACCCCACACACGCCCTCCTACTTGGCCTTTGGTTTCAGTCCTGTGTCATCATCTCACATGGACAACTCCAGCCTCCAAGGTAGCGTGAAGCCACGGTGATGCTTAAGACTTAGAGCAGAAAAGTCAGCTGGCTGGGAATCTGTTCCAGATGCAGATTGCTGGCTCCCACGCTGACACGGAAACTCTGTATCCGTGCATGCTAACGGCCCCTCTGTCCTGCCATGTGGCTCTGATACACGCTTGAGCTATCCTAGGTATTTGCCGTTGATTTTAAAAAAGTATTCAAAACTATTGGGGTAACAATGCCTTAGACATTAACAAAGACCTCCCTCCCTATGCATGCCCTACTGTGGGTCCCAGGAGCCTCAAGGCTTGGGGGGGGGGTGTCACCTAAGCTCTCAGAGGAAGACAGGGAAGAGCACGAATTCTAGAGTGCTATCTATGTAGCGAAGGGTGAAGAGTCTTGAGTGAACTAGGTAGCTTTATGAAATACGCATTTGAATGGTTCCCATTGTAAAATCTTTATTTTACTTTAACTACTTTAAAGTTCATAGTGAGTTAATGTGGAATCTTTGCTGTAAATGGTGTTAACACCTTTATAGCCAACTGGCCTTGCGTTTCGGAAACCTATGGGTCTTCGAATTTGGGTGGTTTTTCCTCCTCTGTTAGGAAAGAGAGTTTTGGAGACCAAAACTGAACTCTGCTCTGCAGATAGCAGTGGAATCTCATGCTAACATTTTTTCCCTTTCACTCTGGCCCTGCTTGCTCCGGCCCACGGCCAGGTCTTCCAGGGCTTCTTTCTCACCAACAGTAGTACTGGCGGCACTGGTATGAGCTAGGACAAGGTGGATGCTGAGACAGCGACTCAAACTGTGCACAGCCTAGGCTGGCCTTGAACTTGTAGCAATCCTCAATCCCGCCTTGGTCTCCCAAAATTGGGACTGGGATTAGAGATGTGGACCACCACATAAAACAGACGTCCCCTATTAAAGACCTTCCCAGAGGTATTTGAGGAGTTTTGGAATTGAGATCTTCTGAGTCTAAGCTTCATCTCTGCTACTTCTTAATTGTGGGACCTTGGACCGGCTACTAAAGCACCCCGTGCTTTAAGTTCCTCAGGCAAACATGCCCACACCTTCTGAGCATTTGGTGACAGTCATAGAAGTTTTGTTCTAGCTCCCGGCAATCAAAGCCAAGAGCACACAGTTCAGTCAGAGGACTTGATTAACACGGCCTGGATTTGATACTCAGCCAATCAGCTTGATATAGTGGCTCACATCTGTAATCAAGAAATAGAGGTGGTGGTGGGAGGAGGAGGAAGAGGAAGAAGAGGAGGAGGAGGAAGAGGAGGAGGAAGAGGAGGAGGAAGAGGAAGAGGAAGAAGAGGAAGAGGAGGAGGAAGAGGAGGAGGAGGAAGAAGAGGAAGAGAAGGAGGAAGAAGAGGAGGAAGAGGAGGAGGAGGAGAATCAGGAAGGAGTTCCAGCCACACACTAAGCTCCAGGCCAGCCTGGGCTACGGGCTGAGGTAGGTAGAAGAACAGGAAGTTACAGGCCACTCGGGGCTGCACACGGAGACATGGCAAACAGAAGACACAGATTCCCAAAGCCCTTCTGAAGGCTGGCAGCTTCTCAGAGCAAAGGGAAGACCAAAACTTCACAGCGCCAGCACTACCGGAGAAAAGACACACCCTCTCCCCCAGAATGTGATCCTCTCCCAGAAACCCCTAGGAAGATGGCCTGCCCTGAAATTATTTTTAGATTTAATGAAAAAGGCAATCTACTTCACATTAGGTGAGGTGGATAACCGCGCTGCAGCCCTGGGGCACTGTTCGGATGGATTCCTCACTTGCTTACCATGCTGGGCTGAAACTGATTTAAATGGGCTGACGGAAAATTCAGTCTCCCTCCTCACAATTGGCACCCCAAAGCTCCAATAGCTCAAATGAACAAATGACTTTCTTGTGAGAGAAAGAAGGGTGTGGACTTAGTGCATGCAGGCAGCCGCTCTTCCCAAGTCCCTCCCTGAGAGTTCCCTGTTTGGAGATCTCTATTCAAAACTTGGTGTCCTCTCCTACATCTCGCTTGCAAGGGCTCCCTAGACTCCTGGCTATAGCATAACGGATGTGTTTTGTGGGTCAGTACTGTATTCAGGAGGAACAGGACATTTCCTGCGTAAGAAACTGAGGACACTTCTGAAACAACAGGAATGGATATAACCCAAGATCTAGAACAGGACCCTCTGTGGTGACCCTAGGCATCCCCTAATTAGCAAATGATTCAGGATCAAGCAATTTCCCACCCACTGCCTGCAGCCGGCGCTGGAACTGCCCTGCTCCTCAGAGAGGAGATGCCTGGAGTCTGAATGGAATCCTGTCAGGTGACATGGGGCCACTTCTCAGTTGTGCAACATTTCCCTTCAAAATCTTGCTGATGGTGCAAACACTGAATAATTACACCGATTCGAGTATTATCCTCGACATTATGCAGAATGACAGCCCATTAGCATTGCCACGTCACTAGTGACACCAGCAAGCTCTTCGGGCCACCATCCGTCAAAAGAGAAAAAGATCTCGTTCAGCGTCACGACAGGTGCACTGACAATGGAAGCAGGGCATTTTGGGCAGGGGATGGATGCTAAAAATTAGCATCATTTCTTAGTATCATGGTCATTGTGCTCCTCCAACACTTAGTGTTTTCTTTCAGCGAAGAAATACAAAAGTTGATACTAGACAGCCGACTCCCTGAGACCTTTCTATAATTTCATATGATTTTAGTAAACACTTCCCACTGGGGTTTCTATGGCTTTCCTTAGAGGCGGGTGTCACCCCTGCAACAGACTAAGGGCTTAGCTTGCACAAAAGTCATTTCTCAGAACACACTAATAAACTGAACTGAGAAGGGAATTTGTGACAAACAGTGCTTCTCGCCCCCCACCCCCACCCCCACCCCCAGCTGTACCGAGAATGACTTTCACCCAAACAGAATAGAATTCACAGGGAGCACCAGAGATAGGCAGGGACAGACCCTCCAGCACCACGCACAAACACCAACAGTCTCCGGCAGCGCCGATAGCAAGAGAAGAGAGGGATCTGTGTCCTACCCAGAAGAAGGGGTCCATTCTAGCACCTCTCCTACGCAGCCCGGTTAGCGCCCAGAGCTGCCCTCAGAACGTCACGAGGCTCAGATTCTCCCTAGCACCCACAAGCTCTCAATGTGAAAGAATCAAGTCTAATGCTCAGGGTACCAGAAACTCTTTTTATCTAGCTACCTCAGATGCAAGAAACTCAGCTTAGAATTGAGTTATTAAGTGACAGGATGAAGGCTTGGAGCGGGCCAGTGTAGACCCCATCCAGTCAAAGTATGTGCCGTTCAAGGTCTTCAGGCCAGGGAGAGCCCTGGCGGCTCAGCACTGAACTCAAGTCAGCTCTCTTTTCTGCCTCATCAGTCAGGAGTTCTTAGAAGCTGTTGGTTTGGGGGTCTCCTGCAGACCCAAGCGAGGGTCACAGAAGGAAAGTGCACTATATTGACTGGCCTTTCCCCTAAGTCACATCTACCTGGATCTTCGACATGTGACCTCTGCTGAAAGTAGGAGATCGTACAAGACTAGGAGCCTCAATGCAGTGGCCCTAGTGCTTATGTGAAGGAAAGGTAGGGGACTTGATTAAGTGATTAAGAGAGCTTCTTGTACTTCCAGAGGATCTGAGTTCAGTTCCAAGAACCCACAGAGGATGGCTTATGCCTGTCAATTCCAGCTCCAGGAGGTCTGACATCCTCTTGCACACACATACATACACGTACATAAAATAATAATAACAAGTCTTTAAAAAATAAGAGAGAACAGGAACACACAGGGTGAAGATGGCAGATGGCGTCAGAGGCAGACACTAGAGCAGTGTTTCTCAACCTGGGGGTTGTGACCCTCGAAAGAGCATCAGAAAGCACAGATATTTATGTTATGATTCATAACAGTAGCAAAAATACAGTTATGAAGTAGCAATGAAAATAATTGATGATTGGGGGTCACAACAACCTGAGGAACTGTATTAAAGGATCACAGCATTAGGAAGGCTGAGAATAACTTGCACTAGAAGGGACTGTTGTACAACCAAAGAGACAACAAGACCATCCGTCAGATGAGGTCAGGAGCAGTCTTCCTCCGAGCCCTAGAAGGAACCAGCCTCGCCAACACTGTGTCTTGGACTTTCAGCCTCAAGAACCCAAGACGTGAACTTCTTGTCCTTGTAAGCCACCTGGTTTGTGACATTCTGTTACGGCAGCCTGAGGACATGTGGAGAAAGTTCAGAAAGAAACTTCTGCAGTATGGTTCCCAGGGGGAGGCAGGAAGGAGACAAATTAATTAAAGAACCAGAGCTGGGATCCATCGGTCTGGTGGCAAGCCAGCAAGTCTGCGGGTGATGTAATGGCATCACCCAGTGGCCCTAGTATTCATAAAGACAACGAGAGGCAGGCTTCAGTGCAGAGTGGTCCAGCAAGTTCTCCTAAAAAGGAAGTGTGCTTGTTTTTGTCTCACACTGCACTGAACACTCTCATACTTGGCATCTCGGTGGGGCAGTGAATTCCATTATTACTAAACTCTTGAGACTAAACTTTCACTTTTTCTATTTAGAGGGAGGAATCCCAAGCAAATCAAACTGATGATCTATGAAAGACACTTCACCAACATTAGTATCTTCTTATAGCTACTCAACATACACCCCAAGAACATCACCGAGAATCGACTAGTATTTGTATCTATCAAGACCACAGCCATCCATATTCCACTGTGGATTTCATCCTCAGAAAACTTTATTTCCAGTGGGTGAATTAGGAAGTCAGACTTACAATGACTATAAGATGTTCTCAAACCACTTACAACCTCTATACCTCAACCTTGTTCCCATCTAGTAAGAAAGAAAATAGGTTGCGGGCTACAGTGGTACATACTTAAAATCCCAGCCCTTCAGGAAGCTCAGGCCAGAGAATAGCCATGAGCTTGAGCTCAGCCTAGGCTACAGAAGGGGTCTATGGACAATCTGGGATATGCATCTTCTCCCAGTCTCAAAACAAAATGAAACAAAACACCCACCCACACAAACAAACAAACAAAACCAC
Organism: Apodemus agrarius; assembly: GCA_964023405.1. Classification (NCBI taxonomy): domain Eukaryota; kingdom Metazoa; phylum Chordata; class Mammalia; order Rodentia; family Muridae; genus Apodemus; species Apodemus agrarius. Next base: position 57,126,785 of record OZ030020.1, on the reverse strand, counting down.
AGCAGAAAACAGTTCCATGAGCTGCATTCCATATAAGATGGTGAATACCAGTTCTGCATTGGTCTTCAATTCTTCCCCTCCATAACCTGTACTAAACTCAGCTGATCTCTTTATTCATAATCTTTTTGAATTGCATTTAAAATTTTGGGGACTTTTTAATGTGTATGATTGCTTTGCCTGGATGCATCTCTGTGTAGCACATGCAAGCCTGGTGTCTACAGAGACCAGAAGTGGGCATCAGATCCCCTGGAACTGGCATTATAGGCAGTTATGAGGCACCATGTGGATGCCAGGAATCTAACCCAGGTCCTTTGGAAGGTAAGACAGAGAGCTCCTAGCCTTCACTATAGTTCCCTAGAATAACACACACACACACACACACACACACACACACACACACACACGCCAGGAGGGAGTATGTCACGGCACATGTGTGGGGGTCAGGTGACAACCCTACGTGGGTCCTGGGACTGAACTCAGATCACCAGGCTTGGTAATTGGCACCTTTCCCCACCAAGTCATCTCAATGGCCCTAGTTGATTTTTGTTGTTGTTGTTGTTTTTAAATGCAAACTTATCTTTGCTACCTCTTAGAAGGTGGAAAGGTCATGGGGTCACGGAGGCAGAGCAGCCCCCTCGTGAGCCCATCATCACTGCTGCCACCGCTCGGCCCCTCCAGCCAGTTGAGCTGGGCACAGAGCCAAGGTGGGGAGGACCACCGGCCAGCCTGTCGCTGGGTAGGGTCTCCTTCGCTTTGCCTTGTGAGCATTTTAGGATTTAGGGCTGGGGACTGAGCTCCAGAAATAACAAAAGGCAGCCATTACAGAAGCACATGTCAAGGCACCCCAGCTTTGCAGGCTCTCTGAAGGCTGTGCTGGGACACAGGCAGGTCTCTCGCCGAGGGTCCTTGATCCAAAGACACAAGGCACAGAGGAAGGTCGGTCCAAGCAGCAGCAGATAGAGGGAAAGCTGCCACCTTAACGCAGAATCAAGGGGGGAGGGGCTGGACAGAGCGTTTTCTTCCTTATCTAAGCCTCTTAGTAACATGGTACCCACTGCCGCAGGCTTTTCTTTCTTCTCTCTCTTTTTAAAGAACGTAATCTTCTGACAGACCAAACACAAAAACAGTCTCAGAACCTCTCCTTATAAGGCATTTGCAAACAGATGGATTCTGAGCATTTCTTGGGTTCAGCGGAGGAAGTCCTGAGGCTTGGTCAGACTTGCTGCTGACTGTGACATGGGAATAGATCTGGTGGCGCACGCAGGGCTGTGTCTGGCCTTTCAGAGCCACGACAGGTCAGCAGCAGGAAAGGTCATGCTCTGCTTGTCCCTAGGTAATGATCATGATTTCAAAAGAACTCCTGAGCCCAGAGGCCAGGTGCGACTGTCAGAACAGACCCTGCGTGGTGGCTCTGAAGCCTACTTCTAACTGAGCAACAGAAGCCATTGCGTTCCTGCTGAGGAGCTGAAGAGCTACCAAGTCCTGCTCAAGGAATAGCCGCTTACCTTCTGGAGCCCCAGTGAGGACGCTTAGCTCCATCAGCCATGCTTAGAGGTGACCAAGGTGTCACCTCAATGAACAGACAGAACAGACCACTGAAAGAAACTTGCATCTTTTTTCTATTGAACCAAGTCAAAATGCGGTGTCCCAAAAGACAACTTGTGTAAACAAAACGAAACAAAACCTCACAAACAACCACAAGCGGGAAGGAAAGCAAAAAGCAACCTAGAAGGACTTGTGGTAAGAGAGCAGACAGGAGGGGTTGGGGGTAGAGCACTTGCTTAGCATTCATGAAGCCTTGGGCTCAAATGGCCAACACCACAAAAAGATAGATTCAATATTTTCAGATAAAAATAATGCTGATATCGCTGAGAGAAGGTGAAATTGTGCTTCTGGAAGCAACCATACACCACCACCACCACCGCCACCACTTCCACCACTACTGCCACCACCACTACCACCACCACCACCTCCATCATCACCACCACCGCCACCACCTCCACCACCTCAACCACCACCACCACGAAGAGGAAATTGCCACCATCTTTGGCTACGTTGAAAAAAATAAATAAATAAACGCTAAGATTTGAGAAGATGTGGTTTTGTTCTGCTTGTCTATCTTGGACTTTCCTTTTCCCCGTAGATCCCAGTCCCAGCTCTGGAGTCACTCTGAACAAAGGGTGCTGAGTAAGGAGCTTAGCTCCAGGCCCGTAGCCCTGGGTGGAGGCGGGAACGCAGCCTTTCACTGTTAGTATGCGTGTGGCTGCTCTCAGGAAGCCATTGGGTGAGTGCAGCTGCCCAGCAGCCTGCCATATCCGGAGGGCTTGGGACACCCTATCTGGTGTCTTTCTGTGACTTCCAGAGCACGGGGCAGGGCACAGAGGATGTAGGATCTTGTACCCCAAACTCCACTCCTGCTGTGGCCCGTTCTACCCCCCACCCCCGTCATGATCTTGTCTCATATGTTCATCTGCCAAAGCCACTTCTTCCCACCCCCTCTCTGATTCTCTGCAAAGAAATCTGTAAGTACTATTGAAAGGTTGTCCTAATAGATAGGCTTTGAGAGGGTGGGGCAGGGGTGGGGCGGATCTCTCCATCCTCCATCTTTTCCAAAGGCTCAGTGCCCGTGGTCTTTCAAAAATAAATACCGCAAAACTTAAGCATAGCAGGAACAGAACCAATGGGTCAAAACTGCAGTAAGTCTAACAGGCTAAAATAGCATTGACTGCAGATAGCATAATCTATGACAGGTGGCAGAAATAGATGCCACCAAGGTTTGGTTAACCTCTCACCTCCATTGATGTAAGTATGAGTCATCATGTGATTTGTATATTGGGGCCAAGGGAAAAAGAAATTTGGAAGACATTCCTATATAATATATTTCTGAACGTTGTCATTTTGTTGTGCTTTGCTTTGTTGGTTTGTTTTGAGACAGTTTCTCAGGGTGTCCTGGAACTTGTTCTATAGACCAGGCTTGAAGTCAGAGGTCCGCCTGTCTCTGCCTCCAGAGTGCCAGGATTAAAGGCGTGGCCCACCACGCCTGGCCCATGAATGTTTGCTTGTTTTTAAGGTAAAAAAAAAAAAAATTCTGGACAAAGCCCTTCTAATGGACCAGCTACAGTGGATGAAGATCTGCTACCTGTGAAGGTTCAATATTAAAAGCACCTCCACCAGAGATGAGATGCAAATTAGCCTGAGCTCTATAAACCAAAAACCCCTGTGAAAGCACACACTGCACGGATTCTGCGACTCTGCTTTCATCCCCCAAGAGATCAACCCCCAAGAGAGAACTTAACTGTCCCTTCTTGCTGTTAACTACAGTCCTTCCTAGGATTATGTCCTGGTGTTTTATTAATCAAAAATGCCTGGGCATAAAAGGTGTGGTGTCACATACCTTCAGTCCTGGCACTCTGGAGGCAGCGCCAGGTGGAGCTCTGTGCATCTGAGGCCAGCATGGTCTACACATTCAGTTCCAGATCTACCAGAACTACATAGGTTTAAGGGAGAGAGAGACAGAGAGACAGAGACAGACAGAGAGAAAGAGAGAGACGGGACCGTATGACCTCAGACACACTGGATTCAGGAACAGAATGGGGAAGGAGGCCCCCTCTGCCTTCGCACTGGCCAGTCATCTTCAGAATCACACCTCACTGTGCAGGGGTAGAAACAGCACCAGAATGCCAAATTCCAAACAAAAATAATCATCCCCTCCTGGGAGCACGGAGAGTCTGGTGACATGCCCAACATCAAGTACAGAACATGCCTACACACAGCCAGGGCAGGGTGCCCGGCCCAGCACCATCTACTTTGATTCAGAGTCGGTAAGGAGGCTGCCCAGCCCCAAGATCTCGGAGCCCGTTTTGTCTCTCATAGCTGTTTTACAAAGCTCCCTAACTCAGGCTGACATGGTGGCTTTTGGTGCTGTGTCATTACATAAGGCTGAGGTTTCTGGGGTTAGCGTCTGAAGGGCTTTTCAAACCTCTGACTCAAATGTCTTCCACTTCCCCCTAGACTCGGAGCTCACTACTGAATCTCATTTCATGAAACAAACAAGGTGGGGGGTGACTCACGTCTCAAAAGCTGGGCTTATCATTTTTAGAAATGCTTACGGCCTCTCCTGATTGTAAACTGACACCTACCCACTGCACCAAATGTACAAAGTATAGAGAAAATACAGGTGCAAATACCCAGATGATAACCCACACTAAAGTCTGGGGTATTTTGCATAAACAAACATTGCTTTGATTACTAAGCTGAGACCAAACTGTAAACGACCGTCATGACCTTTGCCCTTTTCCTCACAGCCACCACGTGGCCAGTGACACATGATGTGTAATGTGGGCGGAGCACGGCATCCTCTCGCTTAGTCATCATTAAACTATTCACTACCACCGAGAATCTCAGGGCCTTTTCTGAGTTTTTCAAATATATAAGTAATACGACAGCAAGCCATTTTCATCGAACAATATGCACGGCTCTGCTCGTGTCCATAGACTCAATGTCTGGTGTGGATCTGTTAAGTCAAAAAGGCTTCGGCACTTTTACCACCTGGTTTTTACTGAGAGTCCCACGTCAGAAAGGTCATTCGCATCCGGTAGTAGAACGGGAAGCGCTTGGCCTGTGCCTTCGCCAACACGGTGCGGAACTATTTTCAGAGCCGCGTGGGTCGCAGGCGGAGCTGCGCCTTCTCCTATCACACGTGTTGCTTCGTCCGCAGAGGTTCTGTGGTTTCCAGAGACGCGTAATGGTGTGATGCGTCCCTCCCTGCCAATCGCTCGTGTGTATATAAACTGAGTGTTCATACCATATGCCCATTTTTAAGGCTTTATTTAGTTATTTGTAAGAGCTCTTTATAAAACAGCGAAATTAAATTTTTGACTATGAAATTTGAGGCAAATACTTTCAGAATGACTTCCAATTGTATGGTGATACGCCTTAAGTCATGCCATCTGCTGGGAAACAGTAGAATCGTTGGTAACTACTCATAAGGCCAAGGTCCTGGTGTCCTGGTGCTTTTCCCAGACCAATTCTTTTAATACTAGATACTAAAGATGAACAGCTGATTAGCAGCTTTTATGACATTCTGGAAATGCATACGAATCTTATGACTACAGATCTTCCATCACATTCAGGTAGTAGGGATATTTAAGTTGGGTAGGAAAAGAGGCTTCAGCATGCCAGACCCGGAGTGAAATGTTGAGTTCTAATCCCCATCATAGTCACTTCTGAAGTGAATATTGGTCATAGGTCTGTGAGCCCTGTTTAAAGAATCATAGTAATTCAAATTTGGAATTCTGTAACAAGATAAATGAATAAAGGTGACTTCAGTGTTTATTTTTTTATTAGAAACATCTCCAAACGAGATTAAAGCCAATGCTTGCAGGTCGTTAGGGAGAAGCTGGGGCAAATTCTGGTGAAGATGGGTCTTGCCAGCTGAAGGTCATAGGAGTTTCATAGAATTCAGCCAGAAAGTGCCACCTAACTTGGGGCCCATGTAAAACAGTAGCTCATGTTTGCTGGCTCCAATCTCCTTTGGAAGCAGATCTAGGAGAAGCAGTGTGTTCAAAGATAATGCAGAAACATCAGCTGAATACAGTAACTGGACCAATGGTCACTGATCATACTCCGATACATACAGGTCCGTAGCCAAGCACCAGAGCCATCACTGACCTGTCCGGACAGACAGCAATTGAGTAACCACTCTCTTTACAGGGAGCAGCACTTGGAAGTGTGCTGAGCTGATCTTTGGGGGCTGCGAATTCTTACTCAGGCCCCTGGGAGTTCTGATGTAAACCAAACGCAAGCTATTGCAAGAAGCTGGTCAACTCAGCGCCATGAGCTCAGTGGCGGGGAGACGGCTCGATTGTCAGGTGGCAGATGTGCACATCTGAACCTTTTTACAAGCAGAAATGAGCAAACGCAGATACTCTGAGCCAGGTGCATAGATTTTATACAATAAAATTAATGCAGGTGCTTGAGAGGTTAGTTCAGCGGCTCCTGTATGCCCAGGAGCCCTCAACGCTGAAAATAGCTAATTTTGTTTGGTTGGGCTTAGGGGGTGTGGAATAGTAACTTCCAGATAAGGTTTTCCCTATTGGGATTGTTAGCTTGACCTAAATGAGAAAAAAAAATTAAGGTCATAGTTTACTTTTTAAAAATGAGTGGGGTCTGGGGATATGTGAAGAACCTTACGTAGTGATGCTCATCTATAATCACAGCCCTTGGAAGGAAGTCACACAGAGGGAGAGCAAGGCTAGCCTGGGCAACATTGCAAGACATTATCCCAAAGGCAAGAAGTAACACCAGAAAAAGAGGCTAAAACCACGCCTGGCCACACCCTGGCCACACCCTGATCCAGAAGCCGCCTGGCCAACACTGAGCAAATGGAACGGAAGGAACTTCAGCCCGGTTGGCTTGGAGCAGAGTCTGGCAGATGGCAATGGTGCAGTGAGTGTGCAAAGTAACCACGTAACCTTTCCCCAGCATCGGGGCAAGGAGGGCCGAGGAGGCAGATCCAACCCGATGCCAGGACCCCAAACCAAGGACGAGTCATGGCGGCCGTACTGAGAGCCCAGAAGGGCCACAAGTGGGGTAATGGGGAAGATGACCCTGATGTCCCTACAGCAACCTGGGAGAGGAGGATGTGGCCGTCTCTAGACAGTAATTTCAGCTCTCTAGAACAAGTAATGACAACCCTTCTGTAACAGCCTTACCATGATGACAAGGTAGGAGAGCTATCTGTATTCCAAGTGACCCAGAGAGTACTGGCAGTCCATGGGGGTGGGGCGACATCCTACCAATCAAGAAGAAAATTTTGGAAAAACTGAGAAGAGAGCCCATGCCCCAAGCCAGATTTGGAGAAGCCCCTGAGTCTGCATGGAGCAGAGTCCAGAGCCAGGACATGGCCATAGTGTCCCCCTTCTTCCCACTCTACACAGGGACAATGTGACAGATGGCCCTGACAGTATAGTATTCCTAGAACCCTCAAACACATCCCAGGGCCCTTCCAACCACATAGCCACCCCCGGACTGCAACTAAAGATTGTCGGTCAAATCAATAGCATTCAGAATCCTACCCCTAAAACATCACTCACATAAACAAGGCCCAGCTAGGGAAAAGCCCTGAAGAACTAACAAAATGCTGGGCGTGGTGGTGCACACCTTTGGCCCCAGCACCTGGGAGGCAGGCGTACCTCTGTGAGTTTGAGGCCAGCTGGGTCTACAAAGGGAGTTCCAGGACAGCCAGGGCTACACAGAGAAACTCTGTTTTGAAACCCTCACCCCCACCCTGGAAAAAAAAACCAAGGGAGGAAAGAGCAGCAGCTCAGCAGCCACCTTACACACACACACACACACACACACACACACACACAACCCCCAGCAATCTCAAAGGCCCTCTAATGCAGGTGGCCCTGGATCTCACAGTCCCTGTGTCTTCTTCTCCACAAGTCAGGGGCTAGACAGGTTGGAATTGGTTTCCTGGTCTGATTCTGTAAAAACCTTACAAAAAGGCTCTGTCCTTTAGGGTGGGCGTCTTACTCGCGGAACCCTGGCCTGTTGTTGTCCGAACTGATTTTAGGGAGTGAAAAGCGACCTGATACTTGCCAGACTTCGCCTGTGAGGGCTAGCTTCTGAGGCTAGTCAGTCAGTGCTATCGCACAGGTGAGCTCTGGGTCGCTTGGTGAGGTGTCCAGGGTCCCACAGCTCAGCCAGGCTGTACCTGGGCCTACGCTCTTCCAACTCAGAACTCTGATTGCTCCAAACATGAAAACAACTCCCCCTGCCCACACAGAAAAGGATTTTCTTATTTTTTTTTAATTATTGATTTCATTTCTTTATATCCAAGTCTATGTTTATATTTATTGGAAGAAGTGAAAAGGTTGATAAACTCCAATCCGAGCTTAGAAACTCCATGACAGCCGGCTTCCGCCTTGGGCCCTGACTTATTTTTCTGTCTGGGATGACAAGAACTCTATCCTGAAACAACACATTGGACTTGAACATCCTCCATCCACACCATCATGAAAAAACAAGCATTTCAGAGATGGATAGGCCCAGCTGTCTGCTTCCCCTGGAAACCCAGCGGCCACCCTGCCTGTGCCTCGCCTTGGGTTTTTTTTTTTTTTTTCCAGAGCCCTTTTCTGCAGCAGGGCCCAGGGCCATTGTAGGCTCTGAGAAGAAAGAGACTCCTCCGCTTTTGTGAGGCAAGGAGGCGATTTCCCAGGCGCGCTTTGTGTCCCTGTGCTCTCGCTAATTGATAGACAGAGCTGCAGCGCCTATCTCTGTTCATGCCGCCAGTGTGTGTGTGTGTGTGTGTGTGTGTGTGTGTGTGTGTCTGTGTGTGTCTGTGTGTGTCTGTGTGTGTCTGTGTGTGTGGTTTCTGTGCTTTCAAGGTTTTTCCTCCCTTTTTAAAAACTTCTCCTGTGAAATAAGACACCAGTTATTGGCAGCAAAATTTATCAGAACCAAATTCCTCTTAGTGGAAAAAAAAAAAAAAAGGCCGGTAGAATTTCTCTCCTCATGCTAATCCCCTGTTTGACATGCAATGACATCATCGTACGGGGAAGAGGGTGGGTGTGGACAGGAGACAATGTAATGTCTGCTATAATTACAGGGCTTACTATGCAGGATCAGGGAGATGGATGGGAGCTACAGGCAAGCGCTTCTCACCAGGCCTTGTGGGGTGGGGGAGGGGAATACAATGGGGCACAGTGATTCAGTGTGGGGTCTTGCTGTGGCAAAACCAAAAGGAGCAGAAATCAAAGGACTACACTAGCCGGCCTTCATTTTTCTGATGCAAAAACATCTCCTAGAGACCAGTGAAGTAAAACCCCACTCCCCCCTATTGAGCCCCACTGAACTGCAGTGTCTCAAAAGACAACAGGAACATAGACAAAAACTCACAAACAAGCACAAACAGAAAAGAGCATTTTAAAAAGCATTGCTACACCATACACTCACCACACAAAATAGCCACACAGTGCCTGGTATACGGATGATGCGCTGATTTATATATGAAGGCAACTAATCTCATCAGCATTGTGAATGAATGTTAAATAACATTCGTATGTCCCTCCTAAAAACACAGCTTTCGAGATGTATCAAAAATGACAAGACAGTGGCTAGCACATTCTCTAACCAAGGCATTTACAGAATGGCGCCCTTAGACAGGATTAAGGGAGCCAGCGGGTAGCCACGGCGGCAGACTCTAACTGGCCAGTGTGCCTTCTCCAAAGTCATGCATTTTCAAGCAATTCATAAATAGCACCTCCTGGAGTGACACGCAGAATTGATGTAAGGGTCAAGGCTAGCGGAAGGGATTGGTTTTTGAACTGAACCATTAGGAAGACAGATGTCAATCGTTTTCAAAATGGGAAGGGCCTTGATTAGACAAAGAGAAGTAAACAACAACAACAACAAAAAAGACAAACCAACCAACTAAACAAATAAACAAAACAACAAAAACAACAACAACACAAAGCTTGGCTCCGGGGATCTTTGAGCTAATACTGTAAGAAAATTAGAAGCTCAGCGGGGCAAAGGCAGGTGGATTACTGAGTTTGAGGCCAGTTTGGTCTACAGAGTGAGTTCCAGGACAGTCAGGGCTACACAGAGAAACCCTGTCTCAAAACCCCTCAGCCCCCCAAAAAAGAAAATTAGAAGCTCAATATAACCCCCTATATGAGTGACAAGACATATCACTGAACAGAGTGGCCGAGGGTACGATCGGTTAGAACAGAGTTTCCTAACACCTCCCTGCATCTCCCTGAAGAGTTGACAGCTCTCCTCATCACTACAGGTATATTTCTTTTTAAGAACATGTGTTCGAAAACCTGAAAAACAGAAGATAACATTCTTGGTGAAATATTGGTTTATGGTTCAAAATATCTGCATATTACTTAGGAGAGGTTAAGGAGTAAGAGTTGACGTAAAAGAACAAGACAAACAATAAGAAGATGCTCTGTTAATTACCATGGAGCGAGTCAACCTTACTGGAGTACGAAAATTAATTAAAGGAATGAAAATAAGTGCACAACTCCCTCCTGAAAATATGGCTTTTGAATCATCTCAAAGACTGTAACATGGTGACAGTTTTGAATGGCAGATTTCTACAAACAGATCCTATCATACAATGACTGCTTCAAACTTGGGCTGAGTTAAAGTGGGTTGACATGGAGACAGACAAAAATAGGCTCTTTTCCAAATTCATGAGTCTTTGAAGAACGCATGAAAAGACATAGAACCATCACTACTAATGACGACAAACATGACCGTGGTGATTTAAAGTAAACCAGTGCCATGCGAAAAGCCCATACGGTGAGGGGGAGGCCTGATAGGAGAAGACACACATATGAAGCAATCGAAGTATACATTTTAGCACATTTCACCCAAGGAGGAAAGCAGCAAACATCTTTTAATATGGCCGCACTATTCCCACCCTTCTCATAGCTTGTAGCTCCTGAATGCTCATATATCCACTGTGTGTAGAACAGGGTCTTTGGTAAGGACACTGAGTCACAGAGAACTAACGTATGACATGGAACTTGTAATGTGCACCTGTGTGCTCCGGCCTTAACTGTTCTGTCAGACTCAGGAAGGCTGGAGAGGCTCAAACTCAGCCCTTCACACCTATCCATAATTCTAGGCTGCAAACCATCCTTCAGGGGAAACTGGCCTCATTTCTTGAGGCTTCCTCCTCTTAAGAACCAAAGAATGCTGAGTACGGAGGAGGCCTCTGTGGTCTACAACCTGGGCTGGATCATAGTTCAGGAAAAGTCCCTGTGAGGGGAGGCAGCATTGGGTAAAAAAAACGCCAGGACTCGAGGGTGATCGTGAGATTCCCTAAGGAGACTGGCTAGGCAACCTTTCGTGCTGGCAGATGCTGAGCCCAGAAGGGCATTTCCAGGTCCAGGGAGAAAACAAAGAGAACTCAAAATGGGACCTGAGAGTTGGTGGAAAAGTGTGTGTGTGTGTGTGTGTGTGTGTGTGTGTGTATTTTAAAGGGTGGCAGCTTTCTTAAAGGAACAAATCGGAGTTCTGGAAAATAATGGTATCCCCAAAAGCAGTTTAGACATATTCTGTATGAAAGGATGGCCATGCAAAGTCACGTGAGCCACCATGCAAGAACGCGGCACCACGCTGACCTACGGAAAGCCTGGTGGACACTGGAGCATCGTCACTTCCCACGAATCCTGTAAGCACAGGCAGGCAAGAAGATTCTGGGAAGAAAGCCCGGAGGGCCTCTCAGAGCACTGTGGCTCCATCACAGCAGAATCCCAGGAACAGGGACAACCAGAACCTTTGCGTTCCGATGCCCCTATGTTTGCGCTGGTTTCTTTCTCTGGTCCCTGGAGTTTCTGCTGCCACCAACCACTTGTCACTCACTAATCTGTCTCCAGGTGGTCAGTGAAAACTCCTGTCAGCCTCTTTTTTCTTACATCTCAGCAGAATAGTGGAAAGCCTTATGGGAAATATTAACATGTTTACAGAGAGATCTTAAATAATCTCCACGTCCTTATTCCTCTTTCCTAAGCAATAGAGGATTGTAAGCTTTCATTGATCCACACAAAGTCTACAACAAAACTGAACAACAACGCTGCAGACTCTACAACTTAACGCTATGCACTGCAAACTGCTAACTCGGGAAATAGAAATAGCAGCTGTCATCCATCCTAAGCACAAAAGACATTTGCTGGATCTCACCAGTAAAGTCCCTTCCCTTGTTATCCTTGGTGGGTCTGTTCCTCTGCCATATGCTAGATGAGCGATGCTCTCCTCCTTAGCAGTTTGAGATACGCACTTGTGTGGCTGATAAGCGCTTCTGCATCGTGATGGACAGTTAGTGCCAACCACAGGAGGTTGTGTGGGAACAGACTTATTTATTTTTTTATTTATTTATCACATTGTTATTAACCCTCATATGTGACAGAGCCCCAAACTTCCCAGACAATCAATACACATCAGGGGCAGTGAACAGTTGAGTATACATAATTACATTTTTGATTCATCCCTCTAAGTTCCTCTGTTCTATTCTGAAAGCCAAAGAACTTCATACAAACACATTTTGGCTTGACCCATTGGCTATGTTCATAGTTAACGGTTACGGCTACCTTTGCATATAAAGCATTTTACCAAATACAGGAGTGACTTTTTTATTTTTTATTTTATTTTTTATTTTTTTACTATGGGTTGGTATTATCAAAAAAAAAAATTAGCAGAACATTAAGTGTAAAAGGATCTTAGAGATAAAGTTCAGAGCACATTGACGTTCAGGAATTTATCCCTAAGAGCACACATCTCCTTAGCAGAGGTGACTAAAGCCCAGGTCTCCATCCCAGGGCCAGCCGTGGAGGGCTCTGCCCAAAGCTCCCAGAAGTTGGCTCTTGGCCACTTGTTTTTTTTGTCAAGTCTCGGAAAGTTGATACTTTGTAAATAAATATCTAACACCTCCATGTTTAAAGGAAATCTGTAACAAAGTAACTACTGACAATCTACATAATGACTACACTTTTCATTCTCCTAGCATGGCTTATTTTCTACTCTGTAAAGTGGTTCTAGTTTGTTGAGCCGGCGGCTCCTCATGGCTGTCGTCTTGACCTTGTCGGCCTAGGTCCTGGCATTACCCTCTAAAGCTCTTTAACTTAAAGCCTCTTTGTCTCTGCGGCTAGCAGATGAGCGCATTCCTTCTTCCTCACAAGTGGGTTGCATCTGGGAAAGAGCAGGCTCTGAGAATTAGAATCCTGACAGGTTTCGTTCTGAAATCTGCTCCGGGGTTAATTTAAGGTCTTGCTTTTACTTACTCAGAGTATGGTTTTGTTTATTTCCTTTATTGTGTTTTTTTTTTTCTTTCTGAATTGTAAATTGGAACTTCTGTTGTTTCTGTTGCTAACTAGTTTCAAATTTGCCAGGCGGCTGTTTACCAGGCATAGAAAATCCATTTGCTGGGTAAAGTTTGCTAGGTTGCCAGCCCGCAGAGGGTCTAAGGATAGAATCCTATTTCTAGATGACCCCATGGGGTGAGTTAATTTGACACACCATTTCATTTGTATTTATACACTGGAAAGGTATTCCAACGGCACAAAATAATTTCTGTTCTATGTATTAAACAAAAAGCAGACAGGACATAATAGCATAACCAACCGTGATGTAAGGCTTATTTAAAAAACAAAACACTGACCTCATGCCTAAAAATAGCCCAAACCAACATGATTTGTAGAAAACATGATTGTGATTGGGAGTAGGGAGACTTGCTATTTAAAAAAAATGAAATAAAAATATAATGCAAGAGAGAAGCAGATGACATGGGGGGGGGTCGTGTGAATGAATGATATTCAGGAAGGCCCAGTGCACGAACAAGTGACAACCAGAGGAGGGGCTCTGTCACTGTTTGCACATAGAACATATTTTTCTCCTAAGTAGGAGGAGATTCTAAATCACAATAAGAAGTATATTTTAGCAAACACATTGATCGTCGATAGCTGGTTATCATTGTCAACCATGATGTACTGTCACTGTAGCATGTGCCACACTTTCACACAAGTTAACAGTGTAGCAGGATCTTCATCAGCATGGCCGGAAACACGTCATGTTTCCCTGTGATGTTACAGCATCCCTTCAAAAAACAACAGTGTTTCCCAGATCTATAGGAGCTTATGCAACCTTGGTTGCTTTTATGCTCCTATGATCCACAACTGTAATTTAAAAGCAAATTGATACACCCTCACACACTTGTGCGCGCGCGCGCACACACACACACACACACACACACACACGCACACACACACACACACACACACACGCACACACACACACACACACACACACGCACACACACACACACGCACACACACACACACACACACACACACACACTATGAATATAAGTGGGAATATAAGTAGCTCCAAAATGTACCCTTAAAAAATTAATAAAAATTTAAAGAGATTTTGGGCAACAAGCTTTTAAAAGCAATTTCACCTTTCATTCCTTTTAGATCAGTGGTTCTCAACCTGTGGGTCACAATCCCTTTCAGGTCAAACAACCCTCTCACAGGAGTTGCTACCACTAAATCTTGGCTGGATTTTGTGTTTAGTGGCTTCTTAAAGGATTGTGTGGAGGAGACATCATCTACACTTTCCATTACACTTCCATAGAGAAGACATACCGGAAGAAGGAGGGTGTGGCTGGGGGTCTGGCCCCTTCAGTGATGCTGCCCACAACAGGCCCATGCTTCTAATAAATGACAATACTTGCTTAAAGGGTGAACTAAAAAAGAGAAAGACAAAGACATCTCATCCTGCCTCTCTCCTGTTATCGCTAAAGATGTCACTTTTGAAAAGGGAAGAAAGAATATATTTCCAATCCATATTCACTACAAATAGTTTAACTATATCTTTATCTTAGGTTGATGCTTAAAACAGATTAAGAGCCGGGCAGTGGTAGTACACACCTTTAATCCCAGCACTTGGGAGGTAGAGGCAGGTGGATTTCTGAGTTCCAGGACAGTCTAGTCTACAGAGTGAGTTCCAGGACAGCCAGGGCTACATTGGGAAACCCTGTCTCAAAAAACCAAGTGGAGTGGGGGGGGACTGATTTAGAGATCATATCTCTATAGATATAGATATAGAGACTATATCATTGAATTGTAAAATTTGGAGAGGAATAACCCCACAAAGAGTTATCAACAGGACCTTTGAGTTACTGACCACCATACTGTCGCCAACACACACTATCACCAATGGTGCAGATTATATACATAAATCCTTCTTTCACGTTTCAGCATGCTCTGTATGGTTTTCTATGAACACACAATAATGGCATATAGGGCTGAATATGTAAATTAAAATAAGCTTTTAGAAAAAGCAATGATCAAATTAGAGTTGGGACAAACTGAGCCATTGCCTTAAAGGCCTCATATGTAAGCCAGGCAGCGTTGGCACACACAGAGGCAGAGACAGGCAAATCTCAGAGTTTGAGGCCAACCTAGGCTACAGGGGGAGTTCTAGGGCCACCAGGACAAAACAGGGAAACCCTGTTTCGAAAAACCAAAATGAATAGATAAGTGAATAGATAGATACATAGATAAATAGTTAGATTTAGATAGATAATAGATGGATGATAGATAGATAGATAGATAGATAGATAGATAGATAATGAATGAATATGGTCTCAGATGGCAATAACCAATCTCAAGCCTTATTACCATAAAAATCACTTTTCCATCTGGATAACCCCGGCTTCCTGGTAACCATCACCTGCATGCACATGGTTGGTAATAATCTGATTTGATCATAGCTCCCCAAGGGTATTTATATCTGCGTGTACTGACTTGTTAAATTATTCCGTGCTAATTGATGGTTCACATGACAAGATATGCATAGCTGATCATGCTCATTAAAATGCAGGCCATTCTCAATTATGTGCAACAAACGATGTGCCTGGGACCTTTAACACACTCAAACCAAGCGTAATCCCCGAATTCATAGGCTGCAGTCCTTTGGCCTTCTTGCAAGCACTTGTGCCTAAGTACTGCGTCTGAGGCCTGAATCCGCACCTAACGCCAACCTGCACGTTCTTGTTTGAATGGGAAAAGATAATGGCATTATTTCCTATTTGGCATTGTGTAGATAAAAACACCCACAGATCTGACTTTTGAAATACTTTCCGCACAGGTGTCTGCTGTTGTGCAAATACAATTAAGTTTTGTCTGTCTCACACTTTCTATGGGGGGGGGGAGATAGGAAGGGGCAAGGGAGAAGAGTCCCTGCTCTGGGAAGTCAACGCCCTGAGCCTCCTAAGGCTGTGTGTGGCTCTTTCCTGATTGACAGTCCTAGTAGATGGGACAGGCAGGTTTTCTAAATAAAGTTTCTTTCATAGATATTTTAACCCTGGTTTTAAAATGTGTGAAGGGCCTGAAAAGATGACTCAGGAGTTAAGGGCATTGGCTGCTCTTCCAAAGGACCCAGGTTCAGTTCCCAGCGCTCACATGACAGCTCATAACTGTCTATGTAACGTTCCAGAAGATCTCTCTCTCTCTCTCTCTCTCTCTCTCTCTCTCTCTCTCTTCTCTCTCTCTTCTCTCTCTCTCTCTCCTCTCTCTTCTCTCTCTCTTCTCTCTCTCTTCTCTCTCTCTTCTCTCTCTCTTTCTCTTCTCTCTCTTCTCTCTCTCTTCTCTCTCTCTCTCTCTCTCTCTCTCTCTCTCTCTCTCACACACACACACACACACACAGGCAAAACATTAATGCATATAATAAGCAAATAAAATATTCTTTAAAAAGAAAGAACTGGGCATGATTGCACACACCTTTGATCCCAGCACTTGCAAGGTAAGGGCAGGTGGATCTCTGTGAGTTCAAGGCCAGCCTGGTGTATACAAAGTGAGTTCCAGGATGGCCCAGGCTACATGGAGACTTCTGCTCTTGGAAAAACCAAAAATAAAAAAATATAAACTAATTAATTAATTAATTAATCAAAATGTGTTAAGTTGGGTCAGGCACATGCCTTTAATCCCAGCACTCGGGAGGCAGAGGCAGGTGGATCTCTGTGCATTCGAGCCCAGACTGGTCTACAGAGCAAATTCCAGGACAGCTAGGGCTACACAGAAAAACTCTGTCTCAAAAAACCAAAAAGCAACCAACCAACCAACCAACCAACCAACCAACCAACCAACCAACCAACCAAAACAACAATAACAAAATATATCAAGCCGAAGGTAGGACAAGCCTGTGTGCGTTTCTGTGCGGGGACTGTGGTGGCACACACGGTGTCCTGGGGGTTACAGAACCCGGAAGTGGGCTCAGCCATCAGCTCCACCCTTTTGCAAACTGTGTTCTGCAGAAGCCCGATCCACAGCGGAAGGGACTGGTCAAAACTTATAACCCGTCAGTAAAACTGAAGCAGTTTGTGCAGAGTGGCTTCTGCTGCTACGAAAGTAAGACAGGCAAAGCTACAAGGCGGACGAGCAGTTCAGAACCCTCTGAAGAGAGCCGGCCCTTTCCAACCCGTCCACTTCGGCCTGAGGGCGGAGAACCAGCTACTTCACATTTAACTCCGCTCCTGCACGGTTCCATCTACTGTCTCCCATTCTATCGCTTCTTCAGCACTCAGAATGAAGACAGTCTGGAAATGAGGTATCTACATCCAGCCAGGGTTTTCTTACGTCATTTCTGAAGTCATGAATCCTTAAAATAGCTATTTCCATCAATGAACTGAAGGACTGACTTAACCCTACAACAAAGTTTCAAACTAGGGAATACTTGAGTCTGGATTCAAACTTTCCCGGGCCACAAAGAGGTTTCAACATCTCTGTATCAAACAGCAGAGATCACATATTTCCGAGCATACTCTATGCACATTAAAAAATAATTTTTTTTTTACCATGTCTTCAATGAATGAAATTTACAGGTCTCTCTCACAAATTTCTGGTCTGCATGCACTGTAAGCTTAGCTGTCTTGCTTCTAAAAATAATCACAGTCAACTCTAAAGCAGGGATTCACCAGCAAGCCGGCTTACTCCGGCAGAGCTCCAAACGGAACTGCGCCTGCTGCAAAGGACAGCCTGCTTGACAATAGCACTGCCTCAAAAGACACACCACACAATGTAAGGAGACTACCTCCTTTGCACTGTAAAACTCTTACACACACACACACACACACACACACACACACACACACACACACTTTTCCCACCAACTTCACCACCAATATTCTGAACTTTGCACTGAGAAACTACTTGGAATTCTAGTTGAAGACCAGTCACTTCTGGATCGAAGCAGGCATCCAGTGCTTCCGTCTAGCGCAGCGAACTGGCAAGCACAGCCTCCCAGCCGAGAGCTTGAACACGCTGTAAAGGCTCCACAAGATGGCTGCAGAGCTGTCCACCATGTCGTGTCGGTAGCGTTCACCCATGCAACAGGACATAGCCCATCTTTGATCCTTCCTATCAGTTTTTGTTTGATTTTTGCCAGATGTGGTCATTTTGGCTGATCTTCAGGAACCCAAAGGCAACACTGTGAGGCGGGGGCTCAGGGCCAGGTGTGGTGTGCGGAAGCCTGAGCCACCCCATCCTACCCCAGGAATCTACGCACTTGGGACAGACACTCAACCGTGCCATTCTCAGGACTTCTCCAGTCCCATTTTATTAAGGAAAGATTGGCTTAAGAGCAAAGGGCAGACATAGGGCCCTTCCTCCATGAGAAAAATAGTGGTTCTTAAGATGCTGGGTTTTATCCTGGTCCTTCCAAGTCCTGTGGCAACAGTTAGCAACAACCGTTTGACTCTTTTAAACTGAGATATGGCGCACTCTGGGCTTTGGGTGCTTGCTTTGAATCACCTACTTCTCCTCTGAAATCCTATCCTTGTCTTATTTTCTGTGGGCATTTGCCTCACTACTCTCTAAGCCCTGGAAGAGTTTATTAAAGTCACATTATTTTCGTCTTATTTGTGTTAGCGGCCCAGGCCTCGCGGCTCATTTTTAAGGTGTGTCCCTGGGGGGAGTACTCCTTGCTTTCCCTGGTGTCTCCAGGACCAAGGAAATATGACTTCACACAATAGTGCTCACCCTTGGACGTCAGCGAGAAAACAAAACCAGTGAGCCCGCAGTGTGATGTTTGGAGATACTTGATCGTTGCCAGGGTAGCCGTTTAATTAGTCTTGGGTTGCTGCTGGGGGGGGGGGGGGGCGGGGCGGGAGGGGGGAGTGCTGGTACCTGGGCAACCTTTGTCATCACGGGTTGGAACAATCAAAACATTGGGGCTTGTAAGGTTTTTCATTTCACTCCTAGTCTTTAGGAATAGAGTAAAACTCTCTTCAATGTCAGTCTCTGTCTGTCTGTCTGACTGTCTGTCTCTCTCACACACACATATACACACACATGCAGACACAGACACACACACACACACACACACACACACACACACAATTTGTAAATCAAGGAAGTGTTTTCTTTGTAAAATAACAGTGAGTTTTAAAGGAATGAAGGATGTCTTTTCCCATCTAAATTATGAACAGCAGGCATGTTCTCCCACAATCCCCTTCACCTCTCTTTGCTTATTAATAGGTACACAATACCGTGTGCCTGAAATTCAAGAAGCAATCTTTCAGTTTATGTTTCATCTGTCCCTCCTCTGCCAGTCTCTCTAGCACATTGCCACAAATGCCGGGACATGGACCACAAAGACCCAAAAGGTGGCCAGAAGCAAGTGTGGGAACGTGTGCCTGGCGGTTCACTACTATTGTGTGTTTTTAGATCCCCTGTAAAATCACAGGCACTTTAGTCCCGGAAAAGGAAGAAAAATGCATGGGGGCCACCTGCGAAGTCTCCTTGCTGGGCAGTGACGGCAGCTGCTCCGGACTGCACTTAGCTGCACTTAATGGACGGTTATTGGCTTTCCCTAACCGTCCCTGAGCCCGGGCAACCCACTTCCTGCCATGGTCTTGCCTACGCTGGTCGGTATGGAGTAGTTCCACAGGGCCCATTAGGAACGGCTTGAGAGCCATTACTGTCGCCAGACTAAAACATCCTTTCTACTCAGGTTTAAAAAAAAAAAAAAAGTGAGATGAATAGTTGTTTCTAGATGGCGTGAGCAAGCCGTCATTAACTCCCTGGGGGATGAAGGCACCTGAACACAGATGGATGACAGGGTGGTTTTTCCCTTTATGTCGGCCACACCTGTGCCAAAGGAGGGACCTCGCCTAATGCGGTAGGACGTGACTATAAAGGGCCCCTGACATTTCAAAGGCGAGAGGCGGCAGCACACCTCGCAGGTCTCAAAAGCCTCGCGCTACAGACACCACAGGACTTTGAACAGTGTGACTTTGGGCTGGTTTGACAGTGGCAGGCTAGTGCTGTGGTCCAGACCCCTCAGTCTGAAGGGGACAATAGGACAGGGGCAGATAGGGCCAAGAGATAGCAAGCAGGCTGCCCTCACTGCAAGCAGGCTGGGCAGGCTGGAGGAGGGGGGGGCCGACGGAGGCCAAGGGTTTGTGATAAAACAAAAGTCTTTTCCCAGACAGGCACCATTTACCCCAGTGAGCCTGGCTATTCCATGAAAATAAGGCTTGTCATTTTAACGACAGAGTTCCTCCTGTCACCTTGGACAATGACGCAATGACAAAGGATAGAGGAGCCTTGTGGGCACATTGACTGAGACCCTACCCTGAGTGTGTAGTAGGTCAGAGGAAGCAGCAGGACAAAGCTTTGCCTAACCTGTCGTCACAGGTTCGCAGACTGATACATCAGTCCCTTCAATACAACAAGAAGATATATTTATGTGCTTTATTGCTTAAAGACTGAGAGCAAGGCTGAAAAAAATCATGTATGACTCTCCATTGTAGAGCAGTGGGCATATCCTAAGCATACACAACTACATCATAATTCTGTGTAATGGCTAAATATCCAGGACTAGACAGAAATAGGACAAACGAAGCCTGAGATCAGGGTTGAATTTTTTATTCTTACAGCTCTGCAGGCAAATATTAGACACGAGACCTCGACTCACTAACGTGAAAAGGAAGGAAAAGATTCACCCGACTGAAATGTAGAGGATGGGTTTTCATTCTCTAACCTACACCAATCTCCGGAAAGGATATTTTTAGCCGTCACTCAGCACAGACCTAAAGATACTCACCTGCGGTTTGTTTATCTTTCAACCTCCACAGGAAAGACACGTGTCCTTAAGCAGAACCGCCCATGTACACATTTCAAATTCAATCACAGACAAAAGAAGGCTTTTGTGAATGTGATCTAGTAGCTAGTAGCGATGAAACGAACATAAATACACCAGAGTTGTACTATTTATTCAGCTGACTAAGAAAGTAAGCCACAGGAAATGTGAGTCTCAAAATTGGCAGACACTATAGTCTCTTGTGGGTCGAAGGAAGAGGAAGCAGTGGTGGGCGGAGAGGATGAGGTTTGGAGGGACGGGGTCACCACAGTAAGGGAGACAGCCAGGGCTACCACCTATATCACCATCCTTGTTTCCAGCATGGTAGGCCATGTTGCCAATGGTCTAACCTCTGCTCTGGCTTTACTGTCGCACTGTCTTCATTTTGCCGAAGAACTGAGAGCAGTGCTGAAAATATATCCATGATTAAACTGGACGATTCTTGCCACCTCTAGACAAAAGAAGAGCTATGTGCCTTCTGAGAATGCCAAGGGTGCCAGCTTCTGAGGATCATTTTTAATGTAAATTAAAAATTATTACAAGAAGGAAGCCAGCCATATATCTGAACCTGGTATTTTCCACAGACAATAATAATCACCACACATATATAAGTCATGCAGATTTTCCTTGTGAAGATGAGAAATGGCTACTCATTTATATTTACTTCCCCAGAAGGTAGGTTGCAATGTGTTCATACGCGTTAATTCAACTGGTCTTCACGACAACATTAGGAGGCAGAAGTAAGCATTCTGATTCAGAAACAAAGAAACTGAGACACGAAATGTTTTAAGTGTCCAAGGTCATTCAGACACACCCATGACAGGGCAAAGAACAAACGTTGGGGGCCGGCTCCAGAATCTGTAACTGCATTGTAATTGTCAATTACAATCTGTAAATTGTAATCTGTACTGATGGCAAGGAACCGGGTTATCAAAAATTTTAACCATTTTAAAGAACAGATAAAAATGACAAAGTGAGAAAAAAGAGAGTATTGAAACTGGTGTTCTTTTTCCTTTGTTTGGGGAACATCTTTCTTTCTTTCTTTCTTTCTTTCTTTCTTTCTTTCTTTTTTTCTTTCTTTTCTTTCTTTCTTTGTATGAGAATACTTCTCCCCAATACAGGGAATTATGGGATACTGCCTATGCTCTCAGAAGATAAGTTCCCCTGTAACTATATGCACCAAGATCTATAATTAAACCTGCGAAACAAACAACAGAAATGGAAGCGAGTCAAACTCTATGCATCATGGCTGACTTGAGCTTCCATAGAGAGTTTTGTAGAGTCTTGCTCCTGGAGACCTGCAGTAATAACTAAAGCCCAACATCGTTAAGGCACAAAAAATCATATGCATGAAGAAAATCTTTAAGATGGCGTGTGGGTTCGGAAATAGAAGGGCATATAAGATAGTGGTCGATGTTGCAAAGCCCTCCCTCTCTTGAGTGAAAGACAAGGTTGACCACCGTGCCTGTTGGTCCAGTTCTCACGTGGCCAGACAGCTCCAGTGAGGGAAAAATCCCACAGAGAACGGCCTTGGTACCCAGCAGGAGTCTTCTGAGTGACCTCAAAAGCCAGTCCATGCTCAGCTGGTTTGAGATACTGACACAGACTTCAGTGACTGACCAATCTAAAAATCACATAGTCAGGATTTCATGATCTCTGGAACGTTTTGAATAACTCCCCCGTGCCAACCTACCTACTGTACAGAAGGCAACCTACGTACCAGGGCCCACACAACTATTCAGGGTGATCTTGAGTGAGACCCTATTTGACTCCCAATGAACTCCAAAGCCTCTAAGCTAGTATGAGAGTTGGTAACTCCACACGACATGGTCTGCCCTTTGCAATTTAAGGCAACCACCCATTCTTCATCTATGACCTCTGATTCCTCAAAATAACAAAAGAAATGACAACCAACATGGATGTACAGCAGATCTGATTACCACCTGAACCCTTGTCTCCCAAGGCTCGAAGGATGACCAGTATCCTACTGTAATGCTGCAAGCTGAGAACTTACCAAACCAAACCAATCAAACAACGAGGTGGGGTGGGACCTGATTGATGCCTAGGGTGTAGGACTTGACGCCTTCCAGGAGCAGAAGTGTGACAAAGGTCATCCCTGTTCTATTACTCAGCTCATCTCCAGAGTGTATGCTAGCTTCCATTTAAACAGTTTTAAAGTGACTGAATGGCTTTTTTGTTTTTGTAGACTCCATCACTAATTTCATTCCTTCTCTCAAAGTAGACTCAGATTCTTGAGACTCTAAATGAGGGTGACTCAGCTGGTTCCACTATAAACATCGTGAGAGATGCAATATGGTTTTTACTGAGTTTCAAGCAAGTGGGGAAGAGACCACTAGACTTGATTGCACTTAGAATTGGACTAACCTTCTCCAGTGTGTTCGAGAAACTTCACCAAAGGTCTCCTAAGTAAATATCACCTTACAATCTTCACCCTCCCCAATCTGGATCCTTGCCCTTTAACCTCTTTCCACAGCACACTCAAGACACACATTGAATTGTGCTTTTGTCGATGACAAGTTGAGAGTTTTGTTAGCAACAGGCTTTAGATTTTTGATTAAAGATTTTAGATTTGGGGGTTAGAGAGGCAAATGTCTCAAACCCCCAAATCTCCAAAATCCAAGAATTTTTCTGGTCTCAAACATTTTAGATAAGGAATACTCAGCCTGGAGCACAGTCTTGCTTAGGAAACTTCATGACTCACGGGGGCACCACCGCCTTGGCTCTGCTCAGAGGGAAGCTGGGTCCTGCACAGGCTGGAGAGGGACAGTCCTAACATTAACCCACTCTGCAGCTGGCCATATGCTAAGGATGCTGGATGTCCAGAAGCCAGTCCCTAAACCAGTGCTGAGCACTGCACTGACATTACTAGATAGGTGACCCACTCTTAAAGCAGGAGACAGCAAGAAGAGGGAGGAAGAGGGTATATCAGGTTAACATGGCGATTTAGAGAGATTTCTTTCTAGTCTCCAGGAGTAGTCCAAGCTAGGCCTTTAGCCTAGAAAGAGTTAATTCTTCAGCAGTTTTTTTTTTTTTTCCAAACGTTGATTTTGCGATACACATTTGGCATCGTAGGAAGGCAATCCAAATATGAATGTATACAATGAAAGCCACATGTGTACAAAAGAAAGAAAAACCCTTACAAAACAGAAAGCCAGAACGACCTACAGAGATGTGACAGAAACTTGGCGTTTACTTGTTGGAACAAACACACTTGTTGGCAAAGGGCACTTATCTTCCAGGAGGTGGTTACAGAAATATGCAAGATGTGAAAATAAAACACAATAGTGACCAGAGCGAACACATTAACTGGCGCCTAGCCCTTAGCAAATTAGGGGTTGATGGTCCCTACATAAGCCCCTCCCCCAAGCCACGCCCACTTCATCCACTATCTTCTGTACTTTTTTTTTATTAACACATTCAGTTCTCTGCTGGAAAGCTACAGGAGAGGGTCACCGGAATGGGTGGGTTTTATTCTATTCTCAAAGTCAAAAGGAAAAAGCAGGGGGAGGTGCCAAGCCATATTTCCAAGTTAAGAGTGACTCCAGAAGTCATTTACATGCCACACAAGTGGTTTTGAATCTCAGTGCACATTGGGTAATGGAATATGATCTAGTCATGTAAGAGAGACCGACGTCCATGCCTGATGATCTGTCAGCACCAATAAGAACTCAGAGAGGAGAAGCACACAGCCAGGAAACTCTTGATTTTACATAAGATTCAAATGAGAGTCACGAAATGAAATGTAGCATCATTTCAGTGGTAACCCTTTTGAGAGACACACCTGGGTCTAGAGAATTCAGGAGCCGGAAACTGCTCACCAGAGAGAAGAAATAGATAGCTCAGAAAGGAGGAAGAGATGCATTTGCATCACCAAAGTCCACAGATGTGGGCGGGACACATCCTCACGAGGGAACACCTTTAGATACGACCAGCGTTTGCATCCTTACCTTTGAGTCTCTATTCTGAACAAAAGGGCTGCTTTCACAGCAGCTTGGACACCAGGTTCTTCCCCACACCGAGGAACTGAAAACATCTTTTGTATCTGAAACACCATGTGTGTCCTTTCTCTTTCTAGACAAGGGAGGTGGAAGATCGTAGGAGTACCCAATCTGCACTCAGAGCTTTGAGTAAAATTAATATTGAAGTAGTCTGTAATCCCTCGAGGTCAGAGTACATTGAAACCCAAAGGGAAATAAACTGGATTTTAAAACCTCTCCTAAGAACCCACACCACAAATAATCCACATGGTGATCACTTAAATTCTATGTTTTTCAGGTTGTGGCTACTGGCTAAAGTCGTTGTCATAAATACAAAGAACCTTCTAGCAATGAGAGGAAATTCTTTGTTCCTTTCCATGCCAGGCCAAGCTCTCCCAGCCAGGGGTCACTTCCCTCATCCCGTCAAGAGCTAGGCTAACAACTGAACAGAAGGAAGCCTCACCTGGAACTTCAGGAGAGAATCTTGCGGAGTGTCGAGATACGAAGAGTTTGAGTTCTTGATCCAAGTTGCACTCGATCAGGTTTGTGTCCCACGATCGGATCCCTGTGGAGGAAAAGGAAGGCAGTTGGCAGGCTTCCTGCGAGTCATCCCAGAGCGGTTTGGAAAGCATCCCCAGGACGCTTCTCAGGCCTTTTTCTGGAGGGTTCCTTGGCTAGCGGTGGATGCCCACAAACAGGAAAGGGAAGGCCCCTCCCCTGGGACACAAGGGAGGGAGAACTAACTGTGAGCCTGAGGTTCTGCCCCTCATAAATCGTAAATGCAGCAGGGCCGGGGGCTGGAAAGCCGACAGTTATTAGGAAATGGCAGACCAGGCAGGCGGGGAGGCACAGAAGATAACAGTTCTGGCTAAGAGGACCCGAACTACCACCAGCTTCTTCAGACTCCACTAGGTGGCCAATGTCAGATGCAGGTGGGCTGGGCAGCTGCCATTTAAGCCTGCGTCTCTGTTTCCCAAAGGATGCTCTTGCAGTGCAAGTGTGTGATTTCTTCCGTTTATTCATTTTTGACCTTGGTTTCTAAACCCCCTCCTCCATATCGATCCCAAATCGTGTGATCTTTGCTAAGCAGGTGGAACTCAAGGTTTGGACTAGGAGTCCTATCAGTCCTTTATTTTATGTAGTCAGCTGGTCAGGGAGTGCTTTTTATTCACAATTGTTGAGCTATACTGATCTTTCTTTCTTTCTTTCTTTCTCTCTCTCTTTCTTTCTTTCTTTCTTTCTTTCTTTCTTTCTTTCTTTCTTTCTTTTTTAATCCAGGAGAACTTTTTATACTTGATAAAACTCTGGTAGTTTGGGAGTGGGCATGAGCTTCCTTGCGTCAGCCAGGAAGGATCAATCAAGAGCCCGGGTAACCCACAGTGAAGAATCAGAAGGACTGTGGTTTCCAGTACTGGCCATACCTCCTTGGTCTCTTCTGTACCCCTCCCCCTCCCTCCCCACCCCAAAGGCGATGTCTCGGAGGGAACACAGAGAACATGGAGTTATAAGAACCATGGACAGAAGCCAGGAGAGCTGTGAGCCCCAGAAACCTAGACATCATCTGTGTATGTGTGTTCCCATGCATGCATGTGTGTGTGTTCATGTGTATGTCTGTTCATGTGTACATGCTTAGACTCGTCCCAACAGACTGCTGACGATGGAGCCAGTACACAGCACCAGGACTGTACACTGGTGTGAGCATCTTCAACTTCTGGAAACCAATTTCTGAGCCAACAAATATTATCAAACTACAGAGAGGCTTGAGCCCTTAGGTGTATATCTGTAAGTGTATATCTCTAACCAAAAGGCCAATGATCGATTAGTATTTTTTCTTTTTTCTTTTTGTTTTTTTGTTTTGTTTGGTTTGGTTTGGTTTGGTTTTGGTTTTTCAAAACAGGGTTTCTCTGTGTAGCCCTGGCTGTCCTGGAACTTACTCTGTAAACCAGGCTGGCCTTGAACTCAGAAATCCACCTGCCTCTGCCTCCAAGTGCTGGGATTAAAGGCGTGTATCACCACTGTCCGGCTGATCGATTAGTATTATTGATTGATTAGTATCTGTGCCATCAGCCTAGAGGGTTTACAAGGTTGTGAATGAAACTCACCCTAAATCCTTAATGTACACCTCCATTTATCACCATTATGTTCCTGAGGGATAATCATGTGCATTATACATATAATAAATATGTGCGATACATATCTTAATTATATATAATATCTTAAAGACATATTAGATATCGATCTTTTAAAAGATTGTAGAGCTCAGTTCTTACATGAAAAGATATCTTCATATTTATTTTCTCTCTTTTTTTCTCATTTTTATTTTATTTTATTTTATTTTATTTTATTTTATTTTATTTTATTTTATTTTATTTTATTTTATTTTATTTTTGAGACAGGGTCTTACTACATGGCCAAACCAACCTAGCACTTGCTCTAACTAGTACAGGTAACCTTGAAATTGTAACTCTGATGTCTGAGCTTCTAGATTGGTGGACAAAGACCTTTTCCATCAGAGGAACCTTCTCAAACAGCTGTGTGCCCCTTAGACAGAGGGAGAATTTCTCATAGGAATAGTGGGAAAGCGTCAGATAAGAAAGAGTTAACATTCCTAAGGAGAGGCTAAATTATAAGGGAAAATTTTATGAGTCTCCCTGGAAACATTAAATGGCCTCAGTTTGCATTTGTGCTAATGGAATATTTAAATTTTAACAAGAAAGGCATGTTGAGAGTTTGTGGGTCTTTTTAGTGGAGAAATGATAAATGGCTTCTTTTTGTTCCCTGCAGAGCTTGACAGGTTGAGAGGTCTGAATTCATTAGAATATTTTACTTCAACATATACACTCTATACTAGCCTTTCGCGCAAGGCCATTTTGGTCCTGTCGGAGTGACTTAGTTGGAACCATTGACGGAGCTCCATTTTGTCTTCTGGCTTGTCAAGCCAGGTCAATAAGTTAATAACGAGACATATGTATTTAAATTAAATTCATACTATTTTTCCATCTCTGTTCTAAGTCACGCCTAAAGGGCTGCATTATTTGAATGACGTTGTCTGGGGTTGGGCACCCACCTGCTCTTGCACTGATGTCTGTCATTTCAGTCCTGTTACAACGCCAGTGGTGAGTTGTCCATTTTATATTCATTTATGTCTTTTACATTTATAATTTGACAATAGAAAAATGCTAAACTTAAAAAATAATCCATGGAGTTGATTTTTTTTTTTTAAAAAATCAAACCAGTAGACAGTTGGTAAAAATAACTTCTAGTGTGTAAACTACCAATGGGGAAAAAAATTCAAGGTTCTCTCTTTCTAAGAGAGTCACTTCCAGTCAAAATGTTTCTTAAGATTGTATAATTGATGCTGTGGTTTATAAAGACTATATAGATTCCCTGGTTACTTTAGTTGGGAATGAACACGATGGAGCCTTATCAGTTTTAGAAATGACACTTAGTAATGAGTTGGTCCCTTACGCTGGTTATTGCTAGTAAAGGGAGACATTCTCAATGAAGACTGATCGCTTTTGACTGTTTCCGTATCTCCCTTTCATGCCTAATTGGGAGCCCCTGGTGTTGATAAGCCCTTTCCAAATTCTCCCTCTGGACTCTGGAGCCAGAGAGGGGACACCTGGGTGTGGTTAAGAGGTTCTAAAAGAGGTTCTGAAGCAGGGGAAACATGCTATATATTTCTCACTCCTTTTCCTGAGTATCCTCTATTTTTAAGGGCAAGCTTTGCATTGAGGCTTTGATTTTGTAGCCATCTAAGGGGACTTCGTCCTTACCGGGATTACTCAGGGGTTAACAATTGGAGAAGCTGGGGGTGAGGTGGGGGGAGTAAACCTCTGTGTTTTAAATGCCGGGCTAGGTTCAAGGGGCACTGGGCACTGGAGAATGCTCCGGGCTGCTCCAGGATCCTGGCCCCACCTCGGGAGGCAAGCACTGTCCTGTGTTCTTCCCAGGTGGACAGGAAGCATCAGACCGTCTTTTCCTTTCATTTCTCTCGCCCCATGTGGTAGCAATGCACAAAGAAGTAGGCGTGCACGTGCTTTTAACAGAGGGGGAAAAAGAAGGGGAAGGGTATTTCAGAGCTAGTCGGGGAGAGGAAGATGCACATCAAACATATCCCGTGTCTTCCACCCGGATTCCACAAAGCTTACCCTGATCTTGTAGGAACTTTTGGCTTAATAAAACCAAAAAGCCACCTCTCCTTTAGTGGATGAAAACGGCATATGTCTCACAGAAGCAGCAGAGCAAAGGAAGGAAAAACGAATGGACCACACCGTGCACGCCGATGCTCGGACGTTCCACGCACGTGGCAGCTACTTGGGCCTTTGACAAGTTATTTTCCTCAATGGGCCCAATTTAATTGTTCCCTTTTAGAAGCAGCCTTTTGAGAATTTCTTGTAGATATGTGAATGGTCAGCCTATAAGCCTATGATTCTGTTTGGAAAACGACACTAGGAGGTAACTTGAACCCAGGTTAGAAGCATAAATGAGAGAAGTAGCTAGAGGGAAAATGCTAAGAGGCTTTTTAGAGAAAAGATTTCCCAGCTTTCCTCTGACCTAACCTTTGGTTTGCTTCTCTCTTTACAAAGCCAGTAATTTAATGTTTGTCACATAATCGGTGTGTGATGCAAACGATATCATATGGACAGCACACCATTTCAGAGCATTGGGGAAAAAAAAAACCTTCAAGTCTTAAGATAACATCTTAGAATAGAAGCAAAGAGTTATCTGCAAGAATTTATTTCTAAATCTAAAAGTTAGAAATTTCTTTTAAAAGCAAGCTCTTAGGGAAGATTTACAATAAAGCACTGATGTAATGACCTTCCAATTGAGGACTGATTAGCTTGTGTTTCAGCTGGGATCACAGAGCCCTTTAGTGGTGTAACACCAATTAGGCAGAACAAGCAAAAATCCTCCATCTGCCTCCTGACTTTGGAAGTGTGAAGACGAATATAATAAATGTAACACATTCCAGCATCTCTTTATCTCCTGCCATATATGGTTTTCACTTTTTTTTTTTCTTTCTTTGCTAGAAGAAAATGAAAATTAAATCCCCAAACCTTTCTGGGTTCTTCATTTTCTTGCCTACAATTTTGTATAGAACATTTTCACTAAAGCGGCATCAGACTATTACAATGTGACCAGCTTAAAACACCTACAGACCCAAGGCAGTGGACAGTACACTTATGGAGCTTCTCATAAGCACATCTTGCTTATTTCCCATGTCACCTAGAGGGACAGTCGCCTTCTGATCGTAACTGAAAGCATCAGACCGACACCCGACATTCATTAGATGACTTAGCTTCTTCAGGGAGAATGGCACAAACCGACGAAAACTCATTGCACCATGTTTTAAATGTCAGTTTGATGGGCATTGTTGTATAGAGCCTAGGTAATAAAATACACCCAAATGCTAGCATTTTGCTAAGAATAAGGCTATCAGGTTACCTCCACATTGGGGACAATTAGGGAGGAACAAATGAATCAGTTGGTGGAGTCCGCTGTCATATGGAACCAAGTCCTATACAAGCACGTCAGTGTAGCTGGACCAGTGCTAGTGAACACTATTGTTTGAAGCTCTGGAAAAGAAATGATCAACCCAGCTTTGTGCTTCTGAAGCACAGCGGAGCTAGAGTGACCACTTTTCTTCCTTGGTCTCAAGAAGCCATTAGCATCACACTGGGGTGTTTGGGGCCTGTTGATTTGCTGTATTATCTACCATCTCTCTGAAGGGGTCTAGATTTACTATTTGTTTGTTTATTCATTTATTGCCTTTCCGGAGTGCTCTGGGTAATCAATCAGATGGCAAATATGCCAGACTCCAGGGTCAGTTTGGATGGGGAAGGAATAGGAAATAAGAAAGGCTAACAGATGAGAGATGCTGTTTCCCCATCCCTCGGGGAGCTCACATCAGAGCTTGCCCAGGAGCAGCTTCTCCGGGCTTCACAGCGACACAGCCTGCAGGCACCAGCAACAATAGCAGTGGCACCATAGTGACCTCTGGAGGAGGCCCAGCTGGGATCTGCCAGCTGAAGCAGCAGTGTCCCCTCCCAGGAAACAGAGCCTGCCCGCCCTGTTGCTAAGTCACCTCAGACTGTCTGAAAAGCTGGGGAAGCAGGATTTTTCACTTATCCTTGAAAACCTGGGCTGCTCGAGCAGAAGAGCACTCTCTAGAGGATCAGAAACATCTGTTACTACCCTGGGGGAAAGGGCTCTGCCCACACACTTGGTTGATTCTTAATGAGATCGATACAACCATTTCAGAAATCCATGCAAAAGGGAAAAAAAAAAAAAGGAAAAAAGAAAGAAAAAGAAAAAAAAAAAAGGAAAAAAAAACCCAAAAACCTGACCCAATCAGGGAATTAAAAATCAGAAAAGCATGGTGATTACAAAATGAACATTAGGGTTGGTGGGTGGGGTGACTTCTGGGATTCTAGTAAATGGCTGTTTCTTAGCTGGACAGCACAGGTATCCTCACTATGTGAAAATTCAGCGAACTGTTCCTCCACACCCTATGCTTCTTTCTTTCTTTTTCTTTCTTTTTCTTTCTTTCTTTCTTTCTTTCTTTCTTTCTTTTTCTTTCTTTCTTTCTTTCTCTCTCTTTCTCTCTCTCTCTCCCTCCCTCCCTTCCTTCCTTCCTTCCTTCCTTCCTTCCTTCCTTCTTCCTTCCTTCCTTCTTCCTTTCTTCCTTTCTTCCTAGAATTAAAACAAACCTGGATTTTTCGGGCTAAATGTGAGTACAGCCAGGTCGGACAGCACAGAATTCCTTGGCTGCATCTATTTTCCCCTCCAATGGAAAGAGGCTTGAATAAACCGCCGGAACGGAACACGTAAGGAATGATGGAACCCAGTAACAAAGCGGGAAGATAAATGTGGCCACAAGGTGATGGCTGAGCCTCCTTCCTGTTCCCAGAGGTGCTCACAAGTAGACGACTAGTCCAAAGACAAGGACGGAAAACTGCCTGCTGACTCTGTGGTGTTAGCCTGCTGGCACTCCCGTCTAGACCGGGTCACATTAGTGCCACTGCGGTACCGGTCCTCCTGTCACTGCTTTGCTCCGTGACCTTGAGCCTGTCCCTCACTCTTCCTCCCTCGTGCCGGTCCGCAAGCTCTAAAAATGGGCGTGATGATTCCTCTCCTGGTACCACAAAGGTTGCTTCTGAAAATTCTGGAGATGAAAAAGCACTTCTTAATGGCTTATTTCCCAGAAATATTAAGTTAAAAAAAATGTAAAACACCTAGCCATTAATTCCCACAGTAGCCACACCCAAAGTCAGTACTTGTGACTTTTTCCAAGGAGAAAAACGTATAAACGAAGTTTGAGAAACAAATCAAAAGCCAGTAGTCTGCAAATGAAGGATTACTGAGACGTTCAGAAAAAGCATTCCACTTCTGAAATCTCTTATTCTTGATCTTCCCCTCAACCCCCAGATGAAAAATCGCGACAGGCTTTCTGCTCACTTTTTTTTTTCTTTAAAGCTGAAAGGGAAAATGCGTGCTTTAAAGTTAAACAAAAGAACCGGGTCTGCAACTCCAGTCCCCACCCTGAAGCCTTTTGTTCTGAGGACAAGTGGCCATTTCCAAATGCAGAGGCAGGTGACAAGCTTTTGTTTATTTATTTATTCATCTAAACCAAAATCATTTCATCCATCTTTTATTGGCGTGTTAGGGAGAAGGAAAGGAGGGCTGCGTGAACGCCCTTTGTCCGCCTCAGGCTGCCGTAGAGACCGCAGTGCGGACTGCACCACGCCCACCAGCCGGTGTCTCCTGGCAGAAACGGTTCAGCACCACCCCAAGAGAATAGAGCGCTCAGGCTGGAGCTGCACCCGGACCGGGCACTTCTGCCAGGGATGAAGTGAAGGGAGGGATGCCGAGTGGAGGGGGGGGGGAATAAGGCAGAGGCTAGAACTGCCCACCGGGGGGTGGGGAGCGCAACAAAACGGTTCACAGCCAAAGGTGGGCGCAAGGCCCCCCGACAACGCGAGGCTCGGGCAGAGCGAGCACCGTGCCAGCCAGGGGCGCCGCAGTGCGGGGGCAGGTGCGGCTGTCCAGCTTGGGCACTGCGGCAGGCCGGGCGGGGCTGAAGGGCGGGCCGATCGTTGCCCGCCCAAGGCTGTGCCCTCCCGGACCCTCCCAGCCCCGCCCTGGGTTCCCTGAGAACCGCTATTCCGCTAGGGCAGAGCTCGTTCCTGATGCGCGCAGCAGCCCAGGAGCTGGCCCTACCCTGCCACCGCCCCCTCCCATTCAAGCTATGGCTCCTGAAGCTGAGACTTTTCAAAGCCCACCCTCCCGCAACCTGGGGTCCCATTGTCCTTTCTGAAAGCTGCAGCCAGGACCTCGGGGGCAGGAACGAGGCCGGGCTTCGTCTAGAAACAGAGTGCAGAAGGGTTCCAAGCCTGTATCCTCGGGGGGCTTGGGGGAGGGGGAGACCGGGCGTGGCCCTAAGACTAGCCTAGTCATTCCCAGGAAAGAAAGGATAGGGACGTTTTAAGACAGAAAAGGCATTCTCCATTCTCAGAGGTGTGTGTGTGTGTGTGTGTGTGTGTGTGTGTGTGTCTGTCTGTCTGTCTGTCGGGGGCGGGGAGCACGAGGTGACTGTGATAAAGATGATTCCCATGCGGGCCTTGGCACATGGTGTTTTGACCCCAGGTTTTCGTGTAAGGGTAGGTGGGTCCCAGCCTGTGGCTAGGGCGAGAGCGGAGCAGAAAGAAGAGGTTTTGCTAGGTTCACCCCACCCTTTCTCCGCCTGCGGTTGCGGTTTTATTATGGCCTCCGCTCCGCTGACACCTGCATTTCACTGAGCACGAGAGGAGGTAGCCAAGTCGGCGGTGGCCACGGACCCAGCCAGGTGGCCCATCCCTCAAGGCTATTATAAAGATCCTCTCTCTGGGTCTCAAATAAAATAATTTAGACATTAGCCCAGAAAAAGAGTCCAGATGGAGTGTGGGAAGTGGCCCGGAGAGACGTGGGTGCGGGGCGTGCGGGAGAACAAGGTGGCCGTCGCGCCCTGGGTGGGGTCGTGCTGGCGCGTCTCCCCACTCACGCCCCTGGGGAGAGGGGGGGGGGACTCGGGACCGCTTACCCAGCTCGATGTTGCCGATGGCACGCCTCAGGTGCTCTTCGGTCACCGTCTCGCCGACCACCACCAGCAAGTAGAACTTGCTGTCTAGGAAGCGGTGCGACAGGCTGGGCGAGGTAGACGCCGCCGGGTTGCCGATGCTGCCCGATGGCTCCGGCTCGGTGGCTTCCACCACCACGGTCGCCATCCTGCCGGCTCTGCTAAAGCCTGGGAGAAGTGTTCCTCTCCCGCCGCTCCTCTGCTCTGCGGCAGGAGAAAGGATTATCTCCGAAGGTGCTGTCTCCGCTCCGCCCCCTGCGTCCCCCCTCCTCCCGGCGCGCGTCGCCTCCCCCTCCGCCCTCTCCCTGCGCGGAAGAGAGGAGCGGGGAGTGAGAGGCCGGGGAGGCGGTGCCGTTTATATGGAGACTAGGCTAGGAGCCTGGGAGGAAGAGGAGGAGGAAAGGACCACCCGGCACGTCCTCGTGGTGGCTGCCTCCACTCCTCCAGCCCTTAGCCCAGGGCTGATGTCATCTGCAGCAAATCATTTCGCCGGCGGCCCGGAAGCTGGAAGGACGAGGTGTGTGGACAATGGTCTGGGCAGGGCCAGGAGCCAGGCTCGGGGGAACCCAAAGAACACTGCTGCAGCCCCGAGGTGCTTCTGCTCCGTCACCCTTCCATACACACACCTTCCTTGCCCCAAATCATCAACCTGGCTGTACCGGGGAGTGGGGATGACTTCCTGTTTCAGAAACGGGGAGTATGTCTTGAGTCAGATTGCACATCTTCAGGCCTGTGCCTGTGTCCCATCCACGTGAAGTCAGTAGCTGCGGCGGTCACAGTGGGCGCTGGGTTGAGGGTACCCCGCCCAAGAACACAAACAGGTCTTTCTGACCTTGTAGATATAGAAAGGCATATTTGCCCCCCCCCTTTTTTTTAAAGAACAGGAATATTTATCACCTTCGCTTAAAAGAGACTTTCCAAAATCTGAGCTTAATTTGTTCAGACTTTGGAGTCTTGTCTGGAAGGACAAACGCTGAAAAGAACTGGCCTTTGGTGCTCATGGGAAATGAATGAAGAGAGGCAGACATATTATGCTAGATACAGATTTCTTTTAATATGCTGAACAGATAGCATCAGGCATAACAAAGAATAGAGAAGATACTGTCTCTGCCCAGCAGGAGTACAGTGACTATAATGTGCTTTTCAGTTCCTTAGGGGATACACAGGCAAAATTATTTTATGTGACAATGGTGTCTTTTAAGATACATGTAGCTTTGGGAGTTTTTTATTGCCTTTGTCTATATTTAGAAGAACTCATAATAATGTTTCTAAAGGCCATCGTAAACATTCATTTCTTCACAAATCTAATGAATGCATTTCTGTGTTAGGGCAGAAGAAGAGGGCAAACACCCCATCATCATAAAAACTGGGGATCATTTTAGGGGAGGAAATAGATGGGAACTAGATGGGGTAGGAAAAAATACCCTTAGATTTTCATCTAATATAAGTAAGTAATATTAGAGTATATGCTAGTTTTCTACAAATGGATACTAAATATAACATACTAAATAATAGTTCAATATATGCCTTTAACACTGGAGTATATACTGTTTTAAAATACCAACCGGAGGGGCTGTAGCTCAGCTGGTAGACGTCATGCCCATGCTAGCCCATGCTAGCCCATGCTAGCACCATCATCACTGGGCACTAGAGTCCCAGCACTCAGGCCTGTAGGCAAGGAGCATCAGAAGTGCAAAGTCATTCTTAGCTGCTGAGTTCAAGGTCAGCCTGGATATATAAGACTCTGTTTCAAAACACAACACAACACAACACAACACAACACAACAGACAAACAGAACCTATTGCGAGACTTCCATAACAGCCCAGTGTCTTAAGTGTTGGCGCCGTGATTTTCTTGTCTTGGGTTTCTTTCTTGAAGCCTGGATAGACACTCAGTGAGCAGCCTCACTGCACTGGTCTGATCAGTGGTGACTAAAGATAGTGTCTCACCTATGACACTAGGAGTCTGCCGTAAGCTTGCTGCAGCGACTTGGTCACAACTGAGCAAGTTTAAATAGGACATGCAGTTACTCTTTGGAAAGGGCAGCGGGATGATCCTCGGTGGAGGTGAGGCGTCGGAGAACATCTTTCTAGAGGCCAGCCATCAGAATGGCTTCATCCAGGGAGTTTTCCTCCATTTCCCGAAACTGCCATCACTCCTACGCATATACGGGCGTTTGTGTTGCTTTATGTCACAAATTCCTCTGAGAGATTGTTTGGGGTGGGAAGATTGATTTCTGCTCACAGCTTCTTAAGTTTCAGACCATGGTCTGTCGCCGCCATTTCTTTGGGCTCGAGGTAGGGAGACCATTGTGGTGGAGGGATGGTGCAGTGGACGGGCTGCTCGCCTCCTTGCCACCAGGAAGCAAAGATACTTCTCCTTTATTCTCTCTGGGCCCAGCCTATGAGACGCTGCTGCCCACATCCAGGGTGGTTCTCATCCCATTAGCTGATCCTCCTTGGAAACACCTCAGCGGATGTGCCCAGACCTGTGCCTTCCTGACAACTCTAGACCCAATCAAGTTAATAATCAAGTTGACATCGGTGTTCCTTTACCTCGTTAAATGTATTTTGGAACAAAAGTCCTCGTTTCTGTGTTCATGGAAACACATATCACAGATAAATAAGAGGTAGGTAGCCCTGAAAATATACAGAATGAAAATCAGATAATAATTAAATTTCTGCTGCATATTGTTACTGTATGATCCAGACTAAGCCTGAGGTACGTAGTATCTAGGATTAAAAAAAAAAAAAAAAAAAAAAAAAAAAAAAAAAAACCAGAGACGTGTTGAAATATCCTCACCGCTAACTGAATTGTTCATAGCTTGCAATAGATTGTTGGATAAAAGATGCAAGAAGCCACTGAGAGGACTCAGTAGGTAAAGGTACTTGCTGCCAACCCTGGGGACCTACTAAGTGCAGTGCCGGGACGCACACAATAAGAGGGGAGAGCAGACTGCCATAAATGGTCCTGTGACCTCCACACACATGAATGACTTTTAAAAAATGCAATAGAAGAAAGAGCTTCTTTCTCCGTGGTGCTCTGTCCAAGAAAGCCCTGACCAGGATCCACCCCATTCTTTACCCACCCTTTGCAATCCAGAGACATAATGGCAGAACACAGACTAGCAATGGGGCTTTACAGTCAGCTAACTTGGCTCTTTTTTATGGTCCACCCCTTCGTTGCAGCAGTGGGAAGAATTGGATCTTTGTGGTGGCGTGCTGGGAAGAGTAAAGGTTAGCGCCTTCAGAGGCACTTAGCCCAGTGCAGGGGTCAACCTACGCAATCAAGGCAAGGCTGATTAAATGACACCCCGCCCCCCCCCAGTTCCTTAGACAGCAGAGTAGCCTTGCAAAATATACAGGTGACCCCTGGGAGAAAAACAAAAAATGAAAACCAACAGGGTCAGCCGCTCTTCTAAATTAGAAAAGTTGCCCCTGCCAAGACAAAGGAGATAGTTAAAAAGAAAAATAAAATGTACCCGCAAGGAAGCCTGCCTGTGTCACCAGCGACTACACCTGAGTGTCTCAAAGGCTCTGCAAACTGGATAGGTTCCACGCGGAATCATCTTTACCCTCTAGAGCCAGTCTCGGACATCTGTTCTGTTGAACAGTAGCGCCATCTGTCCCACACTGCAAGGTGGAAACCGCACAGACTTCTGGGACCCTTCCCTGGTCCTGGCTGCAAGTGCAGTCAAGCACTACATGGAGTCTGGTGAGTTTCACTTTCACCTTGTAGATGTCTCCTCCACCATCCACTCCTCCCCATTATCACAGCCCTAGTCCTCGCCATTATGAGAGGTACTATATATAGGTTAAAAAGAGAGAGAGAGAGTTCTGGAGTAAAAGTCTCCCTCATCCAGACATGTTGGCGATGAACTGGGGCCTGTAGTATACTGACACTTAGTCCCCGAGGTCATACTTTATTAGCTGTGTGACTTTGGGCAGGGTTTTTAAGCACTCTGTCCTGGTCTCTTGTGTATATTGGCAGTGACTACCAGCCTCCTGGATATGGATTAGAGAGAAGTTTGGGTTATTTGTTGTTGCCATGATGGGGGTGGAACCCAGGGCTGTGCATGTGGTAGGCAGGCACTCGAGTGCTGGTTTAGGTCCCATCCCTACCCAATGCTTAAATAAATGCTTAAAAGTATCTTCTAATATATAGTAAGTGGTCGATATAGATTAATTGATGCTTTATTGTTACTTACTATTCAGTATAGACAATTTCAAACATGTATGAATTAGACAACTTAATATGAGATTATAATGATTAGAAATGATGTTTTTAATACTTTACTTGTTTAAGTCAAGGTCAAAATAAGTTCTATATATTTAAACCAGCCAATTGTTTGTTATGTTTGTTTGTTTTGAGACAGGGTCTCTTTACATAGCCCTGGCTGTCCTAGAATTCACCGTGTAGACCAGGGCTGGCCTTGAACTCACGGAGATCTGATTGCATCTGCTTCCAGAGTGCTGGGATTAAAGTATTTTGCCACCACAACCTCTTCCAATTGTTATCTTTGCCCTGTGTTCCCCAACTCTTCTTGCTTTCCTTATAATGTTTTTTGTCTTTGCGAGTTTCACAAAGTCTGAATTTTGCTGGGTGTGTGAAGGTTTTGTTACTGACTACCTCTCTGTCTCCGGCGATTTTTATTTCTTTTTAATTTTTTTTAAAATTTTTTTTAAATTTTCTATATTCTTTGTTTACATTCCAAAGACTTTCCCCTTTCCCGGTTCCCCCTCACCATGTCCCATAAGTCCTCTTCACCCCCTCCCCCCCCCAGTCCCCAATCACCCCGCCCCCATTTCTCTGTTCTGGTACTCTCCTACAAAACTGGATCCAGTCTTTTTGGGACCAGGGTCTCCTTCCTTTTTCTTGGGAATCTTTTGATTTGCTAATTGTACCTTGAGTATTCAGAGCTTCAGGGCTCATTAATATCCACTTATCAGTGATTGCAATTCATGTGTATTATTTTGTGATTGGGTTAACTCACTTAGGATAATATTTTCCAGATCCAACCATTTGCCTAAAAATTGCATGAATTCATTATTTTTAACTGCTGAGTAGTATTCCATTGTATAAATATACCACATTTTTTGTATCCATTCCCCCTTTGAGGGACATCTGGGCTCCTTCCAACTTCTGGCTATTATAAATAAGGCTGCTATGAACATAGTGGAGCATGTGTCTTTATTGCATGCAGGGGAATCCTCTGGGTATATGCCCAGGAGTGGTATGACAGGGTCCTCTGGAAGTGCCATGCCCAATTTTCTGAGGAACTGCCAGACTGATTTCCAGAGCGGTTGTACCATCTTACAATCCCGCCAACAGTGGAAGAGTGTTCCTCTTTCTCCACATCCTCGCCAGCACCTGTTGTCTCTTGAGTTTTTAATCTTAGCCATTCTGACTGGTGTGGGGTGGAATCTCAGGGTTGTTTTGATTTGCATTTCCTTAATGACTAATGATGCTGAACATCTCTTACGGTGCTTCTCAACCATCCAAATTTCTTCTGGCGATTTTTATTTCTTACTGGGGAGCTCTGAACTCTCTATCAGAGGGCTTGAGGTGGCCTACTTGATAAAATGCTCCCCTACCATAAGCAAGGCCCTGGATTCTATCCTAGCTCTTGGAAGGTAGGAGGAAGAGAAATCCAAGGTCATCCTCAGCTAGGCAGTAAGTGGGAAGCCAACCTGAGCTAGACAAGACACTTGTCTCTAAGTCCGTTAATTAATTTAAAAATTGACCAGGTTTGGTTGTTTGGGGGATGTTTTGCAACTATAGTTCATAAATAATAGTAGTTTCATTTTATGACTTTCATTAGGTCATTACCTAAGTCACTATTTATTAAGAATTTGAAAACTCTGCCAGGCGCTGGAAGTGCATACCTTAGTCCCAGCACTCAGGAGGTAGAGGCATGCAGATCTCTGTGAATTCAAAGCCAGCCTGGTCTACAAAGTGAGTCCCACAACAGCCAGGGTTACACAGAGAAACCCTATCTCAGATAACAATACAAAACAAAACAGAGCATCAAAATTCTAATATTAAATATTTTATTATTTATTTGACAGCAAAAAGACATTAATTAGAGGAATCCTTACCTTATCAGTTGGCTAGCCTAAGATACAGTTTATACAAGAAAACAGGACAAAGGACAAACACATGGCTCTTTATTTACTAATTTTCAACATTGTTCATTTTATACCATTTTCCCAAAGCTACTGATATTTTTCTATCATTAAGATCTACCTTAGAAGCCTGGGGAGGCTGCTTCCTGTGACCAAGCAGGAACCCCAATGGATCAATAGGGACACCAACCCACCCACAAAACTTTTGAACCAAAGCGTATCCTGTCTACAAGAAATGCAAGAATTGGAGATGGAGCAGGGACTGGCCAACCAATAACCTGCACAACTAGAGACCCATCCCATGAGCGAGCACCAATCCCTAACACTACTGATATTATGCTTGTAGACAGGAGTCTAGCACGGCTATCCTCTGAGAGGCCCCACCCACTAACTGACTCAGACTGAGGCATACCCCACAGCCAGAGGGTGGAGCTTGGGGACTCTTAGGAAAGAATAGAAGAAAGGATTGCAGCCCCCAAGGGGATAGGAAACTCCATCAGAAGACCAGCCGAATCAACTAACCTGGACCCTTGGGGCTCTCCAGGTCTGAACCACCAAAGACCATACAGAGGCTGGGCCTAGACCTCGTGCACATAGGGAACAGATGTGCAGCTTGGTCTTCATGTGGGTCCCAAACAGCTGGAGTAGGGACTACCCCAAAAGCTCTTGCCTGAGTGTAGGATATGTTCTTCTAGCTGGGCTGCTTTGTCTGGCCTCACTGGGAGAGGAAGTGCCTTCAAGAGGAAGAGACTTGAAGTGCCAGGGTGGGGGTATATGGGGGGGGCACTGGCTCAGAGGAGAAGGGGATTTGGGAGAGGGGAAGGGGAAGGATTGTGACAGGAGGTGACTGGGAGGGAGGGGCAGTGAACAGGAGGTAAAGCGAATAAGTAAAAAATTAATTAATTAATTAAAATCTACCATAGAAACCAGGCAGTGGTGGCGCACGCCTTTAATCCCAGCACTTGGGAGGCAGAGGCAGGCGGATTTCTGAGTTTGAGGCCAGCCTGGTCTACAGAGTGAGTTCCAGGACAGATAGCGCTACATGGAGAAATCCTGCCTTGAAAAACCAAACCAAAAAAAAAAAAAAAAAAGAAAAGAAAGAAAGAAAGGAAGGAAGGAAGGAAGGAAGGAAGGAAGGAAGGAAGAAAGAAAGAAAGAAAGAAAGAAAGAAAGAAAGAAAGAAAGAAAGAAAGAAACCTACTGTAGAGCTATTGTTCTTACTGATATTCATTTCCCCCCTTGGCCAGCAGTCTTCAGAATACTACCCCCTTACCTTGTATTATCCTCAGAACCTGAATTTATCCTTCTCTCTAAGGTGCCCACACTACTTAATTAAAAACAGGACTTAGATGATAATCTTGACCATCCTGGTCATCAGTTTCAGCAAATATATATAAGGGATTTTTTTTTAAGATGAAGGACACTAAAGGTTGACACTAACACAGACAAGGCCCCAGGGTCTGCTTGTCCTTCATCTTTGTCCTACCCATGGACTTCCCGTTCTTGAAGACGACAAGGACAGGATTAGAGCAGGGAGCACCTCCTTTTCTCTGCCTTATACTCACAGTAGCTATAGAGTTAAAGATGCAACACTTTTGGCAACTGTATGGTTACTAAAAGACCATTTGAATATTTTCGCAGTTCCTTTTGTTCTTAGCACGTATCACAGGAGAAAACCGAAGCCCTCGGCCATCAGACACT
Organism: Apodemus agrarius; assembly: GCA_964023405.1. NCBI lineage: Eukaryota > Metazoa > Chordata > Mammalia > Rodentia > Muridae > Apodemus > Apodemus agrarius. The sequence continues at coordinate 57,085,181 of OZ030020.1, read as the reverse complement.
GAACTGTTCAGCTGTTCCTGTTTTCCACCACTGTGAATCCCAGACCATTGGGACAGTAGCGAGACACCAATATCAACAGGATTACCGAAAGCGGCTCGCAATTTCTTCTGGCAATTTCTTCTTTCAATAGCTATTTCCCCAAGGCATGCAGCTTTATGTAGTCTAATTAATTAATTCCTTTTTATAAGATGATGCCATTAACTCAATACATAGATTCATTGGTTTCATTTGCAGTATTTCTGAGCTGAATTTTAAATTTAATTTTGCTTTATAATTATGAATGTATGGCTTCAAGGTCAAATTTATAAGACAATTTGTATCCAGATGGCTTCAGTCTCCACTTATATTCCCCTCTACCACGCTCCCTGACTTTCCTTAGAAGTACTCTTTCTATCTACCCACACCACCCTGCTATCCCGCCCACCCTCTCGCCCACTCCATTCTGGTTGCCTGGGCTTTTTATTTAGTCTTTCCTCTTTTTTAAGATTTATTCATTTATTTTATGTATATGACCATATTGTCCTTGACACCCCAGAAGAGGGCATAAGATCCCATTACAGATGGTTGTGAGCCACCATGTGGTTGCTGGGATTTGAACTCAGGACCTTTGGAAGAGCAGTCAGTGCTCTTAACTGCTGAGCCATCTCTCTAGCCCCTAGTCTTTTCTTTTAGGAATCCAAATACAAGGCTGAGGGTGTTGCTCCTTGTCAGAGCACAAACTTAGCTTGTACCAGGCCCTGGGCTCAATTCCTAGAGTCAAAACAAACAAACCAGCAATAAACCAGTAAATGTATACTACATAACAGCATACCTTGGTGTGAATGATCCATCTATCTATCTATCTATCTATCTATCTATCTATCTATCCATCTATCTATCTGAATGGTGTGAATGACATAGATATACATATATATACATATATATATGTATATATATATATATGGTATATGTATATGCCTCACTCTTTTCTATTGATACCTATTAACCCATTAGGTTTATATATAACTTACTCATGAATCCATTGTTGGTAGACATTTGAGCTATCTCTAACTTGATTTATATTATTAACAATATTTGTATCAGTTACTTTTTTTCTTCCTTCAACAAAAGCAACTTGAGGAAGGAAGGAAGGACTTCACTCTGGCTCCCTGTTTGGGGGTACAGTCCCTCCTGCTGGGGAAAGCACGGGAGAAAGGTCAGTCCAGCTGTGGTGGCAAGAGCCTGGGACCGCTAGCTGGCCCTGTGTGCCCGCAGCGAGGAAGGAGAGAGAAGGGAATGCTCGCACTCTGGTCAGCTTCTTCCGATTTTCCTTTTCTTCATTCTAGGACGTGGCCTGGGAGGAGACTCTGGCCCGTGTTCAAGATGGGTCCTTTCTGTTCAGTTAAACCTCGGTGAAAACGTCCAGACATGCCCACCAAAGATGGCTTTTGAAGGGATTCTCTGTCCTGTCAGTCTAACAGTAAAGAGAGTCATCATGGTAATTATTAGCATTGTCTCCTCCCTTTGTAACAACAGGGTCACCTGGCCGGCTCCCACAGGTTTACTCTGACCCTCTGCCAGTCTGTGAGCCACACAGCACAAGGAGAATGGTCTTATCTGATTGGTCATTTTACTCCACTCCTCTTGACATCTCACATTGTCTTTAGAATAAAGATCAAGCTACTACTCTCTCTCCTCTTCCTCTTCCTCTTCCTCTTCCTCCTCCTGCTCTTCTCCTCCTCTTCTCTTGTTCTGGTTTGTTGGTTTTGTTTGTTTTGAGACAGAATTTCACTATGTAACCTTGGTGTAGAACAGGCTGACCTCAGACTCAGATCCGCCTGCCTCCACCTCCCAAGTGCTAAGATTAAAGGCCTGTGTCACCACGCCTAACCAAGACTAAACTTCTTAGCATGGCCGTCAAGGACCCCAGACAATTCCAGCCCCTGTTTATTTTCCCTGGGCAGCCTGGAATCCGGCTTTTCTCTTATCTTTAGCCTCAGCCACCCTGGCCCCTGCTTAGCTCTCCCCTCCACCCTGTGTAGACCTCTTTGCCTGGCACTGGCTAGTTCACCTCTCCTAGTTAATATGACTTAATCCTACAGACGGCACCTCCACCCCCACTTCTGAGGGAGGCCTCTCCAGCTAACCTTTTCATACGCACTTGAATCCCCAGGCCTTGGTTATCTGCAGTACTTAATTTATCACCTATGTAAGTCACTTCTAAAATCTGTCTTCTCCAGAGACTGTGTATGCTCTCTAGGGTGGGCAAAGGCCATGTCTTTACTTCTGGACGGCTCGCAGGCACGCACACACATAACAGCTCACTTCAGTGTTCCTAGTGCCCCAAGTAGGGTCTGTGTACATTTAGTGGCTGAAAAGCTTCTCTGATGACAAAAATGGTGGCTTCTGTGGGTTGTGTCACTTTGCTAAGGTTGACTACATAGCTGCCTTGAGTTAATTCCCACCAACACGCTAAGCACTTGATAATGTGGGGTTTTGTTGTTGTTTTGTGGTTTTGGTGTGTTTTTTTTTTTTTTTTTTTTTTTTTTTTTGGTTTTTTGAGACAGGGTTTCTCTGTATAGCCCTGGCTGTCCTGGAACTCACTCTGTAGACCAGGCTGGCCTTGAACTCAGAAATCCGCCTGCCTCTGCCTCCCAAGTGCTAGGATTAAAGGCGTGCGCCACCACCGCCCAGAATGGTTTTGTGTTTTTAAGAAAGAATACAGAGCTGGTGGTAGAAAGGTGAGGGAGGAGCTGGGAGGAGTTGGAAGAAGGAAAAGAATATCATCGAAACATGATGGATGAGATTCTTCAAGAATAAATAAAAACATTATTTAAATTTGGAACGATTCTAGACTGTAACTCAAGGCCACGTTTAGCAGTGAGGACACAGCCTGTGTTTGCCCAGCGTTAATTTGCCTCGCCCTCCCAAACTCTCAGCTGGCTATAGAAAACAGCAAAGTTTGGGAAGAAACAAGAATTGGCGAAATGATTTATAATATATGAGCTATTAGGGACAATTTTAATAGTATTATGTGCTGCGTCATCGACAGGGCTGCTGCTCTCTGTGGGCCATTTGCATTATTTCTTCAGGGCATTTCTGTAAATCCAGTGCTCATAACCTCAGCTACAGAGAAGTGTCTTGCACTCACTTATACTTAATTATGCTTGCCTGGGAAATTGCCTCTTTTTTTTTTTTTTTTTTTTTGGTAAAATGCAGAGAGGGGAGGGGATATTGCCTCAAGAGGCAACTGTGTAGAATCCCATTTAGCTGCATATACTGACCAGGCTCCTTCAATAGCAAGTGAATGGTCAACAACATAAAACCCCACAACTGGATAGAGCACTGTGTGTATGTGTGTGTGTGCGCGCATGTGTGTCTGTGTGTGTGTGTGTGTGTGTGTGTTTAAACATATACACATAAACACATGTGTTTACACCCATATATACATGTATATATGTATACACATGCATACACATGTGTGTAGACCATGTGTGTGTAGACACACATATGCACATTTATGCCCACATATAAACATAGCTCCTCCCCCAAGTCAATAATATTTTACATATGGTCCTTTAATAGCGTTTCTTCTTTGAAGCTCTCTTCAGATATGTGAAGATCGACCTCATCTTCGGAACCCCTGCACAGGAAGCGACAGTCTGATTTGTCTGCCGTTCATTCGCCCTTCCCCATCGGCAGACCTGCAGCAGATCTTTGCTTTCTTCTAACTGATGTGGCAAAGGCCATGTGTCTCTGCATGCTCAGCTCTCTAGGCACAGATGACTGGAGCAGAGCAGAGAGGCTAAGTGCGCTCCCTCCTTTTAGCATGGGCTGCCTCCTCCTGTCAAAGCCTCTCACGGGAAGTCAGCGGCCGAGTTCCGCCACATCACCGCCTCTTCTCCCAGACCATGGTATGAGTGCCCAAGGGTTTTCAGTAACAGATAAATATACTTATCAAAAAATCGAGTTTTTATTTGCCCCCATCATCACATTTCTTCCGTTTTATCAGTTAAACATGTATGTACAAGACTAGGCGGAGGGGGTGAGGATAGCATGGTACACACTTTTAGGGGTGTTTTTTTAACTTGTACGCTGTGGTGCTGGGTACTGAACTCGGGTCATCGGGTTTGGCGGCATGTGCCTCTACCTGCTGAGCCACCCGGCTGGCCTGTTTTGCGATAGGATTTGGTGCAGCCCAGGCTGGCATAGGTCTCACTATGTGGCAGAAGATGCTTTGGCTGAGCTGTCGGTTTGATTGCGGGGATCTCACTACATCTGGATAAGTAAGCAGGAGGAGGAGGCGCACGGTTTTAGACTGGGAGTCATCAAGACAGCACGATGCAGTAAGAGTCACACACACACACACACACACACACAGGAACTCTACTCGTGTTGCAAATGTTTCCTCTCTGTGTTGGGTTTTGTGTTTTGGTCCATTTCTAACCACTTTGACCTTCCCAGTTCGACCACCCCTATAAGGAAGAAAGCTATTTATGAGTTATTAGGATATATTTTTCCCAAAACTTTAGCATTCTAATAATTTTACAGACATGTTCAATTAAGAGGGTATCAGGAAGAAATTTAAAATTTCCCTAGAATAATGGTTTGGGTTCTTTGTTTTGTTTTGTTTTGTTTTTGTTTTTGTTTTTGTTTTTGTTTTTGTTTTGGGGTTTTTGTTGTTGTTGTTTTGTTGGAGTTTTTTTTGTTGTTGTTTTTTGTTTGTAACAGGCATAGAGAGAGGACAGCCTCATGAAGGGACAGAATGTGCAAAACCTGCCAGCAGGAACACACTGAGCTCACCCCTGAAAATAGCTGGTGGTTCCTCCCTTTCTTTTATACAGGAAGAAATGGTGGTGAGCCCAACCATCTGGCCTTCACCTTGCTGGGGTGCTTCTCCACACACCTCATCCTCACCATGAAGGACAGGCATCCCTGTGGCCTCTCACCACCCGTAGTGTTCCTTTGTGTGTAAATCTTACTGCCTCCTGGCTGTCTTGATGACTCCCAATCTAAAATAGCAGTGCTGTAGTTAAGAACAAATCAGAGAATACAAACAACGCTGCAGCCCGCGGCATTCCTCTCCGCAGGGGGAGATGCTTCAGAAATTGCTGAGTCAAGGGAAGCACATTTGTAATACTGAAAGATGTTGAAAACTTGCCTGTGTCAGTGTGTAATCTACCAGTAGCAGACAACTGGGCTGCTTCTCGACATGCAAGAAGTTTTAAACCTTATTTGTCCCGGTGTTATAGATAATAAATAGTATCTCTGTGATTTTAGTTGCAGTGTGTGTGTGTGTGTGTGTGTGTGTGTGTGTGTGTGTGTCTGTGTGTCTGTGTGTCTGTGTGTATTGGTTGTAGGTGCACATGTGCTTGCAGATGCACATGCAGATGTGCTTGGGGGGTGCACAGGGTCTGGGGGTGACTCCTTGTGTCTTTCTTTGATCACTTTCCTCTTCATTTTCTGAGACAGAGTCTCTCACTGATCCTGAAGTCCATCCACTCGCTAGACTGGCTGAAGCTTCAACAATTCGCTTGTCTAACCCCTTACTGCCCCGATGGGGGTCATAGGCATACACCACCACACCAGGCTTCTTACCCATGTATTCTTAGGATCTGACCTCAGGTATCTGTCATCCACAGCCATCTCTCCAGCCTAGCTGAGTGGGTTTTCCTGTGTTTTCAGGGAGCTGTATGCTTTGTCCTCCAAAATGTCCCACATTTTGATGAATGATTTGTGTTTTTCTTATTGATTTGTGTGTGCTCTTTCTATATGAAGGGAATTAGCCATTTTTATGCTGTGCCTTACAAATATTATTTCCTCAGGCTGACATCTGCCCTTCTGACTGTTTTGCAGATCTTTCTTGCTCTGGAAAATATCATTATGCAGCTGTTTCAGTTCTGGCTTTTGCCTCCTCTTTTGTACCTGGGCCTTAAAATGGCCTTGCATTTATTAGATTATACAGGAAGATTTTCCCTGGGTTTTGTCCAGTGCTTTGAAGACTTAAATATTTAATATTTTGGATTTATCCAGATGTAGACTGAGTTCTATTACTTATCAGTTCCTAAGTTCCTTAGCACTTTGCTGATGCAAGAGTTTACAGCATGATGGAATGGTTCGGTGCCCGATCTTTCTCCTCAATTGATTTTAGGATCTATGAGAGTGGCTTCTTTGGTTTTATGCTTTTATTCCCCCACTTGTCCTCTTCCCAGTTCAACCCCAGCCCAAGTGTCTTCAGGTGTCAGCAACCAGGAAGCTCAGACTTGGCTACTGTCCACTGCTGGGGATGGGGAGGGTGGGGAGGTGGGGGGTAGGGTGAGGGGTGGAGTGGGAATGGGGAATGGGGGTGGGGTGGGGGGCAGAGGTAAGATTCCACCTGAGTTGGGATGAGGCCTGAGAGGAGGAGGACTTAAATGAGGTTGGGAAGTTCTCATCCGGCGCCTTTTCAACTAAGCTCTGGCTCTCACCGAGTCCAAATGCCAAGTGAGTCATTCTGACACACCAGAGGACCGCACGCCAAAAGAAAGAATTACGCTGGAAATAGCCAGGCCTGCTTGAAGATGGCTTTCTCGGCTGGCAGTGCAGGCCAGCAGCAGCCACCCAGCCCACAGCAGAGCAATAGCCAGCCCAGCTTGCAGCTCAACTGCAAAGCCAAGCTGCAGGTGCAGATGTAGGCTCTCTTCCCAGGCCGCTGGGGACAGTCTTCCCAGCTCACAATTAGGATGGATATCTCTGGCTAACCGAGAAATCCTGAGTGAGGTCAAAGGTGTGCCTTGGGCCAGGCTAATGTCACCTGGCACGCACGAGCAAAGCAACAGCACCTGTGATCCATCCTGTTGTTTCTAGTGCCCGCTCGGTGGGAGTGCGGGAACACAGTTGGATGTGACTTTCTCAAGAAAGTAACAGACACACGGAAACATGGTGTCAGGCTCCCAAAAGAGGAGCCAGATCCAGAGGGTAAAGAAGAAGCAGCTACATCCAGCTGAGGAGACCAGGAAAGTTCAGAAGGAAGGGACACAGCCAAGGGTCAGAAGGTCATGTTCAAAAGCTGTTTGGAACAGTGCAGATGGAGTCTGGGAGGGAATATAGACAGAATAATGCCCCTACCCTAATCTCTGTGTCTGTACATGTCATTCTAAAGCAGCGGTTCTCAATCTTCCCAATACTGCGACCCTTTAATACAGAGGTCCTCTTGTTGTGGTGACGCCCAAGCCATAAAATTATGTTCATTACTGCTTTATAAGTATAATTTTGCCTACTGTTATGAATTGTAATGTAAACATTGTTGGAGGAAGGTTTGTCAAAAGGGTCTTGACCCACGGGTTGAGAACTGCTGTTTTAATAGTAAGGACCTTGCAGACGTGATTGAATGAAGGATTCGGCGGTATGATGATCTGGTCGCAAGGATCCTTGTAAGAGAGACTTTGTCAGAGTCAGAGAAGATGTGACCATGGGAGAGGGGACAGAAGGATGGAGGAGGGGAGGGGAGCAGAGGAGGGAAAGATTGAGATCTGAAGATAGGGGAGTAATGAGAATGTAGGTAGCTTGTGGATACTGGGCAAGCTAGGGAAATGGATTGCCCCCCTGTGACCCCAGAAGGAACAAAACCGTGCTTGACACTCAGATGCAGGACTTCAGACCTCCAGAACGGTTTAAGAATAGGTATTTTACGTTACCATGTTTGCTATAATCTGTTACATAGCAGCGGGGCACTAATGTAATGAGTAAGACACTTAGACCACTCTTTACACGGGTGTGTCTGAAATGCGCTCATGAGGTGGGGATTCTGCCCAGCTCTGCTAAGCCTGCCCGCCCTGCAGGCGGGGTCATGGGTAGTCATGGTGGGAGCTTCCTGCGAGACCTCTGGCTTGCCGTTTCTCATCCTTAGCTCCTTGCATGAGCAGTCAGGGAACTGGGCATCCATCCACCCTCTGTACAGTATGAGGTTCAGTAAGAGTTCCTGAGAATGCTGTGGACAGTGATTCAGTCAATGCTGTCCAGCCGAAGACTGGGTGGCAGTGTTCAAATCCATGGTCGCTAAGAATTTGATTTCCCATTAGATGCTGTTCCGTAAGATGTGTTGTTTGTGGGTTAGTTACTTCCTAGGTGGACTGTGGTGGTGGTGAGTGGATGTGTGTGTGTGTGTGGGGGGTATATTTATTTTTTTAAAAAGATGACAAAACAAGAAACCGTATCGATAGCCAGATGAAAGAAAGTTTTCTGGTTGTGATAGTAGGGGAAGAGTCATTAGTCTGACCACTCGCTCACTCTTGAGTCAGCATCTTTAATAAGCGTCTACCATGTGCCAGATACTGTGTGTGTTCTAGGAGAGATGATGGGAAAAACCAGATTTGGACCAATGCCCATCAAGCAGGTATAGGAAATAGGAAAAAATTGAAGAAATGGGTATTTTAAACATTCTTCTCTCTCCCAAAGTTGAGGCCAAGTTGACAAATACATATTTAGTGTGCATAATGTGGTGGTTTGATTCATGCAGCATAAAACTATTATTACCATCATAGGCAACACCACACAAATTATATCATGCAGGGAGCTTTCACACACATACACATGTGTGCATTTATGTATGTGTGTGTGTGTGCATGCACGAATGAACGCCACCTGCATGCATGGATGTATATGTCTGTGTGTGTGTATGTGCATGCATGCATGTATGTGCTCATGCATGTGTACCTGTGTGTGCATGTATGTGCAGCTTTAAACATTGTGATGCTACAGAGTCCATGTGGAAGATGGCAGCGTCTCCTGTCCCCATGACACACTGTTCTTCTGTGCACACTAGGCAGCAGGAAGAGTGTGCCACCAGGGTGGACACAGTATAAGAAAGATCTCCCGGCAGTGGAGCAGGATGGATCTGCATAGCCGAGGGTGTGTGGGATTGCAACTGGGCCCCTTGAAGCCCTGGGTGCCAGGCTGCTGGACCGCTTTCTCAGCATCTCTGAAAACCAACCCTCAATCCACAGGATATAAAACAAGCACCGTGAGGTCACCAGCACCGTGGACAACAGGTACCATTCCATCTCCAGGAATCGGGACGAGACTGTCATTGTTCAACCTTTTAAACAATATGCTTTCCTGGCAGATAGAAAAAAAATGCCTACTTGTTAACCACATCCAACTTCAAAAGATGACCGATAATCAGCATGGCTGCAAACAAAACCAAGCAAAATAAAGAGCAATTTCATCTTGTTTCAGCTTTATTGAAACAGGGTTTCTCTATGGCTCTTTTCAAACTCACTATGTAGACCAGGCTGGCTTCAAACTCACAGAGATCCTCCTGCCTCTGCCTTCCAAGTGCTGGGATTAAAGGTAACTAAAGACTTGGATCTGACTGGGAACCGTACATGGCTTCAATAGTAACAGCAAGTGGAAGAATAAAACCCTTGAAAGTGACAGGGCTTGGTCATCTGAACTCAGGGTCACTGTGTATATCCTGGGTCATAATGCTCTCTTCTGAGCATTTATCCGTTCCTTCCCACTATCACCAAGGAGGACATACTGGGAAGGCATTGATGACAGTGATGAAATTAGACCAATATTTATGTATCTGACTCTTTACCACCCTGCAAAATAAGCTTTAAATATAGCTGGCCGGTGGTGGTGCACGCCTGTAATTCCAGCACTCTGGGAGGCAGAGGCAGGCGGATTTCTGAGTTCGAGGCCAGACTGGTCTACAGAGTGAGTTCCAGAACAGCCAGGACTACACAGAGAAACCCTGTCTCAAAAAAAAAACAATAATAATAATAACAATAATAATAATCTACAAAGATGTCCTAGTAGATGTTATAGCAAGGCACAATGGCTCGTCAGTTGCAGGGTAAGCTTATCAGGCCGGCTCCTCATTTCCTAGTCCAATCTCATCCCATGTTAGTGGCAGACAGTCTCCCTTAGCTCCAGCTGTGCCAGCCTCCTCACCTAAACAACAGAGAAATGACATCATCTCTCTGAACACAATTCAATCACTCATTCATTAAGCACTTGCTGTATATCCTCAGGGTGTCAGACATGAGGACAGTTGCTGAGGACACAGCACATTTAACCACCCAGTGGGTTATTTGTTTGTTTGTTTATTTATTTATCTATTCATTTAATCTTTTACAAAACTACTGTAAGATACTTGTGATGATGTCCACAGCTCCAGCGTAATGTTAGTTATAAGGTAGTTTTTATTTGCTCTGATGTTGGCTGTTTTATTTTTGGTTTTGGCAAATGCCTTAAAATAAATGATATTTCACATTTCAGTTACCTATTGTTTTTGGTTTTCATAGTTCTCAGGAGCCATTAAAGACACAACAGACAATATGGAAGACAGACGACTAGCCAAGCACCCCATATGTAGACTTTCAGCTTAGCAGGTGAAAAGGCTGAGCAGTGGTCTCTGTAGAGCCTTACAAAAGCCTTCTTTAAGTCAAATAGAAACCATTTCCAACTCTTTCCCCTTATTGGTACTATACATACTTAAGACCAGGGTCAGCTTCCAACCCTTGTTATACATATGTGCCTGTTCATCGAACTGTTTATACAGTCAGTACAACCTAATTCACCACAAAACTTTTCCCCTGTAAATAACCTGTACTCATAATTAAGCTGTGCATTTTCCTCCAGACCCTTGGTGTCCTAACTTTTCCCTTCAGCATGCCATCTGTGCTGGCTGGTCTCATGTCACCTGGATACAAACTAGAGTTATCTGAAAGCAGGAAACATTAATCGAGAAATAGCTCCATAAGATCTCGATGTAAGTCATTTTCTTAATTAGTGATCGAAGGGGGAGGGCCCAGCCCGTTATGGGTGGTGCCATTGCTGGGCTGGTGACTCTATGTTCTATAAGAAGGCAGACTGAGCAAGCCAGGGGAAGCAAGCCCAGGCTCCCTCAGCTTTTGTGCAGGTGAGCCTGCTTGAAAATCACTGACTTTCATATTTCTGTGTTCTGGCCTCTCTGTGGAGTGACTGAAAAGGTATATAATATTTGCTTACCCACCTATATTCAACCATTCACAGGCTATGTGCTACCAGGATGGGGCAACCACACGTAGTCACACATATGATCTCTGGGAGCCAAGGAAATCCCAAGTCAGTGTGACTTTGATGGTACGTCACAAAGCCTGCTTCTTCTGGAAGATGAGCTATAAACAGCACATAGCCCCATGATGCCATCCCTGTCTAAGAGGCAGGTACTAGTTCAAGCTTACATCATGTATACCTCCATAACCCCCATTCTCTGCTGTCCATCTCCTAGCACACCAAGTCTGGTCTCACCCCAGCCTCACCTAGAAGACCCTCTACGGTGCGGCCGCCTCCTACTCTTTGTGTGTGTCTTACCCGAAATGGGCTCTGTCAGGATTATCCACCTACCTGGTACTTGGCACCCTGACTGGGGGAAAGATGGCTAAAATTCTGGTTTTTAGTTTTCTTTTCTCCCTCGATTGGGTTCAGACACCAAGAGAAGCAGCTCATGCCAGCAGGTGACCTGTTAGCCACCGTGTCCTCTTACCCTCCCTCCACATGTGAAGCTGCTTCAGAACAACAGAGGGCCACCTTTGTATCTCTGCCTCCCACAGTGCTACTCTTAGAGCTTTCCGAGGGACCTACCCCCGTTTTTGAGACAGTGTTTCACTATACAGTGTGGGGAAGGAAGGTCCAAGCGATTCTTCTTATAGATGGAATTTAGGTTTCCTGTTTCTGCTCACTTCTGCTCTCCCTTTCTCTACCACTGTGACGTGCTCAGGGTTTCCAAGGACATATTTGGGGGATGAACTCCCTACCACAGCAATTAGTCTGGATAGAAGATTGCTTTGCTACTTACGGTGGTTGGAATAAAAATGACTCCCCCTCCCATAGGCACATAGACAGTGGCACTATTAGGAGGCGTGGCCTGGTTAGAGTGGGTGTGGCCTTGTTTAAGAGGGTGTGGCCTTGTTGGAGTGGGTGTGGCTTTGTTGAAGAGGGTGTGGCCTGGTTAGAGTGGGTGTGGCCTTGTTGAAGAGGGTGTGGCCTTGTTGGAGGAAGTGTGTCACTTGGGGGCAGACCTTGAGGTTTCAGATGCTCAAGCCAGGACCAGTGTTTCACTTTCTTCCTGCCGATCCAGATGTAGACCTCTCAACTGCTCTCCAGCACATCAGGCTGCAGGCTGCTATTCTTCCCAACGTCATGACAGTGGACTAAACCTCTGAATTGTTAAGCCAGCCCCAATCTTTCTTAAGAGTTGCTGAGGTCCCTTATTTATAATAGCCAGAAGCTGGAGAGAACCCAGATGTCCCTCAACAGAGGAATGGATACAGAAAATGTGGTATATTTACACAACAGATTACCACTCAGCTATTAAAAACAATGAATTCTTGAAATTCCTAGGCAAATGGATGGAACTAGAAAATATCATCCTGAGTGAGGTAACCCAATCACAAAAGAACACACATGGTATGCATTCACTAATGAGTAAATATTAGCCCAGAAGCCTAGAATAACCGATACAATTCACAGACCAAATGAAGCTCAAGAAGGAAGAACAAAGTATGGATACTCTGGTCCTTTTTAGGAGGGGGAACAAAATACCCACAGGAGGAGATACAGAGATAAAGTGTGGGGCAGAGACTGAGGGAAAGACCATCCAGAGACTGCCCCACCTAGGGATCCACCCCACATATAGTTACAAAACCCAGACGCTATTGTGGATGCCAACAAGTGCTTGCTGACTGGAGCCTGATATAGCTGTCACCTGGGAGGCTCTGCCTGTGTATGACAAATACAGAGGGGGACACTCTCAGCCAACCATTGAACTAAGCACAGGGTCCCCAGTGGAGGAGCTAGAGAAAGGACCCAAGGAACTGAAGGGGTTTGCAGTGCCATAGGAGGAACAATATGAATCACCCAGTACTCCCAGAGCTCCCAGGGACTAAACCACCAACCAAAGAGTACACATGGAGGGACCCATGGCTCCAGATGCATATGCAGCAGAGGATGGCCTTGTTGGACATCAAAGGGAGGAGAGGCCCTTGATCCTGAGAAGGCTAGATGTCCCAGTATAGGGGAATGCCAGGACAGGGAAGTGGGAGTGGGTGGATTGGTGAGGGGGACATGGGTTAGGGGATTTTCGGGGTGGGGGTAACCAGGAAAGGGGACAACATTTGAAATGTAAATAAAGAATATATATAATAACAAAGAAAAGAAAAGGAGTTGCTGAGGTTATAGTGTCTTCACAGCAACAAAAGCCCTAACTAAGAGACTAGCCATTTTACCTAAATCCCAGCTCCTCCCAGTGACATGGCTTTGTGTAAGGAACCCATTCTCCTGGGAGCAAGGGATGGAACAGACTGAGGTGCCTGCCTCATAGAAGGCAGGCAGTGTGGCACCCTGAGAAACCTAGCCCGTCTTGGCTGAAGCATCCATTTCTCTTGGGCACTAGCTATGCAGGGCCCTTCCTCCCGGGGTGCCTCCTACATCTGGGGGCGTCCTCTGCAGGGCCCTTCCTCCCGGTGCCTCCTACATCCGGGGGCGTCCTCTGCAGGCTCTCCCCACACTCATTCCTTCCTCCTTCTGGTCCTGAGCACATATTTTCTCAACTTCACCCACAGCTGCTCCATGATCCCACAGATGGCACAGGTCGCCACCTCTCTAGTGATCCTCTCCTGGATCCTAGTGACCTGGGAATGGGCCGATGTTTGAATCCTGTCTCGGGCTCCCAAATATTGCTTTTCTGGGAGTGTTTTTATCCTTATATTATTGTCATGAAAGCTTCTCCCTGGCCCCAGCCTCAGTAATGTTGACTCTCTCAGAGGATGAATGAACCGAGACTCTCTTACTTGCTTCTCCAAACTCTATGGCAACCTAACAAGAGGAAATCTCTTAGATTGTAGGCCATAGACAAGAAGTTCCTCTTGGCCCCAGGGTGGAATCTATAATCTTCCAAAGACACCTGGCATCCCTGGCATCCACGGTTACACACAAAGGTTCCTAGTGCACACGGCTTGGAGTCAGCAGCCGAAGAGCTAAACTGCATGTGCTGTAGTTTTCTGCTAAGACAGAGTGAAGGCTGTGCTTGCTCAGATGACCATCAAAAGGCACAAAACAAACAAAAGCCAACAACAACAGCAGCTAAGATGCTTAGAACAGGGAGTCACTGGAGCTGGGAGCGTCTTCCCCTTGGGTTGGTGCCTCCTGGGTGGGTCTGGTGCCGGGTGTGCGTGTCTCCAACATCACTTTAAGACAGGGCCATCTCAGAATGTCCGTCTAGGCGTCCTCGGAGTTTCTCCAGCACTGATCCGCCCTCAGAAGCTGTCTGCAGGTTGGGATTATATGGAAAGTATTCGAAGACCCATCCCCCGCCCCGCCCCGCCCCGCCCTGCCCCAGCTCTGCTGCCGCCATAAGCGGCCAGCCTCTGTGCGGCTCAGTCACAGTTCATCAGAGCCTGACCCTCGCGATCAATTTGAAACCACCTTCAGCGTCTTGTACCTTCCATATGTGGTGCTTTCATTAAATGCACTGTTCCCAGTAATCACAGATTTTACCCTTGAAATAACCCTCATTTTTCTCCATCTCCATTATTATTATTATTTTTTAAACCAACAGTGGTTTTTCTTGGTTTGGGGGCAAGCTTTTCAACGGGACAGAAATTTGATCCAAAGGATTTGCTGTTTTTTAGTACAGTTTAGTACAGTTTCCACCCCTAAAAGCAAACAGTATCCTCCATGACTACGGCTTCCTTGTATTTTAAATAAAACCAGATTTTAAAATAGGATCTGATGGAGCCTTTTTTTGGTCTGTCAAAAATAAGCTGATCAATTACTAATTATTATGTGTGACTGAAAACAAGTCAAATGGCTGTTTAGCCTTGGAACCCTATATACTTAGGAGACTCAGATAGGATCAGGAGCTCAAGGCTAGCCTGGGCTAACTATCAAGATCTTGTTTGAAACGAAACAAAAATGAAAGGTCTGAGGTCTGTCTGTCCTGTGAGTTTGTAAGTTTAAGAAGCCAGTGGGTCCCACAACAATATCTATTTGACTCCTTTTTGTCTCTACTATTTGTGTACTGTTTGAGTCATGATGTTTATTGAATGAATATGTAAAGTTTTATTTATTTATTTATTTATTTTGGCTTTTTTTGTCTTTTTGTTTTTGTTTTTTTGTTTTGTTTTGTTTTGTTTTTCGAGACAGGGTTTCTCTGTGTAGCTCTGGCTGTCCTGGAACTTACTCTGTAGACCAGGCTGGCCTTGAACTCAGAAATCCACCTGCCTCTGCCTCCCAAATGCTAGGATTAAGGGCGTGCGCCACCACTGTCCAGCTTTATTTTGGCTTTTTGCGACAGGGTTTCTCTGTGTAGCCCTGGCTGTCCTGGAACTCACGCTGTAGACCAGGCTGGACTTGAATTCAGAAATCTGCCTACCTTTGCCTCCCAAGTGCTGGGATTAAAGGTGTGCACCACCACTGCCCAGCATATGTAAAGTTTTAAAGCTAGTTCTTTACTAAAACAAAAACAAAAACAAACAAACAAAAAACAAAACAAAACAAAAAACTCAACCAGCCAAACAAGCAAAAGCACCCTGCCAGGCACACATCTTTATTCCCAGACTGAGGCAAGGCGGGGCAGATCTCTGAGTTCGAGGCCAGCATGGTCTATAGAGTGAGTTCCAGGACAGCCAGGGCTGCACAGAGAAACCCTGTTTGGAAAAACAAAAACAAACCAAAAGATTAGTAAAATAAATTCCTGCACTTTGATATGCTGCATTACTTAGGGCTCTGGGGACCCTGTTACCTAAGACTGGACAATAAACATTTGTACGAGGTAAGGAAGAGCAGTGACTTCCAGGCACTGGGCTGGCCAGAGCTAATTCTTCCTCCTGTCATGACTTCTAGCCCATCTGATTTGTTGAATTTCAGATACGTACTCACTAGGGAAATAATTCACTGCAGAAATGTTAGAAGCTATAAATACACAGACACTAATCAAACCCAGAGGAATAAAACCTAACTCAGGCTAAGCAGAGCCCCCCCCCCCACCTTTGGAAAGCCAATCGGTTCATTAGAAACATTTATAAGATGGTAGAAAAGATGATTAAATCTGAGCTAATCACAGCCTTGGCATTTTTATAGAAATAGTCTGTGTACACGGCAAAGGAGTTCACTGGTTTTTATTAACCTCATTACTCAGCGAGTTGAATTTATGAAAATCCAGAAAGTCGATAACAGTAATTAAGCTTGGGAATTGACAAACCTGTGAATGTCTGATGTCGGTGAGCCTGCAGGCACCGGGCCAGAGGCTTTAAACACCTGGCAGGGGCCCGTTCCTGAAAAGGAAAATAGAAAGTAACAGGAGGGGGGTGGGGCAAGGACGGGAAGGGAATGATTTGATTTCCTTCCAGCCTTGGAGTTAGCCCACTCTGTCCTCACCCTCTTATCCTGCAGTGCTGGGGATTATTTGATTACATTGAAACATCTCAGTTGCCATTTCCTGGGTTCCGTGACAGGCCAGATGGACAGGAACTGACCTGGCTGTTCAGCCCTTTGGCTCTCTCCTCCAACGCCCACCAGGGCTTCCCATCAGAGAGCAAACAAATGCTAAGAAGGTGGGGTGGGGGAAACCCGCCTTGGGGCTTGGTCCCCACTCTTCTGTTGTCCAATGGGTCCTCACAAAAGGAAGATTTCCCTCACTGATGTCCAGAGTGTGGAGGGTGCTCTAGGTACCTCTTAGAACACACACACACACACACACACACACACACACACACAGAGAGAGAGAGAGACAGAGAGACAGAGAGAGAGACACAGAGAGAGACACACACACACACACACACACACACAGAGAGAGAGAGAGAGAGAGAGAGAGAGAGAGAGAGAGAGAGAGAGAGAGCCCTTCGGTGTGAGGAGAAAAGAAGAAGATGCCTCTTCCGGGGTAGAGCTGGAGTGCGGGAGGATTCCCCAGATGTCCTAGTTTTTTTGAAATTCCTTTTAAATAGCTCTATTTTATCACAACTTACTGCAATTCATCATTATAGGAGCACCACCACCACGAGGATCTGTGGCAGCTACTATAAAAGTAGACAGATAGGAAGACGTACCCCCAACTTCAGAGAGGCTATGAGCCTGTGCGAAGGAGCGGGTTTGTGGGTCGCGGTGGCCAAAGGAGCTTGGAGCAAACACAAGATGAAGGCTCTGGGATGGGACGGCAAGGTCAACCTGCTGTGTGTCTGAAAACGGCTTCCTGGGAGAAGCGGGACCGACAACAAGGCTCTGAGCTGAGGAGCTCAAAGAGGTCACCGAAAGCACTCGGGGACTTGCAAACACGTGGTCCCAGGGCCCTGGATACAGTGACGGTGGAGGACAGTAAGGGGGCCCCAGGCAGGTAGACTGACGGTCAGAGACCTCCATGCTTCCTGCCCACACTGAGAAAACTGGCCGACTCCTGTGTACAGTGGGTAGCCATGAAGGCTTTAGAGTCTGAAATGGTTTCCGTGGCAGGCATATTCTACGTGACCACTCCGGCTGGCATGTGGTGGGGGACAGAAAAGGAAGGTGGAGAGGCCAAGTAATATAGACCTCACAGGAAGATGCGAGGGTCTACCTTCAGGGCAGTTGAGGACATTGACAGATCACCAGCAACTCCTCTGGACGAGGTCCAGCTTGGTTAGCATGAGTGTCGATTATTGTTCTCATCAGTGGGACTCTTCCTGTTGTGAAAAGGCAGGAAACAGAGAGCCTGGACCAGAAACCCAGCTGGCCCATTAGCATTCAAGCCCCCCCCCCCCCCGCCCTGCATCTGCCAGCCAGGCCTTTCCCAAAAGGTTCCACAACCTTCTCAGATACCTCCATCCATGGGGGCCCACTGTCCAAACACGTGATCCTAGGCCACCCCCTGCCCCTCCACTGGCTCTAAGTCTCCAGCCTTCTTCTCCCACAAGCCTCTTGAAGCCCAAGTCGGCTGTGCTCTCCAGGTCTTTTGCGCATGCTCTCCAGGTCTTGGCGCACGCGCCTGGCCCTTAGCGTTTGCTCTCATCACGATGAAGGTGACGGTGATCTTGTGATGATGGCCAACACTTGGAGTCCAGTCGTGAGCCTGTCCCTGTCGCAAAGGCTTGTTCTTTCTGACTCTTTTCCTGAAGACACTTCAAGGTCAGAAGTGGTGCTGACCCTTTGCTCCTCCTCCCTGCGAGGCCGGTATTACAGTCATCGAAAGCACGGGGCTTCCAGCCCATGCTGGTATTCTTGAGGCACACACCCAATTGTAACTGAACTTCGTTACAAAGCTCGAACAGCGCTCTTTTCTGTTTTGGATGCATGTTCTTATATCTGTGTCATTAGGAAAACTAAAACTATACTCACAATGACTAGGAAATGACTTCAGCATATTGTGGATTCAGAAATACAGCAGGATTTTGTTCACCTCTGCCTGTAGCCAGGGCATATGAAACAACTTCCCGGCACATAGGAGAACATGTTATACGTTTGTTTAGTGACTCTGTGGATACAGGAGTTAATGGAAAGCCCATGGAGGAATACTGTTTTCCCAAGTCAACCTCTTCGGGCTTGCCTCTGCTTTCTCTTCACATAATCAAACCTGCCAAGATGACAATCTCCCTCTCACAGGGTGGCCTTTTCTGCCGCGATTGATCTTCATCACAGGGCACGGAGGGCACGGCGAGATCAGAGAGATGTATCTAAACGCCACTGCTTCCTCGGCCTGCTGGTTGCTGGTCTTGCATCCAGCGACGGGTCAGATGTCACAGAGGAGCAAGCTCCAGAGCGAGGCCGCCGCAGATGGGAAAGACAGTGCTTTCCTGTCTTGTCTCTTCCCTTCTTGCTGGTGAAAGTGGTTCCAAAAATCTAGGAGCGCACCGAAGAGTCCAACTCAGGAGGCGCCACGCCCGCCGCGGAGGCACCACGCCCACCACGGAGGCACCACATCTGCCACGGTTTTCTCTTAGTGTGTCTAGCTGTGGGGTCTTTTCAATCTGAGGGTTTTCAGATCCCATCTTTTTGCAGGTGCTAGTGAGAAGCAGGAACCAAGCGTGGCTAAAAAGTACGTGGCTTAAAGGCAGAGTGCAGCTATGGCGAGGCAGCATGAACCGGATTTAGAAATGGAACTGAGGCACAGAGATAACAGTAAGCCTCTTGCCTGCTTTATCAACACGAAGAGACACCGATACCCATCCTGTAGGGAATACAGAGCCTGGCAGTCAGGGGGAACCAGCTTCACCCACAGATTATCTTCCCAAAGTTAAGAGTTAAAATAACACAGGGAATCCAGAGAACATTCCGTGATAAGCAGGAAGAAATAAGACAGTGCTCAAATAGAAGTTAAAAAGAAAAAAAAAAAAAAAAAAGGAAAAAAGTAGTAACTTCAAATGGATATTTCTTTACCCATGGGGAAAAAAAATCTAAGTTTTGTTACAGCACAAATGGATGCTTTTAGTAAAATAGAAAATGGAGATCAGAAAAAAAAGCCACTCTGAGAAAACCAGTTTTACATTTTAAGCCATATCTGCCCTGACTTGTATGTGTAGAACACGGATTTGTTTTCCTAGTTTTGAAAATGAAGTCATACTTATATGCTGTTTCGGGCCCAGAGTGGATATAAATTTTGTGACTCTAAAGCTTTAAACACGGGGAGGCTTTAAGAAAATATTTTGAGGTTATGAATGCAAACACACCGGGGAGAAGGGCTTCGCAAGGGGGGGATGGTTCTGGAATTTAAGCTCTATTATCGTGACGAAGAGCATACAGTACCCAGTAAATTCTTTTACCACGTCCCAGTTGGGTTTTATTTACTTGTTCATTTGTTTGTTTTCCCTTTTGAGTATTAATACAGAGTAGACATCTATTTCCAGTACACACAGGCTCCTTTCCCCTCTCAACTTCATAAGATGACTTCGGAGAAGATTAAACTCAGTAAGCACACACTGGGCACCCAGTGACTGTGTACCCAGAGCTGACCGAGGCGGTTGAAAGAACCAGGTCAGGTCCTCACCTAAGCAGGAATCCAGCAAACAGGCGGGGCCGTGAAGCCCCCGGAAACCGGAAGAAAGAAAGCCTCCAGCTTCTTCGCTTTATCACCCGCTTTCATGGCGGATTTCAGAGGCACTCCAGCTAATCTGCACGCCTTATTAGTTCTGCTACCCAGAATACTTCCGATGTATGGTCACTATGGAAACGAGGGTTTGTCCTCGGAAGCCTGAAGGTCTTCGGTCTTCTCTCTCTCTCTCTCTCTCTCTCTCTCTCTCTCTCTCTCTCCTCTCTCTCTCTCCACCTCCCTCCCTCCCTCCCTCGCTTTCTCTCTCCCTTCATTTATTTACTTTGCCTCTTAGGGAGTCCGCTAGTGTTCCTTCCCGCCCTCAGATCGTGCTGACGCCTCTTATAATCTGAGCATATGCCGTCTGACGACCTGCGGAGTTTGCACGAGCTCAGGCCTCTGATTACTTCAGCTTATCCCAGAGACCATTGTTTTCTACACTTGCGAGCACCCTGTTTTTATTCCATCAATACCTTTAAATCCTAACCTCCGAGATCTAGATCTGGGAGTCTGGGGTTCTTGCTTCCTTTAGGTTGGTGACCCCAGAATGAGCTAGAACTGTTCCATTTTTGCAATCTCCCCTGTTCAAAGGCTGGCATACAGAATAGCACGGAAGGGGCCTTATTGGTAACAGAAAGTAGTCCAAGGGCTGGCGTCTCCCAATGGCCTGTGAATTTAGAGGGTAGAAAAGGAGCCCCAGAGCATCGCTGCTCAGTTGGCGCGGCAGAGGACTGCCCAGAGGTTTCATCCGGAAGACCAGCTCTCCGGCGAGTGGCTGTGCCCGCCCCCAACTTGCTACATTCAAACCGCTTCTTTTACCCACTAAAGCGCATGCGCCAAGAGCCTCTCTCTTCTAACAGTATGGCTGACGGAACTCAGTCCTGAGCGCTATCAAAAATAGATGTCATTATGACAATGATATGAATAATATAGTTCCAAAATGGGGGAGAACGGATTTGAGGATTAAAATTAAATATAGCTGGAATGTTCTTTAAGGTTAATCGCCAACACTCCGAGTTAGAGGCATTTAATCATTTCCTAGTGCATTGTGTATAAGGCCAAGGGAACTGTACCCAGGGAAATTCAGTGGTAGCACAGGGCAATAAGAGTGTGTTTTCTGCTGTAATGTATTTGCTCACTGCTTTATAAACAATGCCAGCACAATTCCATTTAAGGACACATAGATACACATTTAAACAATGATAAAATGCTAATTATTAAAGTATGCACTCTTTTAAAATAATTCTGTAAAGTGACAGAATTCTTTTTTTAGCAACTTCCCAGTGGCTTGTGTGGGTGCAAGATTCTGGAGACCCAGTTCTCAGATGACAGGATCATGGTTCAAAAAGAACCTTCTGGAACCCTGTCTCCAAGCATATTAACTACTTTCTGTTTTAATGGTAACAAACAAGCATAGTGACTAAGAAAGTTATGGAAGAAAGAGTTTATTTGGCCTTACAGTTCCAGATTAGCCTCCATATTGGTTGGGACCGACAGCATGGCAGCAGACACAGTGAGGGGAGCTGAGAGCTGAGAAGTCACACCTCAAAACAGAAATGGTGGTGTTTTTACACTCTCAAAGCACAATGTGTTGGCAAGCATTCTCTAAAGCAACTGAACTGACAAGAGTGTACTGGAGTAGCTGACAGGCTGGAGTAGCTGACAGGCTGGAGTAGCTGACAGGCTGGAGTAGCTGACCAGCTGGGGTCTGAGGTGTCCAGCGGTGTCTGTCTCCTAATGGAAAGGCCAAGCAGCTTACATGTCTCAGCAGTCCCAGTCAGGTGTCAGAGTTCTAGGGAGGCCCTAGAGAGTTGGCAGTTTTCACTCCAGAACGGAGTCCTCAAGAAATAGCTTCTAACACCAGGGAAGGCATGCCTCAGAACCAGGAGAGATGGACTTGCCATTGAGACTGAAGGCAAAGCAGGCGAAACGCAAAAGCTTCCTCCTTCCGTGCCCTTTTTCGTGGCTGCCACCAGAAGGCATGGCGCAGACTTATGGTGGGTCTTCCAACCTCAGATGAACTCATCGAGAGAAATGCCTGACAATTACTATGCCCCGGCGCGGGGGTGTTAGCTAACTCTAGATGTAATCAAACTGAAAATCAAAAATTGGCCATCATACTCACCTCCAGTGACAAACTTCTTTACTGGGACCACACCCCCTAAATCTACTCGCACAGTGCCACCGACTGGGACGAAGCATTGAATACCCCAGACTGTGGGGGACACTTCTCATTCAAACTGAGGTGTTTATTAAAGCACTGTGTATAGGGAACCTATATTTATTTAAAAGAAAAAAACTCAACTGCTCTCCGTGCTCAGATCAGATTTACATAACCAAACACAAGAAGTTATTGTTCAACATTAGAAGAGAGCATTTTTGGCTTTTTGTTTGTTTGTTTGTTTGTTTTTGAAAAGAGCAATAGTCCGTTTACATGCTGGAATACTGTATGACGTCAAACCGAGAAGATTTTTCAGATACCTGTATCCAAACATCTCCAAGATATGATGTGAAATGATAAGAAGCAAAATGATGGGCGTGGTATGCCGTAAGTTATGTGGAAAGTCGCAAAAATGTTGACTTGTCATGAAGAGATACACCAGAGGGACAGTAGCCGGGACGAGGGGGGGATGGGAAACCGCACCGTGGATCTTTATGTCCCTCTGTCCCCAGCCCTGGTATTGAACCAGGGACCATGCGTGTGCCAGGCAAGTGCTCTGCTGCTGAACTCCAGCCCAGCCCTCCGTTTATTTGCAGCAGGGTCTCCATACGTATTCACCCTGGTCTTGAGTTCACTCATAAGCCCAGGAGGGCTTTGAACTTCTGACCCCTCTGCCTTCACCGGGCCAGGCTCTTCATGGAATATTGATTCAGGTCACTGTATTCTCTACTCTAAAAATAAATGACAACCCAAAGTATAAATTCATTGCCACCCAAAGAAGCACTGCCATTTCTTGAACACAACTGGAGCCTGATTTCTAGCCTAGAAGTCAGATGTTTCCACATGCTCCCCCAGCTTGTCCTTAGAAAAATAAACCGTGGGCAGGGTTCCGTCTCGACTTCCCCTCGAAACACGGTCCTCATATTGCACAATTAACAGGAAGCAAAACTTCAGGGTATGTATGGTGTCTTGATCCTTGAGGAGACTTTTGCTTCCTGGATCACTCCCTTAGGTCTCTCACAAGAGGTTCCAGCAAGGGAGGGCCAGTTGGACTCCAAGTCAGCTTTCTGAACTGTGTGGTGATTAGCGCCTTCCTCCCCACCCCCACCCACCCACCCACACTTTATGATAGCAGGGGTTAGAGCTGAGCTCAGGAAGTGACTCTTGGCCATCCTCCTGCCTGGGTGGAGGTACGCGCTCACAGCTGCTTAGCTATCCAGGGTGGGAAGCCTGTGCCTTGAGGAAGAGGGACATACTACATAGGGAGTCTCTCAACATCACCTTTCAGATCCTTAAACCACGGCTGGCTTCTCCTTGCTTCTGCTATGCGATTTCTTAGAAGTCTCCCAGGGGAAGAGGCAGAGTGTTATTACTGCTCCTCTTGGGTACTGTGGAGGTGAAGCTGTGTTTCTTACAATATCATATGTGCCTAAAATAAATAGCAAAAGGTGAGTGTCCGTGGACAAGAAAAGACTTTTCAGCCCATCAATAACTGGACAGGGTTATAAATAGGCACAGAGGAGCCACAGCAGAAAAGGTTCTCAGAGTTCCAGGCTGTGGGAGGAAATGGATTCGCTGGCTGATAGCTAAAAACAACTCAGAGAGACATTTTGTGCTTCAAAGAGGCCCCCTAAGACCTCGGTCTCTTCTAAATGCCCTTGCATTTCAGTGACTGTCAGCAATATCGCACTCGGAACCAGGAAACGATGCATTTCTTGCGTGGTACGGCCTCTTCCCAACACCCCCAAACACTGCTGCTGACAAAGATGGCTGACCCCCAGATGACAGCACAAAGCTGAAAGTTCAAGCTGGGCTGTCAGGATTTTCTCCACAAGAATACAAACACCAGCTCTCCAAAAGTTGAAGGCGGTGGGCCTGAAGACCGAGGCAGTTTAACCTTGGGGATAAAAAGAAATCGAGGAAGGAAAAAAAAAAAAACACTCCATATTCTGCTTGGCACAGTGTTAATAAGCCTCAACTTGTGCCCGAGCTACCTACCCGAGTGAGTCATCCGATCTCTGATTCTCAGACTGACAGTTCACCTGACAGGGCTCTTGGGTGGCTGGAACGAGGTACTGAACACCCGTGAGGCTCACAGCCCGTGGGTGCATAAAGGATCTGCTAAGATAAGGGAAGCAGAGGGTATTGGGAGAAGGCCGGGTCAGCATGGGTTGGTCTTGCTTTGTTTCATTCCAAGCTCAGGCTGGTCCCTTCCTGCTGGGACTTGGGAAGATTATCCCCGACCCTGCAGGCTGTCACTCCAGTGTGAGGCCCCAATCCCTGTGCATCTAATCATTCAGCTGTCCCTGTTTATCAGTGGCTTCTACCACACTGTCAAGCAGGCTATCCCAGAGCTGATTTGTGTCCAACGAGGCTGTAATCGACACAGTTATCATATCATAAAACCAAGGTCACGGGAAGGTGACAGTGGGTAAAGAATCTATTAGGTGCAATGAAATAATATGAATAAATCATCTTGATTTTTTTTCTTAAAAAAAAACATGACTACAGGAAAATGCATAAACCTAAGCAACACTTCACATTTTTATGGGATTTTATGACTTGCTTCTTGCCCTTTGAACCTCGCTGCCTTTCCAGGCCCTCGATTTTCAGCTGGTCTGAGGAGGAGTCATCTATTATCTGCCACAGCAATTCTATGGAGAACGGATCCTAGAAAATACTTAAAGAGCTATATATCTCTAATGAGACTGTGGATGACTTTCAGTCAGATTATTATGATTTTTTTAAATCTATTTGCATGTGTTTGGTTTGTTAGTTCCACTGTGTAACCCTCCTGCCAGCCTGGAATTTACTCTGCAGATGAAGCAGGTCACAGATGTGAGGTACGGGACTGCAGGCTTACCACCATGTGTGCTACTTCCGAATTGCTTTTTTTTTTTTTTAACATTTTGTTTCTATTATCTTTAATTATGTGTGTGTGAGAGCGGGTATGCACGGGTGTCTGCAGAGACCAGTGACATCAGATCCCTCAGAGCTGTAGCTACAGGCAGTTAGGAGCTGCGGATGTGGGTGCTGGGCACAGAGCTTGGGCTTCTCTGAGAGCAGTAGGAGCTCTTAAGTGCTGGGCTGGATCTCTAGCGTCATCTTTGTTTGTTTTCTGCGTTTGTTTTGTTTCTGAGACAAAGTCCCGTTCTGGAGCCTAGAATCCTCCTGCCCCAGCCTCCCAGGGGGCTGGGATTATACGCATATGCCAACACACTCTGGTCAAATAGCTTCTTGATGACTACTTGAAAGTAAAGAAGCTGCTGGTATGGACTTTATGTTGAGTTACAAGATTCTTCCCCCAAGGAAGGTTTCTAGCGGTTTCCTTTCCACATCATGGTAAAGATGCATTCAGTGCTGTGTTGGGGGATGGCCATCTTATCTTGGGGTCAGCACAGGACTGGATCCAAAAGGGAAAGGTTCAGTCCGGCTTCTTCAAGGCCTTCCAAGGCTTGCTAGCAGTAATTTAAGGTTGCCCTAGCTCTTCCACAGCTGTCTCTCCTAGGGCTGACGTGATTAATGCTCCACAGACAACACCGAGCCCAGGCCCGCAGAACACAGAGAAACTGTTGGGGTAAAATCTGGGGGGCTCTCGGTTGCCTGGGCTTTGAAGACAGCAGCGCCACAAGGTGAACCTGCTTGAGCTGTTTTCTACTTTGTCTGATTTAGCGCAGATGATTCCGCTCGAGTGTGAACCATGCGAGGAGAGGGCTTCCCTTGTCTTTCCGTTGCACAGTAACTAGTCAGTGTTTTCCAACTCTTTCCAAGCCCCAGTCTCTGAGCTCGTCATCTCCTGCAGACAAACGCCCTTTCTGTTGATAAACAGCAATAGAGATGGTGTCTTATTTGAAAAAGCCTGTCATTATAGACCAAGCACTTTTGCGTGTATTTGTGAAAGACTTAGAAGCGCATTATATTTAAGCCATTTACTGCCCCTAAATATTTATATGCACAGCCATAGCTGAGAGGTATCTGGAGGCCTTTATAATTTATTGAAAAAGCTGTTCTAAATTAATCCAGCAGAAGGCCAATATAACAAGACAAATAGATCCTAGTCCACCTCTGGTCAACCATGTCCCAGAAAGATAGCAATTGCATCAATAAAAAGCCCATTGAGGCAGTTGCCCCGCCCCCTTGCACAAGCAGCCCAGCAGGCAGAGGCGTAAGCATTTTAGCCGTACACAGCACTTTTCCTTGACTACGTAAGCAAAGCGTTCAGATCCGAGGGCTTGCTTTAAGGGCTGATCTCTTCCTGACTCCAGCCTTCTAGCTTACCAGGATTCAGACAAAATGCGTTTCGTTCTGTGCTAGCCCGGCAATTCCATCTTTGCAAACAGTAGCAGATCAATCATTACGTGTCATCTTTCCATTTCTTTCCTTCGGGGCCTAGGAATGCCTAGGGCAACAGGCAGGTGTGATTCCTTTCTCTCCTGGTCGGATCGTAGTGAGAAAAATGACAAGCAGGGGCTGTTTTCTCTGGGCGACTAGACATCTGATGAAATGTCTCTGTCTGTGTCGCAGCTGTGCACAAGTGTTTGAGAAAATGTGAGATCCTGTGAGAGACACAGGCCCCCCTAGCCTTTGATATGGCTAATAGTTTTTCATGCATGACCTTAGTCAAATGTCATGCGATTAATCTAATTTTGAAGAGAGGCGTCCCTGGAAACTTTATTACCAGGAAAAATAAACATATTTATCTCTCTCCTCCATTCCACTGGGTGTGTTTGCTACCACCTCACAGCTCTTACAGGGGATTTTTTTTCTTAATCTTGAGTTAAAAACCCCCGCCTCCCATCACAATGCAGAAAAGATATGTGGTTGACCGTCAGGGAGGAAGCACCATCATGGTCTAGGTTTCTGCTCACTCCTACAGAGGGAGGGCTGTGCCTGCACGGGGCAGGACGGTGGCAGAGCATCAGCAAGGACTTTCCAGCACGCTTATGCTAAAAGCCACTATTCGTTGCTACAGTGTTTGTGCCTTCACTTAAGAAAAATACAGCAGTAAATAATCTCAAAAACGCAGGAACTTGATTTTACAAAACATGTGAGGGACCATTGAATGACGGATGTCATTTGTCAAAGAACTTGGCATCTGGCTACCATGCACAGCGTGCTGGTGCAGCAAAAACTATGTTTAGTTTTCATTTTGCACACAATGTATTTGGCAGACACACTGACTACATCTATTATATATATATATATATATATATATGTGTGTGTGTGTGTGTGTGTGTGTGTGTGTGTGTATCCGTCTACATTATATATATACATATATATATATATACATATATATGTGTGTGTGTGTGTGTGTGTGTGTGTGTCTGTGTGTGTATCTATATCTATATCTATACAGGTAGTATTTTTATTACTTATGTAAACGTTATGCATAAAGCTTCATTGCAAATACTCAAAACCAAGATGGAGTTCACTTCCCTCGCTGAAGCTATATGAACTGAGTGAGTCAGAAAAATGTCCCTTGTTCCAGCACAACGAATCACCTGCCATTAGACTGACTACTTAACCTTCGCTCGGTGACTGGCACCCTGGATGTATGTGCAGTGAACACTAGTGCTTTGCTAATGACGCCTTCACATGTTCATGCTATTGATCTGCTGGGGTTCCGGCTCGCTGAGCCCAGCTGCTCCCAGCTCACAGGGAGAAGAGCTGACTAAGCAGAGGAGGGGGGGGAACCAGCCACAGAGACCAACTCTTGCCTGTCTACTCAGAGGACTTATGCGATCTCAACACCAGCTACGAAAACCGCACGATGAGCCTCCACATGGGAGAGCATTGGAAAATAAGTGTCAGCTGCTCCCTTGGTCTCACACTATCAGAACCTGATGACGTTGGTCCTGTGTCTACCGCTGGCTCCTCCTATGTTCTCTGGGATCTCACTGCAAGGCAGAAGATGTTTTCTTGTCTTTGTTTCCCCTCACTGAGAAAGTAAGAGTCAGAGAAGCGCTCTGGTGAAAATGAGGTAGTACCCTCCTCACTGAGATATTGTGAATTTAAATAAGAGCACAGCAGAGAAGCAGTTGCAGGATGGAACAGCAGCCCACCATTCAGAAAGCATGCTGGGCCGCCGTTGCCATGGCTATCTGAGCTGATGATGGAAAGCTTCATTCAAACTGACAGGAGCTCTGCAGAGTGAAGAAATAAGATTGTCCCTCGCCAATATGCTTAGTCTCTGCTTGAAGGGAGAAAATATAGAGACTCTCTTCCATGTCTACCTTACAGTTCTCCAAAGGCAAGGCATCTGCTATTCTTCCAAGGCCCTGGCCTGTGTTTGTGTGTGGTATTCGTCCTTGTTTTGTGTGTGGTATTGGGGATGAAAACCAGGTTCTCTCATGTGCCAGGCAAGTATTTTATCACTGAGTTATAACCCCAGCTCTGGTCTCTGAATCTGTGAGCTGCCACGTTAGGCTACAGCATTGTGTTTCTCACAAACCACAAACGTAGAAAACAAACAAAACAAACGTGAAAATTGTTTTCAGCTCTGGTCTTGGAGTGGTTTTGTGTGGGGCAGAAAATGCATGTCTAAGTGTTCCCAAGAAATCAACCTGTTTATGAAGAGGGATGTGATTAGACCCAGTAAGCGCAGTGGGTTTCCCTTCTCAGATGAGAGGCAGACTTAAGGCTGTGTTTCTGTGCCTTTGTGGAGATGCTGAAAGACCAGCATCTAAAGATAGATCCAGGGCTTATTGGCTGATCTCTGTGTATCCCCTGTGAACAGTTGCCGACCGAAAGCCTGCTGAGATCCTGAGGCAGGGGATTACTGTACTGATGGGTGCTCCATGCTAGGTTAGGTGGTAGGTTAAGAAGAGATTTCTTCCTATATTTGTAGTGGAATTGACTCCTGGCTTGCTTTACCCTCCTCCAAAATGCATGAGATCTGAAGCTGCAGTCCCGAAGCCACAGGACTGCCATAGTGTCTCGTTCCACAGCCGGTGGCATGACACAGGCTCTGTGTGTGGGCTGCCATGTAGCTCCTGCTTCTGCTCACAGTGATGCAGACCCTTCTAGTTTGACAAGAACAAGCTTCGAGCTTCAGCTAGATACAGGTTTCTGAGTGAGGGGGTGTCTGGCAGCACCGAAAAGAAACAACTAGAAGTCATATCATGGGTCTAAGGCTGGCGACCTGAGTTCTGCTGAGATGGCTTTCCAAACTGCTCGCTCTCTCTCTCTCTCTCTCTCTCTCTCTCTCTCTCTCTCTCTCTCTCTCTCTCTCTCTGTGTGTGTGTGTGTGTGTGTGTTCTGCTCTGCTTTAGACAGTTTTTTCTTGCTATTCAAAAAACTCTCTGGTGAGACAGCCAGGTTTCTGCTTGAGACATCTCTCTCTGCTAGTAAAAATTCTAAAAGTTCTCTGGATAGCTTGTGGGTTTTCTGACAAAAAAAAAATCCTTGGATCTTCCAACCAAGTAAAATATCTTGGTAGAAAAACTCCAAAAGTAATTAATGGGTTTTCCAATCAAATTTAGAAAATCAGAAAAAAAAACTTTTTTAAAGAGGCATTTGCTTTTCAGACAGCCTTCTCCGGATAGTGGCTAGAGAATGTTCTAAAAGAGCTGTGTCAGTTCTTTTAGTAATTCTTGGGATTTCTGATTGACCAAGGTCAAAAGTCCTGTTAGAAAAAAACTCTAAGAGAGCTATGAAATTCTTTTTTAAAAGAGCCGTGTTCGCTCTCCATGGATTTTCTGAACAAAATGAAATCCTGTTAGAAAAAAAATTCTTGAAGATCTGTTTCTGCTCTCCAGACAGCTCAGCTATCACTAGAGAAAAATTCTAAAAAAGAACTGCTATCACTTTTTGCTGTGTCATCTCATGTAGACCAAAAGCCCAGTGTTTTTATTTACATATGAACTCAGTTATTTATTCCAGGTTCCCTTTTGTTTATGCTATGAATCAGCATCCTGTGACTTCAGCTGATTGATTCTTATAAGACAGAAGGCTTTTTTTTTTTTTAACATTGAAAAAGAATTCAGAGATCTGCCTTCCTCTGTTAAGCACAGACAATAAACTAACTGGGTGGGACCCTGTCCGGAGCTTACCATTCTGACCACACTTGGTCCTAAGTTGGTTCTGTCCCAAGCTGACATTGAGTTCAAGAATCTGCCTGGATTTTAACTGCCTGTCTTTGTGTCTTTCTGACAAACTGGCTCAGACTGTAGCTGCCACTGTTCCTTTAGATCTGTGAAGGCCCTTATACAATTCATATTGCATCCTTATATTTTCACATAGTTGAGAAATTATATATTTCAAAGCCATGTTTTTAGAGTTCTTTTCCACAGCCTTAAGGGCTGTCCTGAAGGGTACCATTTTGCTGAGACATTAGCCACACCTTTCTTTACCTTATGAATTCATGCTGTCTTTGATTATCATGGAATCATTAACATTAAAAGGGATGACCTTCCTCAGAGGAATGTGAAAATATGTACATTATTATACAAACAAGCCTTATACCTACAGCAACCAATAACATTCCTGGAGGCCCACACCTGTGGGCCCTGTCCCAGGAGCGGGAACCACTTCGGCTCTAGCACCTTATCTAAGAGGCTCAAGTGTTCAGACTTAGTTTATTGCTATGTATTGGTCAGATGCACCAACCTTCTGCATTGCCCAGGCAGTCTCAGAGTATGGTGCTGCCTAGTGACACCAAATGTCCCCAGTGCCTCTGACTCTGCCACACTTCCTGAGCCATTCTGTTTCCTATCACAAGCCCCTCTTCCCTTACATAAGACAGTTCTCTCAGGCCATAGACTCCTCCTTTTAGAAACTGTCTGCAGGCTCATGTCTAGCTGAGATTTAAGTGAGGTCTTCACGGTAGGTGGTCTTAACTCCAGGTGTAGGCTCTGGGAGCCAGTCTTATCAAGATGCAGATGCAAATCCTCTTACTGATGGTATTTCAGCACTACAGGCTCAGAGCAGTCTTACCGATAGGCGCCTGACAGCTGGATCTCCGCCCTCAAGTCCTGCCTGCTGGTGCTGTCTCTATTTCCTGGTCTCTGATGTCTGGCCAGAATTCACTATTCACCCATATGTTGACTCCTTCCTGCCTTAGAGAGGGCTTCACCTGCTGAAACTTCACCAAAGCATTGGCTCTGGTCTCTGGTCCCCAGTCCTGTTGGTATGGCATTCAGTTCTGGCTCTCCTAATGCAGGTGCCTCTGTACAGTCCTAATGCATGAATACAAGTGTTTTTTCTTCTGGTCATATGCTTCTAATTTATTTTTTTCACCGTGGATGTGCAATATTATAGGCCTCCCTACCCCCTGCACTGTCTCCTATGTTTTCTCTCCCATTTTCATTCTTTCTCTCTCTCTCTCTCTCTTTAGTAATAGAGACCAAACCTACAACCTTGTATTCTGATTTATTTAATTACATATATTTTTTTAAATTAGTGCATTGTTTTCTTATTGCAAACAATCAAACAGCACTGCAGCGTTTGCAATAGAAAGCAGCCATCTCTCTTTTGCTGGTCCTAATTCACCTTTATCTCTTCCAGAATTTACCAATCTGGCATATCACGCCAGAACGCACCCAGGCGCTTGTCTGCGGTGTATGCAAATACACTTTTAAACTCGGGAAGCAGGACGGATAGCAATGGCTCTGTCTCAGCCGCCATGCAGTCTGTTACGTGGTTAATCTTGACTGGGTTGGAGCTCATCTGAGATTCCTTCTCCCTCTGTTTATGTTCCTTATCTGTGTGTGTTCCCTGACCTGCTTGCCTGACCTTGCCTGGAGTCTGAGGCATTCTGCTGTTCTGTAGAACGCCCGTGTTTTCCCCCAAGGTCTACTGTGCTGTCAGCAGCTTCATTTCGAGCCCTTGTTGGTCTCCCATCATCTCTCTGTTCACGTTCTTCCTGGGAACGGAGTCAGAAGTCACATGTCCAAATATCAGCCCGCAGCACACAGCCGATAACGCCCGCTCCCTCTAGGCGCTTTGGATTATGCTTCATGACATACTTTAAATGATTTTCATCTCATCCCAAAGACATGCCCACTCTTTTGGAAATATGGTCTCACTGTGTAGCCCCGACTGGCCTGGAATTCACTCTGTAGACCAGCCTGACCCTCGAACTCAGAAATCTGCCTGTCTGCCTCTAGAGTACTGAGATTAAAGACATTAGTGCGACATCACAATCCGGGAAAAAGGACAATAACATTTTATAATTCAATAAAACTGGATGGTCAGTTCTCCAGTCCAAAGGCAGGCACTGTCCCCTTGGACACACAGTAGATCATCTGATATGTGGAAAAATCCCACTGAGAAGCAAGAGCTAAAAACAGAATTTGGAGAAGCAATGAGTCATGGCCTAAATGAACAAATACATTAAATGATAAATCAAATAGAACAGAAATGCCAATGAAACATCCATGCCGGACTGAGGTCATTGTCTCTGTCTCGGGATAGAGACCCAATGATAGAGGGTCCCAGAGCTACTGGGGTCACAAACACTTTCTTCTCTCCATCTATGCTTGTTTGTTTGTTTGTTTGGTTATTCCTTTCTCTTAAAAATATTTTCCGTAACACACACACACACACACACACACACACACACACACACACACACCCCTAAGCCATTTTTCCCCCTTTAAATGACTATAAACCTACCTTGTAAATAACTAGGCTCTGTGGGTTTAGCAGTGCAACATCTATGCTAATCCCTGCTCAGCCGGGTGCTTGCCCCCTAGACGACCTTGAGATAGGCCTCCTGCTCCTTCTCAGGCTCCAGTTACATCCTCAGCTGGTATCACCTGGTTCTTCTGCCCTCCTGGGCAATCAATAGATCAACAGATGGAAAGATGGGAAAGCCACCGCCTAAAAGGAGGAAGCTGCTGAGAGCCAGGGCGAAGAGACAGACCGGCTCCAGCACGAAAGCTCTGAATTCCAACTCAGGCTTCCTCAGAGCTCGGAACCCAGCCTCTACTAGGTGTGGGGAGGGAGAGGGAACAAGGGCTACACAGCCCACGTAGCCAGGGAGGCCTGTTCAAAACACATGATAGGTCAGTCTGTGCTAGCAGTGGACGAATGTCTCCACCAAGCATGACGGCCTCTAACGTCTGTGTTTGGATGTGCACTGTCTGACAGGCCAGGATTCCCCCCTCCCACGGTGCTGCGCCTCCTCAGGACTGCTCCTCTGCTCCCCAGGGAAGCCTTTGCTCAGAGCTGGGGTGATGCTGCTACGTGTCCTTTCACAAAGCTTAGTTCGTTTTTTTTTTTTTGTTTGTTTGTTTTTTGTTTTTGTTTGTTTGTTGGTTTGTTTGTTTTAGCTTGGTGTGGTTTTAACTACTTTTCTTGTTGCTGTAGCCAAAGATGTGACATACGGGGCGGAGGAAGGACAGACTTGCCTTGGCTTTCTGTTTCACAGGTTTCTGTCCATGGTTAGGTGGCATCTTGATGGCAGGAGCAAGTAGCCATCCTCACAACAGACAGGATGCAGGCAGAGTGACAGGATAGAGTCTGGGACACTATTGTCTCAATGATCTGTTCCCAGTGAGGTCCCATTTCCTAGAGTTTCCGGTAGCTCCCCCAAAGCCCTATCACCTGGACCAAGCATTCAAGACAGGAGCCTGGTGAGGGCTTGGGGGAGTGTGTGTATGGGGATTTTATATTCAAGTAAAAATATTTTCTTCCCAATCAGCAAGTTAACTCGAAAACTTCTGCCAATACTTAAAAGTTTGCAAATATGCAACAATCTCTCTTCAGTACTGAAGTATAATCACGTATCAGATACGAAACTTACATACAGAATATATTAAGAAACTCTCAGCTGGACTATGGTGGCACACTTCTTTAATCCCAGCACTTGGGAGGCAGAGGCAGCCAGATTTCTGAGTTTGAGGCCAGCGTGATCTACAGAGTGAGTTCCAAGACAGCTAGGGTTATACAGAGAAACCCTGTCTCAAAAAAAATAAAATAAAATAAAATAAATAAATAAAAAGTAAGAAAAAAGAAAAAGAAACTCTCGGGCATTTCACAGGATTTCAGGGCACAGCAAACTGGGACCTGAGGCTGCTGCTCTGGACCTTGATCTTTCATGCAGTTGCAAAATGATCACTCTAAGGATGTAACCTGGCGGCGTGGGGGGATGGGGAAAGACACCAAGACTGCCTGCTATCACACAGAACGAGTGGGCTATAGACACACAGAGACCCACCTACTACCACGAAGCGCAGCTGCTGGAGGGGAAAATGTCCTCTGAAACTCCCACCACTGTGCCACCCAGGCGGGCAGTAAACACCCAAAGGCTCGATTGGTGCCACACCGCGAGGTGCAGGCAGAGGAGGTCACTCACAGGTGCCCCGTGGCCGCTCACAGCCGGAGCCACTACAATGGGCCAGGATGTGGTGGACAGACGGGAGAGAAAGAGGAGCTGAACAGCTTGAGCATTATGCAGAGAGACGGAACTGGGGATGGGAGAATGGGAAGGAACAGCGTGTTGTGAGTAGTCAGCCCCGTCCCCTGAGGCTGTGATGAAGTCCCGTCCATGCTGCCTGTGCCGGCCATGTCTGGGTCCCTTGCCACACACCATCAGAGGTCAGTGACAATGTCCATAGCTCATATTACCGACACAGTCCATGCAGCTATCCCTGGTCTGGGCAACACCTGGCACCACTTATAAGTCCCAGGGTGGGCACTGAACTGGCCCCACCTCTTACCAAGTGTAGCACTCCAGTGATTGGGCCGGGGTGCCTCACCGGGGCAGCACAGTGGAGCTGGTTCTGGTGGGGGAGGGGGAAAGCTGGCCTCAGGGGTATGAGAGGGTGAGCGTTGATGCAGTCACTTGTGTGCTGGGAGGCGGTGCGGGCTCAGAGGTGAAGAGAGCTGGCCCTGCCACTCATCTGCCATGAAGTGGCGTGGGCAGGGTGTGTGTGTGTGTGTGTGTGTGTGTGTGTGTGTGTGTGTGTTGCAGCACTCAGGAGAGTGGATACTGCACCTTGCCTGGGCAACACAGTGGAGGTAGCCATGGTGGTGAGGGCATGGGGGTGGGAAAGCTGACCCTGCCCTGCCCCATGCCGATGTGGGCATTGGGTGAGCTAGCTAGGGAAGTGCTGGAGAGATGGCCCTGGTGGTGTGGGTGCCTGAGAGCTGGTGGGCCACCAGTTCATCTGTCAACCAGGCCCAGGTCCAGGCTTTGAGTTGGCCCACTCCAGCCGCTCGCTGCCCCAGCTATGAACTGTCAGAGCATACGAAAGAGCAGGTCCTGCTGACCCTGCTGCAGGGTCTCCACGACACAGGGCAGCAACAGGATAACAGAGAGGAGTCCAGAGACGCCAGAGGCCTCAAATCAGATCAATGACTCATCGCAAGGAACGTTTGCAAGTGAAGATGTGTGCACAAAGGGGCGCACTGTGGGGACACGCTGCGACACGCTGCAGCTTCCGTGATGAGATGCTTTCTGCGCTTCCTTTTGTCTCTTTTGTATGTTTGTTTTATTTGTTTTGTATCTTCTTTTCAAGGGGAGATTTCAGGGACAGAGAGACGACATGAAGGGACAGGAAGATAAGTGGGACTGGGGTACATGATGTGAGACTCACAAAGAAACAAAAGTAAAAACACACACACACACACACACACACACACACACACAAAAAAAAAAAACACCCAAAAACCACCTCTCATACCTCAATTAAAAAAGATAAATCACATGATTATAGGATAGGTAAAAGATTTGTGTATATATTCTCCAAAGGAGACATCGATGACTGGTAAGCGCATGCAGAGGCGCTCAGCGTTAGCTTTTAGGGAAATACAAACAGAAACTGCAAGATAACCACGTCACATAGGCTAGAGCGACTCGCAGACTCAGAGGGCTCAGACCGTGGTCTCTTGGCCCAAAATCCTCAGGCAGAAAAGCATCAGTGTGGTGGGACTGTGTGGCAGAGGGACAGCTGCTCACCTTAAAGTGGCTGGAGAGAGAGAGAGAGAGAGAGAGAGAGAGAGAGAGAGAGAGAGAGAGAGAGAGAGAGAGAGACCTGGAACAAGACCCACCCCTCCCCCCACTGTCCCAAGGCCCTGCACCTAGTGACCTATTTCTTGCAGTTCGGTCCCACCTGGAGTTTCCAGAACCTCCCCCCAAACAGTGTCGCTAACTGGGAACCAAGCATCAACAACACAGGAGAGATTTTGTATTCAGACCATGACAACCCTGTTACATCATCTGGGCTCATTCTCCAGGAAGCTTTGAGGCACGTATGTTGAGGAAAAAGCAGCCTTATATGAGCCAGTCCAACGTCTTGAAGGAGAGGGAGAGAGCATGCACATTAGCAGGCTATAGCATTGCAGCTGAGCTCGTATGAACATGCCGCCTGTCCTCCAGATCACTAGAGGAAAGCTTAGTCACTACAGTGTCCACAGGCCAGGTCTCATTGTCTTTCCAATGTGTAGAAGGCTGTATTCTAAGACAAAGCCCTCTGGAGTCTGGTGGAAATTAGGGGGTGGGTGTGGTTGGACATGACCTGCTTCTCAGGAAGTATTCATGGGATTGTTCTTGCTTCCTTAATATACGTCACAATCTATACCTCAGCATCCCCCAATTCGTCATAGTCCTTGCCTTTGATAGATGGATTGATTCTTCTTATCAGGTCTCCAGAGCCTTTTAATGGGGAAAGTTGTGGGTGTGCAGGAATGAATCTGAAGCCTGCTGGTAACCAGGGGTAGCACAGAAATTGCAAGAAACTCAAAGCACAAATGAAAATTTCCCACTTGGTTACCCAGAAGCAAGCAGGCTGGTGAGGCTGGCCAGCTGCGGGCGGCCAAATGCCCTTCTTCTCTGTAAGACACTAGCTTTTAGCTCGCGGATTCTGGCCAGCTGGAAGCTCCGGCAGGAATGATAAAGCAGAGCTTACGGCCAAGCCTTCTGAAAAGTAATCTCCTAAAAGCAGCCGAGGAGAGACACGCGGTCTGGGGCGGGCAGTGCGTCTGGAGATTTCTGTGACTCTCATCCCACCGCGAGCCAGCTTGTCTCTGCTTATCTGTGAGCTTTACAATGAGACTGGGGATGCGCTACACTCAGCAACGGGCTTTTCCTCTTTGAATGGATGAGTGCAGTCGCCCTTGCTGCTGGCTCGTCGCAGCCTCACTCCCCACCCCACCCCCCTTTATCCTAGCCCTTCCTTTTGCTCATATTGTACTTTGCTTAATGGGAAACTGTGTCACCATCTCAGCATGCCAAGGAGGGAAGGAGTTGGGCCAGCATTTAGATGAAGGAGCGGTACAAACAGGAGAAGCCAGAATCTACCTCTCCAGAGAGGGGACAATGGTAACTCAGAACCAATTCATTACTGATATGCCTGTATTATTAGCAGGTTTTTTTTTCCCCCTCAAGGACACCAGAAATCTGAAATTTTACTGGCCATTTCCATATTTTAAAGTAATGTGAGTAGAGCCACTAAAGGGATTATGGGGAAGGCTCCTTCCTTCTCATCTAGGGCGGCCATCAGGTGAGCTGAGATGGATGCACACAAGGACATCCCCAAAAGCGAGGCGGTCTTCTGGATGTGCTCTCTTCTGAGGGTCCACTGCTGGAGATACAGCCAGCTCTCTGCCCCCCTCCCCCCACACTGGGCCAAATAAAGAGCTGCACACAGCCCAGGTGCCCGCAAACACCCAGCTCCTAAAGGTGCACAGTTTCTGGCAAATCCATCTATCGTGGTGTTAACCAGCTGGTTTGCTGGAACTCTTCAGTCTGCTCCTGAAGAGAGCCGGATCCCACTGTGAGGCTTTGAGCACCCTGAATTCTTACTGGGTGGGTGAAGATTCCACATATAACGCTCTCAGAAGGAACCATGGCACCCAGTGAATCACTGAACCAGACCACAAGCCCTGACTCTGGCAAGAAGCAAGACCCATAACCAAAGAAAGGGCCGCACGAGTCATCTCATGGTTGGTGGGTCTCACGCAGCTTGGAGACTGCTCCATGCTCTGTAGCCCCGTGGTCGCCATTAGTGTAAGATGTGAGTGACATTTGTAAAAATTCATCCCTAATAAGCAATTCAGGGCAGTCAAAAGAAGAAAAAAGAAAAAGAAAAGAAAGAAGACTGTGGGATTCACGGATCTATACACCTTGAAGGCTTACAAATAAGGTTACCGGTTTGCAGTCTCTGCTGAAGACCGTGGTGCCTAACAGCTGGGATTCTGGAATCCAATTAATTAGATTTTAATTCTGTGCCAACTGTGGATCTTGAGCGAATTATCTAATCTTATCATCATCAATTAAAAATTCACCCACCACCATCTTTTGAGAATTACGTGCTTACCACAATGTCAAACCTCTAGCAAACGCTCCGTAAGGATTAACCATTTCTACTCTATCTTGATTTCCTTTGAAAAGACAAGTTTCTATCCTCAAAATGCAGCTTAACAAACAGCCTTCGTGCTGAAAATTGCCCAGCAACAGGCCCTGCAGGAGCTGCGGAGCTGCAAAGCGGGTAGAGCATTGACTGCTTCCCTGCACCTCCCGGGAGGCCAGGAACGCAGCCCCTCCCCCACAGGGCATGCCCAGAAACTATAGATCCGGCCTTAATTACCAGCAATTAAATCGGCTTCAGCCTGCAGCGCAGGATCCGGTGCTGCTGTAGCCTCGGGAGGGGCCTTTCGGGAACGTGGCTCAGCCCTTCCGGAGCCTTCCTTACCCTACCTCCAACCGTTTATTTCGTTTCCTCAAACTTCCCGGGTGTCACCCAGCTCAGGAAATCTGAGCTCAGTGGGTAGAGAGTCCTTTTGGCAGTGTTCTGACTAGTGCTTTCTTAGCTATAGGTGTTCTTGGGGGACAAGCCTGGGCTCCTAGATTCTCTTTGGACAGCGAGAGATTAAGGCCCTGGTCTTTGGCAGGATGCTCCATTTGTGGGGTTGGGGGTGGGGCAGATCAGCAAGAGAGCGTGTTCTACAAGGAAGTGATACATTCGCTTAAGTGGAAAAAGATAATACAGAATAGATAGATAGATAGATAGATAGATGGATGGATGGATGGATGGATGGATGGATGGATGGATGGATAGATAGATAGATCTTAGATTAGATGGGTAGATAGACAGATGATAGATAATGCATAGATAGATAAATGTATGCTCTTCTAGTGTGGTAGACAGAGCAGCTGTTGAGAGGCTTTCGCCAATTCTTGAAAGATTCAGAAAGAACACCGAGGCAGGGCTGGAGGCACCCTCAGCATCTCTGGGTCTGAAGTGCTGTGAGTTCAGGCAAGAACCAAAGTACCCGAAACTAGTCTTTCTGTTTGTCTTTGAGTCTCCATCTCTGACACAGGCCACCGAAAACAGCCAAGAAAGTCCTTTTTCCTGGTCTTTGTTCACAGGGAGTCTCAGCAGAGCTCTTGGTAGCCTCTGGGGAGAGCAGACAAGTAGCCTGTACCTGCTCCTGGCTCTGGAGCCCTGAGGCCGAGTGAAGCTGGCTCCCGGAGCAGGGGGGCCGCCCTCTGAGCCCTGAGGTCCCAGTGAGCCTCTGCGAGGCAAGCAGGAACTTCCTGGTTTCTGTCTCACAGTCAGGTTTATCTTATCAGTTGCAATTAATGTCCCTGAGCGCATGGTGTTAAACACACACACACACACACACACACACACACACATACACACACACAATTTTATGAAAAATAAGATGAAGGTTTCATGTAGCTTCCTCATTTATGCAAATCTTATCTCTTAGGTACATCTTTATTTATGTAAATGATACTAGGCCAAACCAAAACCAAGAACAGAACAAAACAACACACAACAAAACAAAACAAAACAAAACAAAACAACCTCCCCAATGTTTGACCAGTGTGATTACCCTTGTGAGCAAATTCTTGTCTTTTTTATTTCCCCCTTTCACCAGATGATGAATTGATGAGCCCTTGCTTCACTGAACCTCTGTGGGATGCGTTTCCTCGGTGCTTCACCCATCTGTCCTTTCTCCTGTCACTAGCTGTCACCAAATGACAGACCTACAATCTCACCAAGCGTAGTCAGCCACATAAGAGAAGGGCGACGTTTGTACATACCCAGCTCTCTCAAGGTCCAGCCTTAGGAATCATGGCAGACTGGTCAGTTGCATCATCGCATGAGGAAACAGCAGAAGCCATCTGCAGAGCCTGGGAAGTTGCTCCGAGCCTCCATTCAGGCCTGAATACACACGAGGGTGTCAAGTCCTGACTGGAGATGTTTAGGGTAAATTCAGGGAAGTACATAGACAAGGCAGGAAATGTTATGTGGATGCCCTGTCACTGGTGCCACAAATGGGGTCATGCCCAACTGGTGGAAACATTTGTTGTGTTGACAATGCTAAGATTAACCTTACGAGCTAGCTATTCATTGAATTGCATCCAGTGTGCCCTGAATCTCTACTTCATAGAACTGGTGAGTTTGCTCTTTTTATTTGTTCCCTTCCTCAGCTGCAGAATTAAGGGTTTACTCTAGATATATCCGGAAATTCTTTCCATTCATAAGATCCTGAATGTTAAGACATCTCCTTGGTCTTTTCTGTGGATTTTAAGCTCCTCAACTCACCTCGCCTGTTTTCAGATGATTATTCAAGCCCGGTAGCATCAACTCTTAGAGAATAAAGTCATCAAGTAAACAAATATTAGCCGGTTGATGTTTCAGCACCACGGAGAGCGACAGCATCACTTTCCCAACTGGGGTGAAGAATCACTAATTTTCTTGTCTACAAATGATGCTAGCTATAACATTCCTGACTATAGTACCGATGTAACCTACATCAATATACAGTGAAGACTATCTGCACATGCACGTATACTTCAGTATTCACAATACCTGAGTTATGGAATCTACCTAGATGTCCATCAACAGTCATATGGATAATGAAATGCGATGTGTGTATGTGTGTGTGTGTGTGTGTGTGTGTGTGTGAGAGAGAGAGAGAGAGAGAGAGAGAGAGAGAGAGAGAGAGAGAGAGAGAATGTATAATATATACTTATTCATAAAGGAATGAACTCATGACATGTTCAGGAGAATTGGTGGAATTGGATGATGCTAAGAAAAAGAAGCCAGACTCAGACAAACATTGTATGTTTTCCCTCACATGAGAAATCTAGATTTTTTAAAAAAAAAGTCATGAAAGCATTATGGAGACTATTTGGATGAGGGAGGAACTAGCAACAATGGGGAAGAGAGAGCATGATCAAGGAGGTATGTGATATAGATGCATAAAAATATCAAGATGAGGAGCTGGAGAGATGGCTCAGTGGTTAAGAACACTGTTCTTCCAGAGATCCTGAGTTCAATTCCCAGAAATGACATGGTGGCTCGTGACCATCTGTAAATGGATCTGATTCTCTCTTCTAGTATGCATAGAAACAGAGCACTCGTTTACACAAGTAAGTAAATCTTTTAAAAAGTGTCAAGATGAAACCCGTTATTTTGTACAATGAATACATGCTAATAAAAACATGTGCCTATTCATGAGCACAACTCTATGTTCACCTTTATCTGTAGCTTAGCTATCAAGTTACACCAGAAATGCTGTCTCATCCAGTCAAGCTGATAGGTCACTGTGGAATACTGCCGAGTAGCATCAGCGTCTCCATAGCATCTTCTTTTTCCACAGAATCTTTGGTGAGTGACCATCAGGCTTTGGTCTGATTATTTCCGGGCACAAGTAATTGGATAACTCCTTGGAGATTATAAAATCTTGGTTAGAAAAACCTTTCTTCTATTAAATTAAAGCTGCTTACAAATTATGATTCTAATGTATTCATATCCATAATACATTGTTTCCTCTATTTCCCAGTTAGCTTTGCCTTTCCTTTTCTTTCTCTTCTCTCTCTCTCTCTCTCTCTCTCTCTCTCTCTCTCTCTCTCTCTCTCTCTCTCTTTCTGGTTTAATTTTAATTTTTAATTTTTTTTTGCTACAGGGTTTCTCTGTGTATCCCTGTCTGTCCTGGAACTCTTTGTAAACTAGGCTGACCTTGAACTCAGAGAGATCCCCCTGCCTCTGCCTGCCTAGTGCTGGGATTAACGGTGTGTACCCCCCCACCTCCCCGGCTGCCCTAGTTAGCATTAGTCATCAACTTGACACAGTCTAGAAAGACAAGTCCTATTCCTAGACATGTGGTCTTGGACTGTATAAGAAAGCTAGCTAAGCATAGTCATAAACCTAGCTTGTCTTCTGTCTTCTAAGGTCCTTTAAAAAAAGTTTATAAAACAAAAGTTTATGTGTATGTATGGGTATAGGAATACAATTGCCCACGGAATCCAGAAGGTTTTATATACCCTGGATCTAGCGATACAAAGCCATCTGACATAGGTACTGAGATCTGAACCCAGTTCTTCAGCTCGTTCAGTAGTACATGCTCTTAACTGTAGACTCATCTCTCCAGCTCCATTTTAAAGGTATTTTTTAGAGCTACTCATCATGTCTATTCTGTTTATTCCTTGAAAACCATGTTAAAAGCCCAACCTAAACAATACCTTCCTATACTAGTTGCTTTTTGTTGCTCTGATAAATGCCTTGACCAAAAGCAACCTATAAGAGAAAGAACATATTTTGGCTTATGGTTCCAGGGGAAGAGTCCATATGGTGGGGGAGGTATAGCAGCAGCTTGCTGAAGCAGGAACCTGAGAGAGCATATCTTCAAGCACATGTGCAAAGCAGAGAGCGAACTGGAAGCTGGGAAAGGCTATGATGTCATGGATTTCCTAGAGCAAGGCTATATCTCCTACAGGTTCCATCACCGCCCGCCAGCACCACTGACTGAGGACCAAGTATTCAATAGATGAGGCTACTGGGGACATTTCTCATCTAAGCCACCACATTTCCCATGCCAGTGCGTGTTGATTTTTCTGTCCCTGTTCAAGTCTCTATAATTCTATCTTTGACCACTTATTTTTCCTTCCCTTGAACATATACTCCCAGGAGTTCTAATTTCCCATGCCAG
Source organism: Apodemus agrarius (assembly GCA_964023405.1). Lineage (NCBI taxonomy): Eukaryota > Metazoa > Chordata > Mammalia > Rodentia > Muridae > Apodemus > Apodemus agrarius. The sequence goes on along the minus strand of OZ030020.1, from coordinate 57,042,129 downwards.
CAGACGGTTGTCTTGTTCTACAAGAAAACTACATTAATTACTTCCTTTATGTTCTACGAGGACCTAGAGATACTTATAAATAGCTGAGAGTATTGGAAACTCCTTTCCCTGGTTTGTTAGCATGGTATGTTCTTGTCTTTAAAGGCTTTCTTTGAAAGGCACTGAATCTGAACCAGGACCATCCAATCAGACCTCCATGTCTATCAGTATAACTGCCTTCATCCACCACAGTATATCTGCTTCTTAATCTTCTGGAAATTATAGGTTCTCACTCCATTAGAAGAGCACACTTAGCCGGGCAGTGGTGGTGCACGCCTGTAATCCCAGCACTTGGGAGGCAGAGGCAGGCGGATTTCTGAGTTCGAGGCCAGCCTGGTCTACAGAGTGAGTTCCAGGACAGCCAGGGCTACACAGAGAAACCCTGTCTCGAAAAAACAAAATCAAAAAAAAAAAAAAAAAAAGAGCACACTTATTTACATTATCATAACATTTTATAAGCAATTTAAGGGTTACATAGATCACCCATGTAGCCAATGTATTGATCTAGATGGTCACAACTTCCTGTTTAAGAGTGCTTGATTAAATTATCTCTATAATATTCTACTAATTTTGTTATATTTTTTTTGCTCACCCAAACTAGTCAGGTGTGTGTGTGTGTGTGTGTGTGTGTGTGTGTAAAAGAGTAAAATACTACACACTTAATGGGTCTTTTATAGAGAAATAATGGCATTTAGTTATCAGATTAGTAAAGCATCTTCACATTATTTATTATATGCTCACAAACAAATAGATATTTTTTTATAAATTGTGTTTATTGATTGGTATGACCGAGTTAAAACACAAAAACTGAAACTAAATTATAATTACAACTTTATTTTTATCATTCAGAGCATGTTGAACAACCTACTGCAAATAAAAGATGGGCTCAAACTGGATGTCCGGTTCCATTGTTATAATGAGAAATGAGCTGTTGCAGTTGGCTTTGAACACTGGCGTTAGTTTTCACATCGTGGTAGCTTTTACAATAGTGTATAACAATAAATGTGTTAAAAAATTCACCAATGTTACAAGAACTGATTCTGTTCTGAATTTTTGCAACCTTCAACATTGCCCCCATTCATCAAAGACAATTTAGTATTTTTCAAGATTTGTTCAAAACAAAACAAAGGCCAGACAGTGGTGGCATACACCTTTAATCCCAGAACTCAGGAGTTAGAGGCAGGTGGATTTCTGAGTTCAATATCAGCCTAGTCTACAGAGAAAATTCTTGGACAGCCAGGGTTACACAGAGAAATCCTGTCTTGGGTTGTGTTGGGTGGTGATGGGCCAAAGAACAAAACCCAGCAACAACAAAAAAGAATGACTGTAATGCTTGTCTGGGTGCTGGAGGCCATCTGGAAGTGTCGGGGAGAGAAAGGACGTCTGAGAATGGAACCATCTACAACAGAAAAGCAGCTCATGGAGAAGGAGAGGAGGTGGGGAAAGGAAGGAGGGGAGGGGAGGGAGGTCCAGTAGCACATTCCTGTAACCTCAGGGTCTAAGAGGCAGAAGAAGAGGCTAGCCTGGGCTACATAGCAACATCCTGTCCCCAAAAGACAACTGGGAGGGATAGCACAAGGCGTGCTCAGTTCCCAGTGACTCTGACTATGATGGGCCCTGGGCACGGACATGGTACACATATGTACATGCAGGCAAAGCATCCATATATATAAAATAAAATAGAACATATGTGGGGTGCACATTTTTAATTTCAGTGCTCAAGAGACTGAATCAGGAGAATCTCTAGAGTTCTTGGCCAGCCTGGTCTATGTAGTATGCTCTAGGACAGCCAAGACAACCCAGAGAAACCATGTCTTAAAAAACAAACAAAAGAGCAAACAAAAACAAAATAATAATGATAAATAAGAATAAATCTAAAAAAACTCCAAGTTCTTTGTTTAAAATATTTGTAATCATTCTTATATAAATGTTCTTATTTCCTTTGGGACACCATGGGCATCTTGAGAATTCACCTGTAGGCCACCACTGGATTTATCCATTGTTTGGGTTCCTTTTGAGCATATACTGATTTGGGATCATTTTGTCAGCCTCTGAAGAAACATTGTAGCCATTAGCAGTCAGTTTTGACTTCTGTACCTCCTCTGTCAACTCTTGATCTCCTTTAGTTTCTATGTTTGCCTACTCTGGACATCTCACATCCATTGGAAAAGAACATAGTGAGAAGGTGTATGCCCTGTTAAAGCAACTGCACAGGAAGGACACAGGGTCTTAATTGGCATAATTCATGTGCTTACATGCATGTGCATCAATCACTTCTGAAAATAGCTGCAATAATAGCATTAAGATGTATACTAAAGCCTCTGCTTCCAATATAAATCTGGAGGTAATTTTTCAAGTAAAACCTGATCCACTTGTACCAATTTGCTTCCATCATAACAGGAAAATTAAAAGGAACACTTTCTACAACTGTGTGTGTGTGTGTGTGTGTGTGTGTGTGTGTGTGTGTGTGATATTTGGAATCAAACTCAGGGTCTCACACATGCTGGATCATACTCCGCTGCTGTGGTACACATCTAGTCTTTGCCGGATGTGTTTTTAGAAGTCTTTACTAACTTGTAATAAATGTACACGTGTGTGTTTGTGTGTGTGCACATGTGGGTGCCCATATGGAGGCCAGGTATCAACTCTGAATATCATTCCTCGGGTGCTGTCTAATGTCCAATTAGGTCTGTCACTGGACTGAACTGGCTGACTAGGCTGGACCAACTGGTCAATGAGCCAGTTTCACCTGTCAGCATCTCTCCATCACTGGGATTGCAAGCACAAGCTACCACCCCTTAAAAACTAAGATGTAATACAAATACCATAAAATACACAGTTAAAAGGTGTGCCTTAGGTTTTATTATTCTCACACATTGCATAACTATCGTTATCCATTTTTATAACATTTTCATCACCTTACAAGATGTTCCATACCTACTAGTGACCAGCTTTGATTCCTGAATCCCCCTTGCCAACCATGAATCTACCTTTTGTCTCTATGGGTTTGTCTATTCTGGGCATTTTATATAAGCAGAATTATATAATATGTAGCTTTTCATGTCTGGTTTCTTTCACAGAGCGTTAAGTAGCCAAGGTTCATCCATGTCTTAACATAATCAACATAGCATTCTCTTTGATGGCTGAAGAACATTTTGTTATGTGGATATCTCAAATTTTATTTGTCTTTTGTAATCCGATGGACATTTGGGGTGTTTTTCCTTTTGTTTTTTGTTGATGCTGTAGCAGTGGCTCTCAACCTTCCTAATGCTGCAGCTTTTTAATATAGCTCCTCATGTTGTGGTGACCCCCAACTATAAAATTATTTTTGTTGCTACTTCATAGCTGTAGTTTTGCTACTGCTATGAACCATACTGTAAATATCTGATGTGCAGGATATCTGATATGTGACTCATGTGAAAGGGTCATTTGACTCTAGAAGGGTAGCAGCCCACAGAAGGGTTGAGAACCACTGTGCAAGTGTTTGGTCAGACATAAAGTTTCAATTTACTTGAGTATATTCTTAGGAATTGCTGGGTTGAATGTGTGGGGAGAGGACAAAGCCCCTGGAGAGGGTCTAAGGAGAGGATGACGTCCTGAGGGAATGAGTGCTGTGGACATGAGCACGGCCATGATGAGGGCCTCAGTACCTCAGACCCATGGGAGTGGAAAGCCTTCCTTGGGTGACGCCCAGGAGCAAGGACAAAGGTGACCTCTTGAGCAATTGACCAATGTGTGCAAAACTTCCTTCTCTGGGGTAGCTGCAACCCTAGACTGTTTCCCTGCAGAGCCCGCCTACCAAGGGCAGCTGACACCTCCCCCACGTGCTGTACCAATACATGTGCTGAAGTGCTGGGCTGCTGAATAGTTGGCACTGCACTGCACTATTTTCCAGTTTCACCAGCACTGTAGAAGATTTTCAATTTCCTTATCTTTGTCAACACTTGTTATTGACCAGTTTATATTGATATGTGTGATGGTTGACCCAGGAAGTGACCCTATTAGCAGGTGTGGACTTGTTGGAGTAGGTGTGTCACTGTGGGTGTGGGCTTAAGACCCTCACCCTAGTTGCCTGGAAGTCAGTCTTCCACTAGCAGCCTTCAGATGAAGATGTAGAACTCTCACCTCCTCCTGCACCATGCCTGCCTGGATGCTGCCATGTTTCTGCCTTGATGACAATGGACTGAACCTCTGAGCCTGTAAGCCAGCCCCAATTAAATGTTGTCTTTTATAGAACTTGCATGGGTCATGGTGTCTGTTCACAGCGGTGAAACCCTCACTAAGACAATATGCTTATTGCTCATTTTTAGTGTAGTGCACATGCATGTGCATAGGTATCTTCACATACGTGTATATGAGTGTGTGTGTGTACATATGTGTGTGTGCTAATGTGTGGAGACCAGACGTTGACACTGAGCATTTTCCTCAACCAGTCTCCTCCACCTTGTGTTTTGAGGCGGAGTCTCTCCTGAATCTGGAGTTCCCTGACTCAGTTACTCCAGCTGACCAACTTGCTTTGGAGATTTCCTTCTCTGCCCCGTGAGCACTGGGATTACAGACAGACTGCCACACCTACATGGCATTTTGTGGGCAATGGAGATCTGAACCCTGATCCCACACTTGCATAGCAGCAAGCACTTTCCACAAAGAACCATCTCCCCAGCACTTTATTTGTTCATTTGAATGGCTTGGAACTGGCACCTCCTCACCTGCCCCAATCCCTGATGTTGTATATTCAAATACTTTGCTCATTTGGATGTGGTTACTTGTAAGAGCTCTTTACATGTTCTGGACTACTACTAGAGGCTCTCTGGACTACTACTAGACATGTTATATTATTTACAATGATCATAGGTTGTTTTGTGGATACCTTTTTACATTCCTGTTCTATACAAATACTTTGAATTTTCACAGCCTATCATTATCCTGATTTTGTTTCATTGCTTATGTTTTATGTGTAAGGAAGCATTGTCTGATTCACATTCATGTAAATTTGCATTTAATTTTCTTCTAGGAGTTTATAATTTTTATTTTGTATTTTTTAAAGATTTATTTATTTATTGTATGTAAGTACACTGTAGCTGTCTTCAGACACTCCAGCAGAGGAAGTCAGATCTCATTACTAGATGGGTGTGAGCCACCATGTGGTTGCTGGGAATTGAACTCAAGACCTTCAAAAGAGAAGTCAGTGCTCTTAACTGCTGAGCCATCTCTCCAGCCCCATGGAGTTTACAATTTTATCTTTTAAATTTAGTCTGTCTTTTTAAACAGATAAGATACTGTGTTCATTTTTAAAATATTGTATGGACAAACTTGTTAAGGCCAACAGTGGAGATCATACAGTTCAAAGTATGTCACAATATGAACTTACGTCCCTTTCAGAGCTCACAAGGTTTATAGAATGAGGTCTACTTCAGAAATTGTCCATATCCAAATACAAGATTCTGGATCTGTGAGCAAAGAAGTGGGGGGAAGGCCGGGTGGTGGTGGTGCACACCTTTAACCCCAGCACTTGGGAGGCAGAGGCAGGCAGATTTCTGAGTTCGAGGCTAGCCTGGTCTACAGAATGAGTTCCAGCACAGCCAGGGCTACACAGAGAAACCCTGTCTTGAAAAAAAAGAAGTGGGGAGAAGGACGAAGACTGTTTGGAATCTTCAGGAGTCTAGTCTTCATGGTGAATGGCTTTCTATTGCTCCAACTTTTTGTTGCAAGTGTTGAGACTCCACTGTGCCTGTCATTCCATGCCCCGGATAACACATCTGTTAAGGATGAGACTTACTGACCTGAGAAGGAGAAGATAATTGAGATGAGATGATCACAAAGAAAGAGGGGTGCCTGGGGAGGCTTGTCAAGGCTCAGGGTTACAGAGTATGTCTGGGCTTTAGCCATTTATCTCCCTGGTACACTCCTAAGAGGGATGGTGGTTGGGCAAAGGGAACTTCAGCAGCAAAAACTGTGTGCTTCTGGTAGCTAAGATACAGAGCCACAGTGGGTCTCCCAAGTCAGGCAACTCTGCAGTGAGGTGCCCTCGGCTTCCTGAAGAATACACACATGGTGGCGCCCACCAGGAGACACATTGTCCGTTCCCTGCAGTTGATTTTATAAGCTTCAGGAACTTAAATGTATGACCACATCAGTGTCTCTGAACCCCAAAATGAAGTAGATACTGTGGTTTTGAGTGTTAACCATTGGAAAGGACTTCAAGCTTTCTGCCCTTACCTTCAGTTGGGTGTCTCTGCTAGGCAAGAGATTAAATTTAATCCTCTGCAGCAAGGATTAAATTAAGGATTAGATTGGTGGCGTTACTTTTATCAGCATTCTGATCTTTTGCCTAGCCTTGGGGTAGTTGCCCTTGAGATGGGGGTCAGGGATGCATGGAATGCAGGGGGCAGTGAGAAGAGACCTCAAGCTTAAAACTCATGTCTACACAAGGTCTCTGGCCATTAAAACTGATATATAGCATTTACTTGAAGAAAGTAAGTCAGAAGCCTAATAAGTTTCTGAGAGCATTATATTGTAAAATAAATCATATGCCCTGCTTATTACAGCATTATTTCATACTCTTGAGTGTACCAAAGAAGGACATGGAATTGAATATATACTACAATGTATTGTTTGCTTTGGGTTTCCCATTTCCCATTCTTCACCAGTATTTCCCTTCTGTGGTGGTTTAAATGAGAATGTCCCCCATTGAATCATGTGTTTGAATGTTTGGTCCATAGGGAGTGGCACTATTAAGAGGTGTGGCCTTGTCGGAGGAAACATGTCACTATGAGGGAAGACTTTGAGATCTTCTATGTTCAAGCTATGCCCGGGTATGGCACACAGTCTCTTTCTATTGCCTGCAGATCAAGATGTAGAACACTCAGCTCATTTTCCAGCTCCAATTAAGAGTCTTCATGCTCATGGTGTCTATTCATAACAATAAAACCCTAGCTAAGACACCACCATTACTCTAACACTACATATTGGGAGTGAATGATGAATGGAAACAGATCTCAGGGAGTTCCACCTTAACTCCTGGCAGGATACTGAGGCTCTCTGAGCACAGTCTAAGCGGACAGCATCTATTGGAAGGCAGCTGCGGACAGCCCAGAGTGTTGGTGATCCCAGAATTGGTCCTTTTCATCCACAGTAAGAAACCTTTCTCCGGGTACCTGGCTGCTCAGAAAACAAATTGACCTCTTCTCAGTCTACCTGGCAGTCAGCTTTGGCCATGTGACAAAGTTCAGAATGGGCAGAAAAGCTCTAGCAAATGGGATATTAGCAAAGGGTGATGGTGTGGTTCTAAAAATGATGGGGTAATTTTATAAAATAAGGCAGAGTGTCCTCTTTCCTTCTTATTCTCTCTAGAATGCATGGCTAGAGCAATAGTGATCTATCTTGCACTATAGTGTGAATTTGGACAAGGCCATGTATTATAGCCTGAACGTGGTATTCAAGAACCACAGAGTGCCACTGTTCAGAGCATAGATTATGTGTTTTGGCTTTTATAAACTTCTCATTGAAGCTGCTGTAATTAATTATTCAGAATCAAGAGGAAGCCTCTCTGCTATGGTAAAGCTTTTGAGTAGCCATATTAACTCTATAACTGTGTTGCACATTCTTCCATGGTCAGTGTGCATGGTAAGTGTGCATGTGTACATGTGTACATGTGTGTAGAAGTGTGGCATTCTAGGGAGAATGGAGTTCAAGGAAGGATCTGAGGTTTGCAAAAGAATGATTTTCTTTCCTTGAGAGGGCTTCTGTGCTAGATAAGGCACAAGAGCCCCAGGCAGAATCACTGCTGAATCCATCAATCTCAGACCCAAGGGCAAGCTATGAATTGGAGGATTGGTTTCTCAGTGTTGGGGCCCGCAAGGGTAGAAGACTGTGCTTAGCTCTATGTTTTGCCTTCATCTACCCAGCTACTATAGGCCAGTATGGATTTTGCTCAAAACTAAAGAAAAGGGGTAATCCATCCAGATTTATACTCATTCAGTGAATATTTATTAAACATACTTACTACAGGCCAGACACTCCTAAAGCAACTGGGATCTAGTAGGAAAAAAACAAGATAAGTACAGTCTTTGGTTTTCTGGAACTCACATCTGGAGGAGAGTTGTCTTGAGTTTCTATTGCTGTGATAAACACCATGATCAAAAACAATTTTGGGAGAAAAGAGTGTTTTACCTTATGCTTCCACATCACAGTGCATTGTTAATGGAAGTCAGGGCAAGAACTCAAACAGGAAACAAGGCAAGAACTTAAGCAGAGACCAGGGAAAAATGGTGCTTATTGGCTTGCACCTCAAGCTCAGTTCAGCTACCTTTTCTTGTACCTCTAGGACCACCTGCCAGGGATTAGCACCGCCCACAGTGGGCTGGGCCCTCCTTATCAATCATCAATGAAGAAAATGCTCATACACTTACCTATAAGCAATCTGATGGAGATAATCCCTCAATTGAACTTCCCTCCTCAAAGAGGACTCTAGCTCTTGTCAAGCCGACAGAAATCTAACCAGCTCAACAGGTCAAAGAGGGTCTGAAAGACAGGAGCTAGCAGGGAAATCTTTGCTTTCTCTCTAAACAGTTTCTAGCACTCTTGGGGAGCTGAAAGTGCAGCATGTCCCTGAGAAATCCCACATCAGCACTGAGATGCCTTTTTGTTTTTCATCCCATCATCCCAATGACTAACAAGTGTGTCAGCTAGAATAGCGTCCTGCCCCTCTCTCCTACAAATAAGTTACAAAATACACAAGTACTTTAATTAGCCAGTAAGAATAAAACAAGAGAAGCTCTCATTTCCAGCACAGCAAGGAACTTAGAAATAAAAGTGATCTTTGTCTTATCCCAGGCATGACAAACCCTGCATTTTGTTTTTGGAGTGGCAGCGATGTTGGGCTGGTAGAGAAAGAAATGCTGCAGGTACTTGGGTTGTCCCAGAAGTAGATGCCATGGCGGATTAGATGGGGAGGCGAGGGTAGAAAAATACTTTGTTGCAGAGCTAACGCTTACAGAAAGATGGAAAGAAAGAAAGGATGCAGGGAGGGAGAAAACATAAATCCAGATATCCAAGTGTCCAGAAAGATCCAAGCAGGACAATGGGGGAATTTGTATGGCTATGCTGCACCTGTCCTTGAACATGTTCTTGGAAGAATCCAGCATCTCACTGGAAAAGTCTGCCGCAGTGCTCTCTCTATGGTGACTGGGATCATCTTGGTGAACACATGACCGTGGTATAGTCTGATCCTAAGGGGCAGCAGTTGAGGCCATCATCCAACTTTACTGCAGTAGCAGATCGAAGTGGGGCATTTTCATGGCTAGCATAATATGTCCCCTAAATGACGTGAGGTGGTCGCGTGCCTATTTTGAGTTTCCAAGCCCATTGCTGCAAGCTCTGTCCGAGGCCATGTGTTTGGCCCCTTAGCAGCAGCCCCTGCTCACACATGATGCCTCTCTAAAATTGGACATTTTCTGTATCCTCAGATACAAATAACAGACTTTTTTTAAAAAGTAGACTTTTTTTTTTTTTTTTTTTTTTTTGGTTTTTCGAGACAGGGTTTCTCTGTGTAGCCCTGGCTGTCCTGGAACTAGCTCTGTAGACCAGGCTGGCCTCGAACTCAGAAATCCACCTGCCTTTGCCTCCCAAGTGCTGGGATTAAAGGCGTGCACCACCACCGCCCGGCTCTTAAAGTAGACTTTTAAAGGAAGTTTTACATTCACAGAAACATGCTTGAAAAATGTGGAATTTTCCATATACTCCCCATCTCCAGATGAACACAGCTTCCTCCACTGACAACAGCCCCACCAGAGTGGTGCATATGTTCATATCTATGAATCTAGTTTGACATAACAATACCATCTGAAGTCTATAGGCCATTAAAGGTTCCTGCTCAGTGTCCTGATCATCTGGGTTTGGATGATCAGGCACAATTAATAATGATTAAGGCTCAATGACATATACTAGACATTATAGTGTCAGGCAGAGAAGGTTGACTGATCTGGAAATCTTTCCTGTCATCTCCTCTGCCTTATCCTTCCCCAAACCCTCGACAAATACTCATCATTTTACTGTGTCCATAGTTTTGCCTTTTAAAGAGGTAACTAGCACTTGCTTGTATATTTGGGTTGGGTTTGGTTGGCTTTGGTCTGTAACTCATTCTTAGCACAGGCTGGCCTCAAACTCTGAATACTCCCGCCTCTGGCTCCTTAAGTGTTGAGATTATAGGAGTGTGTTACCATGTACCCCTCAGAGAACACTGTCTTTGGTTCTAACCACAACTCCTGTATTTTGAGGGGGCTGGAAGTGCCCAACATAAGCCGATGCTTCTCTGGTCTTTTCCAGTCACAGATTTAAAGACCACCATGCTGCAAGCCATTTCGGTGAGAGGATATTTACTTGGCTGCATAAAGCAGAGAGTAGCATTCAGTCCGATGGCAGCACATTCCATCTTCCATCTTCCTGTGTCTCATAGTTGGTAAAGAATTTCTTCTAGCGACACTCTCCATGGGTACTAAAATATAGTATTTACGGGGATGGATGCCACTTTGGCCACACCAAAGATTCTCTAGTCTGTAATTAAAAAGCTCAAGAGAGTCCTGGACCATGCAGAGGCTGCCATTTCTATCTCTATCGAGGAAACTTCATCAGCATCTGGTTTTAGCTTTGCTTAGATGCCTTGAGGAAAGAATGCTATCTTCCATTAATCCTGGCTGGCATCAGCCATTTCACAAATGTCTAGATGTTCTTCTGGGCAGGACATTCACAAGGGAAGATTGAAGCTGGGGTGCCAGAGACACGCCCTACACAGTGGTGGGGACTCTGCATGAATCATGAGTATTTTCTAAAATGTCCATTGAAAGTAGCACTTCTCAATCTTCCTAATGCTGAGACCCTTTAATCCAGTCCCTCATGTTGTGATGAGTCTCAACCATAAAATTATCTTGTTGCTTCTTCACAACTGTAATTTTGCTACTGTTAGAAATCATAATGTAAATATCTGATGTGCAGGTATATCTGATATACGACTCCCAGAGGGATCACGACCCACAGGTTGAGAGCCATTCTAAAGGGAAGACACAGGATGGTTTAGATTTAGAAAACAGCCATCTCCTGTGTTTATCTTGTCAGACTGCCTATAAATGGGTTAAAAACATTTTGTGCTTAATATTGTGACCAAACAGGTACAGTTTCTATTGGCTCTCAGTGTTTAATGAAGGGAAACCATGGCAACCAGACATTTCTATTGAACTGTTCTATAGCCTGGTAGGCCTTCGAGTAGCTAAGATTACAGTTCTGTGTCACCAGGCCTGGCTGCCACCTAATTTGAATGCTTTTGCGAGGCTGCTAGGCTAAGCACATGCATCTATCAAAGTGAAAGCAAATCCTCACAGTCTCTTGTCACATCTTGTTCTCACCTGATTTAGTTTTGATTTTGTTTTGCGGCAGCATCTCACTGTGTAGTCCCTGGCTTTGAACTCTTGCCTCAGCCTCTTGAATATTAGGATTATAGGCATAAGCCTCCACACCGAGTATTATTTCTCATGATAACGTTGGAGGCTAAATTAAATACTATGGCTGGTCTCCTTTTATATTTGGGTTAAAAAAATGAAAAAGAGCCATCGAAGCATAGAAACAGGACCATGAGATGTTCTTCACTGAGACTTGGAAAGTCTGGGGATAAAATATTGGACTGGTTTTTTTTTTTTTTTTTTTTTTTGGAGACAGGGTTTCTCTGTGTAGTCCTGGCTGACCTGGAACTCACTCTGTAGACCAGGCTGGCCTCGAACTCAGAAATCCGCCTGCCTCTGCCTCCCAAGTGCTAGGATTACAGGTGTGCGCCACCACTCCCGGCTCATTGGACTGGTTTTGTGTACCTGCCACCAGCTAGGAGCCTCAGTTGAGGAAATGCCTCCATGAGATATAAGGAGCTATAAGACATTTTCTCAGCCATCAAAGTGGAAGGCCAAGCCCATTGTGGGTGGTGCCATTCCTAGGCCGGAGTCCTAGGTTCCATAAGAAAGCAGGCTGAGCAACCATGAAGAGCAAGCCAGTAAGAAGCACTCCTCCATGGCCTCTGCATCAGTTCCTGCCTCCAGGTTCCTGTCCTGTTTGAGTTCCTGTCCTGACTTCCTTCAGTGATGAACAGCAGTGTGGAAGTATGAGCCAAATAAACCCTTTCCTCCCCAACTTGTTTTTTTGTTTGTTTGTTTTGTTTTGGTTTGTTTTGGTTTTTTTGGCCATTGTGTTTTGTCCAAGCAATGGAGACCCTAACTATGGCAAATACCATGATAACCCAGGAGTTCCACAGATAGTTCCTTGCTTGCTGCATCTGGGCCCTACAGTCCAAGCTGTGGAGGGCTATCATTAGGAACTGTTACAGCCAGGAAATACTGGGACTCCATTGGATGTGGTCCAGTTCACTGCTATAGTCTTTGTAGTCTGAGTCTGATTAATGGGTTACCAAAACACACCCCAGAATATCTTTAAGTTATGCTTTTTGGCAGAGAGTGATAAAAAAGAAGATGCAATGCATGAATGGATTAAAGTTGACAACACGCTGGGCCTGGGGAGGTAGCTCAGTGGTAGAGGGGCTTGCCTCACATGATCCAGACCCAAGGTCCAATCCCCAGCACTCAAAACTAAAATAAAACCACTCCTACTAACTCACAGAACATATTGACTGTGATTAACAGTTAAAATGTGGACAAAAGAAAGTTACCGCCAGGAGCAATCCGGAAGCCTCCCTCTGTGCCTGGACTAGGTTAGATGTGTATCACTCCTTTAGGAGTCCCAGCAGCGAAGGGGACAGGTGTCAGCATTAGCTTCATTTCACAAGGAAGACACTTGAGTCTTGACCCAGGCTCGTGAGTGGGAAGTTTGAATACACAGGTCTGCCTGCTTTAATAACTTATTCTGTTTATCATTAAATGATATTCCTTTGTAAGTAAAGGTTTTCACCTTATAAATAATGGCATTGATAACCTAAACTTAGGAACCATTTAAAAACGCAAAGTGTCTATTAATTAACTATTGGAGTGATATAGGAGACATTGTCCTGTATTCCCAGCAGGGAATGCTCAAGTCTACTCTTGATGTGTGTTTCTTATTTTACTTATTTACTTTGTTATTTATCTAGTGTTGGTATTGAAGAGGTCAGCTCAGGACTTTGGAAAGGCCATGGAACCCTTGCCCCTCCCGGAAGGGAGAGGCTAATTAACATTCCTCAGACCACAAGGGGTGGGGGACACCTTCCTCAGGACAGACCGTTGGCCACCTACCTCATTTCCTAAAGACCAATTAGTTTAAAATTCACACTGTTCTGCCAATCATGGTGTGCCTAATGTTGGCTACCCTGAAGACTATATAAAGGCCCACTGGATAGCTGTGTGGGGTCGTTCTCTCCCCATGTGCAGGACGACCCCAGCATGCTGGATTAAATAAAATTCCTCTTGCTCTTTGCATCGATTCCTGTCTCCATGTTGTTCACTCAGGAGGTCTCTGGTAAGTTAAGGCTCGCTAGAGTCTTACAGCATGAGGCACATGTGTACCAGAGTAAGCCTGTAGAGGACCACTTGTGGGAGTTTTCCAAGCCACCTTGGAGACAGGTGAGGCAAACCAAGAGCTGCATGTTTGGTGATGTTTACTCTGAAACCATCCCTTGCCTTTTATACCTCAGCTCTCAGCCTTGTATTAACTTAAGTCCATAGTTACTTTGTAAAGTTTTGATTTTGTGTTATTTGATCTCGAAAAGTTCAACATGATAAAGACTAATAGAGACTATATTAAAACATCTTAGTAAAGAACCCTCTTCTGGCATTACGTTTTCTACCCAGGGTCACCTGCAAATATCTTAAGGCTTCTGAATTGGAAACATCTGGCCAGACATGATCTTGTCTTTCCATTGTGTGTCAAGGCTTCGGTCCCCATGGTGATGGCTCAGAACCTGGGTGAGTTGGCAGATTGCACAGAGATCCGCTCCGATGTGATCATTTGTCAGGGCACTCATTAAAGGAACCCAAACATGTTCAGGAGGCTTCCCTTGAAGAGTAAATGTGAAGCAACTGCAGACACAATGCCTGAGATTGCTCAACAGCTGGCTTAATTAAAGCTGCCAGGACACCTCTGGTTGGTGCTCCCAGCCCAGAACTGCAGGGCTCAGATGGGAAATGGATGGGTGGTGTACCTAGGATGATGAAAGGGTGAGGACACATGTGACGGGATTTACCCCTGGGAGGGCCTCCTGTGAGTCCCTGGTGAAGGCAGATTGGAAGCTACTATTGGTGCCTTAGACATGAGCATTCACAATAAACACTTGAACAAAAGCCTTCCCTTCCTATCTCCTTGTGAAAGGGTAACAGCATTTACCTAATCAGTTCTTTTCTGTTGTGAGTTTTCAGGTCTGAGAACTCCAGTGGGTGCTATTCTGAGGAGAGTTGGACAGAGCTAATGACTGTAATAAAAACATTCACCCAAACCAGGCATGGTGGCTCATGCCTGTTCTCCCACAGCAGGAAAGGCTGAAACAGGGGGATATTGAGATCCAGGCTAGCTTGGGCTACATAGTAGTTGTAGACCAGCCTAGACTCAGTAAGTAACAAGACACTGCCTTGAAAAATAGGAAATAATAAATCTCTCTATTGTGGGTCCCAGTAGGTGATCAAACATTCCCTTCATGTCTGCTTAATGAGTATAAGGGCTGATTGTTAGGGAGCATCTAACAGAGTCTGTTCATGGTACACACACACACATGCACACACACACAGACACATACAGACACACAGACACACACACAGACACACACATGTATACACACAGATACACACATAGAGACACACATGCACACACATGCACACATGTACACACATGAACACAGACAGACAGACACACAGACACATGGGCACACAGACAGACACACAGACATGGACACACAGATACACAGACAGACACACAGACAGACACACACACAGACATACACACAGACACGCACAGACACACACACACATGTATACACACAGACACACTCACACATGTATACACACATAGACACACACACATGCACACACACACATATAGACACACACACAGAAACACACACAATGCACACATGCACACATGTACACACACATACAGACACACAGACACAAACACAGACAGACACACAGACACATAGAAACCCAGACACAGGCGCGCGCACACACACACACACATGTATACACACAGACACACCCACACATGTATACACACATAGACACACACACATGCACACACACAGACACACAGACAGACACACACACAGAAACACACGCATGCACACATGCACACATGTACACACACACACAGACACACAGACACAAACACAGACACAGACACACAGACACACAGAAACCCAGACACACCACATGCACACACACACACACACACACACACACACACACACACTTTCCCTCTGTATCTGTACAGAATTATTTCTTAGCACTGTATACATCTTCCCCAGTGGCTGCCAGCATCACTAACAGGAGGGAGGGTCATAGAAATACCTTCTACATCTCTAGTCGGGTCATACTTTCAAGTGAAGCAATTTAACAGAGAAGAAAAAATCTCATGTACCATGAGCAATGACTGACCTTTACTATGGGTGTTTAACCCTGAAAAGTCTTAGAGGACAGCAGGGTCTGCTGTGTGTGTGTGCTTGTGTCTGGGCCTGTGTCTGTGTGTTTATGTCTGTGCCTGTGTGTGTGTCTATGTGTGTGTATCTGTGTGTGTGTATACATGTGTGTTTGTGTATGTGTACATATGTATATATGTATGTATGTGAGTGTATGTCTGTGCCTGTGTGTATGTATATCTGTGTGTCTATGTGCTTGTGTATGTGTCTATGTGTGTATATCTGTCTCTGCGTGTGTCTGTGTATGTGTGAGGTCAGAGGATAACCCTGGGTGTCAGTCTTTAATTTCCACCATGATTGAGGCACAGTCTCTTGGTTTTTACTTGCTGCTTATGCCTGACTAGCTAGCCAGTGGCTTTCAGAGATTCTCCTGTGTTTATCTCTCAGCTATCTGTAGGACTTCAGATGCTTCTGTTACATGTCTGGCTTTAACATGGGTCCTGGGGATTTGAACTCAGGTCCTCATGCTTGCACAGCAAACTCTCTTACCCACTGAGCCATCTCCTTGATGCTATCATGTTAAAAACAGAGGGGTGGTGAAAATGAAAATGGCCTCCACAGGCTCCTAGGGGTTGGCATTATTCGAAAGGATTAGGATGTGTGGCCTTGTTGGAAGTGATGTGGCCTTTGAGGTTTCATATGCTCAAGCCAGGCCAGTGGTGGTTCATTCTCTCTCTCTCTCTCTCTCTCTCTCTCTCTCTCTCTCTCTCTCTCTCTCTCTCTCTCACTCTCGCTCTCTCTCCTCTCTCTTCTGCTGCTGCCTGTAGATCCAGATAAAGAACTCACAGCCTACCTCTGCAGCTCCATGACTGCCTGCATCTTCTGAACTATAAGCCGGTCCCTGATGAGATGTTTTCCTTTGTAAAAGCCACCATGGTCATGGTGTCTCTTCGCAGCAATAAAATCCTAACAAAGACAGACAGCTTTTATGTTTTCTGTCTAGACAGGGGAAAGAACAAGTTGAAAGACTACAAGAGATTTCTTTTTCCTATATGCTTTATTTGTGTGGCTCTTGAGAACCAAAGTTTAGAAGTTGCTCTGCAATGGGGAAGATTTTCCTTTATGCTCTTAGGTTCTCTGTGTGAGGCCTGAGAATTATAACAACCAAAGCAGAAAAGCCATATGTGTTTTGTTGATTTTTTTATATGCTCATGAAAGTCTTGTAATAGAAGAAGTAGATGGGGCTACGTACTTTAGCATACAGTGATGAATTTAAGAGTAACAAGATGAAGGAAAAAGGTTGGAATGGGCCAGTACCTTAGGGACAGTGACTAGAGTATAGATGGGAAAACTGATGGAAGGCAAGGGTTATTTCAGTAGTTTGTTTTACAGATGCATGTCAGTATTGACTGCCCATATTCAGAAATATCCTCCTCTTCCTGGTACAGAAAGATCACCTTTTTTCATTAGAAAATTTTGCTCTTTACTTAGGAAGAGGCTAAAGGGTCAAGTAATTGCTGTGTCTCAAATGTTCTTACTTTAAAATAACTAATATGCCAAAGTGCCAGCACTGCGCCCCAAATCAAGTTGTATTTTCATGTTAGCTTGCCTCAGATTGAGAAAACTTCACCTAGATTTTACAACCTGCAAAACCAAACTGTGCATACAATCTCAACCATGTAACAAATGAGCGATGTGTCTGACCTTGTGTTGTCCAAGACTCAGCCTCGGTCTTTGATAGCAGAGATTTGTGACAACAACAGGAGGCTCAGCGGTAATGCTGGAAAAAAGCTAAATATTGCTTTTTTCACCATTTTGATTTTGGAAATGTATTTGCTTAAAACCAGTGAGTTTCTAGGCCACTTACAGGCAGCTGAAGGCCATTGATAACTAGTTTATATCATTTAGATCAAGAGTGTACTGAAAATGTAATCTGAATGGAAAATAACATTTTCTAAAGACAGGACTAGAATCTGGGTGTAGTAGTTTATACTTACAGTCCTAGAGGCTGAGGCAGGAGGATGGTAGATTGCAGGCCAACCTGGGCTACAAAGCAAGTTTTCTCAGGCTGGTCTGGATTACATAGCGAGTTCCAGGGTAGACTGGGTTACATGTCACCATCCTGTATCAAAAATAAAATAAATAAAACAAAACAAAATAAAATAAAGATAGTGTGGTGATTTGAATAAGAACGGCTTCCCAAAAGAGGAACACGACTCCATTGTTGGTGGGATTGCAAGTTGGAACCACTCTGGAAATAAGTTTGGTGGTTCCTCAGAAAATTAGACATAGTACAAACCTGAGGACCCAACTATACTACTCCTGGGCATATACCCAGAAGATGCCCCAACATGTAATAAGGACACATGTTCCACTATGTTTATAGCAGCCTTATTTATAGTAGCCAGAAGCTGGAAAGAACCCAGATGTAATGGCTTCCCATAGGCTCATACATTCCTCAACAGAGGAATGGATACAGAAATTGTGGTATATCTACACAATGGAGTACTATTCAGCTATTAAGAACAATGAATTCATGAAATTCTTAGGCAAATGGATGGAATTAGAAAGTGTCATCCTAAGTGAGGTAATCCAATCACAACAGAACACACATTGTATACACTCACTAATAAGCGGATGCTAGCCCAAAAGCTCAAAATAAACAAGTTACAATTTACAGACCACAGGAAGCTCAAGAAGAAGGAGGACATAAGTGAGGGTGCTTTGGTTCCTCTGAGAAAGGGAACAAAATACTCACAGGAGCAATAAAGGAGACAAAGTGTGGAGCAGAGACTGAAGGAAAGGCCACCCAGACACTACCCTACCTGGGGACTCATCCTATAAACAGTCACCAAACCCCGACACTATTATGGATGACAAGAAGTGCATACCAAAAGGACCATGTCATGATTGTCTCCAGAGGGGTCCTGCCAGAGACTTACACATACAGAGGCAGATGCTAGCAGCCAATCATTGGACTGGGCATGGGATCTCCAATGGAGGAGTTGGTCTGGAGGAGCTGAAGGGGTTTACAGTCCCATGGGAAGAACAACGTTGTCAGCCACCCAGATGCCCCAGGACTCCCAGGGACTAAATCATCAACCAAGGGATACACATGGTTCTAGCCAAAAATGTGGCAGAGGAATCCCTTGTTGGGCATCAGTGGGAAGAGTGGTCCTTGGTCCAGTGAAGGCTCAATAGATGCCCCAACAAAGGGAAATTGAGGTGTGGGGGGGAAATGGGAGTGGGTCGGGTGGAGGGGCATAGTGTACTTGGAGGCAGGGGGTGAAAGGAGGGGTTGGGAGTTTTGGGGGAAGGGAGAAACCAGGAAAGGTTTCAGCATTTGAAATGTAAATGAAGATTATATTCAGTAATAATAATAATAATAATAATAATAATAATAATAAAAGAATGGCTTCCCATAGGCTCATACATTTGAATGCTTGGCTTGCAGTTAGTGGAACTGTTTGGGAAGGATTAGAAGGTGTGGCCTTGTTGGAGGAGGTGTGCTACTGGGGGGTGTGGTTTGAGATTTCAAAAGCCTGCACCAAACCCAGGCTCTTTCTCTCTGCCTACAACGTGTGGATCAGATGTAAGCTCTCCCAATGCCATGCTTTCCTGCTATCACCACACTATCCCCATGATGGTATCGACCAACACTCTGAAACTGTAAGCAAGCCCCCAGCTAGATTATTTCTTTTATTAAGTTGCCTAGGTCATGATATTTCATCACAGCAATAGAACAGTAACTAAGTCAACAGACTTAGAAGTTCTAACCCCATAAACTTCTGTTTTTCTGGAAGAAGGGTTGTTTTATCCCCCTTTACTGGCTACCATTCCCAAGTTTTGTCAAAACAATAGGTACAGATTGCCCAAAGTGGAAAGCAATCAGCTCATTCCTCTTATGCATTGTTTTCTGCAACTCAAATCATGACTACCCCAAAGCAAGCTCATAAAACCTTTAGGCCATTCTGCGGTTTCCAAAGCAGAACAGTAGCCACAAATCCCATTTTTGCTGGTCTAAAGGTGATCCCACCTCTGAAGTTTGTCCATTTTCCTGCTGATGGTATTGAAAGTCACTGGCTTCCCCAAGACAGCATCACTGGCTTCCCCAAGACAGCATCACTGGCTTCCCCAAGACAGCATCACTGGCTTCATGACGGTCCACCTGGAGCCCCATCCTGTCCTTTAGTAGTAGCTTGAACAAGCCTCACCCCCAGCTTCCTCTGCCACGTAGGAAGCAAGCGGTGCTCATCTAACCTGGGTTCCGCCATGTGTGCTCCACTTGTGACTCCTGGTCTCGGTAAATATTATTTATATTCACACCACTTTCTACTGGAGGAGTTTGCTGGAAATAACAGTGCTATTCTAAAGCAATTAGCTGGAGGTAATAGAAATAAAACAAACCAGGGGGGGAAAAATCCCAAGAAAGTCATTATGCAAATCTGAGGCTATTCACAGCCATTCAAAGCCATCTGCCTTGAAGAAATAATGTCAACTGAGGAGATGTGAAACATTGCTGCTAGCTAGGGTTGTTATCCCTCTTTGATTTCAGGCCTGTATGCGGCTGGCATTTCTCTGAAGTCTCTCACTAGAAGTCGCTCTGTGCTCTGCACCGTGGCTGTGCAGCCTTCACTCTAGAAACCCAGGAGCTCCCAACATCCATCATGGTACCAACCCCCTCTGAACTCAGAGGAATGGTGAAGTGCTCACAATTAGAGAAGAGAGAGTACTCCCACAGGGATAGAGGCTGAGGGGAGGCAATGTCTCCTCTCTGGCCTTGTGCCTTTGGGACACTGGAAGTCTAGTTCTTCACACAGTAGTAACTGATGCAACCGTGGCTACCTGGAAAGAAAAATAAAGCAACACACACACACACACACACACACACACACACACACTCAGAGAGAGAGAGAGACAGAGAGAGAGAGAGAGAGAGAGAGAGAGAGAGAGAGAGAGAGGAGGTAGTCATTGAAAAGACATAACAACAACAATACAGCCAGATGGTAATCATTTTTTTATTAAAAGCTCTATTGAGGTATAATTTTTTTTCGAGACAGCATTTCTCTGTATAGCCCTGGCTGTCCTGGAACTCGCTTTGTAGACCAGGCTGGCCTCAAACTCAGAAATCCGCCTGCCTCTGCCTCCCAAGTGCTGGGATTAAAAGCGTGCGCCACCACCGCCCGGCGAGGTATAATTTTTATACCACAGATTCACCCATTTCAAATGTAGAATCTGGGCATGGGAAGATGTTCAGCTTGAAGACCTGAATCTAAGTCCTTAGTGCCCACGCAAAAAGCCAGCATAGCTGTTTGAGTTTGTAAACTGTCTTTGTTGGGCAGATACAGGGGGTCTCAAGATCTCCTTTGCAAGGCAACCTAACCAAAAAGGAGATGTTTCAGTTGAGTGAGACAGCCTCTCTCAAGCTGATAAGGTAGACATCAATAGAAAACAATATCCATACCCATGTCCTGATTTGGGTTCAACACATGCATGGGTAGGCAAGGATATACTTGCATACTCAAGTCCACCTTCCACATGTACAGATAACACACACACACACACACACACACACACACACACACACACATCCCTCTTCAATTATACAATCTGATGATTCTTGGTTAGGTCATACAGTTAGACAACAATCACCATGATCCAATTAATACCTCATGTCCATCATCCCTACAAGAAATACTACAGCCTCACCAAATTCTCACCTGCAGCAGCCTCTAGTCCACTCGTGGTCTCCAGAGCTGTGTGTGTTCCAGACATTCCCTATAATGAAATCATGGGATGTAATTATTTAGCTGTGACATCTTTTGCTAAGCACCAGGCGCCAGAGATTCATCTGTGTTGTAGATGTGCTACAACTGCATCCTAGTTATGGTGACATAGTATTTATACCTGTGTCTGGATCTTCTACACTTGCTTATCTCCTCGGCAGCTGGTAGACCTGTAGGTCGATCCGTAGTTTACTTATTGTGAACAATATTGCTGTGAACGCTCATAGCAGAGAGTTTAATTCAAATCATCATCTGAAACTGGGCCCATCACTTCTGACAGCCTTATCACGCGTCTGTCTGACATTTTCTTATAAATATCTTGACTCTCCCTCTGAATCCCTCTATTTGACTCTATTTCTTTCTTGGTATCTTTGTTCAGTGGTTTCCTTATGCATTCTTTTGAAACACAACCAACCTACAGTTTTATTCTTCCTAATACCTTACAAAATCCACTCTGTCCCTGTGCAGAGTTCAGATGCCTCCCACTTACTAGACAGTTGTAATCAGTCGACACCCTCCGCACATCCCATGAGGCATAGTGCAGGGGTCTGTCACCAGGATGCAGAGACAGAAAATAAGAACCTCATTCATAGTGGGTTTTCAGGTATAAAAATCAGCATACAGATAGGGATATTTATGAAGCAAAAGAGCCAGATCTTCTCTGTTTTGTAGATAACTAGGTAACTTGGACTTACTCAGAAATATTTGGTGGTAGAAAATTCAATTTTAGGTTTCTTTTAATTAAACTAATTAACTAATGAATTATTAATGATGATGAAGATTGAAGTTTTGGGCATTAGGCAAATACTCTCCCATCAAGCTGCTTCCCTATGCTCTAGAAGATTCTATTATTTTATATGTTCCTGTATGTGTAATCTTGTGCTGTCTTTGATACACAGGATCTCAGCTGGACAGTGTGGTGCACCCCTTAATCCCAGTGCTTGGAAGCTAGAGGCAGGCAAATCTGAGTTTGAGACCAGCCAGGCCTATGGAGCAAGTTCTAAAACAGTCAGGGCCGCACAGAGAAACCCTATCTCAAACAGGAGAGAGAGACAGAGAGAGAGAGAGAGAGAGAGAGAGAGAGAGAGACAGAGACAGAGACAGAGACAGAGACAGAGACAGAGACAGAGACAGAGACAGAGACAGAGAGGGAGGGAAAAGAAGGAAGAAGGAAGGGGAGGAAGGAAGGAAGGAAAGAAGGAAGGAAGGAAGGAAGGAAGGAAGAGGGAAGGAGATATGGAATCTCTGTGACTAAGGTTGGTCTTGAACTGATGTGCTCCCCTGCTTCTCCCCCTCATGTCAGCCACTCACGTGAGGGGTCTGCAGGTGTGCACCAAAGGACCTGGCTTTCAGTTCTGTTTTAGAAGGTGAAAATAAGTATTCATTCAAATCTTCAGTGCACTTAAAGTTACGCAGTATTTCTGTGAAATGGTGCAGATGCTTTCTCTTTTATTCAGAACCCCCACACTACAGTACATGTTCCCACCTTGTGCTTCCTCCAGTGAAAGGAAAACTGTCTGTGTACTCTCATAAAGACCTAGTAGGCAGTCCCTGGTGGCCAAACATCCTGACTTTGACGCTTCAGGAGATTGTACTCTATAGCAAAAGAAAAAGGTGACTTTAGAGTGCATGCTTTGGCAAACACAAAACACACTGAAGTATTAAAATTCATCAAAATGAGTATAATTACAAATACTTTTCCTTGGAAGCATCCCTTAAAGTTCTCTAAACCAAGAAATCAGCTTCATGTCCAGTCTCAGGGATATAGCTTCAAGGTTCCTTAGCTATGTGAGAAAGGAAGGCGGGGCCGGCACACAGACAAAGCTCTGAATACTGAGGAGAAACCTGCGTGTGGGCCTCAAGCTCTAGCCGATCTGGGATATTTTCTCCAGGTCATCCCCACTCCCTGTAGATTTCCACTTCCTGTAGAGTCCGTGGATATGTTCCAGAAGATGATTACCACCCCCCCCAGCAGCTTGCCAGAGCCAAGTTCCTCCCATTTAAAGGGTGTGGCGTCCCCAAGTCTCTTAGGTCTCTAATTAGCTCCTTCAAGGGAAGAGGTTGGTCATTAACAGAGTGAGTATCTCCTTTTCAGAATTTCTGGCTGGTACAGAATTGTACACCAAGGGAAAGAGGGAGGTCTAATTTCTCCATGTAGTCCAGTGGTTCTCAACCTTCTAATTCTGAGACCTTTTAAAAATCTGTTCATGTTCTGGTGATCCCAACTTCAAAATTATTTTTGTTGCTACTTCATAATTGTATGTTCACTGCTGTTATGAATCATAATGTAAATTGCTGTGTTCTC
Source organism: Apodemus agrarius (assembly GCA_964023405.1). Lineage (NCBI taxonomy): Eukaryota > Metazoa > Chordata > Mammalia > Rodentia > Muridae > Apodemus > Apodemus agrarius. Next base: position 57,018,410 of record OZ030020.1, on the reverse strand, counting down.
CTATGGTCTTAGGAGACCTCTGTGAAAGGGTTTGACCCCCAAGGGGTCATGACCCACTGGTTGAGAACCTCTGATCTAGCCCCACCCTGCCACCCACCCTTTGTGGCCAGAAAGATCTGTGCCTGACCCCTCATCTGTGATCAAACAATCGTTTATAGTCTTCTCTTGCTTTAGTCTTTCTTGATTACAACCGGAAGGTTGTAGAATCCTCTAGTCTGGAATTTGAATGTCTGTTAGTGAAGAGGAAAATCACGATTGTGCAAAGAAGAATCTAATACGTGTCTTTTCAACGGTCTCTCTTAGTGATGCTTCCTACGACTGGACCCATCTTTCGACCTGGGCCCCTCTTCAGGGATTCCGAGTGATGAGTTGTTTAAAATCTACTTCTGTATGTCGCAGACATGCTTGGGTTGCTTTGTCTCAGTCTGAGTTGATTGACACAATTCCATCCCAGTTGTGAAGCTGTCTGAATGGACAGCTCTTCTGCAGTTGAATCTCAGAGCCCCGCATGTGGAGTCCCTTAAAGGAACACAGATTTTTTTTTCTCGTGATGTGAGAGTGATGATTTTCCCCTTATCAAAAATCTTTTTAATTCATCAAATTATATTTTCCATATTTTCTTCATCATACCATTGTTTAGAACATTCTAGAGCAATTGGTCTGGAAAGTACAAGAACAAATGAGTTTTTAAAAAGTTATATGTTACCTTACATCTGAAAAATGTTATTTATCTATTATTGGGTATATATACATGTGTATCTGTGGACATGCACACCACCGCACTTGTGTGGAGGTCAGAGAACAACTTTCAGAAGTGAGTTCTTTCCTTCCACTGGCTTCCTGATCACCAGAGTGATCAGGAAGTTACATCATAAGAGAAGATGCACCAAATATGTCAATGTTTGGTGTGACTGAGCTTTTCAACCCCCTTAAAAGAATTAGACTTCTATGATTATGCCTCAGTAGCTTAGAGTTCCGAAACAGACTTCAGGATAGACTGTCATAATTGCAGAATTATAGGTGCTTTTTTTTTTTTTTTTTTTTTTTGGTAAAATTGGATCTGTATATTATTAGTCTTGTTGCTATGATAAAATTCATGCCAAGAGGCTGTTTAAGGAAGGAAAGGTTTACTCTGTTACTCTGGCTTACAGTTGGAGGGGATTCATCCCATCATGGCTGGGAAGGGACTCAGTAGGAGCAGGAGGTCAGTTGGACACACTGCATCTACAACCAAGATAGAGAAAATGAACAGGAAGTGAGGCTATGTCCTCACACCTCAAGGCCTTCCCACCAGGGACCCAGTTCCTCAAGTAAAGCTCCATCGCCTACAAGTCCTACAACCTTCCAAAGCATCCCCAGCGGCTGGGGCCCAAGTGCTCAAACACAAGAACCTATGGCGGACGCTTCACAGGCATGCCAGAACAGTTTGCCATAAGGTGGGCGTGTCCTCAAGCCCATGTGGCAACCCAATCCTCAGGGTGTTGATATTTGAAGATGAAGACTTTGGGAGGTAACTATGTCCTGAGAGTGGAACCCTCAGGGTAAATTGGTGCTTTTATGAAGAGAAGACATTAGAAAGCTTACTTCTTCTCTCTGCTCTTGTCAGATGGGGGCACAACAGGACATGGGCCCTCAGCAAATACAGTGTGGTGACATGCCGAGCCTGAGCTCCCAAGATACCAGAACCATGAGAACAGAATATTCACCTACTGTTTCGGTATATGGCCTTCTGTTTGAACTAAGATGGGGAGCAGTGGGTCTGGTCAGTTTTCCCTGAGAGGTGTGCTATGCGCTATTAGCTGAGGGGGATAACGGAGTCTCACGTGGTCTCTACTCGCTTAGGAGAGACCGGTAGGAGCTCAGGAAGCGTGCCAAGGGGAGCTGGGACTAGCGAAGGTATAAAGGGGTCGTAACCCCACGCTCCACAAACCTGCTGTAGCTCGGGAGGCCGAAGCTCAGGCATGAATAATCAATATGCCAACTCTGTTTCCACTTCACCCTCTGCGTCCTTACGGTAATTTACCACGGTTTTTCCTCGGTTTCATCGATTTTGCAATTCTGGTTCCTTTCGGAAGTTCCACAACTTACCAAAGTCTTCGTTACATAAGCTACAGTCTCGACAGAAACTATTGATGGGGTGATTTCTTTCTAACCCGACCTTGGGCATGGGAGCTGTTTTATTCTTACCAGTGGGTTTTATTCCTCACTGGGTAGATTTGCTTCAGGATGACACAGACTGCTGTGTCATGCCTTTATTTGGTTTCAAGGATTCTGGGAAAGTTTTCCTTCTGATCTGGGGCATTTTACTGATCTCTCAGTCCTGCTTCAGGAGAGGAGCTGTGAGCTCGATCCTGGGGAGCACGCTCACAGCTTGCAGGCTATGGTCAAAGAAGAGCTGAAAGGCTGTACAACGCAATGCATCTTTTCCCTTGTTCCATTAGACAAAGTTCTCACTGAATATTACCATCCAACCAGCTCTCCCCAAACTAAGAGAGCGTTAATGACAGCCAGGCTGTGGGAAGCCATGGCCTTCTAGGGAAGGCCATGAAAGATCTTCACTTAAAATATTTTTTTACATTTGCTGTATGTATTCTTGGTGGGGGTAGGGGGCACATTTGGGCTGTGCCTTCAGGACATCAGAAGAAAGGTGGAGTTGAGGGTGCTGGTTCTCTCCCAGGGATTGAACTAAGGTTGGCAGGCTTGGCGACAGGCTCTTTTACTCCCTGAGCCATCTCGCTGGTCCCATGTGTTGGGTCATTCTGGACCTCACTACAGGAAACAAAGATTGTCTGCTGGAAAATGCACTCATCTCCCAGGAGACTGTGGGCGGCTCAGCCTCTCCTTTCCCTTTAGTCCCTGGAGTCTCATGGGACGCGTCCCTGTACTAGCTCAGGTCAGGGGTCCAGTTTTTCTGAACAGAGACCAGAGGTTGTTTATTTTGCCTAAAGAATCTCTCTCTCTCTCTCTCTCTCTCTCTCTCTCCCTTTCCTTCCTTACCTCCTTTCCCTCTCTCCTATACTCTCTCCCCATCTCCCATCTCTCTTCTTCTCTTCCCCTTCCCTCTATGTGTGTGTGTGTGTGTGTGTGTGTGTGTGTGTGTGTTCATTCCCAATATCCTTTTTAAGACGAGCACTTAGTTGGCTTGTTTTCCCAGGAGAGATGACTAAAGAAATCAGGCTCATCACATTTCATTAATTTGGGACAGAGTCTCACTATATAGCCCAGGCTGGCCTCAAACTTGTTTTTAGCATGAGCTAGCCTTGATCTTGTAACCCTCTTGTCTCACCATCTATTGTGCTGAGGTGACAGGCAATGCCACCCACTGGACTTGGAAGTCGGTTCATCTCAAAGCAAGCACGGTTCAGATGAACTACTGGGCATGGCCTTACCCTCCCTCCTGTCTGTGGTGGCATTTTCTATATTGCCTGCAGGTGGGAAGATGAATGATTCTGCGTTTCTGTTAGCTTCTGGCATACAGCGCTGTAATTTCTTTCTGGATATGGTTTCTATTTTTAGAGCAGCCGAAAGATTTGATTTCAAAGACAGATAGGAGAGCTGCCTATGGGTGAAGCCCTGGGTTAGGAAGTCTTAATATGAGGTCCCTGGGTTCTTACCAGAGGCAGGCAGAGGTCGATGTGTATATATTTGGGAGTGAGCATTCACAGTCAACATCAACCTCATAAGAGAGTTTGTGGTTTAAAAAAAAAGCCCTAAAGAGAATCAGTAAAAAGCCATTACTTTGAACAAAGACTGCGTTAGAGCATGCAGTTAGCTAACGGATCCCGGCTGTGCAGGTCTGGGACAGACCCGAGGGACCACCGTCCATGCTTGAATCGGGACCTTCCACTGTGCTCATTCTTTCAAGAATGGGGAATTTGACTTGAAACTCCTGCTTAATAGTGACAGAGGGTCAGATAAATGTACTAGGCTCTCTCCTGGTGCTTCCTCTGAAATAAATGAGCCATTTTGCTCACATGAAGATGCCAGAAGTCACCAGTCTTTGGCCCCAGAACAGTAAGAGAGAGATAATGGCTAGAGATATCAGCCTCTGTCTGCCTATCTGTGCCCTCCCTCAGTACCCGACTGTCTGGGCGGGTCCCTCACAAGAAGAAGCTCTGAGCCTGGCCTGGATGAACAGCCGGTGGCTGGAGCTGGGTTGCAGGAATGGAAGAGACGGGTGGCTGTTCCTGGCAGTCAAAGCCTGGTTCCCCTCCATCATAATTAGCTTCCTCATGCTGTCAACATCACATGACCCAGGGGCTGGGCTCCACCTCTTTGCTGAGAGTGGGTGCATGCCAGAACTGTGTATTTTTTCTTCTTCTCTATGCTAATCTTTTAAAAAAGAGATTTATTTTATTTCTAATTGTGTGTGTGTGTGTGTGTGTGTGTGTGTGTGTGTGTGTGTTTGTGTGTGTGTGTGTGTGTCCCCGCCACAGAAGTCAAAAGAGGGCATAGGATCTCCTGGAGCTGTAGTTACAGGTGGCTATGAGTTGCTCAGTATGGATCCTGGGAACCAAACCCGGGTTCTCTGCAAGAATAGTATGAATTTTTAGCCACTGAGTCACATCTTTAATATCCTTGATTTTGTTGTGTTACAAAACTGCATATAAATCCTTCGGCCAGTATCAAATGCCTAATTCATGGTTAGGGTAATGCTGGATACTTTGATTTAACTAAAAAAAGGTGTGAGAGAAAGTGAGGACATGGGGAGAGGGTATTATTATTATTATTATTATTATTATTATTATTAAGACATGTTCTCACTGTGTAGCCCTGGTTATCCTGGTACTTTTTCTATAGGATATGTAAGCATCTGTACATGTGGGAGGAGGGGGAGGGAGAGAGAGACAGAGAGACAGAGACAGAGAGAATGCAGTAGAATGATCAATACGAATGCCTACACCAACAGAAACCTCAGTGCCTGTTTTCCCTGTCTGGGAGGAAAATTCCATTCTGAGTCACCCAGTCGGCTGCAGCTCTGGGCTTGCTCCTGCTTCACAAGCTGGAACACTGCAGGCTCTTCCTCCTCCACTGGCTGTCTGGAGCTGCTGGAGGCCACAGTCTTCATATTCACATAGAACCCCTCTTTCAAACTCCTTGTCCCCTCTTACATTGTCACCCATCTTCTGAGTCCTGTCCTCCGTTTTCCAATTCTTTGTCTTTGTGGCCTCAAACATCTCTAATGCAGAGCAAAGCTTCCCTCCTTTCTATATCGAGGCGTAGGAAGCCACATCCCAAACCTGCTGTCCTCTGGCTCAGCCACTAGTGCCATGGATTAGAGCCAATGGAACGCACACAGATGCACAGGTGCCTTTCCGCTGGCCACACCTGCACATGCTCCAGTTGCTTCTGTGGCCGCCCCCTCTGCTTGCCTTAGATCATGGTGTCTAGGGAGATGTGAGCTTTCCATTCTGAAGTGACACGGAGTCACATTCCCCAGAATGCTTTGCCTCTCGGGAATGCATGTTACAAGTCACAGGGTAATACCCAGGCAGTTATCAAAGTTGAACTCCCGCTGGGCCAGCGGTAGAGTTCTCCAACTGCCTGATCTCAGGGCTGTCTAGTGAAAATAGCGATGCTTATTCTGTAGCCTAAATGTGACTGTCATACAGGAACACATCTCCTGGAACCCACACTGGAGGCTAGTGGTGAGGGTGTGGGTTATGAGAAGGGACCACAGGTAAACGTGGGAGAAGGGGGTCCACGAAAATTGCTGCTGGGATTCTAAAAGCCACACTCTTAATTCTATGTAAAAGGAGTTGGCAACCTAGGAGCGTCAGAAGTGGGGTGAGGAAGAAGAGAGGGCTTGTAGTCAGGACATGGCCTCTCTACCAACTAACTCAACGCTAGGACATGCAGCATTTCTCGCTTTGAGAGACTATCCTGCTTTTTAATATTTCTAACAGGTGTCCTGCGGGTCCTTCTGGAGCGACAATCTGTCCCTTTCTTCTGTTATGCAAATGTGCTCACCCTATTTTGGTCCTCAGAGAGAGGATCAGAGAAGCAAACTTCTGTCACAGCTGTATTGAAAAGACAGGGGAGCATCTCAGAGGGACGGCTACATGTGGAGCCTGCGTTCCTCCGCCCTCCGCCTGCCTCATTCCTTCTCCACAGTGGCCCCACACGCCTTGCTCGCTGAGCCGGCCATAGCGTTCATTTGTATTTCTGAGAGCTCTGCCTTTTGATAGTTGGCCTTTGCCCAGATCAAAAGCACTTGAAAAAGCTGCACTGTCCCAAGAAGCTGGGTGGCACGAAGGCAGGCGTCTGTACAGCGTTTCCTTCCGCACACTGTGTTGTTTCTCTCAAAGAAGTAGATCAGGGGCTGGGCTTGTAGCTCAGTGGTAGAGCCCGGCTTGGCATCATAGTGGCTGGAGCACCAAAACCAACCAAATGATACCAGTTTTCAGCTGTCTTCCGTTATACTGTTTTTTCTCAGAGCCACTGAACAATTAAGCGGATTTAAAAATCGAAAAGATTTGTAGAAAAGCCAGAATGTTGGAAAGGAGGAGAGATGTGGGCTGATCACCAGAGTTAATGACGTCTCCTGTGCAAACCTGTCAGGATTCTCCTCACGTTCAGACCACACTCCTCTGCTGCTGCTCCTGGTGATGTTAACCCATTGTGACCTCTGAGAGGAGAGGGAAGCAGGGCTCACCTGGGGATGACTGATTCAGATGCACAAGGAGCAGAGATGGGATGACAAACAGCTTGGGGAAATGACGCCTAAGGGGAGGGGAAGCTGTTAAGGCGAGAAGCAGCGGCTCATCCCTGTCTTCCGCCAGCATCCTGAGTATCCAGAATTGACACTGCAGGGTCTCAGGGTTAGGGGAAATCCTTGGCATCTCCTGGTCCCCAGCCCCGTTCTTCATGTCTCTGCATCTTTTCCATTCTGCTTGGAAACACCCAAGCTGGGGAAGCTCTGGCTGTTATAAAGGATGTGCCAGCGAGGGGCACTGTCATCTGTCAGCTGCCGCCCTTTCAGACAGGTCTCCAGGTCTTGAGGAGATGAGCGACCGGGGCTGGGAGTGAAGAGGTTCTTATTAGTGGCAGCCTCTGACCGCCTGGCGTCATGTCGGACCGTCACAGATGGCCTTCTTCCTTGTGGGTTCTCTGGAGGACATACCTATTCCCCAATTCTAAACCCCCAGTACTGTGGTGTTCCCAGTGGAGTTTCCGACCTAAAGCCAACATTAACAGCGTCTACACTCTTGTCATCACCAGTGTGTGCTGAGGAGCAACAACTCATCATCGGTCAAGACCTCACTTAGGAAAAACCCAGAGCCCCACTTTAGACCTGCTGGCTCGCAGTATGCACTATTTTTATTAGTATATATTAGTGGTACAAAGCAATGAGTTTCATTGTACAAACACACACACACACACACACACACACACAAATACACACATACACCATTTTATTTTATTCTTTAGAGAGGATACAAGGCTGGTATCCAACTTGCTGTGTAGCCGTGACCAGCCTTGAGTTTAATATCCTCCTGCCTCAACTTACCCAGTGCTGGAGTGATTAATTAGTTTTCTGTTGTACTGAGGATTGAAATCAAGGCTTTACGTCTGGCAGGCCATCACCCTCTCAACCCCACTCCTTCCTTGGCCCTCGAATCCATATTTTTAACAAGATCCACTTCGCAGAGGATTTGTGCGCATGGTTTTATGTAAGCATCCTCACCGGCTGGCCGGAGCACTGTGACTCGTGGGGTTTGACTTGGTGTCTTGGAACATGAGCACATCACCGTAGCTGGGGACCAGGAACCCCACTCAGATAACTGGCCTTCCATTGTCATGGGAGACTTTTCAAAGAGGAAGGACTAGAGAGACAGATGAGCACTATGAGACAATGACTGATACACCCTAAGGGACACCCCCAGAGTAGGTTAGCTTCAGGAAGGATGTATATATATATGTATATGTGTGTATGCATATGTGTATATGTATGAATATATGTATCTATCTATCTATCTATCTATCTATCTATCTATATGCTAACAATATTCAAGAACATGGTATCTGCTGAGACTGTATAGAGCACTTTATATACAGCTTTCATAGAATGGGTTGTTTCAGCTGCAAATATCCTAAAACCTCATATACAAATAGACAAGGCAGTGTTGTTGAGGTCGGAAGTGACAGATGATTCACTTTTGAACCCAAGGACAAAATGTGTGCCTAGAGGTAAACCCAGATGACCATCGCCCGAGGGTTCAAGGGACTCACAGAGCTGACACCCCCATTCTCCTAAGTCTCATGATTGACAGTTAAGCACTCACCATCCAGCCATGGAAGGCAGTATGACCTGGTTACTGGGGAGGTGGCGTTTACAAGCCATGCACTCTTGGGAAAACTCCTCAGCCTTCATTGTCTCATTTTCCCAGAGAAACAAGAGATCATGCGTGGACCCTGGAGGATGGACGGGAACATGTGTGTGGTAGATGTGATGTGCCCTCTTCCCGATAACTATTCTAGCCCAGTCGCTTAAGCCCTCAAGCTGTCGATAAATAACTCTATTCCTTCAATGGTGATTTGTTGGTTGGACAGACTGAGACGTTGGTCCTCTACAATTAGACACGAACACGGAGGTATGCAGCTCCTACTCTGTACCCTTCTATGTCGCCTGGGAAGGTGGAAAGGGGCGGAACCTGGGACTCGCCTGATGCTCTTGACCCTAGACAGGAGTCGGGCCATGGGGCTGCCTCCTCTCCAGGGATCTAATTAGGCATGTGATCAGATGCAGTACTTGCTGTTGAACCCCATTTGGACAAGACTTGAGGATATTTGCAGCTGAAACAAGTCACACTATGAAAAATGTGCATAAAGTGCTGTATATAGACCCCAGCAAATACCATGGTCTTGAAAAATGTTAGCCATTATCATTATATATAGAATACACTATGTGTACAGACCTAGCCTACAGAGAGATTCCTCCCAGGTAACTGTAACCAAGCAACAGAAAATAGTTTTTCTCTTTTTTTCCTTACCTCGAACCTCATTTAATTTATAGGAAAAGATCACTAATAAAACCAGCTGATTTTTTTTCCCCTGAAGAGTTGGCTAACCTCCATCAGCCGAATCTCCAGGCCTTAGCTGAGCTCAGAATGGCTCCAGACCCTCCCCTCTCCTTGAGTCTGGTGTCTGAACACTAAGAGAAGTGACGTGGCAGCCTGCGGACAAAGGCAGAGCCCAGGCCACAGCCCCCCTTGTTTGTCTGCTTTCATCTTTTAGAAGCTTCAAAACACACAGGAAAAAAAAAAAAGATAAAAATCGGTTTAAATGCTTGCGTTCCCATGTCTTTGTATTTACTTCATTTTATTGAAATAAAAATTACAAGAAAACATTTTTTTCCCAAAGGCCATGCTCAACCTTTTAAAACAATTGTTTTATTTTACTGTATGTATTTGTGGTTTGTGTGTATGATTAAGTACCATGTGTATGCCTGGTGCCAAGGAGTTCAGAAGGAGAAGCCGTCAGATGCCCTAGAACAGGATTAGAGCACCGTGATCTACCCTGGGGGGCCTGGGAATTGAACCCAGGTCCTCTAGAAGAGCAGCAAGACTCAACCACTGAGCTATTTCTCCAGCACCTTCAACCTGGTTTTCAGCCAATTTTTTTTTAGCCACTTTAATTTGTGAGTCCATGACAAGAGTATAATATTTTATCTGTGTTTAAAAAAACGTACATATATGGTATAGCTGTGAGAATTCTCCGGATTTGCTAAATGATAGATATGAGAGAAAGTATAAAGAAATCTGATTTTTAAGAATAATTAATTAGCCAGGCATGGTGGCGCATGCCTAGCACTTGGGAGGCAGAGGCAGGTGGATTTCTGAGTTCGAGGCCAGCCTGGTTTACAGAGTGAGTTCCAGGACAGCCAGGACTACACAGAGAAACCCTGTCTCGAGAAAACAAAACAAACAAACAAACAAAAAAAAAGAATAATTAATTAAATTTATGTGTATGGGTGTGTTTGCTTGATGTATATCTGTGCACCACGTGTGTGCTTTGATATCTGGGGAGACCAGAAGGTATCGGATTCCTTGGGGCTAGGCTTAGAGACCATTGTGTGTGCCGGGAATTGAATTCTGCTCCTCTAGATGGGCAGTCAGTACTCTTAACTGCTGAATCACCTCTTTAGGCCTGAGAAATAAGATTTCAGTTTGCCTTTAGTTTGGATAACAGACAGAAGAATAATCAAGGCGTGTGCCCGAGGCTCTTTGCCGTTGCTTTTAAGCTGCTGGCTTGTCAGTCTCTCTCCATTAGGCTGGGAGTGATGCAAGCCGGAGGCAGGTGGGGAGACTTGGAGTGAGTCCAAAAGGAGAAGCGGCTGCAGTGTGGTCTCGCCGCTCTGCATAGTCCACCTAAGAGTGGCTACCTTTAAGGGCGGACTGTGTCTGCAGGCCTCCTCCCAACACTCTTTAATGCAGATTGACTCGTTTAATCTTCCTAGCCAGCCATGTGGTGGGTACCATTGTTATTCAGTTTTTTGATGAAGAAATTACAACTCAGAGAGTTTTCATACTTGGTTCAGGTCACCAAGCAGGTAAGTAGTCAACTAGCCTGAGGCTATGGGTAACCCGGCCTTCAAATAGGCTCCTAACTGGATCCCTTTGGCTTAATACCCAGTAAGCTTTGAGAATTACACGAAACATGTATAACAGCTGCTAAACATCACAGTCTACTCTGGATGACGTCACAAAGTTGAGAGAGAGAGAAAAAAAAAAAAACCAAACAAGCGTAGTTTCTTTTTAATGAGATGGCCTGAAGATGATCCTTCTTTGGGTCCTCTTTTTCCCTACACTCCTTCTTTCCTTCCTTTCTTCCTCTGCCCTCTTCTCCTTCTTAACTGCTCCTACTCCTTTGCTACCTTCTCCTCTTCCTTCTTTTTGTGACTGTGTCTCATGTTGCTATGGCTGGTCACAAGCATGCTATGTGGCCAAGGATGGCCCTGGACTCCTGTCTCCCCCGCTTTAGCCCATCAGCATACTCTATGATCTTTTCTTTGGATAAATGTAGATGATGAGTTGAGAAAGGTTAAATAAATTACATCCTACTATTTCTTCATCTGTAAAAGCCATTGGAAGCCCCTCTTTCCCTGCAAGCATGGGATATGATGGTATTCCTCCCAACTAAAACATTCCACCTGTTGCTAGTATTGTATTCAAGAGACAGAGGCTGGAGGATCTCTGTGAGTTAGATGCCAGTCTGGCCTACAAAAAGACTTTTGAACAAACCAGAGCTACATAGCAAGACAACGTTTTTAAAAACAACAACACAACAAAACATTCCATACCACAGGAGTTCTTTAAAATTCAAAAGGTTCTAAAGAAGGGCTCATTAGGACTCAAGAAGTAAACAACTCAGAAGTCCCAGGAAGTCCCTGAAGCTTACCCTATAGAGTCACAAGACCTTTCAGTCCCCAAGGTTATAGAGCCAGCAAGGACTTCTGAGGAAAGGAAACTCTTTAACTTGTACAGTTGCTGCAAGTTGTGCCGAGAGTGACAGCTTTCATGATTTGTCACCCATGGCATGGTAGGCTGTCAGTGGTGCTGCTGCATTTGAATAATCCATATTTCTGTAACACCTTACCTGTACTCCTGTCAGTGATTTCGATAAACTCATTAGCTCACCAAATTGGACTTTGATGGTATTCTTACTTTTGTCTGTTGTCAGTTCCCCACACGGGATAAACAAATATTTGTTCACATCTCCCAAGAATAGTGTTACACAACAGATGGTCCCTTAGACAACACTACATTTACCTAATTTTTTTTTGCCAAGATCTTCTTATGGATCTATCATTCCTATGAGACCCAAAGCCCTATGGGATTGGTACTTCCTGATACCTTTTTATGAGTAAAAGCAAACAAATAACTGGTCATTTCTATATGTGCTTATGGAATGTTTCAAACCAAAGTTGTGCAGGGAAATCTTCCTCCTGCTGATGGCATCCAGCTTTGAAGGATGAAGGATTAGTTGGGGATTAGATGGGGGAAGGGTTTCTGGGCAGAGGGCCTAACTCAGACAAGGACTGGTGTGGTATATTTAGGCATCTGTCACCTGTTACTATGTTTGCAGGAGACAGTGTAAGTAGCAAGCCAATGAAACTGAAGAGGCACCCAGAGGCCACCCTGCAAAAGCTTTATATATCACAAGAAAGAGTCAGACTTGAAGGCAATGGGGAGTCCAGGAGGAACTTGTAGTGGAAGCTCATGGTATCAGTTTCCTGTCCTTAGCCTCTGCCACAGGGACAAAGTTGGGATCAGTGCCCTGAAGCGCCACTGATGGTGGCCATAGGGAAGTTAGAAGGCTTCCTTAGAGTCCAAACTATCACTCACAACACTGAGACTGGAAGCTTCCAGGTGGCTCAGTAGATGAAGAACCCAGACAGAATGATTTTTTTCCAGTTCAATAAAAACCATTAAGTGAATGTTGACTTAAGGTTAGGACAATAGTTTCAGTTCCTGAATGGTGCTAGATATACCACCATTTGATACTAAGAATTCGTGCAAAGCAGACTTCTCAGCATTGACAATTATAAAAATCAAGACAGTAATCAACTCTGTAAAAAGTTGAAGATGCTCTCTGAACTGAAGTAGCAAAGATTTAGCCGATTTAATGCTTTATGTAAAAATAAACAAGCATACCACCTCACTAATATGCAAATTTACACACAGACACACAGACACACACACATTCATACAGACAGACAGACAGACAGAATCTTGACTCTGGAATTTATTCAATTATAGAAACTAAAGTAGCCAGTCACTTAGTAGAGACAAGACAGGCATTGAAGAGACAAAAAGATACATACAATTCTGACCTGTTAAAAAGTCCAGATGCATGAATAAGACAAAAAGGTATGATGTCTCCAGGTTAGATTAGGGTAAAAAAAAAAAAAAAAAAAAAAAAAAAAAAAACAGGTGTGCAAGAAAGAGGTAGGGATTCATTTGAGTCACCTAGAGACACATGGGATTGACCAATGTGAAAGAAGCTTTAAATTTAAAATATGAATAGAAGTTCTTATGGGGAAAGTGGAAATGAAGGCTCTTCTAGGGGCACACATCTGCAGGAAACACGCTGTGCGGAACTGCAGAGAGTGACGGTGAGGAAAGTCTGAGGAGATGGATGAGTGGATCTGAGCAGCAGGCCTGGAATGGTAAACATGTCTTTGAGAAAGGAAAACCACAGAATAAACAGCATCTTTTCTTGGAGGGAAGGAGGGAGGGAGGGAAGGAAGGAGGAAGGAAGGGAAGGAAAAAAGGAGGGAGGGAGGAAGGAGGGATAGCACACAATAACTTATGCAACACTATGATTAGGGTGGCCACTGACCTACTTTGCCCAGGACAATACTTTAGACTTATATGTGAGGACCATTCCAGAACACTTAGGACATGTTGGTCACCTTCTGTTAAATATATAGCATAATATGGCTACGACCTAGGTTAATTAAGTCTTAGGAGGTTTCTTCTTGTCTATCAGTCAACACATGTTTCCTAAAGTAACCACTTGTCATGGTTTGGACGTGAAGTGTCTCCTAAAAGGTTCATTTATGGAATAGAAGGGTTGGTCCCCCAGAGAAGGTGGTGTTTTGGGAGGTTCTGGGGACATTAGGATTTGGGTTCCCTGGTAAAATATATCACTGAAGGTTTGTATTCGTAAGTTCTATCTTGTCCCATAGCTCCCTGTCTGTCTCTTTGCCTCTATCTGCCATGAGGAAAGTAGTATCCACCACTATAACACTTTGCCATACCACAGACTCAGAGTTGGTGGCTCTAAGGTGTATAGATGGAACCCCCTGAAACCTGAGCTAAAATATTTTTCTCCCTTTAAGTTGGCCTGTCAGGTTATTTGTTACAGATAAGGCTAAGATATTATTATCTTAAAACATCTCACCATAGATTAGCATTGCTTGTTTTAAACTTTATGTAAATAAAATTACAAAATATTTTCTCTTTAAAGCTTAGCATTTTTTTTATTTATTTTGTTTCTCATCTTAAGATACTGCTATAATTTATTCTTTTCCAACAGCAACTACAAGGTGGTTTGTGTTTGCCACGTTGGACTCTGCTGTAGGATCTCAGATACATGAAGAATGGTGTTCTTGTCTCTCCATGTTCACACAAACACCCAGGATTCTCTGTCTTTTATGCTTTATCATTCTCCTGAGTATGGAGTGATATTTGATAGCTTTAATTTGCATTTCCCTAAAAACATATGCTGAGAATCATTATGGACCATTCACAGATCTTTTGCTAAGTGTTGACCATGCTTTTTGCTCACTTCAAAGTTGGGTTATTTTCTCTCTGTGCTTCTTAGGGGGTGATTTATAGGTTTTTGGCAATATATATATATATTATATATATATTATATATATATATATGTAATATATTTATGTATGTATTATAAATACCTTTTCTTATTTTTCAGCTTGACTTTTTTTTATCTATTTTTATCTTAATGTGCATCTGTGTGTGTATGCCATGGAGACCAGGAGAAATTGCTGGATCCTCTGGAAGTACTGTTGCAGGTGGTTGTGAGCTGTCAGACATGGATTCTGGAAACCAACCTCAGATTCCCTGGAAGAGCAACAAGCTCTCTTAACGACTAAGCCAGGTCCAGTCTGGTAATGTTCTTAAGGGTCTTTTGAGAAGCAAAGGCGGAGTTTTAATTTAGAGATACAAGTTATTAACTTCCCCATTATTAAGTATTTTTGTCTTAAGAAATAAATACTTGTTTAACATATAGATGTAGAAATACTTATTTTATTCTAGAAGCTTCATATTTTTCTTTTTTACATTTAGACACATGATCTATTGCAAATAAAATGTTATTATAGTTTTTAAGAAATATTGAGATCCACACGCAACCCTAGTAGACATTTGTTATTTCTGTACAACTTGTTTATAATTGAATTAACATGCAGCTTAATCATAAATTTAATAGATCATACATTTGTAAGTCTACTCTTTGCCTATAAGTTATGAGCATTTATGCCAGGGCCACAACTGATTGTTATGAGTTTATAGTAGCCTTCAAATTCAGGAAACATAAGTGTTACAGATTTGTTTTTCTTTTTCTTTTTCTTTTCCAAAATTGTTTAGGTTACTTTGTATTCTAGTAAATTTTAATGTTTTATTAATTTTTATATAAAAACTCCAGTTTCTATTGGAATTGCATTTAATCTGTACACTAACTTGTGAAAATTAATATTCTAAAATTAATATAAAATCTTCCAACTCATCATTTTATGTTTTCATAGATGTAATTTTAAAATAACTTTTACAGTAACTGATAGAACAAGTGTGTAAAAGAATCATTAAGGAGGCAGAAGCTTGAGCAACATAATTCAACAACTTGCCTTAATTGAACAATGCACCAAAAGAATTGAAGAACATATATAGTCTTGTGAACTGCATAGAGAACGTTTACCAAACACCATGTGTCAGACTGTAGAGCAAAGAGACATCACTATAGAACCTACAGACACTATAACAAAATAAGAGTATGTTCTAAGAATTGACTCTTTAGAAGACTGGTGTTGTGTGTGTGTGTGTGTGTGTGTGTGTGTGTGTGTGTTGATGGGATGCAACAAGGATCTTGCACATGTTGGGACAGTGCTTTACCACTAGAATATACTTCCAGGCCCTAGATTATTGGAGAGTGTAGTAGATAGATGCAAGACCAATCCATGAAGGTGTTAGTTCACCACAATAATTTAGCCATATGTAACAGTGACTTACTAAGATGGTATCAAGTGGACTGAAGAAAGGATCAGATTGAAGGAGGAGGAAGAAAGGAGAGCCAAGGCCCAACAATAAGCAACATTGCAAGGCATTTGTTAAAGTAGTTATTGAATACTGGATATGATATCAGTAGATATAATATCAACACAGATATGGATCCTGGCTTATTAATAATGCTTGCCTCTGATTAATATCAGAGATAGAAGCTATATCTGAGAGGCTGTCCTCTAGTGTAGATACAACACAGTCAGATTATGCAGTAGTGACCTCCGTTATATGGCTTGATTTAGCTGGTGCATCTGATATCAGCACAAATATTCTTGCATCTGCTGTTTTTGAGCTGCTGTGATGGCAAGATTGTTCCAGGCAGCAATTATTGATTTAAAAATTCATAAGCTTAAGCTGAACTTTCATATATTTTCTTTGTTTGGCTCAAAGTCATAGTCATTAGAAGATGACTATTCCAAAAATCAATACACTGTCCTTTTAAAAAAATGAAGCAGAGTTCTTTGTCACAGTGGCATCTATAATCTGTTAGGCATTAGCACCTTCTGCCTGTGGTATGTGACAAAGTTTGACAAAAACAGCTTTCCCAAGCCTCCTAATTACCATTGTCAAAAGCAGAATTATGAAGCCAGGAGCTCTGCATTCATTTGTTTTGCTTTTAATTCTTCCTCTGGAGCTATGGAATATTTGGAGCTAGAATATTTTGGTAGACCTTGGACAATTCCCGAGAGCCCTTTTTATAGTCAGAAGGGAAACACGCTGCACAAAGACACCTGGAGACTTAGGCAGAGTTGGAGACATTACTGAGCTGGGAGAAAGAAAAGAGAAGTGTTAGCTTTGGAGGTGGAGGCAGCTGGGAGGTGGAAACAGAAGTTTCCCAGGCATAATTATTCTACAATGCCAACTTGACTTCACTCTGTCAGTCTGAGGCACCCACATCCTTCACACTGAAACACTGCCTTCTTAGGTGTCAGCAATAAAGACTGAAGGGGAAGGACTGTCATTAAACCAGTGAGTATCCATCTAGTTGTGGTCCACAGAAGAAGACCAAGACAAAGAGCTACCAAGCCTTGCTACAGCTTTTGTTACAATGGTAAGGGCTGAGGACAGTGAAGCTACTTCAAATTACCCCGTAGTGGTGGGTGCAATTTGTCCCAACATACAGCTGTACAACACCAGAGGTGAACCCTAGTGTGAATGAGAATGGCCTTCATAGGCTCGTGTTTGAACGCTTAGTCACTATATAATGAAACTGTTTGGGAAAGATTAGGAGGGATGGCCTTGTAGAATGTCATGTGTCCCTTGGGGGTGGTGGATTTTGAAGTTTTAAAAGCCCACACTAGATCCAGACTCTTTCTGTCTGTCTCCATCTCTCTTTCTCTCTCTGCCACCTGTAGATCAAGATGTAAGGGTCTCAGCTACTGCTCCAATGCTATGCACACTGCTTCCCACCATGATGGTAAGGACTTACCTTCTGAAACTGTAAGCAAGCCCCCAACTGAATTCTTTCTTTCGTAAGAGTTGTCTTGGTCATAGTGTCTCCTCATTGCAACAGAACATTAGCTAAGACACGTAGTGTAAACCATGGCCTGTGAGTAGTGACTGTGTGCCAATATATTTGCTCAGTAGCAGCCATGTAATTGTGGAGAGGCATCTCAGCAAGGAAGAGAGAAGTGAATGCATGTATGGGAATGGGGGGTTATGGGAAATCTGTGAACTAAAGCATGATATGTACTTAGAAGGTACTCTAAAAATATTTTATTAAAAACCTGATATATTTTTGTGTGTGTGTGTGTGTGTGTGTGTGTGTGTGTGTGTGTGTGTGTGTTACCTTGAAGATCAGCTGGGAGGTACCATAGTTTAAGGTGATAGAGAGGTTTCAAGATGGGATGACTCTGACCGAGGTTCCCTCAGTAAGTGAGCCCTGACTTCCAGGTCCTCATTTGTAAGCAGGAAGACTGAAAGAGATTCTGATTCTGCACACACACACACACACACACACACACACACACACACACACACCTCCCAGGGCCTTGAGAGTAGGTGATGGGACTCTTCCCTCGTGTGGCTCCTACAGTTCAGCTCCTCACCACAGAGGCTGGGCACTGAGCATAGAGTATGTTAGCATTGAGGATCTACAGGTCATTCGGCCTTGGTCTGTTTGGTTGTCCCTCCTCTTTTAGCCCACCCAGATGCTGTCCTGGGTCCGCACTGATTTCCTAGGCGCTTGCTTCCTTTTGGTAACTCCAGTAGATAAGTACTCTATCTGAAGCAGAATGTTATTTTTAACATCAGCTGTGGGGGTCTCAGTCTGTCGTCTCCTGTCGAGGGCTTGTCCCACTCGCTTGTCAGAGTGTAGGGCCTGAGCCTCTTCAAGAGAATGACAGGTGGCAGCCTGGCCTGTATATCTAGATCATATCTCTCACGCTCCTCTTGAATTCTGGAGAGTGTTTTGTTTGTTTTTCTTACCGGACCTTAGCATTTGCTGGAGGAGTTAGAGAACTCTGGCAGTCCCTGAGACTTTAATCAGCAAAAACATCTGATGAAACTAAGAGTCTTCAAGGTTCCCTCTTGCTTACACAGCAAAGCACCTAGCCGGGGCCCTGCAGAGTTGCATGCTGACTGCTCTGAGTCCATGCTTGCTGCAGAGGGCAAGCCCATCTAGTTGGGGCTTCCTGTCATTGGAGGAGTGGTAGAGTCTTGATAGTGCTCAACACCTTGCAGACCTGGACCACAGCTTGAGTTCATTTTAATGGCCGGGAGTGGAGGACAGAGGCCTACATTTAAATTCTGGAGACTGGAGTCTACTAATGCGCTACAGTCTGGAGGAAACAGCTTTTTCTTTGTATTCACTTCTGTAAAAGTAAATGCCACTCATTTTGCACAAGGGAAGGGAGGGAGGGAGGGAGGGAGGGAGGGAGGGAGGGGGAGAGAGAGAGAGAGAGAGAGAGAGAGAGAGAGAGAGAGAGAGAGAGAGAGAAACTTTTAAGACTGCAAAACCCACAAACTTAAAGGCCATTTGAATTTGTGAAGCACCCAGCCTTTCTTTCTTTCTTTCTTTCTTTCTTTCTTTCTTTCTTTCTTTCTTTTCTTTTTATTTTAGGGCCTTTTTTTCTCCTTTTTTTATTGGATATATTCTATATTTACATTTCATTTCCCTTTTTCTGGTTCCCCACCCCCCAAAGGTCCCACATGCCCTTTTCCCTGCCCCTGCTCCCTCATCCACCCCTTCCCACTTCCCTGTTCTGATATTCCTCTACACTGATGCTATGATCCTTTCCAGCACCAGTGTCCACTCCTTTCTTCTTGTCAGACATCATTTGGTATGTGAATTGTGTCTTTGGTGTCCCAAGATCAGCCTTTCTTTTAATCCACTGGATGCTTTGAACCCTGAGCTTGCAATTCAGATACCCGCCACTAGAGGCGCAACGTTGCTTCCTTGCCTCCAAAAGTCAAGATTGCTCTGCTTGGGCAGGAGATACAGGAGAGTTCTGGAGGCTGATGACTTACAACAGTTGCTCAGAGCAATGGTTCTCAACCTGTGGTCATGACCCCTTTGGGGATGCATACCAGGTATCCTGCATATCAGATATTTACATTATGATTCGTCACAGTAGCAAAATTACAGTTATGAAATAACAATAAAATAATTTTATGGTTGGGGTCACCACAACATAGGGAACTGTGCTAAAGGGTCAGAGCATTGGGAAGCTTGAGAACCACTGGCTTAGAGGCTTCCATGTATGCCACGACCCCCAACTCAGCTGACACCCCTTTGCAATAAATTTGAGCTTTGTTAACTCCACAGCAGGTGCCTGGAGCGAGGCACCTGCTTCCTTACAACCACCCGCTCACTGGGAGTGGTTAAAGAGCCCAAGAGTCTGTATTTTTAGTAAACCAAATCACAGACTCTTCCTGATGCCACCTGGATGAATCTGGTTTGCAAACATCCAGAAAAGCAGTCTTCTGAAACCGTCCTTGTCCTGGCCTTCCCATCCTGGGCGAGCGTGTATCCTAGCCCAGACTGTCTGGAAGCTTTTCCTGAGTCATCCAACAGTCCAGACTGGCCTGATTCATCCCAGACGTCAGCATCGCGGGTCCCTGCATTCATCTCCTCGGCAGTGCTTATATGTCACTGGAAAGAGACGGCACGGCTCTTCTGGAAGCTTCTGGGGCAGTCATGGAACGGAGCGGGGCCTCCTGGAGTTGTCTCTCGGTGCAGGAAATCAGCTCCAGTAGCAGACGCAGCAAAAGGGATTCATGCCACCACACACATCCGAACGTCAGTAAAGCCCGGGAATGACCATGCCTAAAAGGGTGAAGTGGGGTACTGTCCAGTCCCGGAGGAGGAAAATCGGAAGCCCAGGCCAAGGGGCAAGAACTTCAAAAGCAAAATTCACCAGTTTATTTACTTCTTACAGATACATACATGAACCTACATGCTGCCTTGAAGCCAATTTTATTGTTCCAAACACATTCTTCCAAAGTTCCCAATACCCATCGAACACCTGCTGTGTTCCAGACATCTTGACCAAGGCCAGGAACAAGCCTTGCTTTAGTAGAGCCAAGAGTCCAGTGGGGGTGTGGGGGGAATGAATCCTTACCACCAGTTCACACCAATAGCTCCGTGATCACACCTCGTGAGAAGCAGGAAAGGCCCAGGGATTCACAGAGGAGTGGTGTCATGGCCAATCTTGATTGTCAGCCGGATTAGACTGAGGAAGTCTAGGAGGTCAAACATGTTCCTGGGTGTGTCTTAGATGGTTTAATCCAATGGTGGCTTAAAATTGGAATAGATGGTTGCGGGGGGTGTGGGGGGTGTGGGGGGTGTGGCAGAACAAGGGAGGCAGAGGTGACTGGGACAGAGCTGCCCAGGGCTATGTCCTTGGGGGCTGTGGCTTGTCTTGGCGCCTTCCCTGACCCCTGACTCAGCTCTTCCTCCACAAACTCCACTGTCTCGAGGGCCTGCCTCAGGCAGTAGAGCAGCAAATGGACTGAAACCACCAGTCAGGTAAAGTCCTCCTTTCTCTAAGTCATCCTCTTGGTCACGGTGACCATAAAGCAACAGGACAATGTTTTAGTGTACAAAGATCACCAGAAGCTGATTGTTTAATTTCCGGCAAAGTTGCAAAAGTCAGTTGTCTGCAAAGCTTAAAATGGGCTTTACCACTAAGTTGTGTTAAAAAACAAGAACAAGTATTTAGAACTCATCACTACCTAGCTGTTCTTATGGTTTATGCTGCAGAGAGTGGTTCGGTTCTTTTTCTCTGTGTGGGCGACAGAAATCTAGAAGGACAAATTCCTGTTTTCTCTTCCCAGCTCCGTTGCCCGTCACGCTGGGTAGCCCCGAGTTGGCCACAGTGATGTGCTTGCGACACAGATAAGCAGCGAAGGCGGCTGTGGATTAGAGCTATTTCTGTCCCAGAGAGCTGAGGGTGAAATGTTTTTCCCGAGCATAGCACCACCTGGGGCCAATTAACAGGGAGCTGGGGCTAAGCCGGAAACAGGAAAACCGTGCAGGAAGAGGAAGGAAGGCTGAGCAGAGCCCACCAGTCGGCTCCTCTCATTCTGATCCTGCTTCTGAAGCAACTGTTCTGTCATGGAAGCCACTGGTTCAACTATACAATTACATATCCCGGCTTCCGTGCTGCTCAGGGTTGGAGCCACTGGGAAAGGTGCTTTGATGTGGAACCCCCTCCATCCCCCTCCCCCCCACACACAAGGGTCTCTAACTACAGGTTGAGAACTACTGCACTAAGACACAACCGTTGTTTTGAGAAGTGCCTTTTAGGTGTATCTGACAGGAAGAGGCAGGAGTTTACCGTCAGGTGAATGGAGCAGGTTGATAGTGTTAACTCTCAAATTCACGGGCCTTGAGCTCTTGACATCCCCTGCTTAAAAATGCCTGGGCTTTTCTAGGTGAGAGGGAAGACACTGGTGGGAGGGGTACTGCAGGGGCAGGGGCAGGGGCAGGGGCAGGGGCAGGGGCAGGGGCAGTATTGTGTCTCTACAGGTATCAGTCTACGGATTATGCAGGAGTGGTGCAGGCTTCTAACGAGCAGGCTACAAAATGGAGCCAGGTGAGAACTGGCCAGTCTGGGGCCTAGACTGAAGCCTCCCTTCATGCATCTCCCTAGTCTAGTCCGTGAATAGCTCTCAAATCTTACTTCCACAGTCTCAGGTCCTGGGTGGAGTAGCCAGCTCTCTCATGCCTGCTGTAAAGCAGCTTTCTCTGGAAGAGGCCTTTTGAACTGAAGCACAATGAAAAAAAAAAACCCTTTAGCTGGTTGCTGGCATTCGATGTACCCTGATTTCCCAAGAGAGATGCTCGTCTCTATAGAAACTGCAACGTCACGGTGTTCCGGCGGACAGCGACGGCTTCTTGCAGAACAAGCCTCCTATTGGCCATTCGGATCAGGAAGGAAGAGGACCCTCTGTGGCTCTACATGTCTCCCCACCTTTCTTCTCTTCCCTTCTGTCTCTTTCCTGCCCTCTCTTCTTTCTCTTCCCTTTGCACAGGACACAGGAAACAACCCCAGCTATGCAGAACACTTCTGTGCTGTCTTTTTACTTTCTTTCTTACATGAGGAAAGGTCAGGTTTTGTCACCCCACCCCCATGCCTACATCTGCACCCCAATACCCGTACCCCCTCCCCACCTATGCCCTATGCTCTGCTCCCATGCAGAAAGTGCAGAAGGGACCCTCTTGTCTGAATGCCCTAAAATCCATGCTGCTTATGAAGACTCAAGGCTTGCTCAGGCCTGCCTTCCTCAAGGCCCTCACAGCCCTCTAAGAGAACTTCAGGAGGGGTTTGGGGGTACAGGAAACTCTTACTGTCGGAGAGTCTTACTTTACTTATTGTCTTACACTTAGAGGTCAGTTCAAGGTCACAGACAAGAGAAGGGTCTTTCTTCTTCCTCCTCTCCCTCCCCCCTCCTCCTTTACAATACAGATAGTCTCTGACTTACAAATAGCCTCCATCCTTGGATCTTGGCCTTTCTGACAGGAGCCCTTAGAGTGTATATCAGGACAGTTCCAGCATACCAGGGCCTTCCTGGCTACTATGACTTCTGATTGCTCCCCTCAGATCTTACAGGCACGTGCCTTCCAGAGAATGTAGAAAATGAAGTGGCTTCCAGTACTCTACCCCCATCCCCCAACCCCAACCCCTTGCAGGTTTAGGTTTCACTCAGCAACTGGAAACTGGAACAACTTTGGCTAATGTGTGGGCTCAGAAGTGAAGAAAGAGATTGTGGGGGGAACTCGAGATGTCCAAGGAGGCCCCTGTCTGTGGTGTTTGTGCCCGTGTCCCTGTGGGACAGCCGCTGGCTGGCAGCAGCCTCCACAGCCAGGCTCAGGACACAGCCACATCACATTCCTTAGGCATGCCAAACCCTTGTCTCACAGTGTTCTCGAACAGCTGAGCCATTCCTCCGGTGTCTGGCTCCTCTTTGCTTGGTACACAGCCAGACTTTTGTCTCCTTGTAAATTCAGGCTGGGGACAAGCACAGAGACTTCAGATCACCTCAGGCCTCTGGGTGCGGGTGCCAGTGCTACAGATGGAAGGAACTTCTGTCTCTAATAAGTCACAGATCCCATAGGGCAAAGTCCCCTGGTTGCTCTTTCTTTTGAGGGGAATCACAGACTAATCATGACTGTCAACTGGTCCAAATAAACTTTAGTGCCAGGTAACCCTTTCATAGTCTTTTCATGAAATATTATTTCAGAGTACTAATGGAGTATTTAACTTAGACTCTTCTGTTAGGATTAGGTACCCAAAGATACCTTGGTGGGTCTGGACCAAGGTATGCTGTATACCACAGATCTAGCTTAAGAGGTTTATTGGAGAGAGAGAGAAAGAATTTGTCATATCTTTAGTATAGACAACAGTACCCTCAGGCTCCATCCAACGCTTAGCCTTTTGCTTGAACAGCTGTATATGCTGTGAGCTATAAAATGTTTTCAAAAGTGAAATGCTGCGACCATGTGTTTTATTTTTCTAATAGAAAATTCTACTTTATGTTAATACATGCATGACTCCTGAATTAGGGGTTCTTACAGATAGCAAGAACCCGTGCCTGTGTTCTCTGAGCATGTCCATAAAGAAACTCAGTTATGGCGAGGGACCACTGAAGTCCAGTAAACAGCGAACAGAAGGCTTATCTTGGCTTGGTATGTCACACACTAAGTGGTTTGAAACAAGAGGCTGTAGCTCACTACTGTTAGAGCGACCCATGTACTGGGCAATTTTAGGTCAATCAGACCCTCCAGGGCAGTAGTTCTGCCTTAAAGGGTCCTAATTCTGGAGCCTTTTAATACGATTCTTTATGCTGTGGTAACCCCCAAGCATAAAATTATTTTTGTTGCTCTTTTGTAACAGTAACTGTGCTACTGTTGTGAAGTGGTGGTGACCCATGGGTTGAGAACCATCGCGGTAGAGGGAAATGGAAGCACAAACTCCTCTAAACTGACGCTGTTCCAGCTCCACTTCTTCCTTCCTGTCAGCGTTACGGGAGGCAGGATGACTCAGTAAACCTTGGTGTCTGTCAGCCTGCACCTGTCCGGCCCTGTAGGCAGCACATCTGTGTGCCCGTGAAGAGCAAGCAGACCCACGTCATCTGAAATAAAAGGAACCCTGTATGAGGTCACGAGAAATGGAGGATACTGCATCGAGCAGTGCTTCCTTGCTGAAGACTGACTGTGATCTTTTGATGGCTTCCCAGCCGCCAATCCTACCAACCCCCGATAGCTCTGTGGCTTCTGTGGGCACAGCAAGCAGCTTGCCAGCTAGGGATCTTTCCATCATTTAAAAAGCAGCACCTCGGTTTCCCCAAAGTAGAAACCTTTATCCAAGTTGGCAGCGAAGGCGGGAGTATGCCGGTAGCTTCACTGCGTACCTCGGGCTTGTTTTGCTAAAATGTTCTGTTATTAAAATGCCATTAACAGTGTTCTCGGCTTTTTGCAAGAGTAGGGATCTGATCCACACCGTGAATCAGAAGTGGAGACAGGCTGTACCCGTTTTCTGGGACTGCAGCATAGCTTGGTTGAGATACAGACCGAAGTTAAAAAATAGAAGTCAACAGTTTTCACCGGAATAAACCTACTTAATAATAAAAGAAGGCAGAGACATTAAAGTATTCTATGCAGAATTCTGCAGAAAGGGTAAGATGCATCCGTACTTCTGTTCAAGCCCCCTCCCTCCCCCATGACCGGTCTCCCTCCCTCCTCTTGTAGTAGGGACTGAGCTCTGGGCTTTGCGCATGCGTGACAAGTGGTGTACCACATGCCCAGAGCTACTAATTTTTTTTTTTTTCGAGACAGGGTTTCTCTGTGTAGCCCTGGCTGTCCTGGAACTCACTCTGTAGACCAGGCTGGCCTCGAACTCAGAAATCCGCCTGCCTCTGCCTCCCAAGTGCTGGGATTAAAGGCGTGCGCCACCACGCCCGGTTCTAATTTTTTTTTAAATTTACATCGATTCTGTTACAGGTTAGGGGAAAATTATATGCTTTGTATTTGTGGGGTGTTTTGGGGAGGGGCTCCAAACACTGTGTGAGTGACCTCATTTAATTACCCCATTTTCATAAGATACAGGTCACCCCCTGTGGATTGAATGTAAACCGAAGCCCAGAGAGGTCAGACTGCTTGCAGAGTTAAAAGCCAGGAGGCCAACCAGGGCCAGTTGATCCTTCAGCGTGTGCTTGTAGGACACAGAGAGGTTGCTATCTCTGACCCAGTGTTGTTAGTTCTAACCTGTTAGTGCCCTGGCCCAGGTCTCCAGGGAAGGATTCTGGGAAAAGAGGTGGGGGTGCTATGGAGCATGCAGGGTGTGGAGCCTGAGGATCACGGTGGGGCCTAGAGATATCTCAGTTTCTTTCTCTTAAGCAAAATACATGTGTGTCTGGCCTTACAGCCCTGCTACAAAGACAAGTGTGTGAAGATGCTGACTAGATTGTAAACGGCATGCATTCGACCCTTTCCCCACCAGGTTAGAGATTTTTTTTTTAAATACCCGACAATGGAGAAGCTGCACACAGTCTCACACACCGGAGCCTTCTCTGAAGACTGTAAAGGTGCCTCCTGGCGGCCCTGCTTCACTCTGTGCGTGAAGAGATATTTGTCGCCACTAAAGGCCCAACGGTTCTGTCCAGTCCTTGGCTTTCCACGATGTTTGGAGCACACTTGGGAAGAGAAATATGGGAGAGCAGAAGCGGGGAGTCACAGTCCCGTCCAACCTGCCACCTTCCCTTGACACTCAAGATTTATGTTTCAAAATCATGACCACAGATCTACTATGGGTGGGAAATGAAGGGAACCCTGTCAGAGTCCAGTTCGAGCAAGAGAAGAGGTAGTTTCCGGACAAGGAGCAGACCATCTTTCCCTGGCGAAGCTCCGATGTGTCCTTGCTTAAGCTATCTGACAGATGGGAGACTTCGGCTGGTTGGTAGAAGGGTAGAAAGGGGTCCAGATAAGTGTGGTGAGCTACAAGCCAGCCTGGTTTAAATGTGTACTGATTACATAGATGTTTACATGAGTTTTTATTTATTTTTATCTTATTTTATGTGTATGGGTGTTTGGCCGTATGTATGCCTGTGTACCACGTGCGTGCAGTGTCCAGGGAAATCAAAGGAAGGAGTCGGGTCCCCTGGACTGGAGTTACACACAGCTGTGAGCCACCATGTAGGTAGAGGGAATCAAACCCAGGTCCTTCAGAAGAACAGCCAGTGCTCTTAACTACTGAGCCATCACGTCATCCCCTGAATGAATAGACTGCAAAACTGTTTGGAAACGTTAAAGTCAACTTTTATATTTGTCTCATTTTGGTTGTTATAGCAAAATACCGGAGGCTGGATGGTATATAAGAGGAAGAAGTTTTTTTTTCCCCTGGTCACTGTTACAGTCTGAACACACACGCCTGTTTGGTTGACTCACACTGTGGGGAGTGCTCTTACTCAGTAGGATGGCAGATAACACCTTAGTGTGGGCACATGTGAGTCACGCAAGGGTCAGGAAGAAAGTGCAGGCGAGGTGCCTGTTTCTCTCAGGATAGATAATGCCTCTGCGGCCACTAACCAGAACAACCAGGTCAGTTCTTTCCAGTGGCATTGTCCCTTGACCTAATTAGCATCTGCTGGGACCCACCTTTTAGGGATTTGGACCACAGGGCCTGGAGAGATGTTCCAGGTGGTTAAGAACACTGGCAAAGCACCCACAGACATTTTGAAAAACAGCACTACCTTTTCAGCCATCAGATCGTACCCCTACCGTAGGAACCTTGGTGGAGTCACTCAGACCGTATTGACGTCATAGCAGCGCCTGACTCCCCCGCTGCCCGGGCTGCAGATTCCGGATTGTACATTCATTCCTTCATCCTTTGCACTGCGGCATCCTTCCACAGGAGCAGGTCCGAGAAGCCATATTTGTTCTTTGCGACACATGGCCGCCAACGTTCAGGCTGCAGTTTCTGAGACCAAGCTCTATCCTCTGGTGGAATCTTACATATACATGTTGGGAGACGTGGTATTTTTACGCGATAGCAAAAGACTTGTGCCAACGCAGAGGCCCAGTCCCCAGGAGAACCGGCAATAGACGGTTAAACTCCTTTGCACGGCATCGCACTCTGCAGAGGGTACAGCCGAGTGGCAGAGCCGGAGGTTGGCGCCCGCCCTCGTTACACGTTCAGACACGGCGAGAGTGCAGTGCAAAGCGGGCTGCAGCGGGGAGGCTTGTTTGAAGTTCAAAGGCCATGCAAGCAGAGTCATAGTTTGTTCATATGTATACATGTTGGTGGTAAAAGACAAAGGAAGGCCTAAAGCATTGCACAGTTAGGGTATTTGTTAGCTCTTTTACGGTAGGGGATTGGGCTGGAGAGATGGCTCAGCCTTAAAGGCTGGGCTTACAACCAAAAATAGGAGGTAGGGGATAATCCAATGTTTTTTTTTCTTTGCTTGGATTGGACACATAAATATAAACGCCTAGTATATTTCTTTCTATGTTTTTGTAAAAAAATATATTGACATATCCGAAAAAGAAAATACATCAAAATATCTGATTACTTCTGAGGGAGGGAGTTATAGATAGACTCTCTCTGCTGTTCATGTAAAGTTCCCTCCTTATCCATGATTATATTTAAGGCAGAAAAAAACATAGATCATTGGCATACGGTCATTGACATATGTTTGTCATTAGCTTTCTCATGTGACATTGACATACGAGAAAGGTGCACATTTGAAAAACCCTTTAATCAACAACAAAACCATAACGAGGTGCAAAGATTGATAGTGTCCCTACATGGGGAGTTTCTGTATGCATACTATATCCAAGCTGAGTGTATGCGTACACACAGTGTGTAATGTAAGTGGAAGTCACATTGGCTATGCTTCTTACCAAGACCTGACTGGCTCGTGACTTAGGGGCCCCTGCCAATGAAGAAGGAGAAACAGGATCAGGAAGATGGTGCAGATGCGGGAAGGATGGGGCAGGTAGAAGATGCAGTCAAGAAGGTCACAAAACACAACCCCATCAGAATCAGGGGGGAACGGGAGCTCCCAAGTTAAAGCCCATGTGCCACATGGGACTCACAAGCCCAGGATCCCTCTCAGGAGGGCAGGGCCTTTCTCCCTACCATGGTGGGTACTGGCTCTGTCCCCTAGGTGTTACTTTGTAGTGAGAAAACAAAGGCCAGGGTGCTGCTGGGGTGCTGCTGGGGTGCTACTCCTTGCCTCTCAGAACAAGAACAACGTTTGCCGTCTGAGTTCTGCATGTTCCTCAGCCTGCCTGGAGCCTGGGGGCATCTCATTAGGATCTAGCTGGTTCTCCGGAATCTTCAGGAACAAATGTCGGTCCCGCTCCACCTTTGCGAACCGCAATGCTTGACTTTTAATTAATGGAAGCAATGCATTTGTTTAACACACACACAGAGGCAAACGATTGATTTATGCCTTTTCCACACACATAGGGACTGCTTAATTTAATGGAGCTGAAGGAGGCGGGGTGGGGGTCTTGGTGAGGTCCATCTGGCCCCCCGCTCCTGTGTGGCACAGATTACCTCCCCCTTATGACAGGGATGCTAATTGGGAGTGCTCCTTCCAAACACCATAGGATGTGGTGCAATTATACTGTTCATAAAAGAATTCCAAACCCAGCTCTGGTTTAAATTTGATAGGACATAATGAGAAAGCTCTGTGACAGATGACAAACACGCTCTTTTCAATTAATGGGACACTTGCTTGAGTCATCCTCGGAACCATTAGGCGCCGATTAGAAAGATTTATGGCTCCAAAATGACCTAAAACAAACATTCTCCAGCTAGAAAGAGTGCAGCAAAACGATCTTTGAGCATTTGGGAGGTCACTTACTTAAATAAAATGTGCTCAGGCTAAAGAATCCTCTAGAATAGTTTCCATCCAAATCTGTAAAGTCAAACTGCTGCAGAAAAAAAAATCTCATTGGGTCATTGTATACAGTGTTTCATTCATTTCCTTCTATATGCAGTCATTCATTCATTAAAAGCACCCAAGAGGTAAGTATGAAACATTGTTGTGCACAAGGTGTAGGGTCTGACTGTGTTAAGCTTCAGTGATAGAAAGGGACATTTCTCCCATGAGGACTCTGAATATCAGCAGGAGAATAGATATGAAGCCAGCTATGTGACTTTGGAGGAATCACTTAACCTTTCTGGGCCCCAGAGTCCCCAAAATAGGAAGAAGTGATTTCTTTTTTTGTCCAAACTCAGAGCATTGGTCTGAGTAAAGTGGTGCTTACCGACCAGAGAGAGCTGTGTAAATGGAAAGGCTATTGACGGCGAGACACTTACTGACTGCGAAGGGAGATTTAAAGCAGCAGAGATACCCATCGTACGGGCCAAAAGCCAATCTTATTTTGATAGAGGCATACGTTTATTTATTGGCTTCAAACATCTATTGGGTTCTAATAAGGTCCAGATGATGTGCTCAAATGAAATACACAGCTGTACGGAAGACACATACACCAGTCTTTAAAATCTCACAGCACGGTCACCAGCCTAGCTCCCATTCTCACCAGCTATTATAACCGTCAGTGTGGATGCTTTGATCTCATTACAAGTATCTGCCACTGCTGTAAGAAAAAAATCTCCCAGACTCTCCCCTGATCCTCCTGGAGAGAACTGGAGACGATCGTCTTTAGAGGCACATAGGCCTGCTTGGACCCTCCCTGTCTAAGAGGGAACCACACCAACCTTACAGTGTCCTTGTGGGATGAAGGTGTCTTAGATAAAGCCTCTGGCATATGGACACTCTCTGACAATCACAGCCATTATTATCACAACAAGACCATCTTAACCCCCTGCCTCACTTCCTCCATTAATGGAATGGCTTGAGTTCTAAGGAAGGGCTTGATTCAGAGGAATTATTTCTCCTTTTTCCAGTTGCTGATTTGGGAGAAGAAAGATGAACATGGTTAAAATATCCCAGCAGCCTTCAAGCCAGTTACTTAGAAGATACAGGCAAGAAGACAGATGGTTTAGGCAGGACATTGGCTTCTTCTCTTTCTTGGTTCTTAGACTCCGAGAAAGACTCCTGTCTCTGGGACCCACCTTTAGCCTTAGGTTTTGGCTTTATACTTCTTACATCAAAGGATGTCACTCTTTTGGTGCGGTCCCTTTGGATTTTTTTTTTTGAAACAGAGTTTCTCTGTGTAGCCCTGGCTGTCCTGTAACTCACTCTGTAGACCAGGCTGGCCTCTAACTCAGAAATCTGCCTGCCTCTGCCTCCCAAGTGCTGGGATTACAGGCATGTGCCACCACTGCCGGTCCCTTTGGATTTAATAATTCAACTTCCAATTGTGAAAGAAAGCAAAATATTTAGATTTAGCCAACTCAAGACCTCCTCTCTGGACAGTTAAGTATTTGCCCAATTTATTATAATACTAGAAATAGCTATTTGTGTTACTTACTGCTTACAACGCAAAAATTCTTTCCAAAGGCTAACTTTAGTCACTAGAATCAAGTGGACAGTGGAAGAGCTAGCTATGAGTCTTGCCTGGAGGAGGCTCCAGGGATAGAGCACAGTACAGAATCAGCTGGTGGTGACCCTGATCCTTTGTAGTGGTCTTTGAGTCCCCACACAGTACTGTGTCGGTCAGCAGAACCTCCTGGAATCCACAGTCAGAGTCTCAGAGTCATGGAGAGGACCACAATGCTTATACAGTAATCAAAATCATCATAGGTCTCACAGAAGAGCATACACAGAGGCACCAATGACTTGAGACATCCTTTTCCTTTTTTTGACATTTATTATTTGTTCATATCAGGTTTCAAGTAGTACATATTTGCAGTTTTCCTCAAACTCTGCTTTGATTCACAGTTCATCAGATTCTTTAATTAATTCTGTGAACATTTGTTAGGTTTTTGCTCACTCAGTGAATACCATGTTAGCATCTGAAACTGGAAATCGCTGGTCCTTCATACAGTGGAGTTCAATGCTCCCCGGCCTTCACCCTGGCTCTGCTTGCTCCTACCATGCGTACATATCCACACAATGATTCCTGATGTCTTGTTTGGCGGGAACAGTCTCTGGTGTCAATGTGTGAGCTGACCCACATAAACAACTCCAACCAGACGGAGGAGAATTGTGTGTCTGCGTTACTGTATTCTGATAAGATGTGTGAGTGAATTAAGGATTTCACAACTTTCCCACACATGGGTACCAGATGCTTTTTTTTTTTTTTCAATAGGAAAAGGATTTTTAAATTACTCACTTTCCCCATTGAGGAGGTTATGGGAGTGAGCTGTCTCACATAAAAGATCAGGCCAAGGACTCAGAGTAAGAAAACAGGCTGAAGGAGACTGTTGCTAAGGTTATGTGCAATTAAGCTTGGCTAGAAAGAAGGGCTAGCGTGAGGTTTAACAAAGGCTTTGTCCACATTCAACAGTTTGCAATGCTGCCTTGGTGATGATGGAGGCAGAGGCAGAGGCAGAGGCAGCGTAGAGTAAGGGGTGGAGTTTGCACCGATTGTGCTTGCCTGATGCCATTGGTCATGCCAGCCCTAATGGCCCAGATCTCAGGTCATTCTCATGAGCCTGAACGCATGGACTCTGATGCTCTTGGGGCTTAGCTCTCCTTCACCCCCACCCCCTGCTCCCTGAAACAGTCCTGGGTCCTCTCATAACTTACAATCTCCACCTCTCCTCTCCTATGTTCCTTTCTACTCAACAAACTCATCCTTGACGGTGAATTCTGGCTCTGGATACCCCATTCATCCATCCATTCGCCAAATGGTTATTGATCCCTGCATTTGTTCAGCTCTTCAGTATGCTCTGAGCACGCAGACATAAAGGCAGTTTTTACCTGCATGGAACTCAGTGACCAGTGAGAAAGACAGACAAGCCAAACAAATAAATTGTAATCTGTTCCATTCTGTACAACGGTTGCCCACTAACTGCCTAACTATTCCAAAAGAACTGTGACGGTTTGTATATGCTCAGCCCAGGGAGTGACACCATTAAGAGGTGTAGACTTGTTGGCGTAGGTGTGTCACTGGGTGAATGGGCTTAAATACCTCAACATAATGCTTGGAAGCCAGTATTCTGCTAGCAGTCTTCAGGTGAAGATGTAGAACTCTCAGCTCCTCCTGCACCATGCCTGCCTGGATGCTGCCATGCTCTATCCTTGATGATACTGAACTATTCCTCTGAACCTATAAGCCAGCCCCAATTAAATGTCGTCCTTGGTAAGAGTTGCCTTGGTCATGGTGTCTGTTCACAGCAGTAAAACCCTAAGACAAGAACTTTTGATAGGATTCCTGAATTCAAAGGATGACCTTCCCTGGCTTTCAGGCAAGATTAAAGCTCTGTGGAAGATGGATTTAAAATGAATTTTAAGCCACACGTATTAGCTAGTACCATGAGACACACAAGTTGACCAGGTCAGGTCAAAGCCAATGTTATTATTCTGGTACCTCCATTCCCTTAGGCAGTGGGAGAGACATCAGGAAAATACAATTTAATCTGAGGTTACAGGCAACCACTCTCATTGGATAAACAGTATGCTCCCGAGAGTGTCCGCAGGAGCACTGGCTGGCTGTGGCAGAAGGAGGTAATGAGCCCTGCCTCGTTTATATCCTGTACTTTGTCCACGATGGCTGAAGGATCCGTTCTCTCAGAATCACAGTTTTGGGGAGTACACAATAGGGAACAATATGGTAAGTAAAGAGATTTTGTCTATCTTTCAGGTAAGATGTAAAGTGCACCTTTTCATGACTTCCCATGGAAACCAGGGGGAAGCTTCCTTGGGGGTTCCAAACAATAGGTAAAAGATGAGAGTTGGACTCATCTTGCAATTAAGATTCAGGAGCACAGGTTCAATTACTATCCTCTCCTAAGCGGGAAGGCTTCCAAATCATGGCAGAGAATCTAGACTCCATCTGAGAAGTGTATGACTATTCACCAACGTTAGTAGAACTTGGAATTATGGAGACACCTTGGTGTGGCTGTGCACTTGAGGGCCTCTCCACTGCAGTTACTCATATTCCCTTGCATTTCTGAAAATGTTCAGAAAACAGGCACCTGAAAACCCTGCCTGCTTACCTCCATGTACTGCCGTGGAGGACTTCCTTAATTTACTAGTTTTGCTTCATAGAGGAATAAGGTTGGTTATTTTCTGTCCTCCTGTGTCACACTGGATCACCAAAGAAGATGCAAGCGGAATAAAATGGATGTAAAGAGAATGCTTATGAAGGGAGCAGAAGGAGACTTCAAACTCGGATGCAGGGCCGTCAACTCCACTAGGAAAGCAAAAAAGGAGACCGGAGTGGGAGGAGGCTTAGACTCCAGCCAAACTCTGACTCTCAACCAAGCCAGCATGGAGGCCCAGAGCAAAGATTTCCCAGGAGAGGATGCCAAGCTGGGCTGGTGTGACTCTGTTCCAATGCCTTTTCATGCTTGGCTATGGAGTAGGGTCAGCCTGTGGAGAGTAGAGCCTCACCATGAATGCCAAATTCATTCCAGGTGTGCAAAGCTGGAGGTCCCAGATCCACTCTCCTCACAGTAGGTTCTCCTGAGAGATCTGTGTGGAACACGTCCATAGCCGTGGTGGTTTGAATAAGAATGCCCTCTGTAGGCTTATATAGTTGAAAGTGTAGTCACCGGGGAATGGAGCTATTTGAGAAGGGCTAGGAGGTGTGGCCTTGTTGGAGAAAGTGTATTATTGGGTTTGGGATTTGAGGCTCCAAAATCCCTTGCAAGGCCCAGTGTTGTTCTCTCTCTCTCTCTCTCTCTCTCTCTCTCTCTCTCTCTCTCTCTCTCTCTCCCCTCTCTCTCAGTCTCTCTCTCTCTTTTCTCTCTCTCAGTCTCTTTCTGTGTCTCTATCTCTGTATGTCTCTGTCCTCTGTCTCTCTCTCTGTCTCTCTGTCTGTGGATCAGGATGTAAAGCTCTCAGTTACCACTCTAATGCTACGCCTGGCTGAGTGCTGTCATGCTCTCTGCCACGTTAATAATGGACTAAGCCTTTGAAACTGTAAGCAGGCCCCAATTAAATGTTTTTTAGTAAGAGTTGCCTTGGTCATGGTGCCTCTTCAAAGTAATAGAACAGTGGCAAAGACAATGCCTACCCTTTCCAGTGCCACAATGATCCCTTTCCCCACATGTGTTCTTCAAGCAGCTGCCGTCCAGGTCCTGGGGGCTTCTCTTCCCAAAAGAAACTGAGAGGGGAGGTGCATAAACCCAGCTGCCTTTTGACAGTTGGTCATTGTCTCCACCTAATTTGATCCTTCTCAGTGTCACCTCTGTAGATCATGATGGGCATCCAGTGCTTTGACTCAACACTCTCATTTTTAAGTGGTCTGAGTCCCTAGTACATCTGGAGAAAGATTACTAAAATTTGTTTAGTCGATTTCTCCCTACTCTCACTCCTATGTATCCTTGCCGCCATTGTATAAAGTAGTTTTCTTTCCTGATAACCAGCGGCAATTATCTACACCTCTTCTGGCTTGCTGATCTCTTGGAAACAGAAGTTCAAAGGTGACCAATGGCAACTCTAACCTGTAGCAAGAATTGCCTTGAGACTAGAACCTCTGACCTGCAAAGCTCAGAATTGTGAGATAAAGAACAAAGGCCTTTCCTGTGTGTCATTGGAAATGATAATAAAAGGGTTAATGTTATTCTTAGTCTTTAGTTCCTGGCTACTTCAAATTTATTTGGACTGTGTTATAGCTTTGAGTGGAAGAGTTAACACAGCCCCAAGACAAAGCCAAACAAGTGGTGTTATCTAGTCTGTGTAAACACAAAGGTCTCTTAGCATACATTTTAGTTAGAATAGAAAAGAATGCCAACTCAGTAGTCATATATGAGTATCCCTGAAACTCTACTGACTGATACAGAGAGATGCTGTGCTCAACACCTGTAAACAGGTCGAATGCCTCCTTTGGCCTTTAGTGGTCTGTAGACATTTTCTCAATCCATCTTGTATCTTCAGAGGCCATACTGAGGACTCAGGTAGAGATAGGGTAAGAACACTAACTACCCTTGCATCTTTTAGGTCTTATTTAGGGGCTCCTGTCTCTACCAGTCATGTTTCTTCTACCTCTCATCCCCAAAATACAACTTTTCTGGGACATCTCCTTCAGAGGCTTCTATGTGACTTTTTCCATTATGATAATTCTTAATCACAGGCCAGGCAGGCAACCAATGAGGGTCACTCTAAATGTCAAGCATAGGACCCTGGGATTAGTGAATAGTAAGCCAGAACTGCAAGATTCCCATTAATTGGATTTATGAATACTGAATATACTGTTAACTCAGATCCTATATTTGTCCTGTGTGAAATGCCTGTTTTATTTGTTTCCACTATAATCACCCAACTAAATGGACATAGGTCTCTGAGGAAAGATCAAGCTCTTCTTCCTAGACACCTGGCTATCTCTTCCATCAGTGGATTTGATGACCTTCAATTGATGTGACTTCCTTCAGCCTCTTTCTCTATTTCTACCTTCCTTTCTCTCTCAGCTCCCTTTCTACTGGGTCATTTTACACTGACCATAGCTATAATCTCCTATTCTCAAGAGTCCGTGGCTGTTCTCCCTCTGATATTACCAGTCATGGTTGTCATTATGGCCTCCTGGCCTCAGTGTCTGCAGAGATCCATTTCCAGCTTGCTGTCCCTAGCTCGTCATGAAACCAAAGGCTGCAGCAGCCCCTTCTCAAGGGCCCTAACAAATGCTGTTCCTTCCAGGTTCTCTTTGCAATGTGCTCCTCAGTTAGGATTTCTGACCTCACAGACAACCCTGACTACAGCCTTCTCTTATCCTCCTGTCTCTTCTTCTTCTGACACCTGGTAGGGTAGCTCAGGAGAGCCCCCTTTCCATATTAACCATCACTTTCTTTTAGTCTTAGCCATGAATTTCCCTCCATACTCGGAGGTACTTGCCCATGGCCTAAGGGAGTACACAAAGTCAGTGAATTAGCCATAGCTATTTCTTACCATCTCTGGTCTTAAGGCCTATCATCCAGTTGAACTATACTATTGCAAAGGTCAAACAAGAAACCTAGCAACGTCACAAAAGTCTGGTAGCCTGTGAGAAATCTGCAGTTGCCCGGTTTGCTGCTTGGGTTTAAACATCTGTTTTAACAGTCTTCCTGAATCTTCTGAAGCTTACCAAATGTACTCTTTAAACAATGTTTTAATAGTTGGCATAAGAACCAGCCATTGAAGATTAAGGCCATGGGCTCTGAGGCA
Organism: Apodemus agrarius; assembly: GCA_964023405.1. Classification (NCBI taxonomy): domain Eukaryota; kingdom Metazoa; phylum Chordata; class Mammalia; order Rodentia; family Muridae; genus Apodemus; species Apodemus agrarius. The sequence goes on along the minus strand of OZ030020.1, from coordinate 56,981,937 downwards.
TCCTCTCGGCTGCCTCTCTTAAAGCATTTGCACAGATGAAGCCAGGCCTCGAGAATCCTACATAAGGCACATAATCAAATGAATCCTGCTTTGCACAGACATGAAGTATGGCCCCCAGGGATTTTCTACCCAGGCTGTTTTTCAGTTCAGTCAGCACATCTTGGCCCATGGGGAATCCCAAATATCAACACATCACTTCCTAAACAGGTGGGCTGGCCTGTCTTCACAAGCAAAGAATTCCTACCAAGGTGGCAAGATGGTCCATAGGGAGCCAGCAGGCAGGTTGGCATTCTGAGCCACATTCTAAGTCAGGGAGAAACTTGTGATGGTAATGTTTTACTTTAGCGTAGAGGAATTTTATTTATACACCTGATGTATAGTCTAGAAGTAACCTTCACAAGGCCAGGGGTATTTCTGTCTGTATAAATTATATCCCTGGAACAGTGCCTGATCTATAGCAGATATTCAGGAATTTTTTGGTTTCTTTTTTATTTCAAGAATTGAAAATAATTTGTGTGTACTAAAATGCACAGATTCAGATGCATGATGGATTCTGGCCAAATGTCTACATGCATCTAATTCAAATGCAAATCGAGATGAGATCATTTCCCTCACCTGACATGTTTCCTAAGATCACAGCTGATCTCTGCACTCCTTCCGACATAGCTGCAGTTAAGATTTCAATCACTGTGGATGAGTGTGGAGTTTATAGAAGCTGACCCATGCAGCCTGTACACCTGCGTTTATTTATGACTTTGTTTAACTTGACACTTACGATCTTTATCTGTTTTGTCGTGGGTTTCAAGGATTCATTTCTCCTCATAGTGAGCAGGTCATGTTTGTGAGGGTATGGCAACTTGTTGGTAGATTGCAGTTTACTGACTTTGTTGATCCTGAGTAAAGGAGTCAGGAATATTCTTGAACAAGCCCTTCTATAGGCCAGTGTTTTCCTTTTGCTGGGTGAAGAACTAGGGATGGATTTCCTGATTGCAGGATAGCTGCACATTAGGAGTTCACTGAGAAAAGAACAAGGATTTTTTACAGTAGGGACTATCCTAGTGATATTTATTCTCAATAATTTTTGGTGATGTTAATCGTTCTAATTTTAACCCTTCTAAAAAGTGTGAAATATATTCAGTGTGTTTTTAATTAGCATCTCTGGGATGATCTGTAATATTGAAATTTTTTTCATGTGCGTGGATAGATTTTTCTGTATCTTGCTTTGAGGAGTGTGTTGCGAGGAATAATAAAATTGACCAGCATGTTCCCACGCTACTGTCGCTGTCGCACACCACCGGCAGGCCACGTGGCTCCAGCCGGGTGATCTCACTCAACTCTGCCATTTCTCTGGCCGGGCCAGAGCTCCCGAGTCCCCTTCGCTTCTCGCCAGCCCCAGGCAACAACCATCCACCTTGCGGTCAGCGGCCACAGTACCCATTTACTGGTTAAAAACAAAACTCTAGAAGCTTATAATTGACAAGTCAGATTTATGTATCCATACATTTTCAATTCACAAGATGCCAATGCAATAATTTCAGAACCAACTGGTAATGATAAAAGCTGTCCATCCAGATTAGACAAATTATCCTGATTATTCTAACCTTTATGATATCATAACTACCTGTGGCTTTTAACGCCACATTGCCTCACGTTCTTCTTCCTGTTCGTCCGCCGCCATTTGGCTCTTTCTCTCCTCCTCCTCCTCCTCCTCCTCCTCCTCCTCGTCCTCCTCCTCCTCCTCCTCCTCCTCCTCCTCCTCCTCCTCCTCTTCTCCTTCTCCTTCTCCTTCTCCTCCTCCTCCTCCTCCTCCTCCTCCTCCTCCTCCTCCTCCTCCTCCTCTTCTCCTTCTCCTTCTCCTTCTCCTCCTCCTCCTCCTCCTCCTCCTCCTCCTCCTCTTCTCCTTCTCCTTCTCCTCCTCCTCCTCTCTCCTCCTTCTGCTTCTCCTCCTCCTCCTCTTCCTCCTCCTCCTCCTCCTCTCTCCTCCTTCTCCTTCTCCTCCTTCTCCTTCTCCTCCTCCGCCTTCTCTCTCCTCCTTCTCCTTCTCCTCCTCCTCCTTCTCTCTCCTCCTTCTCCTCCTCCTCCTCCTCCTCCTCCTCCTCCTCGTCCTCCTCCTCCTCCTCCTCCTCTTCTCCTTCTCCTTCTCCTTCTCCTCCTCCTCCTCTCTCCTCCTTCTCCTTCTCCTTCTCTTCCTCCTCCTCTCTCCTCCTCTCTCCTCCTTCTCCTTCTTCTCCTCCTCCTCCTCCTCCTCCTCCTCCTCCTCCTCTTCTCCTTCTCCTTCTCCTTCTCCTTCTCCTCCTCCTCCTCTCTCCTCCTTCTCCTTCTTCTTCTCCTCCTCCTTCTCCTTCATCTTCTTCTTCTCTCTCTCTCTCTCTCTCTCTCTCTCTCTCTCTCTCTCTCTCCCTGTGCAACTCTTAGCTCCGCCTCCCTTTTGCCTGTCTAATCACAGGCCTCCTGCTGGTCTAATATTTTAGCATGATTGGATAAGGAAACTCCTGTCAGAGTCTCTGCTCAATTCTGGCCAGTTTTCATATTATTTGTAGTGTAATTATTTTCCTACTTTTTTACTGACTAAAATCTGAGAACTTCATGCATCTACACAGCTCCCACTCTTCTCTCTTTCCTCTTCATCTCTTTCCATTCCCTCCATATTCGTGCTATTTTAATATTTAACACACACACATGTACATATAACCTATTGAGTCCGTTCAGCTTTGCTCATACGTACACGTTTCCAGGCTGATCACGTGGAATTGGAAACCTCGGTGGGAGCACATACCTGGAGGAGACTGAATCTTCCTCTCTCGGCAAACACTGACCACCTGTAGCTCTTCATCTAGGGGTGGGGTTATGCACAATCAGTCCCCCCCCCTCGCCCCGTCCCAGTCCACGTTGGCATGTCAGCTGGTATTGTCACCATGCTGGTGTTGCTCAGGCAAACCTATGGATGAGAACTCATGGGCCCATCTCCTTGGCATCTCTAGAAGACCCTGTTTCACAGCAGAGGTCCTGGTCTTCTGGATCTGACAGGCTCTCTGACCCCTCTTCTATGATTTTCCCTGAGCCTTAAGTGGAAGGGGCCTATTCCAAATGTGTCTTATTTTAATTATTGAAACTAATGAGCTCTTTTTTTATTTTCTATATTCTTTGTTTACATTCCAAAGGCTTTCCCCTTTCCCAGTTCCCCCCTTACCATATGTTCCATATGTCCTCTTCTCCCCCCCCCCGCCCCCTCCCACCTATTCCCCAGTCACCACCCCACCATTTCTCTGTTCTGTTCTGGTACTCTCCTACAAAACTGGATCTAGTTCTTTCAGGACCAGGGTCCTCTCCTTCCTTCTTTTTGGGAATCTTTTGACTTGCTAATTGTGTCTTGACTAATCAGAGCTTCTGGGCTCATTAATATCTACTTATCAGTGATTGCATTTCATGTGTATTCTTTTGTGATTGGGTTAACTCACTTAGGATGATATTTTCCAGATCCAACCATTTGCCTACAAATTGCATGAATTCACTATTTTTAATTGCTGAGTAGTATTCCATTGTATAAATATACCACATTTTCTGTATCCATTCTTCCTTTGAGGGACATCTGGGCTCCTTCCAACTTCTGGCTATTATAAATAAGGCTGCTATGAACATAGTGGAGCATATGTCTTCATTGTATGCATGGTAATCCTCTGGCTATATGCCCAGGAGTGGTATGACAGGGTCCTCTGGAAGTGCCATGCCCAATTTTCTGAGGAACCGCCAGACTGATTTCCAGAGCGGTTGTACCATCTTGCAGTCCCACCAACAGTGTAGGAGTGTTCCTCTTTCTCCACATCCTCGCCAGCACCTGTTGTCTCTTGAGTTTTTAATCTTAGCCATTCTGACTGGTGTGAGGTGGAATCTCAGGGTTGCTTTGATTTGCATTTCCCTGATGACTAATGATGTTGAACATCTCTTAAGGTGTTTCTCGGCCATCCGAATTTCTTCTGATGAAAATTCTTTGTTTAGCTCTGTACCATATATATATATATATATATATATATATATATATATATATATATATTTTGGTTTTTTGAGACAGGGTTTCTCTGTCTAGTCCTGGCTGTCCTGGAACTCACTTTGTAGACCAGGCTGGCCTCGAACTCAGAAATTCGCCTGAATCTGCTTCCCAAGTGCAGGGATTACAGGCGTGTGCCACCACGCCCGGCTTTGTACCCTATTTTTTGATAGGGTTATTTGGTTCTTTGGGGTCTAACTTCTTGAGTTCTTTGTATATATTGGATATTAGCCCCCTGTCGGATGTAGGGTTGGTGAAGATCTTTTCCCAATTTGTTGATGGCTGTTTTGTCCTTCTGACAGTGTCCTTTGCCTTACAGAAACTTGGTAATTTTATGAGGTCCCATTTGTCAATTCTTGATCTTAGAGCATAAGCTATTGGTGTTCTGTTCAGAAACTTTCCCTCTGTGCCCATGTCCTCCAGGGTCTTCCCCAGTTTCTTTTCTATTAGGTTCAGTGTGTCTGGTTTGATGTGGAGGTCCTTGATGCACTTGGAGTTGATCTTAGTACAAGGAGATAAGAGTGGGTCAATTTGCATTCTTCTGCATGTTGACCTCCAGTTGAACCAGCACCATTTGTTGAAAAGGCTATCTTTTTTCCACTGGATGGTTGTAGTTCCTTTATCAAAGATCAAGTGACCATAAGTCTGTGGGTTCATTTCTGGGTCTTCAATTCTATTCCACTGATCTACTTGCCTGTTGCTGTACCAATACCATGCAGTTTTTAACACAATTGCTCTGTAGTACTGCTTGAGGTCAGGGATATTGATTCCCCCAGAAGTCCTTTTATTGTTGAGAATAGTTTTAGCTATCCTGGGTTTTTTGTTATTCCAGATGAATTTGAGAATTGCTCTTTCTAGATCTATGAAGAATTGATTTGGGATTTTGATGGGGATTGCATTGAATCTGTAGATTGCTTTTGGCAAGATGGCCATTTTTACTATATTGATCCTGCCAATCCAAGAGCATGAAATATTTTTCCATCTTCTGAGGTCTTCTTTGATTTCTTTCTTCAAGGACTTGAAGTTCCTGTCATACAGATCTTTCACTTGTTTGGTTAGAGCCACACCAAGATACTTTATATTGTTTGTGGCTATTGTGAAGGGTGTTATTTCCCTAACTTCTTTCTCAGCCTGCTTGTCCTTTGAGTACAGGAAGGCTACCGATTTGCTTGAGTTGATTTTATAACCAGCTATTTTGCTGAAGTTGTTTATCAGCTGTAGGAGTTCTCTGGTGGAGTTTTTTGGGTCACTTAAGTATCATGTCATCTGCAAATAGTGATAGGTTGGCTTCTTCCTTTCCAATTTGGATCCCTTTGACTTCCTTATGTTGTCTAATTGCTCTCGCTAGAACTTCAAGTACTATATTGAAAAGATATGGAGAGAGAGGGCAGCCTTGTCTAGTCCCTGATTTTAGTGGGATTGCTTCAAGTTTCTCTCCATTTATTTTGATGTTGGCTACTGGTTTGCTGTATATTGCTTTTACTATATTTAGGTACGGGCCTTGAATTCCTGTTCTTTCCAGGACTTTTAGCATGAAAGGATGCTGAATTTTGTCAAATGCCTTTTCAGCATCTAATGAGATGACCATGTGGTTTTTTTTCTTTGAGTTTGTTTATGTAGTGGATTACATTGATGGATTTCCATATATTGAACCATCCCTGCATCCCTGGGTTGAAGCCTACTTGATCATGGTGAATGATCGTTTTGATGTGTTCTTGGATTCGGTTGGCAAGAATTTTATTTAGTATTTTTGCATCAATAGTCATAAGGGAAATTGGCCTGTAGTTCTCTTTCTTTGTAGGATCTTTGTGTGGTTTTGGTATCAGCGTAATTGTGGCTTCGTAGAACGAGTTGGGCAGTGTTCCTTCTGTTTCTATTTTGTGGAATAGTTTTAAGAGTATTGGTGTTAGGTCTTCTTTGAAGGTCTGATAGAATTCTGCACTAAAACCATCTGGTCCTGTACTTTTTTTGGTTGGGAGACTTTCTATAACCCCTTCTATTTCTCTCGGGGTTATGGGTCTGTTTAGAAGATCTATTTGATCCTGATTTAATTTTGGTATTTGGTATCTATCTAGGAAATTGTCCATTTCCTCCAGATTCTCCAGTAGGATCTGATGATTTTTTGAATTTCCTCAGTTTCTGTTGTTATATCCCCCTTTTCATTTCTAATTTTGTTAATTTGGATGCTGTCTCTGTGCCCTTTGGTTAGTCTGGCTAAGGGTTTATCTATCTTGTTGATTTTTTCAAAGAACCAGCTCTTGGTTTTGTTGATTCTTTGTCTGGTTCTCTTCATTTCTATTTGATTGGTTTCGGCCCTTAGTTTGATGATTTCCTGTCTTCTACTCCTCCTGGGTGAATTAGCTTCTTTTTGTTCCAGGGCTTTCAGGTGTGCTGTTAAGCTGCTAGTGTATGCTCTCTCCAGTTTCTTTTTGGAGGCACTCAGGGCTATGAGTTTCCCTCTTAGCACTGCTTTCATTGTGTCCCATAGATTTGGGTAGGTTGTACCTTCATTTTCATTAAATTCTAAAAAGTCTTTGATTTCTTTCTTTATTTCTTCCTTGACTAAGGTGTCGTTGAGTAGAGTATTGTTCAGTTTCCATGTGTATGTAGGCTTTCTGTCATTTTTGTTGCTATTGAAAACCACTCTTACTCCATAGTGATCTGATAGGAGGCATGGGAGTAGTTCGATCTTCTTGTATTTGTTGACATCTGTCTTGTGACCAATTATATGATTGATTTTGGAGAAGGTACCATGCGGTGCTGAGAAAAACGTATATTCTTTTGCTTTAGGATGAAATGTTCTATATATATCTGTTAAGTCCAATTGGTCCAAAGTTTCAATTAGTTTCACTGTGTCCCTATTTAGTTTCTGCTTTCCTTATCAGTCCATTGAGGAGAGTGGGGTGTTGAAGTCACCCACAATTATTGTGTTAGGTGCAATGTGTGCTTTAAGCTTTAGTAAAGTTTCTTTTACGAATGAGGGTGCCCTTGCATTTGGAGCATAGATGTTCAGTATTGAGAGTTCTTCTTGGTGGATTTTCCCTTTGACCAGCAAGAAGTGACCTTTTGGGTCTCTTTTGATGATTTTGGGTTGAAAGTCAATTTTATCTGATATTAGAATGGCTACTCTGGCTTGTTTCCTGAGATCATTTGCTTGTAAAATTGTCTTCCAGCCTTTTACTCTAAGGTAATGTTTGTCTTTGACATTGAGATGTGTTTCCTGTATGCAGCAAAATGTAGGGTCATGTTTCCGTATCCAGTCTGTTAGTCTATGTCTTTTTATTGGGGCATTAAGTCCATTGATGTTAAGAGATATTATAGAATAGTAATTATTACCTCCGGACATTTTTGAAATTATTTTTTATATTTGAGAGGTTATCTTCTTTTGGATTTGATGAGAGGAGGTTTCTATCTTGCTTCTTCCGGGGTGTGGTTTCCCTCCTTGTGTTGTTGTTTTCCCCCTATTATCCTTTGTAGGGCTGGGTTTGTGGAAAGATATCATGCAAATTTGGTTTTGTCATGGAATACCTTGGTTTCTCCATCTATGGCGATTGAGAGTTTTGCTGGGTATAGTAGTTTTGGCTGAAATTTGTGTTCTCTTAGAGTCTGCATGAGATCTGCCCAGGATCTTCTAGCTTTCATGGTCTCAGGTGAGAAGTCTGTTGTAATTCTGATAGGTCTTCCTTTATATGTTACTTGGCCTTTTTCTCTTACTGCCCTTAATATTCTTTCTTTGTTTAGTACATTTGGGGTTTTGATTATTATGTGACGGGAGGTATTTCTGTTCTGGTCCAGTCTGTTTGGAGTTCTGTAGGCTTCTTGTATATTCATGGGCATCTCTCTCTTTATGTTGGGGAAGTTTTCTTCCATAATTTTGTAGAAGATATTTGCTGGCCCTTTAAATTGTAAATCTTCATTCTCATCTATACCTATAATCTTTAGGTTTGGTCTTCTCATTGTATCTTGGATTTCCTGGATGTTTTGGGTTACAAGCCTTTTGCATTTAGCATTTTCTTTGACTGTTGAATCCATGGTTCCTATGGTATCTTTGGCATCTGAGATTCTTTCTTCTATCTCTTGTATTTTATTGTTGATATATGCATCTATGGCCCCTGATTTCTTCCCAAGGTTTTCTATCTCCAAAGTTGTCTCTCTTTGTGATTTCTTAGTTGTTTCTACTTCTGTTTTTAGATCCTGGATGGTTTTGCTCAGATCTTTCATTTGCTTGTTTGTGTTTTCATGTAATTCTTTAAGGGATTTTTGTGTTTCCTCTTTTATAACTTCTACTTATTGGCCCATGTTCTCTTGTGCTTCTTTAAATGATTTTTGTGTTTCCTCTTTATTGACTTCCGTTTTTTGATCCATATTCTCCTGAATTTCTTTAAGTGTTTTTTGCATTTGCCTTGTAATGGCCTCTACTTTTTGATCCATTTTCTCCTCTATTTCTTTAAGGGATTTATCCATGTGTTCAGCTATCAGCATCCTGACCAGTGATTTTAGATCCAAATCTTCTTTTTCTGGTGTGTTGGGGTATCCAGGACTTCTTGTTGTTGGCGAACTGGGTTCGGATGCTGGCATGCTGCCTTGATTTCTGTTAGCAATGTTCCTACGTTTGCCTTTTGCCATCTGGTTATCTCTGGCGTTAGTTGACCTAGTCACTGGCTGGTGTTTGAACCTCCCGTGAGGCTGGGCCTAACTGTTAGTTCTCTACTGATGACCAGGCCGCAAGATGGAGACCACTGCTGAGAGTGCTAAGAGGACCTCAGAGTAGTTGGTTCCCAACCGAGTTGGTATAAGGCCCAGTGGCCGTGGAGATGACCTGCTGGGCTGCCCAGGCTCTGGCCACTGGTCAGAGCCTGGCAAAATTCCACCCGAGTGATGGTAGTAACAAATTAAGTCTGCGTCTCTGGCCCTTTCTACTAGTGACCTAGTGACAAGATGGAGACCGTTGTTGTAGGGACCTGGGAGAACCGTGGGGCAAGCAGCTCCCAGCCATGCCGTGGAGATGATCCGCTGATCCACCCCTACTCTGGCTACTGGCCCAAGCCTGGCGGTTTCCTGCCCTAGCGATGGTAGGCCCCGATTAGGTCTGGATACCGTCACCTCTCTGCTGGTGACTCGGGCTCAAGATGGAGACCTTTGGTGTAGGGGCCTGGGAGAACTGCGGGGCACGCAGCTCCCAGCCGTGCCGTGGAGGTGTTCCGCCGATCTGCCCCGACTCTGGTTACTCACTAATGAGCTCTTTAGATATTATAAGTATAAATCTACTCTCAAAAATCAAATAGGGTACATCAAATATGGGGAAAGCCTAACAGAAGTTTTTGATGTTGAGGTCCACTTATAAATTAATTTTTCATAGATAATGCTTAAGTAACCAATTGCTTTTTAATAGCTAATGCTTAAATAAAATTCTCAAAATAAAGCAAAATCCTCTTTGGTTACCGAAAGAGTCCCTGTGATTTTTGATGACAGATTTAAGGTTAAGATTATGTGTTAGTTCAAGTCAAGTCTTCTGCATGGGGTGAGGTAGGAGCTAAGGTGTGTTTTTACTGGACAGTTGATGAGCTTTTCCAGCATCATTTGTGAACAAGCCTTTCCTTTTCCTGTTGAATTGCTGTGGTCCTTTTATGGAAGACAAAGTGACCGCATAGATGCAGATGCACATCTGGACTCCTGCCTCCATGCTGCTCTCTACATAGATACAGATGCACATCTGGGTTCCTGCCTATCCTTATTAAATGCCAACTGCCCTAATGTATCTAACTTGCTTACTCTTTTCAAGATTGTGTCTATATTCTTACCTTTTTATTTGCTCTGAGAATTAGTGTTAACATTCTCTACCAGAAAAATCAATCTACTAGGTTTTGATAGGGATTGCATTGATGCTCAACTGGGGAGATGCTACTTTAATGTATCGGGGTTCATCATCTAGGAATACAATGCATCTTTTCAGATCTCCATCCTTTGTTCTAGAGTTACAGCTAAACATAGAGGCTTTACAATTCCCCCCAAAGTTGTTCTTTAGCATTTCCTGTCTTGTAACAGACTATAAATGTAAGATTTCATATTCTGCTACTTTTTCCTAACACAATTCTAATCACTGATTTTTTTTAATATCCTGATTTTTTTATACTGTGAACTTGTTAAAGTAATTCTTAGTTTTAATGGATTGGGGGTAGATACTTTTGGAGTCAGATTTGAAGGATATACAGTTACACCACCCAGAAGGAAAACTATTTCTTTCCTAATACTTCCATCTTTCATTTCTTTATCCTTTCTTTTTACAATGGCTCAGGTATGTAGTGCAATACAAGGAAGTAGTCTTGAAAAGACACCCTGACCTTATTGATAGCCTTCAGCAGGAAGCCATCACTCTTTTGCGCTGTAGTAATCAGGATAGCTCTAGACATCCTATGGATGGTCCTTATCAGACTGAGGACATTACCTTCCATGCATCGGTTGTTATAGACTTTTACTGTGAGTAGATGTTGGAATTTGGTCAAAATTTTTTTTTTTGCATATGTTTTGTGTGTGTGTGTGTGTGTGTGTGTGTGTGTACCCTGTGTGGTGACTTTCTTTTATTGATTTCCTAATATTAAGCCTACCTTGTCTTTCTGGACCAGTCCACTTAATTGTGTTACATAATGTTCCATTCATTGTACTGTTGAGATGGATCTCTGTGTTTAGGATATGAAGACTATCGCTTGATCTGTAATTTCTCTTTGTGTCCTCACCAGCTTTGATATGGCATTATGAAATATTTCCTTCTCACACCTATTCTGACAGCTAATGTGAGGATAACATTATTTCTTGGTTAAATATTGAAAAGATGTCACCAAGGAAACCAGCCCTGCTAGGATGATTTTCTGTGAAGATTATTATGAATTAACTTTCTTTAATAGATAGGTAGATGGCATATTTTATACTTCTTGCATTACTTTTGTTATATACTTAAATAAATTTGTCTATTTCAGACAGATTACTGAATTTATTGGCATTAGAATGTATTTATAACTTTTATTGTCCTTTGAATGTCTATAGGAACTGTAGATTGCCTGATATTAAACCAACATTGGTTCCCTGAACCAGTCCACTGAAATGACAAGTAATTACCTTATTTCCCCTTTCCTTTCCTCCTTCCAAACCATCAGATGTACTTCTCCTTGCTCTCTTTCAAATTCATAAACTATTTTTTCTTTAAATGTTGTTATACACACACACACACACACACACACATCCTTAAATATATAAATAGAACCTGCTAAGTCTGTATGATGTTACTTGTATGTATGTTTTCAGGCTCACCATTCAGTGTTAGATTACCAGTTGGCGTGCTCTTCCCTGGTGAAGACTGTTTCCCCCACTCTCAGCACTCATAGGTGCTCAGAGTCCTTTGTTTACAGTTGAGGCTCAAAAGCGCTTCCGCTTCCACATCAGCATGTTTATTGATGTCCTTGGTGGCCGGTCATGTCTAGGTAGTTATTGCTGTGTTAGAATTGCAGCTCGTGTCTGGACAGACCATGCCAGGCCAACACAGTCCCATGTGGGAGGGTTTATTGTGGAGGTAGAGGGCAAAGGTGGTGATGAAGACAAAGGGGAAAGAGAGAGGGCGGAGGTCAGAAGGGTTGTCATGTAACCTCTCGCCGCAGGTTAAGGTGTGTCTTAGTTAGGGTTTTACTGCTGTGAACAGACACCATGACCAATGCAAGTTTTATAAAAGACAACATTTAATTGGGGTTGGCTTACAGGCTCAGAGGTTCAGTCCATTGTCATCAAGGCAGAAACATGGCAGCATCCAGGCAGGCATGGTACAGAAGGAGCTGAGAGTTCTACATCTTCATCTGAAGGCTGCTAGTAGAAGACTGACTTCTAGGCAACTAGGGTGAGGGTCTTAAGCCCACGCCCACAGTGACACACCTACTCCAACAAGGCCACACCTCCTAATAGGTTCACTTCCTGGGCCAATCATATACAAACCATCACAAGGTGGGAGGTGAGCCAAGTGGATTCTGGGAATGTATAGTGATTGCCATGGCAACACATGCCCTGGTCTCTGTTGCCAGTAAGTAACATTCCTGATCCCATCAGTTATGGCTGTGAGGCTTCATGGGGTTAGCTTCTGGCATTTCTAGGAGACATAAATTCACAACAAACCCCCATTCCTTAGGCTCTTCCACAAGGATCCCTGAGCATCTGTGGATGTATTGTAGATGTATTAGTTGGGACTGGGCTCCAGAACTCTGTACTTTGATTGGTTGTGATTGTCTGTAATGATCTCTGACTCTTGCAGAGGTAAGTTTCCTTGAGGAGGGGTGAGGATTATACTTATCTGCCTAGAGTCTAGAGAAGGTCGTCTAAATTTTTGATCCATCTTTTAAAATTTTTTTTGTCTATCTTTGGATCCATGGGCAATTTAGAAGATGTGTTATTAAATTTTCAAATAATTAGGGATTTTGTTGACACATTTTTATTGTTGATTATTAACTTCATAGCGAGGCACTGTACATGCAATCACTTAAATGGAGATGTGTTTTGTGGTGTTTTGGAAAACAATCTCTCTCGGCTTCGTGTGTCATAGACTCTCTTTAACAGCTGTCTTCACTTTAACAGCACCTCACTTCCGTGTGAACCAGCCATGTGCAAACCAGCCACGTGCAAATACAAACACACAGAGGCTAGAGGGTTCCATAGGCTTGACAGGCTCTGCAGGCTCTGCAGGCACCACGTGCTCCATGTGTTCCACATGCTCCAAAGACTCCATGTGCCCCATGTGCCCCATGTGCTCCACGTGTTCCACGTGTTGCATGTGCTTCATGTGCCCCACATGCTCCACAGACTCCATGTGCCCCATGTGCCCCATGTGCTCCGCGTGTTCCACGTGTTGCATGTGTTTCATGTGCCCCATGTGCCCCACAGACTCCATGGGCAGCTCCACAGGCTCCGTGGGCCCCTCGGGCCCCACAGGTTGCACTATACTTCCATGCATAGTGTCCTGGACTTTCAATCTACTTGTTACTTCAGTTACTGAGAGAGGAAGTGTTAAAATTCCCTCCCCCCCCCACACAATTATGAGTACTCAGTTTTTAATTTGATCATGTCAGTTTGGGGTGTGTGTGTGTGTGTGACTTCTGCCTTCTTAATGAATTGGCCGTTTTCATAATTATGGAATATCTTTTGTCATTTCCTCCTTGCTTTTGACATGGAATTTATTTCGTCTGGTCTTAATAAAGCTGCACCTGCTTTCTCATAGCTAGTCTTCATATGGCATTGCAATCTCACTCCTGGGCTGCAGCCCCAGCCCCACTTTATTTAAAGCATACATCTCATAAACAGCATACGACTGCCTATTTCCCTTTTACCCAATCTGACAGTTTTTGTATTATAATTGGAGTATTTAATCCATTTATATTCTAGCAATATGGTTGAGCTTAAGTTTACCATCTTGCTACTTTTCTATTTATCTGTACTCTCTCAATTCCTTCTTTTTTCTTTCCCTGGCTTCTCTTAGATTGACTGATAATTTTAAAATGATCTCTTTACACCTTATGAATTGGCTTAAAAAAACAAACACTATGCACAGGCTGGTGGGTTGGCTCAGCAGGTAAAGGTGCTTGCTGCCCAAACTGAGGACCAGAATCCAAGCTCCAGCGCCCACACAGTGGAAGACAAGAACCAGACCCTGAAAGTCATCCACACATGTACCTACACGTATACACATCAGTCAATCAAAACAACCAACCAATGGGATGTCAATTTAAAAAGCCCTTGTTCTACGTTGCTGTCGGCTGCTGTAGGGGACACATCGTCAGCTCAGCTTATTCTGAATTAATGTCCTTCCACCTCTTACTGCAGTGAAGTTCCTTATGAGAGAGATTGTTTGAGTTCTTTAAAAAGCTGAGAGCAAGGCAGGATTAGAAATGCAGTAGACCCGGGCTGGTGAGGGAGTTTGGTAGGAACAGGCACTTTCCACTGAGCCTGGTCCCCAGACCCACACCGAGGAAGAAGAAAACCCACCCCCAACTATTGTCCTCTGACTCCCATATATGTGCAGCAGCAGAAACGCTCCCCCATGTAAGTAATAAATAATATACATCAAACTCATCTTTTACAAGAGATAGGTGGAGGATTTACTATGGGAGCATCTATGAAGGATAAAGGCTGAGAGAACATAAGGAAGAGAAGAGAGTGTAGGCTTGACATCTGCAACAGGAGAGAGGCAAGAAAAGTTTGCCCAGACCTACCTCGCGGATCGCAGCAGAGTTCCAAGGAAGTCTTGATTAAGCTGAAGGAGAGCCAGTGGGCAAAGGTTGCAATTGAATGAGTTTAGCATTGGGCCAAAATGGACTTCTTATCGCATTTCCCATGATGCTTAGCTGATGGCTGGCAGCAGCCAGGGGAGCTACAACTAGACAGAAAGCTGCAGTGAACACAGAGGAGTGGTGATTAGAAGTTGTCAATCAAGCTCTTCCCACAATAGTCTCTTTTACAAGGACAACCACAGAATGCACCTATGGTGGCCATAGGACACCCATTATGCTGTACAGAGGCAGTTTTCTGTGTATGTTCCAGCAGCAGCTACAGGCCCTTTTCTCTAAGAGAAACCAGAAGGTAGGGCTTAATTAAGGGGAAATGACAGCCAGTTGCTGTAGGTGCTAACACATGGTATGTGGCATATACACCCTATCCATCCTTTGTGGGTACGTGGGACAACCCTACCAGATGGGTGGGTGTAAGAACCCCACGGATCTCAGAGATCTGAGATTGATGGAGTGGACCTGCCCCCTCCCAGCCTTCCAGGCCTGCTCTGGGACACATAACCACAGCCACCAATGGAGAGGACCACGGGCACGCAGTCATGTATCAAAGCCCCTAGAGTTCTTCTCCATCACAACGAGGTATCTAGATAACCTTAGCTTTCAGCCAATGACCTTCCCTTCCTGGATATTCTCACACCCTTCCCCCTGAAAGTATATAATCCCTCATTCATCCTGAATAAAGTGTGCGTGTTCACATCCACCCCCAATAAAGAAATACGAACAAGCAAAGATCGTCTCAGTGACCTGCTTCACTAGAGACCACCATGGGGAAGGCCTTCGCTTAAAAGAGCCACAACATTGACGCTAAGACTCCTGAAGAAAAGAAAGGCCTTTTCTTTTCCTGCCCCTCTACTTGGCACGAGCTCCTACTCCTCTGGGGTTCCACTTTCCCCTTCTTGCTTGGTAGGCAGATGCCCTGAGGAGAAACGTGGACCGAGGACCCCTGTTCCTGACTTCCTCTCCATGTGTAAGCCGGTGGCATCCGGGTATCCAGGGAAGAGACTGGGAACCACAGCATTTGTCCCTTCCGGTCTGGTGTGAAGTGGTGTCTGACACTCTGAAGAGAAAAGTGGGTGCGGACTCCACTGTCTACTCTTTGAGCTGGTGAATTGGTGATGCCCAGACACTGCTGGCGAAGCGAGGCAGAACCTGGGGGCCAACAATGAACCCACACTACCACAATTCCTCACTCTCTACCATAACCTTTTTGCAGGAGATAGCAATTTACCTCTTGAGTTGGTTAACCCATTGCTGCAGAGTCTGAGAGTTTTCAAGACAAGTTCAGTGCATATGCCCATTCGTGGTAAAAAACTGACTCCCAGGAGGTGACCAGTAAGTAGGTCATCTGGCTTCCACAATGCTCTCCTCATGCTCGTTTATGAGAGAACAGCCACACCTTCTTATTAGTTAGTTGCTTCTTCAAGATAATGGCTCCTTTTCCTGCTGTTCTGTGGTCACTAGGCACTGGCAACAGCCACAGTTCAGGATTAGCTGGACATCTGCTCTGTGCCTAATAAGACAGCACTATGTTGACTGTGGTGCTCTATTGCGGGGTATAAAGCACCAGATTTGCCAACTGGTCATGGCATCAGGTGGCAAATGGAGCCTCTTGTTTTTCGTCCTTTGGTCTCCAGACTCAGCTAGTCTTCCATATGATCCCATATATGTCTCTGGTTTAATGTAGACACAGTAGTCTAAGGAGCGGTACTCCTGGGGTACAACCTTGTGCAACCTTGACTCTAAGCTATGATGTCGTTCAGTCTTCCCCGTGCTTTGCGGGAATGTGACTGTATGGCTGGATGTGTTATACCATCTGATCTTGCAATCATCCATCTCTTACCAGGAAGTGGGTTCCTAACAGCTGTGCTGCGTGGGTCAAGCATTCCACAACCATGTAGTCATTCCTCTGAATCATGAGGCTGACTGAATCTAGCTACATATGCCCATAACAGAATAGACATAAAGGAAGTCACTGTCCCTTTCAAGATGGGAGAATCTCAAAGAATGAAACCTTCCATCAAGTGACCAGTTGGTCTCTTCTGTTACTGCTACTGGGTAAGGTTTATAAACATCACTGGCTGATGTTGGCTTATGCATTGGGAAGCAGCAGTAGCAGTTACACTGGTCTCAGCCAGTAGGTGTCCATGCTGTGATTTTAGCAGGGCCGTCAGGAGCCATCCCTGTGTCCTACAAAGCCACTGTATGCTGTACACTTCCTAATGTGGCACGCGACATTGCCAGTGACTGCCGTGGTCAAGGGCCCATTTCCACCAATCATTTTCTGTGAAACAGGTTCTGAGAACAGATGCTCCCACCTCTGCCACCGTGGCAACTGTGTTTATGCACTCAGGTTTCCAGTGATGAGGGGTAGATAAAGCCAACTAACTGAATCGTTTTGTTTACATTGTTATTCAACGGTTCTGCTGTTGAGTGCCTTCTGATGGGTGTTGAAACATGATACAAACACGTCACATATTGTGCTCAATCCCATGCATCCAGCCACAAGTCTCTACCCTATTCAGTTGTATCTCGGACTTTATATTTAAAGATTTTATAATTCATACACTATGATATAAGACACAGCATATTTAACATATATGATAAGAATATCTATTCGTAGACTATAAGAACATATATTTATGTATTCTTATCTCAGGCTAGTCCATCCATTCAAAGTAAATGAGTAAAGTTGCCACTTACTAAGTTTTTTTTTCCCCTTCCTTAATGTCACCCCTGGAGATTTATGTACTATAGCCCCGTTTCCAGCTAGCCTCCTTCCCCTCATGCTGAATTAACCCAGCTCTACACTAAGTAAGCCTTCTTCCTCCTTCTTCAGCTGACATCTTCCTTGTAACCACTGGTATGAGCTGGGAGATGGATGGTGTAACCCTATGGGATGAGATGAATCAGCTTGTGTCCTCTGGCTCTACAGATGTATGGAGCTGCAACATTTCCATCTTAGACCCCACCTGGGCCTGTCCAACCCTATGGCTTGACATAATGGATCTTTGTAGGTGCAGAGGGTCATTGAGTTCTCAAACAAACCAATGGACGAGTGAATGACAGGTGGATAAACAACACTCCCAAACAAATCACTCTCTGCCAGATTGTGTACAAGCTCATGCATGAGTTGCCTTTCAATAGGAATGGGATTCTTGGCTATGGGCTGGGCATGGTGACAGGAACCCAGAGGCCTGTGCTGTGGCTGTCCCACAGGGAAGTGCTATGAATCCTCAGTGAATTCACTTGTGCTGCTGATTCCTACATGGTCAGATGGTCCAAAAGATGGCTTCTAATAAGGAAGGCAGGAAGGCTTTCCATAGCACACTTCCAAAAACCTCTCCAGCTCCCGGCTTCTCATTTCACAGGCTCCCCGAGGTCTCCTGTGCACATGTCTAGATATGTTTCCCTATTATGACCTTCTGTGTGATTCCCATGGAAGCCCTTGCATGGATCTATCACGGGGGGGGGGATGTCTTCTCTACTCTGGAGTTGCTAGATAAGCTCTCGAAGTCTTATTCACGCAGTGTGCACATCTATAAGGTATTGTAACCCTTGCTCGTAATGATTTTGGCAGTCATCTCTTAAAGGTTTCCCCTCCTAATGTCATAACAATGGGCTCAACATTTGAGGAGGGGGGAGCCCAAACATTTAATCCATATTTCCTACCACTCAGGCCAAGCAGTCTCTCAGTCCCTATGATGTTGGGGGTGTTGGTGGTGGGCAAAAATACAGAATTATATATCTAATGTGCCAGAATACATTCTCATTATTAGTTAGTTACTACACTACACTATGCCCGGCATGTGTCTTTTGAACAAAATTATAGTAGACAGAAATATAAACAATTTCACATTGTAACGGAGGCAATTATTTCCCATTTAGTCTAGACAAAAAATGCCAATAAAAACAGCTAGTCCCGTCTCTCAAAAAAACAAATCACACAGTTGCTACTATGTATTAGTATACTGCCTAGATTTCAATTCTAAATCACTAGACTAACAAACAAGTAGGAAAGCATAACCAAGATTCAGGAAAAAAATGAAATCAGTAAAAACTTAATCCACGTGGACACAGATGTTGAAGTGAGCGATGCTGAAAACTCAGGTTTCTTTAAATGTCTTTCAAAATTTTAAAAGAAATTTCGTACAAATAAAGGAAATATGCTGCTAATAATGAATGAAGCAGATATGTATACTCTAATATAGAAATGTCATAAAAATAAAACAATTTAATTCTTTTTACTTTTACTTTTATTTATTTATTTATTTATTTTTTTGAGACAGGGTATTGCCCTGTAGCCTAGCCTAGCCTAGAACTCATGATCCTCCTGCCTCACCCTCCTGAGTCCTGGGATTACAGATGTGTACCACACAATGGCCCTGACAGTCTTAGATTAACGCCTATAGCATTAAGCCAGGCTTCTGTCATCTGCATTGCTCTCATGAGTCTTTTCCAAGCTACCTCAGAGGAGATCTCTGAGCTCTAAGCACCCAACAGCTTTTCCGTTTCAAATTCTTTTCACAATGCTCCCCAAAACAATTTGATGACTGTCAAAGCAATACCCAACTCCTGGTACTAACCTATCTCTTAACTAGGTTTTTATTTCTGTGATAAATTACCAGTGAGCAAAACAACTTGGGGAAGCAAGTTTATTATAGTTTATAAATCCTTGTTGAGGGAAGCCAAGGTAGGAACAGAAGCAAGGTGTCAGGAGCAGGAACCGGAGGGACCGTGGAGGAACACAGCTGACTGGCTTTTTCCTCCCTGCTTTCATAGTATTGTTCTTTAAAATATACTCCAAGACCCTCTTTTCAGGGGTAGCACCAACCACAATGGGCAGGGTGCTTTCATATCAAGCATTAACCCCCCTCAAATACCCAGCAGGCTTGCCTATAGGCCCATCTTATGGGGGCATTTTATCAGTTGAGGTTCCTTCTTCTCAGATGACTCTAGCTTGCCTTAAGTTGAAAAAAAAATACTCATCACACTGACTAAAATGAAAATTTCAATGTGTGGCTTTGGCAGCAAATTTAAGCCTGCAAAGGAAAAAAAAATGTGTGAACTTGAAAATAAATTCAAAGAACACAGAGAAAAGGGATAGAAGAAAAACTGATAGAAATGTGTAGTGGAATATGAACTATTTCATCTTTACATGTTTAGAGTTTCAGAAAGACAAAGAGGCAGAAATATGTTGGAACAAATAATAACAGAACCACTCCCTCGCCAACCTTGGAGAAACCTTTACATTTCTGATTCAGAACTGCCAACACATCCCAGTAGTACAGGCACAAAGACAGCCTTAGCCAGAGGCTGCTCGCCCAAGCTGCTCGAAGCCAAAGACAGGGAGGAAATCTTGAAAGCAGAAGATATCAGTGACAGCGGTGTCTGAGGCGATAACTACACGGTCATCACTAGCATCTGAAGAACAATGGAGAGTGCAAAAAAAAATGCTCTAAAAATTCTATAGATAAATTATTCTTCAAAAATAAAATAAAAATTAAAATGAATATCTTGAAGCCAGCGAAGCGTGAGGCCAATGCTGACAGACCCGTGACACGAGAAACGTTCAAGGAAGTCATCCGGCTGACAGGCTAGCACCCGTGACATAATAGCACAAAAGCGTGCACTGAGGCATGCTAAACGCACAGATTACACACATTAGCGATTGACTCCGAGTCACCAGTAATGCACTGATGTTGCATTAAGGGAAGAAATAAAAGCACTCCCCTTAGAGCCATTTAACCGAGTGTGCGACTAGATCTGAATTCTCTGCTTCATGATCCTTGTGCCTTCTCTCCTTGCTTGTCTGTTGCATGAGTCTGAATCTGTGTCTGATGGAAGGCTGTCTTGTGAATCTGTTTGTCGCTGTGTGTGTGCATGTCTGCCACTATGTGTGCCTGTTTCTCTGTGTGTATGTCTGTATGTCTGTATGTTATATGAGCTGTGTGTCTGTCCACGTGGCTGTGTCTGTCTAGCAAAGGGCTTTGCTCTGTATTTATTCAACAGCAGAGAAAGCATCACATAGGGAAAGGAATGGGATACAATACAACCATCTTTAATGGAGTTTTGCTAGGATTATAGTCAGTGTCTCCAACTGACCCCTACTGACCCAGTTATGTTAATGAATAACATTGTTTTCAACCAATCTCTATAAATGGTTGCTTTCAACATTTATAGTAGGTTTTAGGAAGTTTCTTTCAACTTTCTGTGTTTGCTGCTTTTCAGCAAACGAGGCATGTGCATTGTTCTGGGTCAGGGGCATGGGAGAGCACTTCTTAAGATTACAGCTGTGCATTAGTTTCAGTTGTAAACGTTAACTATATGGGAATCTCAAGGCAAGTAAGGTCGGCTGTTACATTGTTCTCTTAAAGGCAGGTTAAGCAAACAGTTTGTGTACGCAGGAGGACGGCAGTCTAAGTCTTAAGTGGCTTTGGTATATTATTAACTCTGGATGTGAGGTCCAACAGAAGATCTAGTCTCTTAGAATATAAGATATATTTTCAGAATATTGCATCAACACATTGAAAAATGCATCAATATTGACTTGGACTATGATACCATAAAGATGCATATTTTAGGATGGAAGAGGTGGCTCTGTGGTTAAAAGTGCTTGCTATATAACCATGAAGACCTCAGTTCAGATGGCAGCATCCATGTAACAAACTAGGAGTGCTTTTTTGTACATCCCCATAACCCTAATACTTGAGGAGAGTACAGCGATAGAAAAATCACCGGGGTTTATAGGCTACCATCCTGTAAAAAACATACAAGTTCCAGGCTCAGTGAGAAACCCTGCCTCAAGTGACTAAGGCCAGGGGGGGAGCCTCCTCTGGCCCCCACATGCATGCACAGAAATGTGTGTGTGCACGCACACCACACAAAAGCTTTCATAAATATAAAAATTATTTAAAAAATGCATAGTTTAATCTCTAGAGTAAACACCAGAACTATTTCAGAGATGAAAGTCAGAAGAGGAATTAATAGATATTTATGCAGTATAAAGCAAAGTTATAGAGAAGAGACAAAAGCAAAAGCTTCATGTAAATCCAACGTATCTTCTATTGCACTAACTGTGAGCGTATTGTACCATGAAAGGGGGTGCAGTTGATAGACTGGATCTTTCAGGTCAACAGAAGTACTCCAGAATTGAATTATGGAGATGGCTGTATATGTTTTTCTAAAACTCATAAACTGCATACTTATAAACAATGAATATTAGTATGCACAGTCTATATAAGTATATATTAGTATATCCTAGTATGCCAGCCTGTGCCAGTGGGTGATAGTATATGCTAACACTAGTGTACGTAAACTGTCATGGTGAAGGCACATAAGTAGAGAAGCACACTCTAACTTACTCTATAGACGTATCTTCAGATGTTAGGAGAAACTATGAAGAGACTAAAATGAGATGCAGGTAGATATGTTTGGAATATGCTGCCTTCACTAGGGCACGTCTGAGCAAGTGTGTTCTTTCCAGTGTAACAGCTTTCACGAGAAAGTGGGCGGCTCCATTTACATTTCCAGCAGCTCTGGACCGCAGCGCTCTCCCTTCCCACACCAGCCATGCGTAGCCATCGTTTTGCTAGTCTGGGGAAGAGTTCCTTTCTCAGCACATTTTATTAACCTTATCCTTTACATCTGTCCAAGAGGAGGACGTAGTGGCTATTAACCAGAAGGCACGCTTCCAAATTCTGTGCGTTCACATTTCATCAGAGGCTGCCTGGGCAAGCTGGGCTCACACACTGTTCTGCACAGATGGAGTTGATGGGGTGCCTGTTTCTCCACGGGCCACCCAGCCATCAGAGTCCCAGCATGCTCCGCTGTGAGCCACAGTTTCCTGCCTCTTTGTAGCCAACAGACTTCAGAGCTGCACAATCAGGGTCCTCAGGAGGTCTGGAGGCGGCGAGTGGAAGATGGCTACTTTGTAGTCTGCAGGTCTACGGAAGGAGGTGCACCTTATCCTCCTACGCAAAGATGTGTTCCGGGAGCTGGGAAACACCCTGGCTTGATTTAGCAAGCATCTTTATAGAGCCGAGTAACCAAGCTCAATAATGCAGCTTCCTGGTGTAAGGTCCCTGGCCACATGGCACATTTTCTTTTATTCTGAGACAAACTACTGAAAATCAATAGTGTGTTTGTGATAAGAGAGATTGAGGCTCAGTGAAGAGGGAAGACCAGAACCAGGAAGGAAAGAAGGATGGCAATTCTTTTCACTTATAAAAGGAATATATTATAAAGCGACTACATGTCTATAGAGGAAACAGCTGATGTGAGACACTATGGACAGCCTTGAAGCCAGAGGAATTATCAGGGACACTGTTGCCAAGAGCTCTGCCCGGCCTGGGTCACATGGGCCAATCCCAAGGGCCGGCTCTGGTTGCATTCTCTTCTGCTTTAAGGTGCTGATGGAAGAAGGGAGGGAGCCCAGCAACACAGAACAGTTGGTTGTCCGGCCGCTGCCTCCTGCTCCCCTGACTGCCCAGGAGAGTCCAGAGCTCTGCAGTGAAGAAGCTTCCTGTTTCCCCTTTGTAAACTTGAACGAACGCAGCATCTGTGGTCTGGTAGACGTTCCCCACCAATGCTGCGTCCTCTGATTACTTCATGGTGGTATCAATTTGCCATCTGTCCTTGTTTTAAAGATTAACACATTTTTATCCCGGCTCTATCTCATCCTAAAGAAGTTTCTGGAAGATTACCATGGTATTTTAGGCGTTTAAACTTGCGTGTGTGCTGCGAGGCCAGGTGTGGACACGGGAACTCCAGCTGTTGAAGGGGACGAGCGGCAATTACACCTATTGATTAGACTTTATTTTTCACAGCGGCTATGCTGTCCCTGGTGAGAAGCTAACAACTTAGGAAGGCGTTTTCACTCTGCCCTCGCTACTGGGTTTCTTGTGCCTTTGTGCCTTTGTCTGTACAGGGTCCTTGTAGGAACCATGCTCCTGTCTACCCCAGTTACCAGCCATCGGCTGGCTGTATAGTTGCAGCTGACATTTACGGAGTCCTCTCCACGGGTCAGGCCACTTTAAGCATTTGGGTTAAGAGATATAAAATAAATAGTCATTGCTCTGAAAAAATCTGGGCTTTCCGTGGAGAAGGAAAGGACGCAGGGACACACACACACACACACACACACACACACACACATCCATACACACATATATGGGGGTGGGGAGGGGGAGGGAAGCACAAGAAACCCAGTGGGGAGGGCATAGTGAAAATGCCTTTCTAAGTGGTTAGCTTAGCATCAGGGGCTTAGCCAGCGCGAAAAATAGTCTACTGAACTGGAGGGGGTGGGAGGGGCGTGGAGAGGGAGGGAAGGAGAGAGGGAGAGAGAAAACATCAACTTTAGGTTCAGATCTCTGCCCTTATTCCCCCCCCCCATGTGTGTGTGTGTGTGTGTGAGTATGTGTGAGAATGTTTGTGTGAGTGTTTGAATGTGTGTGTGTGAGTGTGAATATTTATATGTGTGTGAGTGTGAGTATGTGTATGTGTGTGTGCATGTGTGTGTGCATGTGTGTGTGTGTGTGAGAGTTTGTGTGAGTGTTTGTGTGTGTGAGTATGTGTATGTGTGTGCGCGCGTGTGTGTGCGTGTGTGTGTGTGTGTGTGTGTGTGTGTGTGTGTGCTTCTAGTTGTGTGGCCTCAGGAGGAGGGCTGTAACACAGGTGGTAGAGTGCTTGCTAGGATGTGTGCATCCCTGGCTTCCTCCCTCAGAAGCATATAAAGGTGTGTTGGGGCGCGCATGTGGGGCCCACTTTGGGGCTAACTCAGAGAATGTGTAAGTGACAGAGCTCTGGAAAGGGCAGATAAAATCTGTCTTAAATCATCTAAAATTAAGATTAAAAAAAAGAAACAATAGATGTGTGATTTGTCAGGTAGGAGTAATGCTGAGAGAAAGCAAGAACAGAGAGGGGGGAGGAGAGGAGAGACTGGCTTGGATGGCTGATTACCTCCCTGAAGAAGCAGCCACCGGGGCCACAAGACAGACAGCTTATGTGACAACAAGACAGGAGTCTCCCTTATTGCAGAGAGCAGAGAGCAGGCCCTGATGCCATCATGTCTGAGCTAGCCAGCCACGAACCAGGGGGCTGGGGCCAGAAAGCTATGAGTTAAGGTTGAGAGTGAAAGAGGCAGGGTGGAGGTGGAGTCAGACCTCTCTAGGCATGAAGGACCATACCACCAGCAATGTTCAGTGGGGACTGTCACGGCCACTTCGTTTCGGGCTTGTCTGGGTAGGGCTGTGGTAGTCAATATAGCTTTCGGCATGATTCGGCCATGATCGCCATAGGATAAAGCTATTGATGAGACAATGAAACAAATGTTAGGGATCTGAGGAAAGGCATGAAAATGAGCATGTGCTCAAGAAGCTAACGGGCTAGGAAGAGAAATAAGATGGAGATGCAGAAGCATCTGTGATGGCCGGAGTAAGGACAGTGAGGCTGAAGACTCACTCTTCTGGCTGCTGGAAAAGCAGTGGGAGTCTCCCCAGTTGATGTCATTGTCAACTGCACGAGAGTAACTGTGGCCTTTCTCCCCCTTTGTCATAATATGACACTCCTGCAGTGGCAGGCTTTCAGGGCATAAAGGCTGAATGTTGCTACCAGCTGATTACCTTAAAGTATCCATGCATGAAAACACTGTGGCCAATTGGTACTGATGTTACTGGTTTCTTCAATGCTTTATGTGTTCAAGTAGCTGAATGTATTCATGTAGTTTCAAGGCTCACTCTAACCAAGAACCATTATTCTTAGTGCAGATGTAGAGCAGAGATTAACACAGAAGAGGACCCAGTGCCCTGTTCCCTCCCCCAACCCCATGAGCCTGGTACTGGTCTAAGCAGTAGATGAATTCTTCCTGAGCTCAGGGAGCAGTTCAGATGAGAGTGAAGGAAGAGAGAACCAATCCAGGAAAACCAGCAGCCAGCCTGGTTGCTAGGAAACAAGGAGCAGTGGCTACAAGGGTTTGCTGGGGCTGAAGTCTAAGTAAGAGAAAGGCAGGAGAGAAGATAGCGCATAAAGGATTTCAGGGAGGAGAAAGAGGAGACTCACTGTCAAAATCGAAAGCTTGCTGGCTTTTAAAGTCAACAATGCTTCAGTAAGAAAAAAGAAAAAAGAAGGAAGCGAAACATGTGTATTAGTATTTGTTTGTTTTAAAGAGCTGTTTCATGGCTAGCAAGATGTCTCAGCTATAACATCTCCAGATCTCCAGGACCCACATGGCCAGGGAGAACCGAATTCTGGAATTTGCCCTCTGACCTCCTCACATGCACAGTGGAATAAGGCATGCCCCCAACACACACACACATACATACACACACACACACACACACACACATACACGTGTTTCCGTCCTGGAATAGAATTAAGGAAATTAGTATTTTGATGTGCTAACACCCAATTTAAATTTAACATTTTACCTTGACAAAGACTTGAATTAAAAATGGGTTATTTAGGTCTGGTACTGTGATGGTTTATCTATGCTCTGCCCAGGGATTTGGCACTATTAGAAGGTGTGGGCCTGTTCGAGTAGGTGTGGCCTTTTCTGGAGTAGGCGTGTCAGTGTGGGTGTGGGCTTTAATACCTTAGTCTTGGCTCCCTGGAAGCCTGTATTCTGCTAGCAGTGACCAGATGAAGATGTAGAACTCTCAGCTCCTCCTGCTCCATGCCTGCCTGGATGCTGCCATGTTCCCACCTTCGTGACAATGGACTGGACCTCTGAACCTGTAAGTCAGCCCCAGTTAAATGTTGCCTTGGTCATGGTGTCTGTTCACAGCAGTAAAACCCTAACTAAGACAGGTATTATAGTCCAGTCAGTAAAGAGCTTGCCTAGTAAACATAAAGCCCTAGGTTCAATTCCCAGCAGCACCTAAACAGAGCAAGCCTATAATTGCAGCACTCAGAAGGTAGAGGCGAGAGGATTGGAGGTTCTAAGTTCTCAGTTCAGTCTGAAGTGTTGCTTCTGATATGCTCTGTAAGTTAGCTGGGTGGACACAAACCAAAAATCACAACCTTCCCAACTGCATTCTAAATACTTATCCTTATATCTACAGATACATGTAGCTCTCACCCTCGATCCCTCCCCCCTTCAAAGCTTCCTTTCTACACGAATGAAGACTATTACAGAATCCATAACTAGTCAAAATGCAGATAAGAC
The DNA here is from genome assembly GCA_964023405.1 of Apodemus agrarius. Lineage (NCBI taxonomy): Eukaryota > Metazoa > Chordata > Mammalia > Rodentia > Muridae > Apodemus > Apodemus agrarius. Next base: position 56,955,416 of record OZ030020.1, on the reverse strand, counting down.
CTGATGACATAGTTCCTACATGTGGGGGGCTTGAGGAACATCACAGAAGAAAGCAGAGGTGGGGTGGGGATTTCTTTCCTAATAGTAGACGACCAAGGCAGACAGATGTCTGCTCTAACTGTCATTTGGGAAGCAACAGCCACCAAATCTCAACAATATGGTTATCTAAACAAGACCTACACAATAGTGCCACTTGACACTTGACATAGCAACATGGATGCTGGGCCATACCTCTGGGCCATATCACAGGGCCATACCTCTGCTTAAAGAGCTGAGGGTTTTCAGTGGTATGTGTGTGCATGTGTGTGTGTGTGTGTGTGTGTGTGTGTGTGAGAGAGAGAGAGAGAGAGAGAGAGAGAGAGAGAGAGCCCCTCCTACCACTACAAGGCACAGCTCAGAAAGGGGAAGATGTCCACAGATCCATCTGTCCATCCCCATGCCTTGAAGGTGGGGTGTAGACACCTAGGGGTCATTTGTTGTTGCCATGCCATGCAGGACAGATAAAGGAGATCACCCAGAGGTTGGCCAGCTGTGTGGCCTGCCTGCAGTGGGAGCCATTACAGTGTGGAAATCTGTGATGGACAAAGGGAAGGGAAAGAGAAGTGGAATAGTTTGAGCATTATGAAGAGAGATGGACCTGAAGAGTCAAAGGTGGATAGGAGAAGCTTCTTATGAACAGCCGGCCCTGCCACCTGAGGTGAAGTCCCCACCGGGGCTGCTGCTGGGGGCCGTGTCTGGGTCTTTGGCTATTCAGCAGCAGGGGCTGGTGTCAGTGGGTGTGGCTCACATTAGCACCGGAGACCATGGGGATGTCCCTGGTCTGGGCAGCTGCCAGGGACCCCCTGGATGAACAGGAAATGTGTAGAACTGGCCCCCACTCCTTCACTGGCCACAGCATTTGGGAAAGCAGGCCCTGTGCCTTACCTGGGCAGCACAGTGGCGATGGACCTGGTGGCCGGGTGCAGATGAGTGGACCCTGAGTGCATGAGTGTGGGAGAGCTGGCCCCGCCCTTATTGGCTGCAGCACTCAGGAAAGTGGGCCCCGCACCTCGTCTGGGCAGCGCAGTGGGACCGCCCTGGTGAAGGGGGCCAGGTAAGTTGACCCTGTGGGCCTGACCCTGTCTTCTGTGAGGTGGAATGGGCACAGGTGTGATGGCATACCCTCCACCTGCAGGAGCTGAGTGAGCTGGCCCCGAGGTCTCTCTAGCTGATCTCCTGTCAGTCCAGCATGCATAGTGTGTGTGTGTGTGTGTGTGTGTGTGTGTGTGTGTGTACTAGGTGCAGCACTGCAGGGTTTGCACATCGCCTGGACGACCCAGTGAAGCTGCCTCTACAGTAAAGGCATGGATGAGCCTGTTGGCCGCAAGGGTCTGAGAGCAGGAGAGCAGGAGAGCTGGCCCTGCCTCCTGCTGCTGCCAGCACTGAGAGGCCAGAGCAGCGCAGGAGAGCTCACCCTGGTGGTGTGCATAAGGGAGAGGAGAGGGGTTGACCAGCACAGCTACCACCCCGGGGCCAGATTCAGGCTTTGAGTTGGCCCACTCCCAAATCTACATCATCTGTGAACTGTTGGGGTGTGTAAAGACGGCAGTCCTGCTGCTCCAAAGCTGCGGGATCTCCATGACCCAGGGCAACCACAGGATAACTGGGAGGAGTCCCGGTGAGGATCCAATATTGATGATGTCACAGAAGCCAGAGACCTTGAACCAGACCAGTGACTGACTCACTGCAACGAACATTTGCAAGTGGAGGAGTGTGGACAGAGGGACAGACGGTGGGACACACCGACACACTGCGGCTTCCATGATGAGATGTTTTCTAAGCTTTGTTTTATTTTTTGTTTGTTTTGTTTATATTTTTTTATTGGGGGAGATTGTAAGGGTGGAGGACAGAGATGACAGGATGGGGAGACGAAGAAATCAGTATGAAACAATTTTAAGATCATGTATAGTCATTGAAAGGAGGACGTAGGAGGACTCTGGAGGAATTAGAGGGATGGGTAGTGTGTGAATACAGCACTCACACACAAAGTTCCCAAAAGAAAACGAGGGGAAAGAAAAGAAAAGAAGTTCAATGTTATATTTAGCTATAGGGAGTTTGAGGACAACCCAGGATTCATGAGGCATTGTCTCAAAAAATGTTATTTAGAAGTGGGGTGCAGGAGAGGAATAGGAGATGAGAACAGGGGAGGGGAGAAGCAAGGAGGGAAGGGAAGGGAGAAGAGGGGAGGGGAGGGGGACGGGGAGGAGGAGGGGAGGGGGAGGGGAGGAAAGATACAAAGAAACAAAACAGACATTTGCAACAGCCAAAGAAACTTGAGCATCAGATTTTTTTTTTCTTTTTTATTGTAGCGGGGCGGCTCCTGGGTTCTCACACCACCATCTCCCATCACTCTTTGCTAAACCACCTGCCTCTCCCACTCCCATGGCTAACAATCCAGCCAGCACTGCTGTGAGAAGGCTGGTGACCAGCCCTGGAGCCTCACTGGTCTCTTAGTTGATTTACACAGAGAAAAAGATATGCCACCGTTACTAAGAGAAGCTGGACTCCAGAGCAAAGAACCAGCCTGCACCTCAAACCCCTTCCCCCCCACCCCCAATCCTTAAGCTCCACACTGTGCTCACATGGCCAGAATCTCTCTCGGCTGAAACACGTCTGGATTTATCTACACCCTCTTTAAAAAACAAGATTCCCAGGCGAGCAGAAGCATTTTTTGCAAGTGAACATCCCCACCTTCCTAGTGTCTGCCCTGACATTATTTCCTCTAAAGGAAGCGCGTCTCGCTAAGGATGGGCGTGAGGAGGTGAGCACATTCCTTCACGCACTGTAGTCGACTGTCGACTCCTGGTACTTTATGCACAGGATAGTGTGAGGCTTGGAAACAGAGTTAAAGAGATGTATAAGAACTTGGATAGTCTTTGCCTTCTGTTAAATCCACACATATCGGCTCAAAGTGCAGCAAAAATCACAACTTCGGAGAATCAGAATGGATCCCGGGTCTGCTAATTTAATTTAAAATTTGGGATCGGGTCTGATCAAAGATTCAGGTCTGAACACTCATAATCAAAACATACCCAATCCAAAATGCTCCAAAGTACTCCAAAATCTGAAACATTGAATCCTGACATGTGCTAAGTCCCGGCATGATGCTACAGTAGGAAATCCCACACCATTAAACTTAACAAACAAAGGTACTAGGGATACTGAGGAAAATCACATCCAGGCGGTAAGTGTAATGTGATTACAAATTTGGGGGTTGAACTCTAGCTCTTTCCCCAAACTCCAAAATATGCAAAAAATTAAAGTCCAAAACACTCTGTCCGAGGCATTTCAGATACCAGTTTGTCAGCAGCGTGCCCAGCTAGGGGACCTGAGTCCAGCAGTGCTGGTGAGTAACTGCAGTTATAGTTGATACACTGAGCTGGTAGGTGTTGGCTTAACTTGCATCAAACCCCCAGCCCCATCCGTTGCTGGTTCCGAGGCCACAGGAGGATGAATGCACAGGACTATTTATCATGAATGCTGGCCCGGGGCAGGTCTCATCCAGTCCGTCATCCTGCTCCAGCCCAGTGTCCTTTTCCACACCCAGGTGTGTTCTGCATTCAGATCTCTCACATCAGTGATAAGCCAGCTGCATTATGAATCAGCTGCCTTCTGAGGTATGTCCTAAGACCCTGCACAACATTGCTTCTATAAGGATAAAAAAAGTTGTTAATTCCAGTAGCTGATTTGCAAATGTATGGAGAATGACCCAGTTACAACTTGGGGACACTTAATTCCTGTAAATTGGTCCCTCTAGCCAGCATCTGGGAGCTGGCTGGGCAATGCATTTAGTGAATCTCTCCCTGTCAAATGGGGAAAGACAAAGAAGGTTCTAGAAAAGGTGAGTCAAGCTAAGGGATTGGGAGTGTGGAGGGAGAAGGAACAGAGAGCCAAGCGATGTTCTGAACAGAGTTGGTACCTAGCCAACGATGGCCGTCAGACCCAGCCCCGCTGAAGATTGAAATGACGTAACAGATATTCACAGGAAATCTTTGGATGCTTCCAGAGTGGACATAGCGCCCTGCTTGGTGATGAGCTGGGTAGGTTTATAAAGAACACTTTTTGCTGGGCAGCCTTGATAAGGCCGTATCTTGCCCTCAGAGGCAGGGAGTTAGAAATTGAAGTTCTATATCTCAACCAGAATCAAGCAGTTCACAGAGGCTCCTACCTACTTGGACTTCACGGATTAACTGGATGGCTGGGTACTGACTCTAAAAGACCTTGAGGGCCGTCAGAGAGTCAAGGAACAATGGTTAGTTTTCTTTTGAGCTACTGTAGGGAAATAACGAGTTGGAATGGGGAGCCCCCAGGGTGCCCCGAGCAATGTGGGACCAGGAGTGAGCTAAGTAAGCCACAAACTATCACGAGGCAAGTCAGAGGGGGTGGGGACATAGCTCGGCTAGCAGAGCACGTGCCGGGCCCTCAGGTCCATTCCTAGTAAAACCTGGGGCATCATGCCTGGTGGCATACAGCTATGACCCTGGAACTCGGGAAGGAGAGAGAGAGAGAGAGAGAGAGAGAGAGAGAGAGAGAGAGAGAGAAACAGAGACGGAGAGACAGAGACAGAGTCAGAGAGACAGAGATAGACAAAAAGACAGAGAGACAAAGAGACAGAGAAACAGAGATAGAGAGACAGAGGGACAGAGATGGAGAGACAGAGACAGAGTCAGACAGAGATAGACAGAGTAGTCAAGAAGACAGAGAGAGACAAAGAGACAGAGAAACAGAGACAGATAGAGACAGAGAGACAGAGACAGAGGGTATGTGTTAATTGTTGGCCCAATCCTTCAACTCTGAAATGAAGCGCTTTCCCAAAGGATTCATAACAGCTATTCAGTCCTTTCAGAAATCCATTCATTTATCCAACAAGCATCTGCGGGTTTGTCCACCATGTCCTAGACTGCTCCCACTGGCTCAGCAGGAGTCCCCAAAGGCACACGGAGGACTTAGGGTAGGGGAGGAAATCACATTCCTGCAGGCCTTTGGAGGTACAGAGGAGGGCAGCCACAGAAGGGGAATGGGTACAGAAGCCAGCCATGATGCACTCACATCATTCACAGAGCAGAGAAGAGCAGGCCTGGCCTTCCAAAAAAGAGATGGACGAGGAAGCCAGATCCAATCCTGCATGGGACCACACTCCAAACGCACACCTACACATGCAGGCGTGCATACACCTGCACACACAAAGGCCACACTGGGGCCTGTCCACTGCAGAACAGGGAATGCAGTGTTGGGAGCGGTCGCAAGGGCAGCCCACAGTGACGGGAGCCCAGAGCCCTCGCATGGACAGCGGGGATGAGCGAGACTGGGGCAGATGGCACTGCCGCCGCCACTGGCGTAAGCATGTCTGTCACTGCTGATCTGATCTGCGTCCCCGTCACTTCCCACACAATCTTACTGAAGATGCTGACAGGGCAGCCTCAGAGAGGAACAGCAGTGTTCAGGCCAGGGCAGAGGCGGAAGCTGCAAGGCGGGGTGGGAATGGAGATAGCAGCAGAGCTCTGACCTTCCCTGGACTCGGGCATCTTTATCCAAAAAGTGGGGGAACCTGCGGGCCCCACCTCCCAGAGATGCTCTATTACAGGGGGACTAAAGGGTCTCCTGAACCAGGTGTGTGCATCACTAGCGGCCAGCATGCACTCCTGCTTCTGCTGTTGCCAGCGACAACAGAGAGACCTATGGCTTGATGTTGGAGGAGAGCATCCTTTCCTGGGTGTTAGTGGATTGTGGGGTGAGCTTTTAGATGAGAAAAATGAAGGCTACTGTGCCCCTCCCCAACACACACACACACACACACACACACACACACACACACACACACATCACACCACACCTGCCTGAGCCCTGGATCACTAAACAAGAGCTTCTGTGGTTCACATTATACCCTGTCCTGCTCATCCTTCGGCCCCTCCCACCCTTGTGAGTCAGTTTCAAGGATGCTGTGTGAGGCACTGAGGAGGCTGCACACAGTCAAAAGGTCTGTGTGAAGGGAAAGGCGGCACTGCTAGTATGAGGGAGAAGAAGAGGTTGAAGTCTGTTCAGAAACATTTCGACAGACCTAACATATGAGAGAAAGATACAGAATAACGACTTCCTGAAGTCTTTGAGGGGGAGGGGAAACTGAGGCTGAAATCTAAACTGACAAGTAGGTGAGTGAAGGGTGCCAGCTTGATGGCTGGCAGCTCCTCAGGAGCTGTGCCCTGGCGGGGCCTGTGCAGTGTTCCCAGAAGGAGCGGTAGCAGCCAGCCAAGAGCTGTCCGGAATGTTGGAGAAGGAATGGTCAGGGGTGGTTTGGGAAGGAATAGGAAAAGTTCGGAAAGCATCAGAGGTGCAGGCCACAAATAAGGGGAGGGGGGACATGGAGGGTGGAAGGGAAGTGACAGCGTCTGTCCTTGTAGGGGACAGAACACCTTGGAGAGAAGGGCTGCTCGGAGCTAGAGGAGTGGGAAAACAATCCACAGTTGTTACTTTGGAGATGTTCATCTAAATTAATTGATTTGAATAAAAATTCTCAGGGAGGCTGGAAACTGACCTCAAATTTCCACAGCTTGAATTTCCGTGTCTCTGAAGTTCACATGTTGAAACCCTAACACCCCTGCCCCATATTACTATTTTTAGGAGGCGGCATGCCTGGCTAGATTGTAAGGATGGGAAACCTTCATGAGCAAGACACGGTACTCTTACAAAGAAGACGCAGAGAGCGGCCTTGCCACCCCACCCCCCACCATGTGAGAACACGACAAGGAAGCTCCCACCAGACACTGACTTGCTTGCTGGATGTTTGGTCTTGGCCTTCCCAGCCTTGGGGCCCAAAAGCCATACATTTCAGCTATTTATATACTAACTACTTTAGAGTGTTTGGGTCTAGCTGTCCACTCGAATTAAGGTGCAAGTACTAGAGTCAAGATATAAAAAGCAATTCAGACAGCATCTCAAATCACTGTCTAATAACTTCTGCTCTCCACTCCTTCTGGGGACCTGGAAGGAACCCCTGAAGGCCAATATCAAGACTGTTCTTCCCCCCTATAAAACCCCGCCCCCATTCCCCAAGGAGCCACCCATGACTACTTCCTGCCTCTGAGAGAAGAAGGGAAGGAAGATGGTGTTTAGATCCATAGGCCTCATTAGGCAGACCTGAAGGTTAGAAGCAAGAGCTTTTGATCTCACCTACTATGTCTTGTACTGATCTGAAGACCCCGTTGTAGTCGAGGCAGGTGGTCAAAACATCAGGAAGGAGTTAGATGAAAGCAAGCAAGTGCTCTGAACACTTCTGATTCCGTTTTTAATCATGTCCCTCAAATTCCTAATTTCTTTTTCTTTCTTTCTTTCTTTCTTTTTTTTTTTTTTTTTTTGGTTTTTCGAGACAGGGTTTCTCTGTGTAGTCCTGGCTGTCCTGGAACTCACTCTGTAGACCAGGCTGGCCTCGAACTCAGAAATCTGCCTCTGGGATTAAAGGCGTGTGCCACCACTGCCCGGCCCTAATTTCTTTCTTAATCCAAAGATTATCAGCCAAGGCACACATCTTGCCATAGAGACTCATAGAGTAGACCTCTTAATCAGGATCTAGTAATCAAAAAGAATCCACGGAATCCTCCGATTCTTGCTCTACCTCATCTCCCTGTATCCATCCTTAATCCTAGATCTGGGTGATCGCTCACAGCCAAGGCTCTACTGCCTTGGGAATATTTTGACAGATCGGCTTAGAGTTCATAGTCATTCATACTTCTATCGGCACTGGCATAGCTAAGGTGGGTCTCAAACAGCGGGTCCGGAATGCTCAAGAGATGCTCAGCCCAACAAATTTAGCATAGAATTGTTTTCTTTTGCTTTGTGATGTGTAGGATAACCTGAGAAAAAGGCCCAGGCTTGAGAGCCTTGAGCTCTCATGCCTCACCAAAATTCTCTCCACCCCCTTCCTCATACTTGTAGTTTGGAACCGTGTGAGTGTCTTGGGTCCTGTAGTGGTTTAAGTAAAAGTGGCGCCCATAGGCCCGTAGAGAGTGGCACTATTAGGAGGTGTGGCCTTCCTGGAGTGGGTGCAGTGTGATTGGAGGAGGTGTGTCACTAGGGGGCGGGCTTTGAGGTCTCCGAAGCTCAAGCCAGCCCTACTGGCTTGTGGTCTCTTCCTGCTGCCTGCTGATCCAGATGTGAACTCTCAGCTCCTTCTCCAGTACCATGTCTGCCTGCACACCACCATGCTTCCCTCTCTAACAATAGTGGACTAAACCTCTGAACTGTAAGCCAGCCCCTAATTAAATGTCTTTCTTTATAGGAGTTGTTGTGAAGAAGGCGTTTCTTCACAGTAATACAAACCCTATTAAGTCAGTCCCCTTACCATTTACATATATCTAGTCCAGAGAATGTATAGTCAGCATACACAACCTGTTTAACATTAATGAACAAAATCCAGTACATAAACACTCTGGCCCATTTGGGAGTCTAAGGTACCAGGAAAGGAAGCAGTAAGGTACCTGGATAGTGAGGCCTTTCAAATATCCTTACCTCAAGCCGGGCGTGGTGGCGCACGCCTGTAATCCTAGCACTTGGGAGGCAGAGGCAGGAGGATTTCTGAGTTCGAGACCAGCTTGGTCTACAGAGTGAGTTCCAGGACAGTCAGGGCTACACAGAGAAACCCTGTCTCGAAAAAAACAAAAACAAAACAAAACAAAACAAACAAAAAACAAACAAACAAAAAAAACAACCAAATATCCTTACCTCTGACACCAAGATTTTCCGAAGAGCTGAGAGTTGTTAGTGTATTCAGAAATGAACTATTTTTTTTGGTAGAAATTTTTATGCTCACACATCTTAAACTAGAAGATAGATTCTGTGACACAAAGATATTTCTAAAAGTATAATTCAAAGTAGTCTGCTTGTTTTAACTGAGCAAGAGGCCTCAGGATCATGTTGGGGAGAAGCATTATCAGAAAACACTCCAGATCAAGAACATGCTGCAACTCCCCTCCCCCCCAATCCCAGCAGAAGATGAGGCACCCCAGACACCCACAGATGGAGGGCAATAAAGCATGAATAATTGAGAACTCCTGATATTACCCTGCCATAACGTGTCTTCAATAATTCATTCAACTCCATCTCTTAAGGAAAAATTCTCTCTTCATAACTCACATCATTCTGTCTGCTTGAGAGCAATGAGGGGTCATTGCCTGTTCACAGTAGGGCATAGTTTCTATTTAGGACTTGCCCCTCCCACAGGAGGGACCTCATCTACACAGAAGGCTTAGTGGTTGGTTGGTTTCCAGCTGTAGCTGTTGGTTGGTCTCCAGCTGTATTCTTCTGCACATGCTCAGTGAACTCTACCTCTCTGGCAATTCTCCCACAGGTGCTCAGTGTGTTCTAGAACTGTGTCAGTGTTTCCTATCTGCTGACATAATCTCCACAGGAACGTATTCTTCCTGTAACGTCTCTATTTTACAGAGGAAGGAACGACTCAAGAACTTGAAGAAAAGACTCCCACTGTACAAACCAATGGGACTACTACCAAGTTTATTCATCATAAAAACAAGGTAGTAATTAATTCATTTCCTGTTGTTGAAATGGTTCATTTTGTGTAAAATAAATCTTTATTATAAAAAGAGATTGTCCTTTTAAATATCTGATCACCAAGTCCTATTAAATCACTCATACCCAGAAAGCCTTGGGGGATGGGGAAAGAGAAGTGTCATGGTATTTGAAAAAAAAAATAGCTAAGGAATAGGAACGAGTCCAACATAGAAGGTGAGGGGCACCAGTTCCGGCAGATTTAGAGACTGAGGCAAAATAACCCAAGCACGGTCGTGTTTTTTGAAGGGGCAGTTTGCTGTAGGAAAAGGCATTATTCCAGAAGAGAAATGGAAAGGGCAGGACTAAGGAAGTCCCAGGGAGAAGAATTATCACGAGGGGGCAAGCGCGGTGTGTGAATGTCCTACTGTGCATACAACACCTACCAGAGAGTACTCGCCATTGTTAGAGCCCTTCAAAAGCTATCTGGAATACTCAAGGCACAATTGGCAAATCAAAAGATTCCCAAGAAGGAAGGAGAGGACCCTGGTTCCGAAAAGACTGGATCCAGTTTTGTAGGAGAGTACCAGAACAGAGAAATGGTGAGGGTGTGATTGGGGAATGGGTGGGGGGCGGGGAGGGGGGGCCGGGAAGAGGACTTATGGGACATATGGTGAGGGGGGAACTGGAAAAGGGGAAAGCCTTTGGAATGTAAACAAAGAATATAGAAAAAAAGCTATCTGGACAATAAGGACCAAACCAGTTGGAGTCAGCCAACCACACCATTGACCAATGATGAGGTCTGATCTTGTTAGAGCTGCTGCTATTGGATAGTCTAAACTGCTAGCAACAGGGACCACTGAGAAGCTTCTTATATGGCACCATCTCTCAAGCAGGTCAGCCATCACTTGCTGGAAAGTTGAATGTGCTGGGCCTTTCCCACTCAACAACATTTTATTTTGACAGTAACAGGTGGATATTTAGATATAGGTTTATCTCAAATGACCCAAATGATCTAACTTAATTCCATTACCAAGGAAGATTCCCAGAGCAAGTCCTCACTTTAAAGCACAGGATAGGCATGTGACTATAGGGTCCACTAGTCCTGTCAAACCATGTAATCCAGAATCAGTCAGTTCAGGAGAGATGGAATGCCCTGTCAAAGGTCATTCTGAAGGGTCTGTTTGCAAGTAGCATCTTGGGAGGACTGCATGCGCATGGTAAGTCGACTTTATAACATGCTGTATATCCAGTACACTGAACATATTGGTCCAGGAACCAAGAAGTGGAAGAGATGGGGCCTTATCTAACTTGACTCATCTCTGCATCTGGGCCTCTGTGGGTTAGAGATCCTGTTTCCCTGAGGGGAATATTTGTGACAGGGGACACCATGAGAATCCCATTGAGCTATGGCCCCTGGCTGGGAATTTTAGGCTCCTTCTGCCGAGAGAGCAGCAAGCAGAAAATTAAACAAATAGACAAGGATTATATTGACAAGCACAATTTACCAGATTCTCAGGAGAGTAACCAGCTCCCTCTTTATGGACCTGTGCTCGGTCTTGTGGCCAAGAGGGCAAATGGATAGATGCAGAGACAGCTCGGTCAGTAAAGTGCTGGTCATACAGGCATGGTTCGGATCCACAGAACCACGTCAGAAAGTTGGGTATGGTGCTATACACTTGCAGTTCCAGCACTGAACAGCAGAGAGGGATCACCAAGCCTCCATGACCAGCTAGCATGGTCAAACTGGGGAGTTTCAGGACACTGAGAGTCTCTGTCTCAACAAGCAAAGTAGACATCACCTGGAAGCAACAACTGAAGTTGAACTCTGGCCTTCACATGGGCACACACAGACAAATCCTAGTAGATGAGTCAGATGAAATAGATTCTGGCCAAGGATTCTGGAGGAGCTGTACCCTAAACTGGGAAGTGGAGTCGTGTAAGTTAAGGGTAGAATGAGGGTTGCTGTGAGGCGTTATTATTTACTTAGATAAGGGACAGCGGGGCTGGAAGCCAGCCTCTGGGTCAGCCCTCTTCAACAATTGCCTTGATTGATGATTGATTGGCCATCTCACTCCAGATCACTGCTCCTTCCCAGGACTTTATCTAATGCAGAAGTTCTCAACCATGGGTCCCAGCCCCATTGGGGATAGCATATCACATATACTGCATATCAGATGCTTACTTACATTATGATTCATAAGGGTCACAAAATTGCAGTTATGAGGTAGCAATGAAATCACTTTATGGTAGGTGGTCACCACAACATGAGGAGCTGTATTAAAGGGTCACACCATTAGGAAGGCTGAGAACGACGTATCTAATTGTTGGTTGTTCATCACAGAAGTACAAAACCAAGTCCTCTTGCCCCAACTCATCTCTGAACGTCAGTCTCAGCCCGGCTTTTCCTCCGTGTCAGCTGATGTCTTTCCTGAGGTTGCTGTGATTTGTGCGCCCAATCTCCCCCCCCCTTTCCCTTCCCCTCCTCCACCATGGCCCTATTTTTCTACATTGGTCTCGGACACGCTGCCCAATAAACTCCTTGCATACCTAATCTTCATTATCAGCCACCTGAGGAAATCCAAACGCTAGGGTGTCTTTTTGGACTTGCTGGTCCATTTTACATTCTTGGCTGGAACAGGGAATACTGATTGCTCTATACCTTCGCCAGGCCTGAGGTCAGCCATTTTCATTTGAAACGGTCTAGTGGCTGCTTAAGCCAATGGTTTAAATTTGCACTGAATCTGCATTTTCTTAATGATCAATGATGATGTGCATTAGAAATCCAGTGCCCATTAGGAATCTGTGCCTTCTTTTCTTGATTGATTTGTACTTTTTAAAGATTGACTTGTAAGGAATTTTTTTTTTTTTAGACTTGGATGCAAACCTTTTGCCAGATAAATGTATGCAGAATGTTTTTTCCAGCTTCGGGCTTGTTTTTGTCACTCCATGGACAACAGCATGTTGTGACCTTTTAAAACCGTTTATTTTAAAATAATGAAAGATTCGTATGGCATTGCAAAGGCAGCACAGAGGTGACCCTGTTTTCTTGCATAACTAGTACAATACCAAACACAGGAAGCAGAGATTGGAACCATGTCAGCATGGACTTTGATGTCATTGATTCAGGTGCAGATGTGTGTCACCAACACTGCTACCAAGACACAGAACTTGTCATGGGCCTTGGAGGAGGTCTTACTATCACGATTTTTGCATGCTGGTCGTAGCATCACACTGCCTTTTAAATGCATCTCTTCATACCACAGATCCTGCAGCTCTCAGCCTTCCTCAGGGGCGCGTCGTTCCACAGCAGATGGCAGAGAACAGAGAGGCTTTGGGAAAGCATTTGTCAAGCAGAGGCTGACTATGGCATGCTCCTGAATATGGAGGACCGGCTTTACACCCTCCTCCCCAACAAGGTCCAGGGAACATTCGGGAATCAGGAGTGTGAGATGCTAAGGGTCAGAGTTCAGGAGGACTGATGAAAAAATAAAAGGGTGCTCTGGACATCACAGGGCTGTTCCACTCATGAACTCAGAGAGCCAGTGGCTGCTTGCACAAGATCTGCACTAGGTCAAGCCAGTCTTTGTTCCAGTAGAGGTGGGGGAGGGGCTCACAAGGCCCCACCCTTAGCAGAGAAGCCATTGGTAGTTAATAGCTTCTTGTGGGAGAGAGTCCTTTTCCTTTGAGGATGTGGTCCCTGATAGGGTTCCCATGCTCCCCTGGATAGCCTCTAGCCATGTACATACAGGCAGCCCTAATTAGAGTTACAAAAAAAGTATTCCATTGATACCATGGTATCCGCCAGCCTGGTTTAGTCACAGGCTTCCCTTATCCAACCTCTCCCCATGGGCCATCTGTTATCCATTTGTAGAATTTAGTCATTTCAAGACTTGTTTCACAAGTGGGGTTGTATAGTATATGACTTCTTGTGACTGTTTTTTCTCACCTAACATAATACCCTTGACGTTCATCTAAGCTCCCTGTCTGTCTCTGTCTGTCTCTCTCTCTCTCTCTCTCTCTCTCTCTGTGTGTGTGTGTGTGTGTGTGTGTGTGTGTGTGTGTGTATGTTAGGGTTTTACTTCTGTGAAGACACCATGCCCAAGGCAACTCTTATAAAGACAACATTTAATTGGGGCTGACTTGCAGGTCCAGAGATTCAGCCCTTTATCATCAAGGCGGGAGCATGGCAGCATCCAGCATGCATGGCGGAGTTATACATCCATCCATCAGGACGAGCTAAGAGTTCTACATCTTGTTCCGAAGGCAATCAGGAGAAGACGGACTTCCAGGCCGCTAGGACCAAGGTCTTAAAATCCTCACCCACAGTGACACACTTCCTCCAACAAGGCCACGCCTACTCCAACAAAGCCACCTAATAGTGCCCCTCCCTGGGTCAACCATATTCAAACATCACTGTGTGTGTGCGTGCGTGCGTGCGTGTGTGTGTGTGTGTGTGTGTGTGTGTGTGTATGTGTGTGTGTGTGCATCAGAGGTTGTCAATTTTTTTAGTAACTCTTTATCATATGTTATGAGACATGGTCTTTCACTGAACTTGAAGCTTACCGGTTTGAACAGACTAGTGGCCCAGCAAGTCCCAGGGATCTTCCTGTTCCTGCCTCCTCACTATTTTGATGGTAGGCACAGCCACTCACTCCGCTTTTTACATACACGCTGGAACTCACAACTCAGTTCTGCTCTCACATTTGCAAGGCAGACACTTCACCAGATGAGCCCCGCCCTCCTTCCCGCTGCCCACCCCCACCTCTCCAGCAGAGCCTCTTCCCTGGGGACATTCCTTTACCTGGGCTTCTTTGCATCATTTGGTTTTCTGGTTATGTTTGGGGCATTTAAGACATTTACAGTTTAGTATTATCAATGAACCCTTGTCTTTCAGAGAAACACGACAGTGTTTCAAATGTTCATATCTAGGTGCTAGAAACACTGCTCCCATCTGTCAGACTAGGAAAAGGAAGACCAACGCTGATGTCCCCAAGTCATGATTCTGGCCTCCATTGTTGCTTATGGTCCCCAGAGTCCCCTGACTTCATGTTACATGTGTGGAGTGGGAATATCCAACAGAAGCCAAACTTCTTGTTTTATCGATCAAGGAGTAAAAGAAAAATGAATGATTTCATCTTGCTTTTAAGAATGATGAAATATCATTTCCAGAATGGGGCATGTTAAAAAACCTCATCGGTTCTCACCACTTGCAGAAGATATTAGAATATCCTTCCTGAATGCTGTGTCAGTGGTGTTCACTTTACAGAGGGTGATGACTCTCTGGTGTCCTTTTCTGCCCTCCATACCTCTGTGGCTTTCTTTTCCAGGGCGCCGTGTCCTCACGCCTTCCGGAGGTGTCTGCTGTTAAGTGCTAAATATCGAGCCCGGGTTCTGCGGCTGCGCATTCAGCAGCCTGAGAAACATCTCTGCCTCTCACTTTGAAAGTAGCACACCTGGAAGCCAGCGTTAGTGGCACTCTTGCGATCTCAGCCCCAAGGGAGCTAGGGCAGGAGGATTAAGTCTAAGGACAGCCTTAGCTACATACCACATAGTGAGTTCACAGCCTTCACAGCCAGCCGGAGCTCAAACCTCGTCACAAAAGTTAAATTGCACATTTAGTAGTGTTTTATTTTAACATAGTCCCCCCCACCACACACACACACCAATCTACTTGTTGCAATACATCACCAAAACAAAGTCAGTGGCTGTGGCAGTGGCTGCGGCTGCGGCTCCTCCCCCTCCTGGGAGAAGGATTTCCTGGTAGTTGGTGCATGTGTAGGAACCTCCATAGGACACGGGGCTGGATGGAGAGGATACAAGCACACTGAGGTACCAAGGAGGGAGTCTATCAAGAATTTCCCTGGACAAGCGGGGCCCTGGGCTAGGGGTTCAAGGATGATGGGAACCCGAATTATTTCCAATATTCTCCCTCAGCTTTCTTGTCAAGGCCACAGGTACCATCACCATAACTACAGCCAGCGGGTGCTTCGCCGCAGAGGAAGGTTGCCACGTTGCTCAGTCTTCCAGCTGTTTCGGTTTGATAGTTGAGTACAGCCTTTTCCTTCAGCCATTTTGCTCACTGATTTCTGGGATACCAGCTTCATTCTGTTCCCCGCCCCTCCACTCCAGGTTCTTTTTCTCAAGTTTCTTTTTATCCCCTGCTCTAAATGCTGGTGGTTTGTCTCCAGATAGAGACGCATCTCCATCTCTGCTTCCTCCCACGTGATCGGCTGCTTCCTCCCACGTGACCTTCCCACAGGATCTTCTGCCTCATCCCACGTGATCTTCCTCCCAAGTGATCTTCTTCCCACGCGATCTCCTGCCTCCTCCCCGTTCCTCTCACGTGATCTCCTGTGCTCACTATCCTTCTAGAGTACTTCAGTGTGGCCGGGAGTTAACCCAGCCCAGATAAATCATAAGCCCAACTGCACCTCCACCTTGCCATCTCCACTTTGAGGCGTTAGTGGCGTCTCAAATGTGACACATGCACCCCAGGTTCATTTTCTATGCTCTTCCACCCCAGCCCCAACCCTCCTGGCAATAAACTGCCCTTCTTCTTCAAGGTTACTCAAGGTGAATCGGGCTCTTCTCACGCCCCGTCTCTTATGTCACCCGTGCCGCTTTTAATCTTTTGGGTGTGTATTTTCTCCATGCTGCGATGAAATATTGAACAAAGGCAACTGAAGGAAGGAAGGAAGGAAGGAAGGAAGGAAGGAAGGAAGGAAGGAAGGAAGAGTAGCTTTTGGTTCACAGTGTGAGTGATGGTGATGAAGACCAGGATGCAGGAGCTTGGGAGGCTGGTCTCATTGTGTCTGCAGTCAGGAAACACAGAGAGAGGAACGCTGGTACCCCCCTCACTTTCCTCTTTCCCTTCTTATTCATTTCAAGAGATGCCCCCAGCCCTCCTTCTTCAGTTGAATCTTTCTAAAAGTACCTTCATGGACATATCCACAAGTGTATCTCCTGGGTGATTGCTAATCCAGGCAAGTTGGCAGTGAAGATTAACCAGCATAGGCATTACCTTACATCCCCGCCTGAATCCTGCCCCAACTAAACTGCCTCTATTACTTCAACGTTGCCAGAACCAGTACCACCTCTCTGACCACCACCACCACCACCACCACCACCACCACCACCACCACCACCACCACCACCACCACCACCACCACCACCACCATCACCACCACCACTACCATCACCACCATCATCACTACCATCACCACCAGCAGCAGCAGCAGCAGTAGCAGCAGCACCACCACCACCACCACCTCTACCACCATCACCACCACCATCACCACCACCACCATCACCACCACCACCACCATCATCACCACCACCACCACCACCATCATCATCACCACCACCACCACCATTATCACCACCACCTCCTCCTCCTCCTCCTCCTCCTCCTCCTCCTCTTCCTCCTCCTCCTCCTCCACCACCACCACCACCACCACCACCACCACCACCACCACCACCACCACCACCGAAGTTTCTTTCTGTTTCCACCCTGTGCTAACCTCCTTCAGAGAGCCAGATTCTTTTGGGAAACTAAAGATTCATCCGCTTATTCTTCCCATCCATCTCCTCCTGTGGAGTCATTCTTACTCACAATAAAACTACAACTTCACCGTGGCCTCCAAGAGCCACACTGTCTCTGACAAGGTTCCCGCCCTCTGGCCTTTCCATTCTCATCAACGGTTGTCTCTCTTTTAGAATGCTATGGGTGTAAACACATCAGGAAAAAAAGTGATTGTTTTCAGCAACTACAGATGTTTATTAGTAGTGGTAAGGTGCTCATGCCTCAACTGTAAAATGAAGCTCACGCAGGGTAGTGTGCACACTTTGACATTTCTGCTTAACTGCCGTGTAAAGGGGCTGCCTCGCCTCCAGCACAGACTCCAGGCACTGCAGGCTCTCTGCCGTGGCCATGCTGAAGGGGCCATGCTGTGCCCAGGGCTCCTCTCGGCCTCGTCCTTCCTGCCCTCATAGCTTCTCCGTCACTCCCCTCAGCTAATGAGCATTACACCACAACCGTGATAACCGATCTCTGGGTGAAGATGCTGGCTTACTAAATTAAATCGCAATAAAACGCCTTTTAATATGTAATCTTGGAAGAGGCATAAATAGTTATTTCCCCCTTGTGGGTGGCATTACCTGTCATTCTAAAAATTAATCCTGCTTAAGAGACGCTTTAAATAGGGATCAAAAGCCCCGGCATTTCAGACCAAGCAGTTAACGAGCAGTTTCCTCGGTGTGAGAGATGAGTCCCAGTTTTCCCTGTGCCGTTTTTTCCTTCAGCAATGTCATGTCTCCCCATTTCCTTTCTCGACTGCCACCATCATGTTCATTCTGACTTTGAAAAATTCTTTCTGCACAATAGAAAAAAAAATGCTGTTGTCACGCTTGAACTCGGTATACCTAACCCAAAACCTTCCCCAGTACGCCTCGGGTGTGGCAGAGTGTGTGGAGAACACGCCAAGAGGAGGTAATCGCGTGCGCTGGGCTGACCTCCGCGCTCTGAGCAGATACCCACATTTTGAGACGATTCCCCACATTTGGGGAAGAAAAACCGACTTGATGTGCCAGGCGCCACAGCGTCACTAACGGCTCTAGTGGCCCACTTCATCTTTAAACTTTACGTGCTCCTTGGAAGATAATTGGGCAAAAGTTGTGGCGTGCGGTGATAGATGGGGTGGGGAGAGCCATTTATCACCGATTTTATTACATGTCTCCGGCCTTTCATGTGTGTCTTTGGGGCTCTTCAGAACCATAAAGCTGAAATCTGCTTTTAAATGCCAGCCACCTTTATAGCACTCTGCAGAGAGGGATTGTCCCTGCAGAGATCTGGAGAGGAGCGCGGGCTTCGAAGCCTTTGTTCAGACGAGGCATTCTTCCTGGGCTGCTCCTATGACCCTGCAACATTGTCCCACCCAAGTCCCAGGACCCTGTAACAGAGGAAAGCTGATGCTTCGGCTGCAGACTTACTCAGCTAGCTCTGGGTTTACCGGGTTGCTTCAGACTTTAGAATAATGTATTGGTCTACCCTGGCGGGGGAAAAAGACATTTGGATGGTTTGTCTCCTTTTCTACATAGACTTTGACCTTTTTTTTTTTCCAGCTTGGGAAACTCAAAGCCTCCACTGTAGAAATGGCTTGTGCTCCCATCTGCCAGGCCAGGCGCCATGTCTGTCTGCTCCCTGTGGTACCTGAGAGCCCAGCCTGGAGCTTGGCACACAGACCGAGGATTTGTTCAGTAGGCACATGCATGGATGAACAGAAATGACGTCACAGCTCCCGAGCATGTCCTAACAACTGCTGTCTCCACCGTTCCCTCCAGGCGGCCAGAACTTCTATACGGGGTTCATGTGGAGTGCCAGGGGCTACTGGGCGGCCCACACAGTCTCCCTGTCACTCCTGGCTTGTTCTCTACTTTCTCGGAAAGTACAGGTTCTGTCACTTTCCCCAGGGAAACCTTTACATTGTAATTTCTGTTGAAATTTTAATAATTAAAAACGGTTTTTTTTTTTTTTTTTTTTTTGGTTTTTCAAGACAGGGTTTCTCTGTGTAGCCCTGGCTGTCCTGGAACTCACTCTATAGACCAGGTTGGCCTCGAACTCAGAAATCTGCCTGCCTCTGCCTCCATCTGCTGGGATTAAAGGCGTGCGCCACCACCGCCGCCGGCAATTAAAAACATTTTGAAAAGGGTTTGTAGCATGACATTAAGTTGCTAAAGACAGCATCTACCAGACCTAGCCACAGGGTACCACATCAGCTAGACATTTCATGCTTAAATAATTGGTATTAATAATTAATATATTTTAATATTCAACTCTGAGAACTACTTTCACCGGTTATAGTTAAACATACAACATGCTAATAATAAAAGCCCAGCATACTATCTAGCACTATGTGGCGGGCTCGGTTTCCTTCTCAGGGAAATTGGATGCACTAGATTTTGTTGTAATCACCTCTATTGACAAAGCAGCAACCGAGTCACAAAGATAAACAGCCTGCTAGACACATCTTCAAGAGGCGATCTCAGTTTAAGTTTCAGCTGTGAAACCTTATATGTCAGCGTTTGAAACAATAAACACACACAGGGCTCCACATGCTGAAATCTCTACCTACAGCTTGCCCCACCCCCTAAATCTTACCTGTTAACATTAACGATCATTGAGATTCACGGAATATCCACTGTGTGTCAGACAGTGGGACATATACGTGATGTTACCAAAGTCAATAAAAAGATAACCTGTCTCTCAATGCTCATCATAACCTCTGAGGATATTCCGTGATGGTACTTCCTTCTTCAAAGAGAAACAGCAGCCTGGCCCAGTGAAGTCATTTCCCTCAAAGTGGCTAAACCAAGATTACTGCCTGGGTCTCTGAAGCTGTACCTTTACCGCCAGTGGGAAGCTTCCCAAGCCACCTTGTCCCCCCTGTTAACTCTGCTGCTCTGTGGTAATTTGTCTTGATTGATGCCTCATTGTTTATCCACTTCTTGGGAGTCTATCCTGATCATTTTTCCATTTTTTTTTCCATTTATGTCTTTTGTTCCCAACCACACCTAGACTGTAAACTACTAAAAGACAGGCTTGCAAGAAGGGATTGTCATTGTCTTCTTCTTCTTCTTCTTCTTCTTCTTCTTCTTCTTCTTCTTCTTCTTCTTCTTCTTCCTCTTCCTCCTCCCTCTTCCTCCTCTTCCTCCTCTTCCTCCTCTTCCTCCTCTTCCTCCTCTTCCTCCTCTTCCTCCTCTTCCTCCTCTTCCTCCTCTTCCTCCTCTTCCTCCTCTTCCTCCTCTTCCTCCTCTTCCTCCTCTTCCTCCTCTTCCTCCTCTTCCTCCTCTCCTCTCCTCTCCTCTCCTCTCCTCTCCTCTCCTCTCCTCTCCTCTCCTCTCCTCTCCTCTCCTCTCCTCTTCTCTTCTCTTCTCCTCTCTTCTCTTCTTCCTCCCCCTCCCTCATCTCCTCCCTCTCTTCCTCCTCCCGAGGCTCCTTAGAGTGAGCAGAGAGTACACCTACGCGCGGCACTGACTGATGCTGTCCTTTGGCCTGGCACCTGCCGCAGCCCACAAGCTTCAGGGTGCACAGCAGCTCTGCCCTCTGCAGTACTGGCTTACCTCACTTGGCTCAGGGTCTGCCTTGATGGTCTTGCTAGAGAAATGTCTCCTCTTGCTGCCCACACAATGGTCCTAAGGTGTGTGTCCCCAAGGACTTTACAGGAGGCACCCAACATTCCTCTCCCCACGCTGAAACCAAGCACACGCAAAGTTAGTTTCTGTTTTCCAAGCAGGAAACCTGCCTGGGCTCCACATGTGTAGGGTTAAAGAAGGTGAGTCTTCTGGTGCCTACTAATGACAAGAGGGGAATGAACGGACAAGCCATCATCTCAGAGTAAGTGTAGAGTTTCTTTTTAGTGGCTCCGAGATTTTACAACAATCTAAAACCAGCCACTTACATCACTTCATGTCACAGATTCCTCCAGCCAGATAAGTGCAGAGCTTATGAGTAAGTGTGTGGATAAGTTCATAATGGTGTACTGAACTTTTAGAGTTTCATTTAGCCACATGGATACACTTGTGTCAAAACCTTCTTCCTTCCATCCGAGATGCAGCCCTCCCCCTCTCTGTAAACAGCCTTTCCACTGATGGATAGAGTCTCTTCTACTGCTTATTTAGGGATATGCTTTGGCTTATTAATAGAATACTCGCAGTCACCTTGGACTATTCTTACTGACAAACTATAACACCATTTTTAAAAAAAGTCACACGTAGCATCCTCGTGCTGTCTGCTTGATAACGATTTTGCTGCAGCAGAGTGAGGGAGTGAGGGAGGCCTCGGCTGGGATTCAGAAGGTTGTGAGTGTCATCGGGCTGAGGAGTGGGTCTGTCTGAAGCACTTAGAAAAACCCTTCCCCTAGTGCTACCTACTTGTCGTTACTTAGAAAAATAAATATTTTCCCAGTAACATGGCAGATTTATCAGTTGTATTTAATTCTCTCTCTCTCTCTCTCTCTCTCTCTCTCTCTCTC